>CM070633.1:38002058-38602058 GCA_036346255.1 Ampelocalamus luodianensis
AACTCCACCACCACCTCTTCCTCCTCCTCCCAAGAATTCACACCACCACGACCACTGCCGCCGCCGCTTGAACTGCCACTGGTAGAAGCGAGGAGGAGGGAGGCGGGCGCGATGGGAAACTGCCAGGCGGCGGAGGCGGCAGCGGTCGTCATCCAGCACCCCGGCGGCAAGGTGGAGCGGCTCTACTGGCCCACCGCCGCCGCCGACGTCATGCGGACCAACCCTGGGCACTACGTCGCCCTCGTCATCCTCCGCGTATCCGCCGATAAGGCCGCCGGGGACGCCGCCGCGGTGGCCGCCGCCGCCGCCGGAGGAGGAGGAGCAGCTGCAGGAGGAAGCGGCGGAGCCAAGATCACCAGGGTCAAGATCCTCAAGCCCAAGGACACGCTGCTCCTCGGCCAGGTCTACCGCCTCATCACCTCGCAAGGTTAGTAACCGTGTTCTTGGCCAGGGCATGGAGCTCGTTCTTGTGCTTGGATTTGTAATTCGTTGCAGCAATCTAAATCATCCGTGTGTTCGTGTGCGCTGCGCAGAGGTGACGAAGGCGCTGCGGGCGAGGAAGAACGAGAAGATGGAGCGGTGCGAGGCCATCAGGCAGCAGCACGAGCAGCTCCGGCGTGGCGAGCCGCTCGGCGACGGGGCGGAGCAGAGTGCTTGTGATCAGGTCTGTCTCTCTGCATTCCTGATAAATTCGTACCTGCAAGAAGCAATTGCTGACGCCTTCATGTGTTCTTGTTTCGTCAGGACGCGAAGCGGGAGAAGGACCGGCACCGGAGCTACGGCGCGCCGCCAGCCGGAAGCGGCAGAGGGCGGCACTGGCGGCCGTCTCTGCAGAGCATCTCTGAAGCCGCGGCCAGAGCAGCACCATCTCTGAATCCACTGCGAGCTAATTGCCGGATTGATGAAACAATCTGGTTTTCTCCTTTCTTTTTTCTTTCTTCTTCTGGTTCTTGTTTTCTTCGTAGTATAAAGTGCTTGGACTTTCCCCCAAAAAAAATGTAAATCAGAGTATCAGAGCAGGGGCAACAGGAAGCTTGTTTCATCTCTCGTGTAATTGGCATGGTGAAACTAAGTGTTCAATGGAGTGAGTGATTTGCAACTTGGCAAATTTACATGAGCAGAAAGGAAGCATGCAAGTGAAATCCTATTCCATCCGTCATATTACCCTACACATCACTCGCAAAATCACCAGATTTCCATTTTTGCAATCTGCTGGAATGCAAATTACTACTTTGTTACTGATCTTCACAGTTTTTCATCTAGAATTCGCGAGGTTCGAGATGAATCCGTTTTGAATTTCAGAAGGTTACCACTTACCAGTGTGCAGTGTCAGGTGCCGGGCACATGCGTTTCAGTGTTTCAGAGGGTAAAAAACTCGGCAAACGAGGACAACACTGAAATGTTTAGTCTAGGGTACAAAGCTCGATCAGTCCACTTGGAGTTCATGGCGATGCCAGCCCGGACAGGCGCCGTCCACGCTGCCAGTCGAGCTCCAGCGAGCCTCCCGTCGAGCAGAAGCCATCCGCGCACGCGTGGCTCCGCGCATCGGCGCTGCTCCGGCCTTCCACCGCTGCGTTCTTGGGATTCAGTCTCACTATCCTGCAGCCTGCACAAGGGTCAGCCTGGATTTGGAAGAACTGAAGCTGAGCTGAGCTGAGCTAATAAAGAATTGCTGATTGTACTGAGATCCGGATCCATAGGCCATGGCCAGTGCGGCATGCCAGTGATCATGCTTAGGGCCTGTTTGACACGGTTGCAATTTTTCTGGAAAACACTTAGGTTGAACTAGCGTTTGAAATTGAAAAGATCTGATTTTTGACTTTATGACTTTTAGGTAGACTGGTCGGAACTTCTGAGTTGTGAAATGTCTTAAATGCCCTTGAGGCAAATAATGACTTGTTTGACGTTTTTTAACGATGATTGACGGCAATTAACGACAACTAATGGCAATTAACGACAGTTGACAATAATTAACGACAATTAACGATAGTTGACGGTAATTAACAATAACTAACGACAATTAACGATAGGTGACGGCAATTAACGATAACTAACGACAATTAACGATAGTTAACGGCAATTAACGATAACTAACAACAATTAACGATAGTTGACGGCAATTAATGACAACTAACGATAATTGATGGTAATTAACGACAATTAACAACAATTAACGATAACTAACGATAATTGACGACAATTAACGATATTCAATAATTACATAAATAATTAATTTATAATAGAAACAAAATAGAAAAATTAAAATTAAACAATTAAAAAAAATAAAGAAAAAACCGACGACGGCTAGGGTTGGGGCCTACGTTGACGTCGGAGAATGGCGACGCAGCGGTGTCGGGAGGAGAGGGAGGAGGCGCTGAGGGAGGAGGACAGAGGGAAGCGGCGCTCGGGCCCGGTCGGAGTCGGAGGAGGAAGGCGACGTGCGGCCGGGCACGTGGGGGAGGGAGGAAGGAGCGGGTCAGGTGTGTGTGGGGGGGGAGGGCGGTGTTTGTTGAATAGTAAGAAGAAAAGTTTTTCTACGTTATACGCAACTTCTGGCTTCGAAAAAAACCAGTGATAAAAGCTATCTGTTTAAGACAACTTACGCCTTTTTCGAGCAAAAAACCAAAACCGTCTCAAACAAGGCCTTAATCTAGTTCAGCAGGCGAGTTCTGAGCTCTGAAAATAGTATTACACAGAGAAGTTTTCTATGATTATCGGAACATTTTGCAAGTTGGGCCTTGCGGTTTGCGCGATGGAACTTTCGGTCATCTAGCTGGTAATTTCTGTGCCTGGTCCCTCAGATGTTTCAGATCCAGATCATACAGTTGCATGGGTGGGGGTTTAATTGATAATTTGGTTTGTGATCCATGCATCCAGGCTCGTGATTATGGAAGTGGCAAAAGCCTGATTAGCAGCGTGCGTGCGTGCTGAAAAGGCGGTGGTGTATCATTGTTCAGAGAAAGTGAACTTTTTTTACCAACAAATTTATCCGGTATAGGAACTTGCAAAGTGTATATTGTAGCCTAAGGAAATCATAATAGGACTGGAGAGTTGAGGAACGAACTAAGAACTAGAAGAAAATATACATCTGATGAAGGATCATCAGATGAAAAGTTGATAAGGTTAAAATATCTCAGACTAGAAGTGGAACTACTGACAAGCATCCCACTACGCAGTATACACATACGTACAAAAGCCACATTGCACACCTCCATCAGTAACTAAATCTACTGTTAATCGTAGTTGGCAAATGAACTTAGCATACTGCCCCCAAAAATTGTCTAAAAAAGAGTCCTTGTGTGCACAGTTTTTCGTCTTTGAAACCTGCATCAGAAACGTAACTGATGAGTCATTGCTAGTAGCACAGATTACAGTGGATAAATTAGGAAAGCAGCTTACATGAAACATTAGGAAGGTTGATGTATTCACTCAAAAAGATCATTGGTTGACATCTCGCTCGCAGGACCTATAAAAAAAATGAAAACTGCAATTAGTACAAGAATGTAATGGGATAACAATGAGAAAGCAAGGGCATAGGTCATACCATCTGATCTGAGCCAATCCTGAGTACAGACAAGCTGTTCAATCAAGTGTTTACCACCTGACTCTTTGTTGCTACCTTGCAGTCAGTACTGCGTGGTGTTGCCAATATATCACGTGCCATCCGAGCAATTGTAGGATATGTCAGATTATGCCCCTTCCACCATTGGAGAACACTACGCTCACCTCTTGAGAGACGTGGTTCTTGCAAGTACTGATCAAGTTCAGTCATTGGTGGCTCATTATATGGATGTTCAGAATGATGATAATTTTCCAACAGCATATCATTTCCATTCACAACAGTTTCCTTGCTAGTTTTAGACCCAGAAGTGCGGTTGAGATCTTCCACCTGATCAGAATATTCATTGAAGAGGCTGAGCAATATATCATGCACTTCACGACAATAAGCTTCTCTCTTACCATACTTAACACGAAACCTGATGTGTTCCAGACGGTATGAAGGATCCATGACAATAAGCATACCGAGATGTAAGCAACAGAGTTCCCAGTGTTTATTGAACTTCTGTTGCATCTTCTTCACCACATTGCAAAACGTTCCATCCTTGTAGATATTAACTATACGATGCAAATCATTATTCACGTCCCACAACTTGTCAAATTGGTGAATTGGACCGGGAAGAATGCGCATTGTGTCCATGTACTGATGAAAATCTTCCATGGTCTCACAAATATTCCGTGCGCTGCTCCAGTCTGTCGATGATGGCGCATATCTGTAGTTCGGATACTGTACTGCTGAAGGGGTGGGACCCTTCGTATATTTAGAACGCTTTGCTGACTTCTGCATGATTTTGCCAAGTTCATCCAGCCCCACATGAATAACCTGATCAAGTAAATGACTTGCATAACGTACCACAAACAAGCTCCGATTTGCACAGGGTGAGTTGCATTTCTGGAGATGGGCTTTGACATTTGAAGCCACTGAATCATCAATAAATGCATCATCCAGTGTAATGCTAAAAACTTTGCCATGAAGACCCCAATCTCCAATAGCCGTCAATATGACATCACTCAATTCTTCCGCACTGCAAGAAGGATCCATGGCATGAAATATGATAATGTTTTGCTGCCTCTCCCATTCATCATCAATGTAATGAACACTTAAGCACAAGAATGGTGACAGTGGATCATAGTGCCACACATAAGCACTCAAGCAAACCCGACTGCGTAAAGCTGCAAACTTCTCCTTCAGCTTGGCCTTTTCTTTGTCAAACAAATCCATAAGGTTACACGCCAGGTCAGCGTAGGGTGACATCTTGACCATAGGATTCAAGAAAGCGACAGACTTCCTGAATCCTCCATGGTGCATCATCGATGGCAGGTACCCGTGCATAGCCAATATTCTGACGAGTTCATCATGGGTCCCATTCTGATCAACTACCTGATTCTTGTGACTTGTATCAGTAGGAATGTCCTGCTCAGGTAACGCAAGTTCCTCATAAGACTGATCCTTTGTATTCTTGTCGATGGGAATATCAGGCAAGGCAAGATTCTTCTGCTCAGGTATCGTAAGTTCCTCATGAGACCCATTCTGATCAACCTCTTGACTCTTCCTATTCGTGTCAGTGGGAATGTCAGGCAACACAAGATCCTTCTGCTCAGGCGTTGCAAGTTCCTCATTAGACCCATTCTGATCAACATCCTGACTCTTCCAATGCGTGTACTTGGGAATGTCAGGCAAGGCAAGATCCTTCTTATGAATTGCATCTGTTGTGCCCAAACATTTCTTCTGGCTGGTCGGCAAGAATGGGAGCTTCTTCTGTGTTGGATCAGAGCCGGCTGCCACCATGCTCTTCTGGGTAGATGGCCAAAATGGAAGCTTCTGTTGCGTTGGCCTCTTCTGGTCCCGGGGGCTGCACTTGGCCTGGTGCTTTAGCAGGTTGCTAGTGCCAATGGAGCTGCTGCTGTTGAAGACCTGGTGGCAGTGCATGCACTCAGCCTTCACGACCTTCCCATCGATGAAGATGGGTGTGAAGTCATCCCACACCTTCGACCGGAGCCTTTTCGGCTTTGTACCTGAGAACAAAGGACTGGGGTTGCTGCCATTGCTCTCCTCTTGTTCAACCATGTCGTGGGCATTGTCAACCTCATCTTCCATGCCTAGGCATAAAAAATAGGTAGAACCTTTTACATGGAGCCATTTGAGCAAATTATGTTGATATTTGAGCATTTCCTGATTTAATTGAACAAATTCTTTATAGAGAATTAATTGAACAAATCTTTCATCTTTGTTAAAGTTGGCACCTGAGTGCCAAACAAAGCACAAGAGAGCGCCACGTCATCATGTTCTCTCCCTACCATCGGATTCCAATGCAATGATCACAAATACAACAAAGGTAGACATTCAATAAATCATACTATACGTCCAAAAAAAAAATCATACTACAATCTAGAACCTAGTACATATTTCTAAGGAACAATAAAACTAAAAAGGCAAGTAGATTTGTTGTCGATTGGTGTATTCAGCTAATTGGCTACAATGCTCATTTTAAACACTTCCTTCAATCACTACTCATTGATACTATAAAAATGTCCATACTAAATTGCGAAAAAGGAACAGAATTATTGCAACAACATGCGGGCTAAATACTAGTTTAGTAAATGGGTGATGAATAACAAACAAGCTATATGGATTGGAAGACTAAAATTGGACTTTAAGATTTCAACAATGTAGAGTTCGTAGAACATTAGATTAGTGAGCAAACTAGACAAATAACATTTAGAGGAACAAACATAGCGCAACAGAAACTACTGGTAGAGGATGCAGCTACCGTACCATTCAAACATATTGAAAGAAATGCCGTGCAGAAACACACTACAAGAACACGATAGCTATTCTCTCCTCTTCCTTGCCGACGGGATTGGAACCATCACATTCTTGATCCATACCTACACACCAAGAAAGAAGAAATATATTCACCACAATTTATCCAATCACATTCGACACACATGATCAAACGAAACAACAAAAAGCAAAATCTATCAAGAAAAAGGAGTGCATTATCTACCCCCCCCAAAAAAAAAATCAAGAAACCGAGAAGGCACATACCGATGTTTACCACTTCAGGGGAGGCTCAGCCCGGTCGGATGCGTCGGAGCGGTGGAGCTGGATTCTGCGCCGGGTTTTTCTTCTCCCCCGTTCTCGGAAGATGAGATGAGGAGTGGGAAAGCGAGAGTGTTTTTTTATCTCGGTTGCGGAAGAAACGGGAGAGATATGGAGGCAAAAGTGGAACCGGGAAAATCTTTGGCGCCGCTTTAACCCGCGAACTCGCTACTCTCTTCCTGCCTTAGAAGCACCTTGTGGGCTTAGTTTGTAAAGAGGCCATACAAGAAAGCAGCTTGAAACCCAGTATGTTTCGGCCCAATGCACTCACTCGCATTCCATATATCCATTGCATCACTTCCTAGTGTCTACTCACCTAAGGCCACATGGAATCGGATTGATTATCTACCAATGTTAGGCGGCCTCTCACTGCCCGATGAGTCTCAGATGTGGCTAAGATCTAGACAAATGAAGCGTGAAGCATATAGGCTTTCTTATCGAGTTTGGTTCAAAGGCAGAGGATACGAACAAGAATGCATCATGTCCATTCATTTTGGCAAGCTGATGGTAGTGGGCTGGTGGTAGTGGTGGCCAAACGGACGACCGAGCCCGATTAGGTCCAAGAGTTAATCGGGCCGTGTCAACCAGTGCACGCACGCCGACATCTCGGGTCATGTCCGGCTGGTCGCCATGGTGCCCACACATTAAAGCCAAGGGCCAAGCCCGAGTCCCGATTCCCGATTGCCGGCCTCCCCATGCCCGGCCTCCGCATCATGCGCTCGGCAACGCCGCCGCGCCGCCGTGCGAGCCAACCTCCTCCTCTCCTCCGCGCAGCCGCACGGCCTCTCCGCTGAGGTCGACCTCCTCCTCTCCTCCACGCCGCACCCCACTGTTGTCGCGCGTGCCCAGTTGGCCTCCTCCTCCTCTCTCCGTGGCTCCGCACCGACGACCTCCTCCGCCCGGCCGTGCCCGCCCTCCTCCTCTCTCCTCCCGTCCTTTGCACCGTGCCCTCCGCGATCGTGCAGGCGTGTCTTAGGCCGACTCACTGGCCGAGGTGCACTCCAGCACCGCTTAGGCACTCGGGTCATCGCCGCCCGACCCATAAACAGTATGGACCGTGCTGCACCCGTGCCAGGCCAACAGCGCCATGCTTCGGGCCAGCCCAGCTGGCACGGCCCATGTCACCATCTCTAGCTGGTGGCGTGTCCCTAAGGAAGCACAATGATAGTATCAACGGACAAGATACATTCTTTAACTAATTAAGCCAATAGTTCATCCTAGCTACATTAATTGGTTATGGATACGTTGATCTGAAAGCTCACACGGGCGTTAGTCTATCTTTACTAATATACTATATATGTTTATTATTATATTATACTAATAATATAAAAGACTCGGTAGCGGTGCGTTTCCCCTCTCACCTTCTAAACAATCTCTTAACAAAAACCAAAAAAAAAAAAAACACCTACCAACAAAAAAAAAGTCTAACAAATTTTATCTTTATCTCAACAACCTCCTACCCCTCCCACAAATTCCTCTCCATGCCGCCTCGGTCACTACCCCGAAAAAGGTTGTAGCAGATCCTACTGGGTCATCCTCTTCGTCACTATCGAATGAGGTTACCTTTCCTAGTCCCAATGTTGGTCCAATTTGCCCGTGAGCAATCCGACGATGAAGGTCGGAAGTCGCGATGGAGCCGAGGGTGCAGCATAGGTCGAGCATGGTGGTGGAAGCACGATGCGGACTACAGTGGAGGAGTCAAGGGTGTGGTGTATGCTGAGTATGGCAGCAGAGGCATGACGTGGGCCGAGCAGAGCTCGACCGGGCATTGCGCAGGCTAAGCACGACGACAACAGCTCGACATACTAGGGTAATATGTTTTTTTTAATCTGTAACAATGCACAAGCATTAAACTAGTTAGCAAGGAGAGGAGAGTTTGCAGTTGACACATGATACATCCCTGTAGATTTTGGTGTCAGAAGTGCTAGTCTTGATCATACATAAATAATTCTTTGTTAGGCCGGGAGAAAGTTCCTTATTTCTTTTTTCCTTTGTTTGCTTCATTAGGCATCTTTTTTTAGAGTACATTGAGGATGCACACTTACTCAGAGACGCAGCAGACACGCGCGTGCACGCCCACTACACATGCTAGAATTTTGTGAATGCTCCAAGGCCTCCTGAGCATAGCCACATGTTTTACCTCTGAATGCACGTGCACATATGTACTCTGATTAAATAACGCTGGGTGGAACAAACACCCTCACTCCAACCACCCTTTGCTTAATTAGGCATCTAATTAGTGTCCATTACATGTCATAATGTTCTGCCATCCCGGAACGCCGGATCTGAAGTTGATGAGTCTTGATTGTGCCAGCCTGTAGGAAAAAATACCATTTTTTTTTCTGTAAAATGGTCATTTTTGGGCAATTAATCAATAAAAGCATGTGTAAATGGTAAAACATGGTCACAAAATGCGAAAAATGACAGGGTAAATAATCAGAAAATTTATACAAATATGATGGTTGTCAGACATTATCACCTTTCACATATGCATTAATGTCTTTTTAATCAAACATATGCATTATTGTCAATATTAACAATGGGTACATTCCAGAGATATTATTTTCTTTTATGCTAAATATCCAAGCATTAATGTTCATTTAGTAATCACGAGTGACCTATAGGTCACCAGGTTTAATTTGAGCCAATCAAACTACAGGGACGGTTACCTTAAAAATATCCAAGAAGTAGAGCTGGTGAAAAGACTTTAAAAAATGGTGAAAAGTAGAGGAACCGTGGCTTCCTGGGGTTCTGTTGCTGCTTCGCCATGCGTTTCTTAGTGATGCTTGATGATTTTGGAAGTGGCAAATGCCTGATTAGCAGCGTGCATGCGTGCTGAAAAGGCAAGGTGGTGTGTCATTGTTCAGAGAAAGTCTGAACTTTTTTATTTACCAATAAATTCTCTGAACTTTTTTATTTACCAATAAATCAAACTGGTGCAGGAATTAGCGAAGGGAGTGCATATTCTAGCCTAAGGAAAGCGTTATACGACTGGAGAGTAGAGGAATGAACTCAAAGCACTAGAAGAGGATATAAGTGAACATCTCAACATAATGGTTAAGGTTCAAGTACCATCAGATGAAAATTTGATAAGCTTAAAGTATCTGAAACTAGAAGTAGGAACTACTGACAAGCTCCCCACCACACATACATACAAAAGCCCCATTACACCTCTATCAGTAACTAAAAGCTACTGTGAATCATAGTTGTCAAATGTTGTTAGAAATTGGCCTATATGAGTGAGGCCCATTTTCTATAATTCCAAAGCATTTATGGGTTAGTACCATATTGCTAAGGTAAGGTGGAGGTGACCAACATATAAGGTGGAGTCTCACACTCCTTGAAACATGTAACACATGGATGAGGATGGCATGAGGAGGGCTCGGCTAACGCGACGCACGCCTGTATGCGTTCGCGTGATTTTCGCGTGAAAATCGCGTGACTTGTAACTGCGCGCCGCGCGGCCAGTGCCGTGACGTGGCGCGCCATTTGGCGTACTCAAGTCCACCTTATTTTTGCCGAACCATGCATCTCTCTCTCTCTGCTTGAATGAGATTCAAATGTTTAAATTTGAGGCTTTATTGGGTGATGATGACAGCGATTACGGTGGGTAAATGACCGTTAAGTGTGACGATTACTGTGGGTAAATGGTCGTTAAGTGCCGCTTACGGTGGGTAAATGGTCGTTAACCCGCCGCTACTTACGATCTGCATCTATATATGTCCGAGACGCCCGATTGCATAGCGTGTACAAGAATAGCCTCCATTCCTTCTTCCTTCTACTGCGTCTTTGTTATGCTGCGCCGCTCGAACCTGCCGACTCTTCTTCTTGGCGTGCACCGTGAAGAAGGGAAGCGGTATCTCCGAACCGTTCTTGCCGTGAAGACCGCACGGGGCGGCAATAAGGTTTCGGCAGCGCATCTGCGCGACGCTGCTGCCGACTGCGACATCTACGCTTACGATCGCATCAAGTCTGCGCTGCATTCTGCTCTTCATCGACCCATCCGTAAGTCTATCGTGTGATTGATAGACTTGTTTACATCCTGGTTTTCATATATTGTGAAGTACAATGAGTTGTCTGCTATCAGTATTGTTATATGCATCATTAGTCTTTTGCAATATTTGCCTTCTAATAAAATTTGGAATTAAAATATTGCCCTCATTTTCAACATGAATGCCTAAACAAAAGTCATTTTGTTGGATTTGAATCCTGCATCAGAAAGGTAACTAATGAGCCATGGCTAGTAGCGCAGATTACAGTGGGTAAATTAGGAAAGCAGCTTACATGGAACATTAGGAAGGTTGAAGTATTCACTCAAAAAGATCACTGGTTAGCATCACGGTTGCAGAACCTATGAAAACATGAAAACTACAGTTAGTACAAGAATGTAATGGGATAACAATGAGAAAAGCAAGGGCATAGATGGTACCATCTGATCTGAGCCAATCCTGAGTACAGACATGCTTTTCAATCCAGTGTCTACCACCAGACTCACAAATTGCTAGTCTCGCGGTCCTTGTTGCTACCTTGCAGTCAGTACTACGTGGTATTGCCAATATATCACGTGTCATCCGAGCAATTGTAGGATAGGTCAGGTTATGCCCTTCCACCATTTGAGAACACTAGGCTGACCTGTTGAGAGACGTGGTTCTTGCAAGTACTGTTCAAGTTCAGTCATCGGTCGCTCACTATATGGATATTCAGAATAATGATAATATTCCAACAGCATATCATCTCTATTCACATTTCGCAGCAGTTTCCTTGCTAGTTTTAGACCCGGAAGTGCAGTTAGGGTCTTCCACCTGACCAGCATATTCATTGAAGAGGTTGAGCAATATATCATGCACTTCGTGAATATAATATTCTGTCATTGTCCAAGTTAAACAAAATACGAGACTTGATGTGTTCTAGACGGTATGAAGGATCCATGATCATAGGCATACAGATATGTAAGCAACAGAGTTTCAGTATTCCTTAAACTTTTTTTTGCATCTTCTCCAGCACATTGATTTTTTATTTTTTATTTTTTATTTGTCCTCGTAGAAGTAGAAATGAGTTTCACGACGCACAGCTTTCTTCACATCCCACAACCTGTTGAAGAAGTCAACTGGACTATAACAATTGTGCATATATTTATTTATTAAAGCCCGTGAGATTCCCGCCTCCCATCCCGCCATGTCGCCAAAAACAGGCCGTCCGATCGCTTCGTCGCGCGCGCGCCCGATCCACACGCCAGGCGCTCCGTGCGTTTCGCGGTCGAAGCGCGCGCCACGCCGCTTCGCCACGCCGCTCCCACCCGCCGTCGCTCGCTCCGCCCGCGAGGCTGCAGCCCACCACGGCTCGCCAAGGCCTCCAGCCCGTTCCTAAGCGCCACGCGCGCCACGCCAGGGCGGCGGAACTTCTAGTTTCATCAATGTATCGATGAAAATCTTGCAAGATCTGGCAAATATCTTTGCTTTGCTCCAGACTTCCGGTGATGGTGCATATCTGCAGTTCGGATGCTGTACTGCTGAAGAAGTGGGACCGGGGACCCTTCTTATATTTAGATTACTTTGCTAACTTCTCCATGATTTTGTCAAGTTCATCCAGCCCCACCTGAATAACCTGATCAATTAGATGAGTCGCATAACGTACCACAAACAAGCTTCAATTTGCAGAGTGCAGGATTTCGGGAATATTGTGTGTCTCTTTTGGGATCCTCACACCCTTTATATTATAGTTCGACTCTAACATAACTTGCACACGATTTGAGTTCGACTAGCACACGATTTGGACTCTTATCTAAACTCTAATATATTTAAAAATGAACATGAGATAACAATCATGTCTATCTTGTTACATATTACAATACTATTACTAGAATATACAAAAACCTACCATCTATTGACTCCATAACCAATATCATTACAAAACCAAAAGTTGCTTACCACCAATATTATCAGGGACGTCAGCAAATCCATCTCCATCATCTACCATCTGTCCCGACCTCAACCTCATCTTCCTCTACTCTTATGCCCACAGTTACCCCCGGCCTCTACCACTCTGCTCACATGCCCCCCAGTCTCGGCCTCCATCACCTCTACCTCTGTCATAGACTATTTACGCCTAACTCTAGTCCCAATCCTCTTTCGAACCTCTCCTGCAATACTATCTCCGGCACCCATACTAACACCACCGCACGACACCAACGCATCACCATATCCTCCACTGGAGCTACAACCAGCTCATGCTTCGACATCACCATCGTTGAGCTCAACCACCAAAGTCACCGCTTGAACAGTCCTCTCCGCCTACTGTCACCACCAAGCAACACAACAACTAGAATTCTCAGCAAACACACCATCCTCTCTCCTTTCCTCAACACAGCACACATGGCCACATACTAGATCCTCCATCGATCTGGATCAACACCAGATCCCCCTCAATCACACCAAATCCTCCACTGATCTGGATCCACACCAGATCCCGCCACATCGGATCAAATCGTCAGACTTCCATACCGTCAGAAGATCCTCCACCCTCGAAGCATCCACATCGGATCAGATCCTCCACACCTCCACACACCACACCGGATCCACCTACACCAGATCACCAAATCCCTTTCTCCTTTTCTTCCTTTTCTTTCTTTTTCCCTTCCCTTTCCTTTTCCCCTTTTCTTCCTCCTCGCACGCCTGTCCTCCTCTCTTCCTCTCACCTCCCTCCAGTTGAGCCATGGGCCACCGGATCCCGCTGTCGCCTTCTGCGTGACACCCCCATGCAAGCCGCACCGTCGCCGCGCCTGCACCACCGCCTGCACCGCAGCTGCTCCTCTGCCTTGGCGTCGTCGTCTGCTCTAGCCGTCGCACCGCCTTGGGCCTAGCTACTGCTGCGCAGCCTCTTCACCAGCCGCTGCACCCACGACGCACCGCCTCGGTCTCGGCTTCCTTGCCTGCACCCAGATCTGGCCACCTCTGGCCGCCTCAAGCCTCCCTCGGCCGCTGCCGCTTCTCCACGCTGCAGGGCCTTGGCTCTACCACTGCCTCACCTCCTCGCCAACTCCGCCTCTAACACCCCACCGTCGGATCCAGATCCACCCGGATCCCTTCTCCTCTCCACTGCCGCACCAACCCTACTCGCTCACCGTCGCCGACCCCTAGCTCCCTCCTCCCTCACTGCCGCACCACCACCGGCCCCAAAGGATGCAACCCCAAACAGTAGTCGTGGCCTACGCAACTTGGTGGTGGCGGCTTGCACACAACCCGGCTGGCCACGGTCCGCTCCCGTGCAATGCAGTTAGGGAGGACCACGTGTGACGAGATGCCAACGGTTAGTGGATCATCTGAGGAGCGGTGGTGGTGGTTGTTCTGAGGTAAGATTTTTTCTGGGTTAAGGTTTTGGGTTGGGTTGGCCCTGATACCATATAGGATTTCAGGAATATTGTGCTAAATATTACGATCCGACTCTAATACAACTCGCACACGATTTGAGTCCGACTCGTACATGACTTGGACTCTTATCTAAACTCTAATATCTCCAACACAGAGACAAACAAACTCTGATTTGCACAGAGCAAGTTCAAATTCTGGAGACTGGCTTTGAAATTTGAAGCAACTGAATTATCAATGAATGCATCATCTAGTGTAATGCTGAAAACCTTGCCACGAAGACCCCAATCTCCAACAGCCTTCAATATGGCATCACTCAATTTTTTAGCACTGTGAGAAGGATCCACGGCACGAAATGCGATGATCTGTTGCTGTCTCTGCCATTCATCATCGATGTAATGAACACTCAAGCACAAGAATGGCAAGAGTGGATCATAGTGCCACACATAAGCACTTAAGCAAACTTGACTACGTAAAGTTGCAAACTTCTCCTTCAGCTTGGCATTTTCTTTGTCAAAAAGTTGCATAAATTTCAAATAAAGGTCAATGTGGGACAACATCTTGACCATAGGATTCAAACAAGCGACACACATCGTGAGTCTACCATTGTCCATCATCAATGGCAAGTACCCATAAATTACCAATATCTTGACGAGTTCATCATGAGATCCATTCTGATCAATCTTCGGATTCTTCGGATTCATGTCAGTGTGAATGTCCTTCTGCTCAGGCGCTACAAGTTCCTCTGGAGACTGATTCTTCCGATTCTTGTCAGTGGTAATGGCAGGCAAGGCAAGATTATTCTTCTGCTCAGGTGTTGCAAGTTCCTCATGAGACCCATTTCTGATCAACCCCCTGACTCTTCCGTTTCGTGTAAATGGGAACGTTAGGCAAGGCAGGATCGTTCTTGTTAGGCGTTGCATCTTGGTATGGCAAAGATTACGCGGGTGTGTGTGTGTGTGGTGATGTGGGGTAGGGTGGGGTCAGGGTAGGCCAGAGCTCGTGCATGATGTTGTGATGGTAGGCTGCCGTCGGCAAGAGAGAGGGAGTTTCAGGATTCAGAGAAAGATACTAGGATTTGGATATTTTCTTAATTCATTGCTTGCTGCCCTCAATCCTGTCGTGCACCACTTATAGAGATGTGGTCAGCTCCCTAACAATCAATCTCTAGATAGAATCTTATCTAGTAATCAAATAACGAGGAGATCACGAATTTGTCTCTTACTTTAAATAAATAACAAATCACAAATTGATCTCTTGTTTGAAATAACTAAATCTAAAAGATAAATTAAGAGATATGAATCTCTTATCTAGTGGTCCTTATGGTGCCGGCCCAGCCGTGCCTGCCCCCTTGTGTACGGTTGGTCCCACGCTGGTGATACGGAATTCCCCACATAACATCTCTCCTCGCCTCGATAAACAGCTCGACCTCAAGCTGAAACGTAGGATAGGACTTCTTGAACTTATTGATTGGTTCCCATGATGCCTCAACGGCATCCGGACCAGTCCATTGGACTAAAACATGCCAGACATCAGGTTGAAGACTCGCTTTTAACACCTTGGCAGAGGCAGGAATGGTGCGACCATGCTCGATGGGTGACAAAGCCAATGGTGTAGTGGGAGTTCGTCGTGAAATTTCTTCAAAAGCCCGACATGGAACACATTGTTCAGGCGAGTGTCGTCTGATAAGTAAGAGAGATATGCGACTGTACCAATGCGCTCTGGGACTCTGTACGACCCACAGTAATGGGCACCGAGTTTGCCTGTGTTGCGGCCTGGTATGGAGGCAGCTTGCCGATGAAGAAGGTGCAGCCAAACCCAATCGCCTACCTCAAAAGTAACGGTGTGATGGTGTTGATCGTAGTAGTGTTTGGCATATTGCTGAGCCTAAAGAAGCCGATCACGTACGTCACTAATGAACTGATCGCGGTCGTGGAGTTGAGTGTCGACCGCTACCACCTTGGCCGCCCCCTCGTCATAGGTTGCTAGAGAGGGAGGGGCACGACCATAGACCACATTGAATGACGTGTCACGAAGGGCAGTGTGATAAGAAGTATTGTAGCAGTATTCCGCCCAGGTAAGCCATTCCAACCATTGTCGTGGGCGATCACCAGTGAGGCAACGAAGATACATGGTGATGGCCTTATTGACTGCCTCTGTTTGCCCGTTAGACCGTGGATGAAATACCTAACTCAAGTAGAGACGCACACCAGCTAGACGAAACAATTCTTGCCAAAAATTACTTGTGAAAACTGGGTGGCGGTCACTGACAATCGATTTAGGAAGCCCATGAAGATGCACAATGTCATGGAAGAAGGCACGAGCGGCCGAGGTGGTCGTGTACAGGTGTCCCAATGGAATGAAGTGTGCGTATTTGTAGAAACGGTCAATGGCAGAAAGAATGACCGATTTTCCATGTACGCAAGGCAGCCCTTCGACGAAGTCCATCCAAATATCAACCCAAACTATCATTGAGACTTCCAGCGGTTGAAGCAGTCCAACTGGATGAAGATGCCCAATCTTGTTACGTTGACATATCACACAGGCGCGCACAAAGCGTTGGACCTCCTGTCTGGCGCGGGGATCATAGAAGTCAGTGCACAGCCTGTGAAGGGTCTTTTGGATGGGCTCATGGCCAACATGGGCTGCTGCCAGGATGACTGGTAGGGTTGGTGATGTGGTCAACACAAAAATTCTGCCATTGTGCAACAAGAGACCCTTGGCCATTGCCCATGGCACACCCAACACGCCCGTTTGTAGCTGAGTATAGATGTTTTGCAACTCGGCTGACGATGCAACTTACTGGCGCAAGTCATCGAATAAAGAGAAGGATGGTCCGGATAGCGCATAAGCAGTGGCATGTTCAGCGTCACGATGAGACGGAGCGTTGACGACAGTGTTGAGGTAGCTGGGGTGATATTCGATAGTAAAGTTGTAACTAAACAATTTGCTCACCCATTGATGCTGGGGAATCATCAAGAGTCGTTGATCTAGCAGGAACTTCAAATTACAGTTATCAGTATGCACGGTGAAGACCCGACCCCAAAGATATGGTCGCTAGTGACAGACTGCATGTACCAATCTGATGAACTCTTGCTCGTACGTAGGCAATTTCGCATGGCACGCTGCGATTTGTTTACGGAAGAAGGCTGGGAGACCCGAACCCTGGTGTAGCACTATGTCAAAGCCTGAGCCGAAGGTGTCACACTCGATGATAAATTCGGCCATGAAGTCTGGAAATTGTAGGATTGGTGCAGTGGAGAGGGCCCTCTTGAGGGCCTGAAAGGTCTAGTCGGTTTTCGCGTACCAGGTGGGACTCCTTGAGGAGTTTGGTGAGCGGTGTCACAATGATGCCAAAATCATGGATAAACTTGCGGTAGTAACTCACAAGTCCAAGGAATCCGCGTACTCCCCTAGTCGAAAGAGGTGTGGGCTAGGTGTTCACCGTAGTCACCATGTCCTTGTCCATGGTGACCCCTACTGCAGAGATCACATGACCAAGGTACGCTATGGACGGTGTGCCAAGAGTACATTTGGAGCGCTTGAGGTGGAGTTGATGATGGCACATGAGGAGCAAAATAGTACACAAGTGTTGCAAATACTCTGACCATGAAGAATTGTAGATCAAAATATCGTCAAAAAAGACAAGCACAAAACGACGAAGATAGGGTCGTAGGATGTCGTTCATCAAGGCCTGAAAGGTTGCTAGCGCGTTGGTAAGGCCAAATGGCATCACCGGGAACTCAAAGTGGTCGTGATGTGTCCTGAAGGTGCTCTTCTGCACGTTCGAGAGGTGCATGAGCACATGGTGATAACCAGAACGAAGATCAAGTTTGGCCTCGTAGTTCGTTGATGATCTCGTCAACAACCAGTATCAGGACTTTGTCTTTTATCGTCAACTCGTTGAGAGCTCGATAATCGACACAAAAACACCACGATCAGTCGTGTTTCTTGATAAGGAGAACTGGTGAAGAGAAACTTGAGCTGCTTGAATGGTTCGTGCCCTATTGCATCATGGTTGAACACCCGCGTTCCAATTCATCTTTCTTGAGGTGCGGATACCAGTATGGCCAGACCACCATGCGGGCCGAACCTGGCAGGAGGTGGATCCTGTGGTCCAAGTTGCGTGCCGGTGGAAGATCGATGGGTTCTACGAAGAGCCCTGCAAATTCCTGGAGTAGGGTATCAAGGAGCTCATCGTTAGCGCATGTGGCCATGCGTGCGACGGCCATGCCATACCAGGTGATGCGACTTCCTTCATGCCAGAAGGTCATGCGAAGTTTGTCAAAGTCCCAAAGGATTGGCCCAAGTGCACGGAGCCATTGTATACCAAGAACAAAGTCAAAGCCGCCGAGAGGGATGGCGGGGCCATCCACTGTGAAGCGTTCACCATCGTTGCACAAGGGCATGCCGCGGCATAGGCCTCCGCTAGCGACGTGATCGCTGTTGGCCACCTCGACGTGGATGCCGAGGCATGGCTCAAGTGTCAAGCCTGTGCGTACCACAATACTGTTGCTAATGAAATTATGTGTGGAGCCGGAGTCGAGGAGAACAATGAAGTTTGTCGAGCCGATGGTGACGCGGAGTTGCATGGTTTCGTTGGCGTGGATGCTCCATAGGCCAGTCAGGGCATGTAGCGAGACCATAGCTATGGTGTCCGTGTCGTCAGTGTTGTCGTCCGTCGGTCCATCATCATCGTAGTCATCGACCTCTATATAGAAGAGGCGCAGACAACAGTTGTCCATGACATACCGCTTCATCGCAATTGATGGCAGGCTTTGCTTGCGCCGACACATCTCGATCGGCGACGAGACGACGGAGAGGGCGGCTTGGTGATGGCACAACCGGTGCTAATGGCGATGGAGCGCCACTAGATGCGTTCGACCCAGGAGCGATCAGCATAGCGTGGATGGTCGCTGCCATCCTGAGGGTCGGGACCCCGTGCGGCCCCCTCCTGGAAGTGGTACAGCCGGCATAGCCGATATCCAGAGCTCATAGGAGCGAGCCAGGCTCATGGCCACCTACAGATCGGGCGGATTCTGTAGCTCGACATTGATACGTAGTTGATCAAGTAGGCCGAAGGGGAAGAGCTGCATCTGGTGGGTCAGCATGAGTGCTTCTATGCGGTAGAGAAGCGCCAAGAATTTGTCGATTTAGTCCTATACTGAGTTGCCAAAGGGTAAGCACGCTAAGGCACTAGGAGGGTTGTTGCGGATCGGTGGCCCAAAGCGAAGGTGGCAGAGCTCCTTGAGGCGAGACCATGACGACATACCCGCATCGCGCATTCGTGCTCCAACTGAAAGTACCAGTGCTGAGCGATACCCATGAGATGGTAAGAGGCCAACAAAACCGTGTCAGTCTCATCCGTTCTTTGACTGCGAAAAAATTGTTCACGTCGGTTGATCCATGTTAATGCATCTTTCTTACCATCATAGGTAGGAATTTGAGTTTGTGGTAGCGCGGACACCTAAGGCGCTACGTGATTGGGTTGTATGGGTGGAAGGGAAGGGTACAATGATCGGGTTGTATGGGTGGAAGGGAAGGGGTGGGAGGGTGGATCATGAGGTTTTCTTGTGGAAAAGGAGGGAATAGGGCTGCGGGTATGGTAGGGCTGCTGGGAACGGCATGTAGGGTGTAGTTGATGGCAGGATGGTGGTGGTGGGTGTGGGAGGGATCTGGATGTAGGTGGTATTGGGCGGCGGGCATCGGAAGGGGGGGGGGTGATTGGCGGTAGGTGGTGTTGAGGATGTCTGACCATCGGGCGCGGCGATCGCCGGCGCAGCCGGTGGTTGCGACCCTGGTGGCGGTGGTAAAAGACCCGGTAACTCCACCGTCGGGAGCTTTCCACATCCGTGAGGCGATTGGCGACGTCTCCCATCTGCTGTTGCATGCCGTCAATGTGGCGTGCCGTCGATGCGAGCAGTCAACGCTTGGATGGCCTGGAAGAGCTGCACCATGGAGACTTTATCTCCTGCTTCAGAGTCGGACATGGTGGTGGCCGGGGTTGGCTCTGATACCAAATTGGTATGGCCAAGATTGCGTAGGGGATAAGCATGGTAAACTGGGGATTTAGGCCGGTAGCTTTGGCATACAGGTGCCGTGATGGCAGCCTGCCGTCGGCGAGAGAAAGGGAGGTTCAGGATTCAGAGAAGGAGACTGTGATTTGGAGATTTTCTTAATTCATTGCTTGCTGCCCTCAATCCTGCTGTGCGCCACTTATAGAGATGTGGCCGGCTCCCTAACAATCAATCTCTAGATAGCATCTTATCTAGTAATCAAATAATTAGAGATCAGAAATTTATCTCTTGTTTTAAATAACTAACAAATCACGAATTGATCTCTTGTTTGAAATAACCAAATCTAAAAGATAAATTAAGAGATATGAATCTCTTAACGGCCGTGCCTGCCCCGTGCGCACGGTTGGTCCGACATCGGAGATACGCTGCCCAAGCATTTCTTTTGGCTGGATGGCAAGAATGAGATCTTCTTCTGTGTCGGATCACAGTCGGATGCCTTCTGGGTAGATGGCAAAAATGGAAGCTTCTGTTGCGTTGGTCTCTTCTGGGCCCGGGGGCTGCACTTGGCCTGGTGCTTTAGCAGGTTGCTAGTGCCACTGGAGCTGCTGCTGTTGAACACCTGGTGGCAGTGCATGCACTCAGCCTTCGCGACCGGAATTCCCATCGATGAAGATGGGTATGAAGTCATCCGACACCTTCGACCGGAGCCTTTTCGGCTTTGCGCCTGAGAACAATGGGACGGGGGCACCGCCTGTGCTTTCCTCTTGTTCAACCATATCATTGGCATTGTCAACCTCATCTTCCATGCCTAGGCATAAAGAAAGGCCGAACCTTTGAATAATGGATTGGAGTCACTTGAGAAAATTATGGTTCTACTTGAACATTGTCCTAATTTAATTGAACAAACTTTTGTATAAGAGAATTGATTGAACAGACTTAGTACATGTCTAGTGAAAATATCGAACAAGCCAAATGCACTGCAAGAGAAAAAAAAATGGAATTTTAACATTTCATTGTAGTTTTCATCATCATCCATCAAGTCAATGCTTGTTTAATCAGGTTAGTGTTGCTACTATTATACTGGTGGTTTGCGAAATCTACTACGTGTTTGGGAACTGGTAGAGCAGAGCGTGACCGGGGCTCGTTTTTGTTGTTAGCGGGGGCGGAACTAGAACGAATTTGATCGGGATTCACTACTTTATATGTATATAGCAACATATGAATTTTTCAAGCAATATTGTACTAAATCGCTACCTGAAATGACTCCGAGGTGCACAGTTTTTAGGCTAGAGGGTGCACATATGGTATATATAAGTTGATCCTCATTAAATTGTTTTTTGAACCCGGTGTCCTGTGACACCGGGTAAACCAATTTGGTTCCACCCCTAGTTGTTAGCAGTGGCGAGCAGCCATGGCTGGCCAGGTGGAGGAGGAGAGGATGGAAGTTAGGGAAGAAGACAGAGGAAGAGGGACAAAGATGTCTTTTTACATGCTAATTTTAGTCCATAAATAATTAAAAAAACTAAAATACGAAAAGAGCGGCAAATTCTAACTATTTTTTTGAATTGCGTGCCAAATCATAGAAGGCAGTCTTTGAAGTGACATTTTATAGTGTGTTATTCTTTGGAGTGACAAATAATTGGTTTTCGCTGTCAACAATGTAGAGTACTGGAGTTCGTCAAACTAGATTAGTGAGCAAACTAGACAAGTAACATCCAGAGAAAGAAACGTAGCGCAACAGAAGCTACTTACGTACCAATCTTCCCTAGTATTAAGTCCGCTGGGTTTGGCGACCTTACGAAGCTCCCGTACGTTTAGTCGAGGAATAGCGCGCCAGCGTCAACTGTGCGATCCGTTTTGCCACAAACGCCGTGAACGGGGACGCCGATCCGGTATCTCCAGTAGCTGGGCCTCGTGGGCCAGTGAGTCATGCAGTCTCCAGGCGGTGGGAGCTGCCGATGGGCCGGTCATGGCGTCCTGCTTCGAGGCCGCTTGCGTAGCCGTCAGATTGAAGATGCTTGGCTCCGATGGAGTTGCCTCCCCGTGTTTGGCCCACCATTAGAGCTGGCCAAATGGGTGGCCCGGCCCGACACAGCATGGGCATGTGGTGGCCCGATTCATTCTAGCCTAGCCTATTTTGGTCCGGCTACTATTTGTGCTGTGCCGGGCCGACCCACGGACTAGGTGATGGCCAGTACGGCCCATCGCCTTTTAAGTGCCGTGTCGTACCGGGTCGCACGACTGCTTAGCCTATCGAGCCAAATATTATCCGTTTAGCTTATTTGGCCTGATAGAATGAAAAAATAATAAAAAAATCCAAAAAAGATAAAATATGTAGAATTCAGAAGTAGACATGAAAATTGAAAAAAAAATGAGACAACCATATTGAAAATGTAATAGAATTTTATTAATGTTCGAATAGCTAGCTTGTTAAAACATTTGCCATTTAGCTCATAAGACATGAAAATTTGAAAAACAATCCTAGAAAATATATATTTAAAAAATCTAAAATAAATTTATATATACTTATAAAATGAACTATATAAAATTTAAAAACTACAAAATAAAATCATATAAGTATTAAAACTGGAACAATCATATAAATATTAATAAATAAAAATAAAAATATATATGTAAAATAGTATCGTGCCTAATGGGTAGTGCTGGTCGCGGCTTGGATCGGCCCGCTGACTATTCGTGTTGCACATGCCGCCACGCAGTGCCATGCTTACCGTGCCGAGGTGCTACCAAGAACGACCTGAGCTATCGTGTCGTGCCAGCCCAACCCGTAAATAGTGTCGTGCCGTGCCGGCCTGAATCAGGCCAACAGTATCGTGTCTCGTGCTGGTCCATCAGGCACGACCCGTTTGGCCAACTCTACCCATACCCACCACAGGTCCACAACCCTAGGCCCCTAGCCGATCTCGAGCCCCCACGCCGCATTCTCCTCCTCCTCCTCCGGTCTCCTCTCGTTTTTCGCTCGCCCTTGCCTTATCCCCATCTCCCTCGCTGCTGCTGCCGAAACGCCCCTTCTTCCTCCTCCTGCTTCTTAGCCTTATCGCCGCAGCAACCCTAGCCTATCTTGAGCCCTCACGCCGCACTCTCCTCCTCCTCCCGTGTCACACCTAGACAGTGTACATGATGACATGTGGGTCCTATGTACTGTGTGTTGTCCATATGCCATGGGTCTCTGTACATGAACTCACTCTGAAATTCCCCTCTTGTTTCTTTGGTTCCTCATCATCTTCTCTGGATTCCTCACCCTATTCCCCAAATCCCCAATTACTGGTATCCTTGCTACTGATTTGGTGCGATTTCGGTCTTCCAATCGACCGGGTCGTTACAATTTGGTATCAGAGCCCAAATTTCGCTGCACTAATTTCATTGCGACCACTGCAATCCCAGCCGTGGTTGGTCGGTGAGGGAGACAAACCACCATGGCAACCATAGAGACGCATGACGCGAGGGTGCAACAGATGCTGCAGCAGATCCTCGCCAGGATGGACGCGCAAGGGGGGAAGCTGGATGACACAGTCTCATCCCTAGCTGCGACCACCTCTCGGTTGCTCGGCGCCGCCGCCGACTCGACCCCAAGTTCTTCCTCGACCGCCGCCCTGCTCGACGTCGCCATCACCAACTCCACTCCATCCATCGGCGCACCTCGCGTGTGTGCCGACACTGGCATCACCACCGCGCACCAATTGTTTGGCGAAATGCCACCACACACGGATGTCGACCATGCCGTGGTGGAAGCTACTCCATGCACAGACTCCACCCTCGCCACCGTGACGCCTGCCAAGTGCCTGACGTCTGGCCCTGACCCCAACGTCGACGACGCCAAGGTCACGACCATGCCCCTACTCTCAAGGGGCATGTCCACAACCATCCAGGCGCAGGCAGAGCCAGAGAAGATCTTCTCGCCGAAGTCATTGGCCACCGGCGAGTTGGGCACTGTGATACCCACCAAGTGCTCGACGTCGGGTCTCGACTCCAACACATGCAACACTGAGGTGAGCCTTTTGCGATATCAACCATTCTTCATGAAAAATGAAAGTGGAACGAGGCTGCTACCACCTTGGCCATCTGATCAAGCAATTGGTGTGAAAAGTTTGGTGGTGGAGATGGGGATGTCACCTGAAAGTTCCACCCACAGTGCATTACTACTGCATCAACCATGGCCGCCACCTACTATGACTGTAGATTGGAAGCTTCAAAGGAGAATCATCAAGTTTGGTGTGTTTTGGTCCTCGCCTACTGATTTCAAAAGATTGATACATTTTAAGGAGGCTTGTGTATTAGACTCGAGAGTAGGCCATATAATGTCATAGGAAGCTATAAGAGATTGAATCTTGATCAAGCTTTTCACTTGATATCCGCTTCTGATATAAGAAACCATGAAAGTACCTCAAAGTCAAGGACATGCTTATACAAAGAAACTGTCTTCCTATTGGAGGTGAGCTATACAATATTGCATGTGTGGATGATGTGCTCAACAACACTTTTTCAAAAGGGCAACCAATGCTTCAACTTGTTGGTAATATACTAGAGAGAATCGTGTAGGCACATGCGTCCTCATCCCTGACTCAGCAACAACTTCTTGAAGTTGTTACAAATATGGGTTTGAAATGTCCCCAAGAAGATGTGCCTGGTGTGCAGTAAGATCCAGGTATTTTGGGTCTTATTATTATGGATGGGTCATCTAACACAGAAAGGTACAAGTCATAGAGTGATGTTTATTGTGTTTTTGCCCAACAACTTGACCTCTACAAGGGACACTTAGGCTGCCTAAGGCAAAGTAGGATTCAGATTGTTCAGAAGTCACTGGAGCTACTGGTGCTTATCCTGCAAACTATCTTATCTACTAATTTGAAGCAACTCTTGGCTCTTTGCTTATGGAGGTACAACACACGGTGCATTGCTCATGGTGGTTTTACCTGGGTGTTAGTAGCTGTGGTCCATATGCACCTGCTGAAAATTGGTGTTCTGTACACTGAGGAGATAGTTCAGAGGTCGTTGGAGCTATTGAACTCGCAACAAGAATTGCAGAAAAATCCAGAATCACTTCCTTTTGATGAGATACTTTATTGCAACATTGAAAATCCTCAATCCCTTGGCCAACAACTAGTTACATTTTTCAGAGAGGTCCTCTCTTTATGTGATCATGCAGCTCTCCTAGACAAAAGTGAAACTCATGCTCTATACAGTTCAGATGCTATCGAGAGAGCATGGCAAATTCTAGATAAGATCCCATGAAGAGCAACACGAGCATATAGCCATAGTCAGGGTATAAAAGGTTTGCATGATGGAATTGCTGCCCGTGATGGTTTTTATGCTAGCGGAGATAACATCTTCCTAACAACAAGCCCACCAATGCACATGATGATGCAATTGTTGATAAGGTCTGAGAAGGATGGCATTCAACTCAGTAGGCCTTGGGATCCAAATGCTCCACCAGGTGATCTGAAGAAGCATTCAGCTCAGTTGTTATTACAATGTTATGTGGATTCAAGGCAGGAGAAAAGTATAATTCAATTGTGCAGCTCATGTTTAATTGAAGGAATTAGCTTGGAATATCCAATTTCAAGGGTATTATTTGACAAAGCTGATGTGCAAGATGGCAAGACATTTTGAGCATAATATGATTTTTCAATCTTACTGGTGTTATTGCTTAAGCAACTGTGGCCCCCACCTTCACAGTTACTTGTTATTGTAGCTACTCAGAGGAAGCAATGTTACAGAAGAATACTAATGGCATGGGTTAGCAAAGGAGGAAGGAGTGGCTTGTTCTATGCTGCTAAAGGAAGGTTGATACAAGATTGGGTAGATTCTACATTGCGCAAGAATAGACGTCGTAAACATTGGTCTATTTTGTTTACACACGGTGCTTACATGCAGTTGCTTGGGGCAAGCAACCTTTTGTGGAGGTGGTAATGTCACGCCTAGACAGTATATACGATGACATGTGGGTCCTATGTACTGTGTGTTGCTCATATGTCATGGGTTCCGGTTGTCGGTGTGTGCACTTTGTATAAGACCCAAGCCCTCTAATTAGAAAGGCATCGATCAAATGAACTCACTCTGAAATTCCCCTCTTGTTTCTCTGGTTTCTCGACTCCTTCTCTAGATTCCTCACCCCATTCCCCAAATCCCCAATTACTGATATCCTTACTACTGATCTGGTGCGATTTCGGACTTCCAATCGACCGGGTCGTTACATCCCGGACTCCTCTCTTTTCTCGTATAAGTAAGCGAGCTTGCTTGTTTGGGGGTTTTTGTTTGGTTCTGTAGAGGAAGCGTGGAGTAGGAGCCGAGGGGGGCAGCGACAACGACAACGGTTGAACGAGCTGCAGCGAGGTGCGGAGGAGGGCCGCAGCGGTGACGGTGCTGGCGGCGGCGCCTAGGAGGGTGGAGGCGGTGGCCATGGAGCCGGCGACCGAGAAGGAGGAGGTGGCGGCGGCCGATGGCGGGGTAGATGACGCGTACGGCGAGGGCAGCGCCACGGAGGAGGAGCCCGCCACGCCCTGGGCCTTCTCCGTCGCGAGGTGAGCGAGCTTGGATCGGATCGGGTTGGATCTGGGTGGGGCGGACGTTTCGATGCGTCGATCTGGAACATTTATTTGGGTTTTTTTTACTGATTAGTTCAGTGCGTGTGTTGATCTGGTTAGGTCTACGGTTTAGCCCGCGTGATGCTTTGGTTGAGCTAATATTTTAGTCCGGTTTTATAGTCCAGGCTCCCAGTAAATTATTTGTTATATATTGATCATTTTTACTTGTTATCACAAGAATGTGAGACTGGATCTTCCTTGTGCCAGTTTGAAGACTTTGTCAATCACAATGCGTTTGGTTTGCTTGCAAAATACAGGAAGAGTCATCTTGTTTTCAATGATGATATCCAGGTAAACGGACTACTTGTTTTTTTCATGTTGTGATACTTTTAGTTTTACTAGAAGGTTCTTATTGAGTCAGTACACCATCCCTCAGTTTTGTTGCCTTCTGTATTTATCTAAATGTATGTATTGCAGGGAACAACATCTGTGGTCCTTGCAGGTCTGTTAGCATCACTGAAGGTGGTTGGTGGAACCCTAGCGGAGCACCCTTATCTGTTCCCTGGCGTTGGCAAGGTTAGTGAAAACTCCTCTTAGCGTAATTTTGCTAACCGCTGAAACGTGATGTATTCTGTGAAACAAATACACACAATACGTCACATTTTGCTGAAACGAAAACCGTTCCAGTACCTATAGCTTTATTGCCATCTTTTATCCTCTCTTGGGTTCGCAGCGCTGTCCCCACACCTTTGTAATGTGTACTGCATACTTTCAGTTTAAGTATGAATATAACCTTTGTGAATTGTTCTACAACAATTTCTGTCACATTTGTCTGCCTCTCCTTCATTGTTTCCATTATTCCCTACATTCATCGTATACTATTTGCTACACATGTTGCACAAATTTTCCCAACCGTGATTTTGCTGAAATGAAAACCGTTCAAGTACCTATAGCTTTACTGCCCTCTTACTATCCTCTTTTTGGTTCGCAGCCATGCCACCATACCTATTTAATGTGTACTGCATACTTCAGTTTAAGTATGAAGAATTGAAGATAACCTTTGTGAATTGTTCTACATCACTTTCTGTCACATTTGTCCGCCTCTCCTTCACTGTTGCCGTTATTTCCTGCATACAACGTATACCATTTCCTACACATGTTGCACAGATTTTCCCAAGCACGCTTGCACGCTCTTTCTTTGTGCCTACAACTTTGCTTTCGACTGCTTCATATAGTTCTCAAGTTTTCTTCATCTGCCATCGCAGCAACTCTGTTCACTGTGGCTGTTGATTACTGGTAATAGTTCTGTCCATAAGGCTTGCTAAACATTATGCAGGTAATCAATTTATATGCCGATGACCACCCGGTGCGAGAAACAAGAACTCATTGAATTTTTCTTTTATCTCAGCTTATAATACCGGACTGAAATTTCTTATCTTCATCAGTTTGCTGCTTGGTGACATTATCGAGCTTAAGTAGATTTTTTTTAGTTATAACATTTTCGCCACAATAGGAGTCGGCTTCTGGATATGCCGATGCTTGTCTGCCGTGAGAACTTGCTCTGCTTCCTACATTACTATATACGCTTTGAATCACCGAATAGTCTCTGGTCTTTCACATGTGCAGTAGTCTTTTGCTCCAAAATACTAGCAATGCTCGCCCCCATCTGCCTGTGCTGCAGATCATTGCTTGTGTACTGAAATTCTTAGATGACCTATCTTGTGAGTACCATTTTGATTGAATTCGTCATTTGCATTCAAATTTGCCACTCACTTAAATTCTGCCCGGTTTAGAGGAGCAACAGATTGGTGCTCTATGTTCCTTGCGGCGTGGCCCGTTTGTTGCGTATTCAAAGGTTATCGTCTGCTGATTAATACAGATGCCATATGTACATCACATGGATCATGCATAATTCTAGAACAAAGACTTGCACATACATACCATCACTGTGATGCTATTTCCGACACTCCGTACCAAAGTATGTTCTGACATCGTATATTCAACGGACGAGCACGCTACGATCGCTTGACCATCTAGTATTTTATCCAAACAGACCGAGAGAAACGTACCTGCAGAAACATACTACAAGAACATGACATCTACTTGGTTCAACTAGTATAGTGCTCGTGCTAACGCCACGGTTTCATTCCAGGGATGCACATGAAAACAACCAAACGACGATATTTTTTCATAGTTTAAGTCTCATGCAATTGTATATGACCATGTATATAATCTGGAAAACACTCATGCATAACAAGGCATAATAAAGTCATATCTCGCATACTACAAATAATAGTATAGTGCTTGTGCTAACGCCACGGCTTCATTTCAGGGATGCACATGAAACTCGTGCTAACGCCACGGCTTCATTTCAGGGATGCCCATGAAAACAACCAAACGACAATATTTTTCCATAGTTTAAGTCTTACGCAATTGTATATGACCATGTATATAATCCGAAAAACACTCATACATAACAAGGCATAATAAAGTCATGTCTCGCATACTACAAATAATAGTATAGTGCTCGTGCTAACGCCACGGCTTCATTTCAGGGATGCACATGAAAATCGTGCTAACGCCACGGCTTCATTTCAGGGATACGCATGAAAACAACCAAACGACAATATTTTTTCATAGTTTAAGTCTCACGCAATTGTATATGACCATGTATATAATCCGGAAAACACTCATGTATAACAAGGTATAATAAAGTCATGTCTCGCATACTACAAATAATTCATGAATTGCTTAAGTAGATCTTGGAGTTCTCCAGTGATAATATCGTACATTCATTTGCATCGCTCTTCAAAATGTCCACCAAGAATTCCGTCCTCGTGAATGTGATATCTGTGGATGGCGATAATAAGTTAACTTATTAATTTGCTATGTAGTCTACAAAATATACATAGAGAATATATATGCTCACAAAGTTGATAAACGACAATCTTTCGCCATTCCACGACTTTAGGAAGTTGTATACAAGGAAGCCCTGCCAATTTCCGGAGAAGAAGAGCAAGTGTTTATTTGTTGTAGATAAATCAAATGACTATTTGATAAGAAAGATGAAACAGATTATATGTTTTACCACTCTCGATTTTGGAACCCCTTTTGAATTCACGACGCGACCATAAATATTGTCGTCCATGCGATTCGCCAATTTCATGGCGAGATTGAAATGATTGAAAATATTATGTAATGTAGTTATATATGGCATACTTGGATCATTACCCATGTACCACAGATACCACAGATTTGGAGAATGCGGATCCATAATGTAGACAATTTTGTTACCCCTGTCTATTATGAATAAAGTGTAGAACCTATCTCGATATCGTCTATCGACCATTATGAACAAGGACCATGAACGTATTAGTTGATCACATCTTTTAGTATTATTATTATTAGTAGTATATTATGCCATTAATTTGAAAAAATACTTACTCTAAACACTCCATATCGTCTATCGACCATATGTATGTGCTCACCCGATGCAACAGTTCCTTTCTGTCCGTGAATATTCTGGCAGAGGGTTTAGGCGCTTCAGTCGTAGTATCGATAATTTCAACATCACTTGGACTATCTTCGTCATCATTTGGCCGTTCAAGTTCTTGATATCCGTTCTTTATGTTTAATCTCGAATCCCACAACATAGCAGGTAGCTTAAACCTGAAATTATTTATATCAACCTGCAAAGTAGTATAAGTTATTATAAAAATTTATAATATGTTCAGATGATATATAGCAGGTATGCAAGTCCACTATGAATCACCTGAGTTACTTTATCAGAGAGGGAAGATCTAGTCCAATATTCCATGAAGTTTACCATCCACAGACCGCATGATGTCCTGTACATTAATAATTTAAAAATCTCACGGAGTTGCTAAGTATGTAAAATCAAACATAATCAGTTTTGTAAAATACAAGTCGCATGACATGTACCCATCTGTTTGCATTCGCTCTTGGATCTTCTCAATAAGAGGCCATGTTGAAACATCTAGGTTCTTCCACTTGACTCGCTTAAGCTCTTTATTATGTTCCAATACAAATTTAATCTGTCTTTCTAGTCCTTTTACTGCTGTGATAATTATGTATTATTTCAGGATTAATAATAAGTTAATAAGAAAATATGTCGAAAAGGCATAATTACTCACGTAGTTTTGAGGTCCATGACGGTCCCATAGTTCTAGTCCCATTGAATCGAGTACATGTACCTCAAATATTTTAGCATTTACAACCGCTGTACCAATGACATTTTTTATGTTAATTGGAAGGAAAACTGCAACAAACATTGACATTTTTGAAGTATTGACCATCAATATATATCCGCTATAAAGGAACAAATAAATACTTAATAAATGGCGATTTAAGTTTCACCATGTCACTTGTAAATAGTTCTCCACCCTTTCTTAATGGTGTCTGTCTTATAACTTAATGCCACCTTAGGGTCACCATCACGTTTAAGCATCGCAAATAAATGTATTCTCCAAAAGACCTTTCCACCTTCTCTATGAAGTAGATGCTCTTCACCCTCGATACATGTTGAATATATGCACTTAACACTGTATAAGAAAATAATATAGTAAGTAGATCATATAGGCAGTTTAAATATCAATAATTTAAAGTATACACATGTACTTACTTCGCCATCCAATTGCATGTTATCATGAAACATACATTCCATATCTTTTCTGCTTAGCCATGCACCGCCGATGTTCACTGAACTCTTTTTCTAAAAATGATTTGGTATTCAATAATATCAGCATCTTCTTTGGTGCACATGTAATCTATAGCAAGTATTATAGTTTTCATATAAATAACTGAGCAAAACAAAGAGAGGCAATAAAGTAAGAGAAGAAGCACTAATTACCCTGGGGCTCAACTTGAGCTATGTGTGATTTGTTTGGTTTGTTATGTTGTGATATTCTAATCAGTGTCTCCAAATCATTTTCTTGGTTATGGCTTGATGGGTTACCAATTTGTTCCAACATCTGTACATCGGAGCATATGTCAGTTGATTCATTTTGAACCTCCAAATAGTCCATCGCTGTCACATCTGTATGCATGAGAGGGAAACATAAGTTTATTATCCTCCTCTATAATTTATTGACAAAAACATTAACAAGCTCTTGTGCAACTTTGACTCAGTAATCATTTTATCAAACATGAGTTTTGTTCTTGACACTACTGATGAGTTTGTAATATTAATAACAATGCTTACCCTTTTGTTGTGTGACATCGGCTTGGCGGCGCTTGAACTGAATCTGAAATGCGCCGCCTCGTCCCCGCGCCTCTCCTCCCCCCCGCGCGCCGCCTCTCTCTCCCCGCGCCTCCTCTCTCCTGCCGGCGCGCCTCCCGACCCGGATCCGGCCGTCGAGTCATAAGTACTCCTCGGTCCTTCTCGAGTTTTGTCCTACACGAGCCCGAGGTCGACCTACCTTGTTGCTTGCGTTAGCCTCGGTGACCTCAATGGCGTCGCCCTGGACCCCGGCGTTCTCCTTCGGTGCCGCTCGACTCATCCGCAATGGAGTCGTCTCCCCAAGCAATCCTCCACGGCGACGGCGAGCAGCAGTCCACTTCTTGTTGCGCTGAGGGAGGGGAGTCGATGCACGCGTTGATATTGGCGGCGAGGGAGGGCGGTGGTTTATGAAGCGAAGGACCCGAAGGGTTTCTAGGTGGCACCGGTATATGGAGTCGAGGAGCCTTTTGCAGCCATGATGCGAGGAGTCGAGGAGCCTTTTGCAGCCATGATATCGATTATTGGGATGAGTGATGAGGTATGATCCAAATAACCTGGGCCGTTGGATTTGAGTGATGTGATACGATGGCTTTGTCGTGCGCGTAGGCTCAGGCTAAATGCTATCCTTTTGAGGTGGTGGTGTTCAGAGGATTTGGATGATACTCGTGTTATTTTGTTGGTTGGAGCTGTCACACATGGATATATATTTTTTATGTTAAAATGGGTAGCTCAAACTAAAGGCTTAGTAAAATCGGCGTGCGATGTTAAGGTAGGGTGTTCCTGGGTCATTAGGTGTGGTTGCTATGATATGTGATGATTCGCCGATTATTTTTCACCTCGCGTTTTAGTTGCAAACTCGTGTTCTGCATTATAAAGTAGTAGTTTTAGTTGCCAACTCGTGTTCTGCAATATAAAGTAGTAGTAGTTGGCTTGGCTGCATTTGTTACCATTTTGTGATATTTACTGTTTCGGTAATGGTTTTTTTTTTTTTTTTTGCAGGGGTTGGTAGATAGTAGCTCAGGATTTTCTTTCGTTAGTTCAATATGGAGGGGGCTCTAGTTCAGTCTGCCATTGTTCCGACCATTTACAGGAGCAGCTCTACTCGGTTCCGTGCACGCACGAGGGCCACAATGGTACGCAGTATGCCGACAAGGACTCTTACTCTTGGGGGCTTCCAAGGGCTGCGCAAAACAAATTTTCTGGATACGAGGTCTGTCATCAGGCGTGACTTTGGCTCTATCGTAGCAAGCCAGATTTCACGTCCGCGAGGGTCGGCATCAAGAGGGGTGGTACGGGCCATGTTCGAGCGCTTCACAGAGAAAGCAATCAAGGTGATTATGCTTGCACAGGAGGAAGCGAGACGTCTAGGCCACAACTTTGTTGGGACAGAGCAGATTTTACTTGGCCTCATTGGTGAGGGCACTGGAATAGCAGCAAAGGTTCTCAAGTCTATGGGCATCAATCTTAAGGATGCCCGTGTGGAAGTTGAAAAGATCATTGGGCGAGGCAGTGGGTTTGTGGCTGTTGAAATCCCATTCACACCTCGTGCAAAGCGTGTATTGGAACTGTCACTTGAAGAAGCCCGCCAGCTAGGTATTACCATCACTTATCCATTATCCACAATGAGGTTTGATCCAAAGAATCTGGAATGTTGGATTTGAGTGAGTAAGAGGAAGGAGAGATTAGAGTTGATCTGGGGCGTTTGTTTGAAAGGTGTGTTTTTTCTGGGTGCAGTTTTTTTGGTGCATGTAGGAGAACTCATGACTACGTGGGTGAGCAGTTGGTGTAACTGTAAGGAAATTTAGTGCTGGTGCCTTTATAGTAGAGATTCAGAGAGAGAGAGAGAGAGCGCGCTACTTACGGACTATGCAGCTACAATTACCAATACCATCCAAACAGACAGAGAGACGTACTTGCAGAAACATACTAAAAGACCATGACATCTACTTGGTTCAATTCACACGGAGACCGAGAGCATTCACTATTGGGAGGGGAGAGAATTTGCTACTCTTCTATGTTTTGGAATTATAGATAATGTAATTCACGATTTGCCATTTTATAGAAAATACAATCAATGATTTGTCATTTCCGCTCTTTCTCCCAGTTTTCCCTTTTTCGGCCACACGAAATGACCACGCTACTCTCTTTTCTCTTTCTCTTTTCTTTCTTCCTCCGGTCTCTCTGCTTCATCCGCTCGCTCTCTACCCCCCTTCTCCCTCCAAATGCTCCTCCCTTCCTCCTGTCTTCTCTCCAGGCCACACTGGCCCGAATCTAGCTAGGGGCTGCCGAATCCGACCGTTGTCGCCACCACCATCGGCGCTCGGCCTCGACGCCTGGGCCGTGGCCACACGCGCTGCTGCCATCGCATCGTTGGTCTTCCTCGCCTCAACGCTGCTCCAGCCGCCGCTGCGCCTCGGTCGGCATTGCTCGGGCTCCCTCAGCCGTTGCGTCCCACGCCTCTACTGGCCGCGTCGCTCCACCACCTCAACGCTGTCGCCCTCGGCCTCGCTCCAGCGGTCGTCGCTTCGATGCGCCTTGGTCGCTGTGTCCCGCACCTCGGCGCCGCCACCAGCCATGCCGCTCCACCGCCTCAATGTCGCCGCCCTCGGCCTTGCCTCGCGCAAGCCACCGCTGATCGCCAGTAGTTGCGCGCTGCGCTTGGGTTCGGCCTCCCTTGGTCGTCGCGTCTCGCACCTCGGTTGCCACTAAGCCACTACCTCTCCTCCGCCTCAACAAGAGATCGGAGGAGATTCTAGAGGAAGAAAAGAGGAAGAGAGGAGTGGTAGTGTGGTTGTTCTGCGTGCCCGAAAAAGGGAAAACGAAGAGAGATAGTGAAAATGACAAAATCATTTGTTGTATTTTCTACAAAATGTCAAATCGCAAATTGCATTCTCTATAATGTCAAAACGTAGAAGACCACCCTATGGAGTAGCAAATTCTCAATTGTACCTTCACCATTCTATCTTCTTCTTTGCCGATGCGATTGAGGCCATCACACACTTGATCCATGCCTGATGCCTACGATTTTTTTGCCGATTTAGCACTGTTACAATCGGTACAGAAGTAGTGCACGACGTAAAGAAATTGCAGTTTTTATATCATGTCCGCACGGTGGCTGATCAGATTCAACTTGGACATGACACGTGGCGAAAAACGGGCCCGTGACCAGCCAGATTTGACATGTTCGTCCAGTGACCGGCAGGCATTGTGCCATTCCGACTAGTGGCGAAGCCAGGATTAAAATGGAGGGTGGGCTCAAAGTCTCAATCGACTAAACTAATTTGAAACAAGTATAGTCTTGTATTCTTATACAATCAAATTCATACATGAATAAAAGTAAAGCAAAGCTAATCGACTAATTGAGGAATGAGTTCTGAGTATACGGTATACCAGACTACCAGTGTAGTAGGACAGAGGCTTCACACTTCAATGAATCTTCATGCTTCAGCTTCAATAGAGGAACTATCTCTCTACTTACCCTCTGCAGCCTGCTCATAAGTTTTGGATGCTTGCTCAGCCTCCCTTATCTGTTGTATAACATTCATTTATGTTAACATTTAGTTCCATAACCGAAGTCTGAAGATATCCCAAACATACAACTATACAAGAGAATAGCAATGAAAATTGAGAAACATACGCTATCTTGACTTGAATTGTCCTGAAGACATTCTCACAAGAGGCATACTTGAGCTGCAATGCTGCATGCCATGCCCCTCAGGCCTCAGCCAGTGCCCATTCGACCATGGGTGATAGGCCACGGCGCCATGCCCAAGTGCCCAAGTCGCCTCCCCGCCTCCCCGGCCCTCAGCGGCTCCCCCTCCCTCACACATGCCAGCACGTGGTCCTGCCCTCCTCCAGTCCTCTCCTCCTCCTCCGGCCTCCGAGGTTCGAGCTCTGGCTGGACGACTGGATCGGCTCCCATCGTCCCACGCCCAGAGGCCAGATCTACTCGCTCCGACGCTCAGTCGCTCCTCTCGTCGCCGCCTCCGGCTGACCGGCTCCCCCTCGGCCCTCCCCTACCTGGCTGGCCGGCTCCCTGCCTCAGCCTCCTCCGGGCTCCGGCTACCGGCGGCATCGCAGACCGTGGTGGCTCCCCGCCCCCAGCTCCCTCTAGCTGCCCTCAGGTGAGCTTGCCTCTCCTCGCTGATTCGCTCGATCGATTGGGGATTTGGGGAATTTGGGGAATTTTGGAAACACCGAACACGGGTTTCGCGTTGGGCCTGGGATTTGGGGAATTTCGCAAACACCGGTGGAGACGTGGGCGGACCGCGAACGTGCGTTGGCCTGGGCTTCACTGCTTCGACAAGGGCGCAAGCCGCAAGGCCCACTTGCTCCCGTAGTCCCTGCTTTGCTCCTGCTTCTTCTTGTCACGCATCCATGGCCGCACGCCAGCGCCGGAGGTTGGGGGGTGGGGGGGGGGGGGTTCGGGCAGCCGGAGGAAGGTAGGCTTCAGCCTGATGAAGCTACTTGATGGATTCGCCCCTGATTCCGACCTGTGGCCGGCCGGACTCCACCTCGTACACAGGGCGCGTCCTGCAGAAATAATGGAGAAAGATTGCAGTACGGCTTTGCCCTGTATAGTACTAGTCTAATTTCTACATCTATCTATTGATATGGAGCAAACGCAACAGCTACACTACAACAGCTGCGGTTTTCGCCGACAGCTATATCCTCCACCAACAGTCCTGACATACAAAATAAAATGGTGGATGACAGTTGTGTTGGTGAACCATTCGCCAACAGTGCTTTCTTAGATGATTGTGCTGTATCCAATAGCACTATCGGTTATGTTGGTTTAGCGCCGCAGAAATGCACAAAATACAAGTGATGTTCGGTAGTTAAAACATATTTCAATAGGACTATCGGAGATGATTTGCTTAACATCAAGAAAGCTTCTAGAAATCATGAAGCTAGAATATGTGTTCACGTATTCAAATTTTGTCTTACCACATCATATCTAAACTAAACAATATAATTAACATGGAAATAAAAATCTGATGTGGGTTATCTTCCTGCAGGCCTTACGGTGAGTCGATAGAGGAGGAAGAAGCTCATCCCGGGAAGTCAGACGAGAGCGTATGGGATATCGAGAAGAACCGAGTTCGCCTTTCGACGCTTCGGCGGCTTGCCGTCTCGCCAAATGTAAGAGAAGCTCTGAACACGTCTAAAGAATCGGGAAACAGAACTGATTGTTTATTGCTTAAGTTCTCACGACACAAAGTTGTATGTATAAATACTAGTTACAATCGTATAAAACTAGACTCTGACTCAACTCAATTCTAATACGGACTCTTATTTAAAACGGATCAAACTTTGATTGCCTTGGACTGATTTCTTCGTTATGGAATCAAGTTTTATTGTCTGACGAATCAGAGCATCCGAAATAATCGAATCGCACTTGCCTTTTCTTGCGCCTCTCGTATTTTTACCGTAAAGGAATCCACAACATTTCCTCCTCCAGAACCACTCGTCCTCGAGCCGAAACTAGGATAACGCTCTCAAACTTTGCAAGGTGACCCAAGATGTGTCGGGTTTGAGAGTTCTTCCAATGAACTAACATTCGCAAGAGCCTCTGCTTAATCGTGTCTGACGAACGATGTAAGGTTCCGGTATGACTTTGCCATGGTATATGTCCGCAATGGCATAATCAACTGGGGTGCACCATGAAATTCTTTGAGCAAAGCGACACGAAACACATTGTGAATACGTCTTCGCGGCGGCAATGCAGACGATACGCCACCACCCAACACGCTCCATTACCTTAAAAGGCGTAAAACGAGGACTCAACTTGGATGCATGACCGTTACACGACGACGCCGGGCGATGTCAAGTCTTAACCACACCCACCGACCCAACTCGAATTGCTGTGGTCGATGATTACTATCATATTGACGTTTCATAACCTCCCCGTGCTTGGAGCAACCTTTCTCTAATTTACGAAGAAACTCGTCCCTATCTTCCATCCGATGATCGACAAGACCACCCTTGCCAACCGGCTTGATATGATACAATCAATGGAGGATCGCGACCAGTAAACAACACTAAAAGGAGTCTCTCAGAGTGCTTGCCCGGTAAGAGGAGTTATAATGAACTCCGCCCACGGCTATTGAACCAATGTTTGGGACGATCACCGATAAACAACGAAGATACATAGTAATAATCTCGTTAACAACCTCTGCTTAGGCCATCCTACTGGGATGAAAAGTCAATCGTGATGAAGTTTAGTCCCACATAAATTGAAAAGTTCCGTCCAAAAATTACTAGTGAAAATAGGGTCGCGATCACTGACAATAGAAGAAGGAATGCCATGTAATCGCATAACCCGATCAAGAATGCACGAGCCACCGAATTTGCGATACGGATGAGCAAGAGCGATGAAATGCGCGATTTGGAAAATCGATCAACAATCACAAGATTATCGATTTGCCAAGTACCTTAGGAAGGCCCTCGATAAAATCCATTGATATATCGTCCCATACCGTGCATGGAATATGTAAAGGCTGTAAGAGGCCTGCAGGGTGTAAATGCGAAGTTTTATTACGTTGACATACCGAGCAACCTTTGATATAAGTTCGCACCATCCGCATGACGAGTCCCGTGAATAGAAAAACGAACGGAGACGGTGAAGCTTACGACGCCTCATGGCTAGACCCATGAACTTCGCCAACAGCTCGCCACAAGGTTGATGAAGCCTGACAAACACACGCCACGATGAATAATAAGACCATCCACCACGGTCCAATCCGGTCCTTCATGACCATCCCGACGCGCTACTGCCTAGACAAAGAACTCCGGTGTCACAAAGAATCTCTCGCCGGCTTGTCAAACCAAGCAAATTGTGGCAGACACATCAAGTAATGATGATTGGTTTCATCCCGACGAGACAATGCATCGCCCACATGCGCTTTGTTTGCCTTCGGCACTCCACCAAAAATCGTACCCAAATAATTTGCTCACCCAATGATGCTGAGGAATAGTTGATAAACGTTGATCCAACAAGAATTTCAAACTATAGTGATCTGTGCGAATGACGAAGCTACGGCCCCAAAGATAAGGCCGACAATGACGTACAGCTTGCACCAAACCTATCAATTCACGTTCATAAGCTGCCAACTTGATATGATGAGCCGCCACAGCACGACTAAAGAACGCAATCGGTCGATCGCCTTGATGTAAAACTGCTCCTATGCCAGAACCGGAGGCATCACACCAACCATAAACTTTGAGAAAAATCGTGAAGTTGCAAACCGGTCCAAGAATGAGAGCTTCCTTTAAGGCCTCGAATGCGTGATCGGCCTCAAGACCATGAAAACCCTCTTTCTTGAGCACTTTGTGAGAGGGGTGCATCGTCCCATAATTTTGGATGAACTTGCGTAGTAGCCCGTAAGACCGAAAACCTCGCAGCGCGATCGACTTCGTGGGCCAAGACTCCACCGCTGTGACCTTACTTGGATCCATGGCCACCCCATGACCGAAATAATGTGACCAAGATATGCTACCGAGGTTTCACCAAAGCACACTTGACTGTTTTAAAACACCGATGTTGACGCAAGGCTTGAAACATTGCTCGAACATGTTGTAAATGCGCCACCAAGTTGAGTCAGTAAATCAAGATATCATAAAAACCAACACGAACCTTCGTAAGAACGGTTTGAGTACGCCATTCATGAGGGCTTGAAGGTAGTCGCGATTTGTCAAGCCAAATGACATGACAAGGAATTCAAAGTGGCCTTGATGTGTCCGGTGCGGTCTTCTTGATATCTTCGAGTGCATGCGCACTGGTGATAACCATCGCGAAGGTCAAGTTTGGAAAAATAATGTGCGCCCTTCAATTCATCCAACAACTCATCAACCACTGGAATAGGAAATTTATCCTTCACGGTTTGCGAGTTCAAAGCACGATAATCCACGCAAAAACGCCATGTAGCATCATGTTTCTTGACAAGCAAAACCGCGAAGAAAATGCGACGCGTGCTAGGGTGGATAATTCCGAGCTAACATGTCGTCGCATTGTCGTTCGATTTCATCTTTCATTAACTAAGGATATCGATATGGCCGAACAGCTACCGGAGTTGCACCTGGCAATAAGTGTATGTGATGATCTTGAGGACGGGGCGGAGGTAACCCGCGAGGAGTCTCAAATGCGTTCGGCAAATTCTTGAAGAAGTTCACCAACAAGTCCTTGGTTGTGCATACCGCGCTCGTGGAGCTGGGCAGACGCTCGCACTCGCCCAAATGACTCGATGATCGGCCGCCAAAAGGACATGGTGAGGTTGCCGAAATCCCACAATATCGGCCCTAAAGTCCGAGCTATTGGATGCCCAACACAACGTCGAATCCATCAAGCGGAATCGCGGCGACCCACCGAGAAATTTTCTTGTTCAATAATGATCGCCGATTCGCGCACACACCAACACCTTCAATTCTGTCCCCATTTGCCATAGTCAAGGACAAACCCGGCCGCGGCTCCATGGACAAGCCAAGTCGGTTGATCAAACGAACATCAATGAATGTGTGTCGATCCGAATCAACCAATGCTCGTAAGGTCGCTGCTGCTGATGTGGATTCGCAATCGCATGGTTTTACCTGCGCGAATGCCCGCACGCGAAGCGAAATTTCCGGAGGATCGCCGACGGTCTCGTAAGGTCGGCGTCATCGCGACCTCAATGAGGTAGATACCCTTGAACGAGCGCTGTGGCCTCGTAAACTTCTCCGCGCTGTAGCATAATCCTTCAATCGCCGCTCGGTCATCTCCTCTTGTGTAAGACGATGAATCGTGAGCCGGTGGCACCAAAGAAGTGGCGCGGCAATATTCCCGAACAGAGCATTGTTGCCGGTTGGTCCGCGGCACCGAGCGGAGGTAGGCGGCGCCCGTTGAAGACCGGGAACGCTATGAGCGGTAGGATATATAGTCGGATCGATCTTGCATCCTCGAGCACCACCGCAGCCGGCATTCGTATGCCCGTGACAAACTCATCACCATCCGTAATTTACCCGGTTTTGCAATTCGACATCCATACGGCGGCCGCCGCACTCCGCCAGAAAGAGTTGGACTTGCCGAGAGGTGAGAGGCGCCCACCCGGACATAGAAGGGCCAAGAATTGTTTTTGGTAATCATCGATGAATCGTATGCCGGAGTTGTGCCAACTCGCCAAATGGATTGCTACGGATGGGGACCAAACCGAGGTTGACGAAATCGCAAATCGAGGCCAAGACAGGATTCCTTCGTCACGTTCGAGTTGGAAGTACCATTGTTGAGCTGAACCGGTGAGATGGTATGAAGCCAACCACACTTTTTCTTCTTCGAGCGTGCGTTGACCGCGGAAGAACTGCTCGCATCGATTCAACCATGGCAACGGGTCACCGTCGCCATCAAACGTTGGAAAACCGAGTTTATGAAATCGCGGCGCCGCACGACGCCCGTCCCCTTGATCGCCGGGGCCGGTCGTTGTCAAGCTGAACGGAGGATTGTGGCCGAGGACAGCAGGTTGGCCGGTCTCCAGCCTGGTGATGGCGAGATTGTGAGCCATCGACTGATTTTTAAGATCCCCCAAGTCGCCGCTCATCTGCTGCTGTTGTTGCTGCTGCGCCATAAGCTGTTGTTGTTCCATGAGCTGTGAAAGCTGCTTACTAATGTCCTCCATTGATACCGGAGTGGTCATTGGAAGCACAGAACCTGAATCTGATACCAAATTGATGTGGGTTATCTTCCGCAGCCTTACTGTGAGTCGATAGAGGAGGAAGAAGCTCGTCCCGGAAGTCGACGAGCGTATGGGATATCGAGAAGAACCGAGTTCGCCTTCACGCCGGCGAGGCTTGTTTGTGAGGACCCGATTTATTTGACTTGTAATGCTTAGCCTTCCATTGACCCTAGCATCACAAAACAAATAAACTAAGCTCGAGACATGTATGCTTCCTCTAAATGCAAGATACACACCTGCTACAAAATCATGCATCAATTCCATATATCATAATAGAACAAGTCTAGAAAACGACATACATAATATAAAGTTATTATAACAAGGGCCACCGCCAAATAACCCAAAAATCATTAACAATGAAGGTATGCCATAAGATGGCTAAGACAAAACCAACCGGTTAGCCACATAACCATAGGGCAACCGACCGCCGCTAAGCTAGTCGCCCATACCGGCAAAACTCGCCAAAGTTAATCCCTTGGGATCAACTTTTCTCCTCCTCTGCAACAATTAAGAAAACAAATGAGTACAAAATGTACTGCAAGACTTACGTAACAAAGCCTAGTTACTACTATATGCATGCTTTAATCAAAGTTGAAGGCTCAAGGTTAATTTTCAGCATAAAGCAAGTTTTATTTGCAATGGATAATATGTTGAAGGCAATTTTGACAATCTGAATTTTATTTGCATAAATAACATCGATACAATAAGTAAAGACATAAAGACATCCTGGAAGTGACTATCCCAATAGTCACCACAACCATAGCACGAATTACCCATTCGCACCACCCATGTCAAGTTTTAATTTAAAAAAGGTTGTAGTCTAACTCTTGGAAGACCTTGCCAAGCGTGTCCATAACCTAGGACGAGGCTATTCGAATAGTTTTAACCTCGCAGGTGTACCAATGTACCCACACTCTGCATCGCCTTTTTGCCAAGCTATTAAGCACACTTCCTTTGGTATGCTGCAAGACGGCTAAGTCCTACGAGACATTTCCAAAGTGGAATGCGCATTAAGAGTCGCACGATGGGGTTAGCCCTTAGTGACCACCAAAGAATGGACCACTAGGACCATACGTTGTGGTGGAGTCAAGCAAAGCCGGAGTCATTAGTTACTAGCCGGACATTACAAGACCCCGGTCGGGGTGGAGGACCTAGAAAGGGACCACCCCGGTCACGACTTTGTGATCCTTTTTCTCTATAAACTACAGCCAGCGACTCATTAATTAATGCCTCCCAAAGTACTGATTCAAGAGAGGTCCCATACCCTCTAGTGTGGTTAGCACGCTAAAATGCTTGGTTTAGTGTAACAAGTAGCTCGGTCCTTGTTGACTCGGGCACCATTCCAGTCACACCCAGATTCACACCATCTTACCATTGTGCCCAAGTCCAAATCATTTTGTTTTCATTTTTCGGTTTTCACAAGTAAAACATAGCACCAAGGCTGAAGTCATGAAGATATAATAAGTGTTTGTGTGATCAAGGTCATCGACAAGTCGATAACCGCCCAATTCTACCGGTGACTAAGCATTGCTAAGCATTATATCGACAGGACAAATAAAAGACCATAAATCATTCACCGGGCTCTAATTCACCAGTGAGGATAATAACCTATGGCAGTGGCAGGGGTAAACAATTTCAAGGCAACAATGCAATAGGCTTAGTTACCTCTAATCGACAAAATTAACTTTGACACGAGAAGCATGCATACTTAGTTTTTACAAACAAGATATTAGAATTTAAAAGTAGTAGGAGCAATATGATCAAATAATGTTACACTGCTTGCCTTGCTGTAGATCACTTCCTTGCTGCAGAGGATTCACTCACGTAATCAATAATTTCTTCGGAACCTAACGCGAAAAAGCGATAACCAAATAAGAATGAAGAACACCAAATAAACTCCAACAGCAAAAGACATCCAAATCTAATGAAATTCACACAACAGCTAGGGAATGATCTAAGACAAGGATAGGAACAAGAATTATGCAATTTGGACTGAGCATGCAAAAGATATGAGCAAAATACCCTTTCTCAGCCTTATCAACAACCTAATTAATAATTAGCACTGTTCATGGCGAAATTTTCTAGAAGGATCTAAGGTTTGAAATTTTTATAGCAGGTAGATTATGATATCCTAATAACAGCAAAGTTGAATTTACTAAATTTGGAGTTATACTGATTTAGTTATGATTTTTCTAAGGTGCAAATATAGCATATTACAATTTCCAGAAACATAAATATGCTCAAAACTAATTTTGTATTGAAGTATGCTAATAGAGGGATTTTCCAGCACTAAGCTTACATTTTTCAGATCTGCATGGAATTACTTGTGCCTTTTATAAGTTTTCCAGAATTTTCTAAATGCTGAAAATAGGTCCAAAATCATTAAGTAATGTTTCTGGTGCTATCCTGGGCCTAAAATCATTTTTATATTAAAGTTTGGTTAATAACAAATTTATCAAAGTTGAAAACATCCATTTTGGATATATACAGAGCAAGATATGCATTTTATATGATTTCATTTAATTTCTGGAAAAATCAAAAACAGCAGAAATCAAGTTTCTTGTACTTACAAGAATTTTTACTACAGAAACAGGGTTGAAAGAATTTTTAAATAAGACTTTAGTTCAATACAAATTTACTACAGTTGGAATCAACCAAAAAGGGTTTAAAATGATTTAGTTATGAATTTCTAAAGTTTCTGCACAATTTTCAGTTGTAAAGTAATTACTTATCGAAATCCCGGAAAAACCTAACTAAAAGGAAAGACGTGGCTGCACCACAGCCGACGATCCTAGATCTAATGGTGCGCGCGCGAGGGAGCAGAGACCGACCCGAACAGCCCAATCGATCTCCACCGTCGATCTGGGATCGGAAGGTCAAGGGCGGTGAGCGCTCGGACTTCGCGAATGTCTCACGAATCCCAGCCGCTGATCTCCCGATGGACGGCTCACAACGATGGGGAGATCGGGTTACCCGAATGTTCCAAATGATCTTGGCCACAGATCAAGAATCAGACGGCGGCTATTAATCGCAGTTCGAAAGATGGACTGACACGTGGGTCGATGGTCGCGACTTCGAGTCACACCGCGAACGCTTAACCCACGCACACAAAGGCACCGCCCACATGTCGACTAACCGAGATTTTTAAGACAACTAATTAATGACTGAGATAATGATTAGTGGTGATTAGCTTTTTAATGTGCCCTAATGAAATCTACAGCAGTGATTAAGACCAACAAAGGGCCCACCTGACAGAGACTGAGGGAGGCGGCTTAGGACAGGATTAATGCTACAAATGATTGGCATTAAATGAACCTAAAGTGACACTAATGACTTCTGGATTTTGATTTTAACTCTTCGGGCCCACATGTCAGTGACCCAGAGGTAATTTCCGACAGCGATTAATGCCGACATATTAATTAATCCATGATTAAGCATTAATGATGTCGAAACGGAACGGAATTGCACCAGAGGGTGATTAAGGGATGTTGGGCCCACTGGTCAGTGACACATTTGCCCGGATTACGACACATTAATGACATCCAATGATTAACAATGATTAGGCAATTACTGTGTCCTAAACAAATGACGAAAACGGGAGTCCTGTACTGGCAAAACCCCGAGCTACTTCCGCGGCTTATCGCCGCGATCTGCCATGCGCGGCGCCACAAAGTAGTGAAATGGAATCGCAATAACCTTACGGACCTAGTGGTGGCAATCTCGCCGGCGGTGGTGGCTCTAAACGCCGGCTAGCCGAAAAACGAAAAAGGAACTTTTTACTGCAACTTGAAAACAGCTAAAAGCTTTGCTGTGATCCTAGGGAGTGGGTACCAGGACCCCTATGGACTAATAAGGAGCTACCTTAAAGGAGAGGAGCTTCAAAGATGGCCGGAGTTGCTTGTCCACGGTGGAGACTTGCCGGACTTGAAGAAGAAAGGTGCAAATTGGTACCCTAAGCAAAATGAGTGGCACCAAAGCATCAACAGAGCTTCATTAAGGTCCATAGAAGCTATATGAGCAAATAATTTGAAAAAGGAGCACTCACCTGAGCTGAGGAAGAAGATGACCAAAATCGGCCGAATTTGAACAAACCCCAAATTGGACAATTCCTGTGAATCAATTCCAAAATTGAGTGAGGGGAAATGTTCAAGATGATAAAGAGATAAGGTTAGGGCAAAGAAACATGAAGGAGAACCACTGGAACACCAAGAACACCAGAGGAGCTCCACGGGTCAACAATGGCGATTTGCCATTTTTGAGGTATTAAGCTCCAATACTGTGAATGAAGCTTGGTGGTGGTCTAAAGAGATACTAGGAAGCATTGAGAGTGCTTATAAAGCCTTGGAGGCATTAGGGTTTGCACCACCAATCTTTCAAGCAAGAAACACAGAGCACAAGGTGCGGCCGACAAGGAAAAGATAATAGCTGGTGCAATAGGGAATGGTATGGTCGAATGTGTCTCCCACGACCCTCACTGTTGACTAGGGCGGCCGTAGGAAGCACGACGTGACACTGCCATACCCCTACTGTGCTCGCACGGCTCAAGGTTGAAGAAGACCAGGGAAAGATGCTCGGGCGATTTTGAGCCGTTGGATTAAAACGAACGGCTGAGATTGCGCCACGCCTCTGATGTTTAAAAGCAACAGAGAAGACCTCGAGCCCTAGGATTAGAATCGGACGGCTGAGATTAGATGTGCCCTTCGGGTTACCCGATCAGCACATTCAATCAGGACGGTTGGATCTTGATTCGAGGGCTCAGATTGATGGGCCCTTAGGGGGGACCCGAACAGCCCAATCATTTAGGGCCGTTAGATCAAGATCTAACGATTGAAATCAGGCGTGGGTTTATAACAGCGGGCTGGTGCTTTTAGTTGGTTCGACCAAATCCATTGGCTCGAGCCCGAGTCTGACTCGGACCCGATGAACAGTACAAACCAGATTTGGTTTTTAAATAGAACACAGACTTTTGAGGAATTATTTGAGGTAGCAAAATAACTCCAAAAAATCTGAAAATTTTACAGGAGCTTGCTGACTCAAATATGGACCTTGTGTAAAATTTTCAGAGGTTTTTATGCAGTGCCCTTTTCTCCAAAAATTCTGCAAGGTTCTGATCTGTGGTTTGACTGAAAGTCAAACAGGTTTGACTGCCCTCTAAAAATATTCAAACAATTTCTAAAAATTGTGAACTTTTTAAGAGGGGTCATAAACCATCCCTAGAACTTGGGAAAAAGATTTCCAGAGGATGATCACAATGTTTGACATGATTTTATTTTTGGAAGATCAGAATTTGAATCAAAAGGACTTGTGATTTTGTATTTCCATAATTCCTTGTACAAAAATTGTTTGGTACAACAGGAAATACATGATGTAAGAAAAAGTTTTAATTTCTACTCATTTTCTTACATTTGAAACACAAGTCCAAAATTGGGATGTTACACTTGCCGTCTGCCAGCGAAGAGAAGCTCTGAACACGTCTAAAGAATCGGGAAACAGAACTGATTGTTTATTGCTTAAGTTCTCACGACACAAAGTTGTATGTATAAATACTAGTTACAATCGTATAAAACTAGACTCTGACTCAACTCAATTCTAATACGGACTCTTATTTAAAACGGACTGAAATTTTGATTGCCTTCGGACTCTGATTTCCTTCTGTTATGGAACTGAAGTTTTATTGTCGGATGGAACTGTATCATCCGAAATAACTGAACTGGGCACTTGCCTTTTCTTGCGCCTCTCGTATTTCTTACCGTAAAAGGAATCCACAACAAAATCAATGAGTTTTATGTAATTCATATTCGAAACTACCGGTAAGATATTTTAAATGCATAACGTGGAACTAATTTAGTTCTAGTAAAAAATGTAAGCACGTTAGGCTTAGGAATTGCATGAACCGATAACCTAAAAAAAGTACTAATAAACGAAAAGTAAGCTGCCGCCCGATGCCGCCATGGCGGGGAGCAATTCGTTCGCCAGTCACCAGCACATGGACCTCGCCAACATATAAGCAGCAAGGTTAATTAATCCTCTCCTTTCCGATCATGTAATTGTTAATTAACCAATTCATCATTCCTCTTAAAAAATCACTCGATTCAACAGGCGCAGGACAGTCATGTACGCCAATGATCAAGGCATCACGAGTACTTCTCCGTGGAGGCCGGCCGACATGTTTCCTCTGCTCTGCAATCTCACACCCACGATCTTCCCGGAGTTCTCGTACTACAAGTTAATACTAGTTACTAACTAGTTGTATGTACGTTACTTCACTATATATGTATAGTTCCTTTGTATCTTTACTTCACAGGGTGTACAGTTCATTATTCGATCAGAAAAGTAATACCGGAGCTAAAACTTCTATTACTGTTGGAGTTGCTATCATATGGTGTAGTGCTAGCTCGTAGTTTGGTCACTCACACACCTAGCTACATAAGGACCGGAGACAAAAATGAAGCAGAGAGATGAGACATGGACCGACGTAGGACGCCATGCTCCCCATCTCAATCTATCTACATGAAGATTCCATCCGTTCGATCGGACACGACCATGATAGCACAGGATGGAGTCCAACTGGTCGTGCGTACACCCGAGGGCCGGACATGGAGACGCCTCAATTTGTCATGCATGTCCTTCGTCCACTACTGACACGCCCATCTGCTTCTATTCTCATCGCATGTCACCGTACGGGAGAGAGCAACGACCGAGCTGCCGCTACACGCGCGTAGAGTAGAACACCGCGCTTTCGAAACAGATCGATATATTATCAGCATAGGCACGTCAAACAAAATCAGTACAATGATATACACTGCTATTTTTGATAAGGAATTAATAAGGAAAATCAAGGACCGCACTAACCACGACCTTACTACGACATTTCCTGGCTTGTACTGTTGTGCGTGACCAAAAGGAAAGAAAAATCCTTAGACTTGAAAGCTTCTGGAGCGAAACTGCGAAAGGATAACGGGGAGAGGATCAGAGGACCGGATCGACCAGGCTCGAGCCTTAAAAATACAACACGGCCTTCGAAAACAAGTACTAGTAGCTAGCTAGTGGCGTAGTAGTCGTTGGTTTGGATATTGCCGAGATGTCACACCTGCCCTGCCTGCCCGGACCGCTTCTCCTTGGCCGCTACCTGAGCGCTCCAGTGCACTGCCGGGCATGCACTAGCTAGTACCATACGATTGAGATATATGTGAGTCCTTGTAGTGCATCTAACGAGCAAGGCAACCAACAGAAATGTGTGCAGCTGTTTAGGTACGTACGGATTGTCAGCGCGTGGAGGTTGGTCGTTGGATATCCTGCAGGAAAAGAGGCGAGATTAGGAGGAGAAGCTGCTGCATGTGGAACTGTGGAAGGAAATCTCAGCGACAAATGGACATGCGATGCACAGAAAAACACTGTACTGCCCTGTGTACGAGGTGGAGCGGCGCGCCCGGCCGGTCACGGGCCGTTTGTTCGCCACGTGTTGTGTTCCGGTGGGATTCGGCTGGCCACCGTGCGAACATGATCAATTTCTTTGCGCTCGCAACAGTGCTAAATCGGTAGAAAATTCGATGCCTACACACCACGAAAAGCAAACCATTCATCGCAAATTGTCCACTCGCATTCGACAAACATGATCTACCAATCAACTAAAAGCGAAATCTAGCAAGAAAAACAAGAAGCGGCGGTGCATTATCTACCGACAAAAAATCAAGAACTAGAGGAAATACACCCCCGATCTTTCCAATCCCAGGGCACGAGTCTCAGACCGATGAGATACTGCACAACGATCAGTAGAGTTGGATTCTGCGCTTGGATTTTCTTCTCCCCCTTTCTCGGAAAATAGGACGAGGAGAGGGAAAGGAGGATTTTTTTTTTTTTTTTTTTTTTTTTATCTCGGTGACGGAACAAGCGAGAGGAACGAGAGAGAGATGGAGAGAAAAGTGAAACCGGGAAAGCTTCTCGCGCCGCTGTTCGGTCTTCCCCGCCAACTCGCTACTCCTGCCTTGGAAGCATCTTATGGGCTCAATTCCAAAAGAGCCCACATATGAAAGCCTAAAGCCCAGTATGTTTCGGCCTAATCGGCCGGGTCCTTCTGTTTGGAAAAGGGAGGTATCCCTACATAATGCCGTCCTTCGCATCCTTCTCCGCTACGCATCCTCTCCCGAGCACCACCTCCATCCACCAGCAGCAGCAGCCGCCGCAGCCTCCCATTCCGTCTCCGAGAAGCTCATCCCCGAACCATCCAATGAGTTCAATCGAGATCAACTGGAAGTGCATCGAGTGCAAGAGGATGGTCAAGGTGAAGACCTTCGTCGAGTTCGCGAACCACGTTGCACGTTGCCTCAAGGAGAAGGCCCGTCGCCAAGCTCAGCGCGACCGAGAGGCGGCCCGCCTCCGGGCAGCCCAGCATGAGCTCGGGAGGAACCGACCCCCCCGGGCGGATCGACCGCGGGCAGGCCGACTCGCAGACAACGATGACTGATGGTGAGAAGCCAATTTTAAATTATTTACATTGCAGTTGTAGGCTCTGGCGTTCCTCTAGGCGACCAGCGCCCCCCGCCGGTGCCACTCCGGCACCGGCGGCCACGCCCCGCGCTCACCCCCTTCAACACAGAATGAGCCCCCCAGCAGCTCCCCAACCAAGATCCCCCTCCCCACCCCTCCGCCGCCTTTCCCCGGTCGTCGTCCCGTGACCACCGCCGCTCCTCCGGCTGCTGCTGCCCTCGGCGGCCGGAGGGGGATGGGCCCTCTTCCCGTCTGGCGAATCGCTGCTCGGCGCCGCGTTTGCGCGCCTGCCCACCGAATATTTCTTCTTCCCCTTGTTATCCAACTTGACGCCTTGCGGTGGCGATGCGTCGGCCGCCTCGACCGTCTCGCCCGGCGCGCTGGTCGTGACCGCTTCCGCGCTCCGGGAACCCGAGCCCTTCTTCCCCTTGCGCTTGTTCTTCTCCGTCTTCACGCGGCCTCTGGATGGAGCATCGGCCGACTCGACTGGCCCACCGCTCGTCCCCGATGCTGTGCTCCGATCTCCTTGCCCTTCCGCTTCTCCTCCGGTTTGTCGCAGTGCGATGACGCGGTGGCCGGCTCGGTCGGCTCTCCTTGCTCACCCTTCGTACCGGCGGAGACCTTGTGCTTCTCCTTGTTCTCCGCATTGCCTGCTCCGCCTTGGGATGCACTGGCTGCGGCGGAGACCGACCCCTTCATGACACGGCGGTTTCCTATCGCTCCAGCCCTCTTCTTAACCGATGCGCCAACCTTGTAGAGTTCCTGAATCCTGATACTTAAAAGATTATTAGCCAAGAAGGATTTAGTGATGCAGACATGTTGGGTTTTGTCAAGCAAAAGAGTGATGCAGACATGTTGGGTTTTGTCAAGCAAAAGAGTGATGCATCTTTTCTTGAACAAGGGCAGCCTAGCAGAAGACTTTTGCTGCAGCAGTAAATTTCAAGTCTCTTTAGCAGAAAACCTTTGTTGCAGCAGTGAACTTTGCTTATGTTTGTATTTCTTATCTCTCTTGTGCCGCTCAATGCCGACTTCCGTTCCGTCGCGGCCACCCAGCTGCATCTGAGCGGCATCGAGGCCCTCAGCCTCCGCGGCACCAACATCAGCTGCTTGCTCACGGCGGCCGGCGGCGTGAGGTGCGGGGGCAATCTGCAGGCGCTGGACGGCGGAGACCGACCCCTTCATGACACGGCGGTTTCCTATCGCTCCAGCCCTCTTCTTAACCGATGCGCCAACCTTGTAGAGTTCCTGAATCCTGATACTTGAAAGATTATTAGCCAAGAAGGATTTAGTGATGCAGACATGTTGGGTTTTGTCAAGCAGAAGAGTGATGCATCTTTTTTTCTTGAACAAGGGCAGCCTAGCAGAAGACCTCTGCTGCAGCAGTAAATTTCAAGTCTCTTTGGCAGAAAACCTTTGTTGCAGCAGTAAACTTTGCTTATGTTTGTATTTCTTATCCCTCTTGTGCCGCTCAATGCCTACTTCCGTTCCGTCGCGGCCACCCTGCTGCATCTGAGCGGCGTCGAGGCCCTCAGCCTCTGCGGCGCCAACATCAGCGGCTCACTCACGGCGGCCGGTGGCGTGAGGTGCGGGGCCAAGCTGCAGGCGCTGGACCTGTCTGGGAATGCTAGTCTGCGCGGCTCCGTAGCCAACGTGGCAGAGGTGCTGAGGTGGTGGCACTAATGTTGTAGGCGGCGGTTGGCAACGCTCACGGTCGTGGATGGAAGTGTAGTGCTTGGAGATGGCTTGCTGCTCCGTGCGATGCTTATGCACGGTATGGGCCGACCCATACGACCCACTGGATCATGGGGCCACGGCAGCAAAATCAAAAGGGTCGACCCCTTAACCCCTTCACAAGCTATGGTTTGCATGGGCTAGGTTCGGGTCGGACCGGACTGGACCATCCCCACCTCTATCCCACGCATCCCCACAACCCCCTCAACCTCATTTCTAAAAAAAAAATGAAGGTGTTTCCGATGCCTCTCGCGCGACCATAAAATCTCCGGTTGTCGTGACCCCATTTGGTGTTTCCTTTGCTCCACCTCAGGCCACCGGGCAAGGGATTGTCAGTGCAGGCAAAAGCAGTTCAGTTTATCCTCGTCGCTGCAGCAAGGTCCCCTGAAGACACCTTGGCGACCGGCTCCCCCCAAAGCCGCAAGCCCCGGCCATGACGTTCCTAGGTGCGCCTAATACAAGACCGGATGAGGACTACCGCATCATCAATGGCTACCCTTAACTCGACCGAGCCCGCCAGGACTGGGAGGCCACGCTCGTGGCATGGGTGCTGCGGGGCGATGCCAGCACCGACGACAGAGCGGCGGCCGAGGCAATTAGGCGCCGCTTTGGCCTACGTTGAGAGGACGTGGCCGTCTCCCTTCACCATTCGGAGGCCTTCCCCCTCAAGTTTGGCAGCAAGCAAACCAGAGACAGAGTACGGGACGCGAGGAAGCTTCACCATGAAGCTCTGGAGATTCACGTGCGACTATGAAGGTCGGTGAGCCATGCCTTCGGTGTCGCGACGTTCTTCCGCGCCCGACTCTGTCTGGAACGGCTCCCGGTGTTCGCTTGGACACCGAATGTTGCAGAGCGCATTGTAGGAAGTGTTTGCTGCACACCATCGAAGGGGTATCGACGAGTCGGGAGGACACGAGGACTCTCAACCTTTGGGCCTGCACGTCCAACCCAAGCACGATACCAAAGGTGGCCTGGATCACCTTCATGCACCGAGGCGAGGACATTAGTCGGCCAGAAGCGAGCTCCTGCCTCCTGGACAAATGGAGGAGAGGGCTCACCCACCGGGTGATCGTTCATCTCGACTACGTCGAGGATCACACCGCTGCACCACTCGACGACTTCCTTTCGGCGGTGGACACCGCACCTTATGAGCCTATTGCAACCCGTCTCCCTTGGAACCTAGAGGTTGTGGATGACACACCTGAATCTAAAGAGGGGCAAAGCAACATTCCTCCTCAACCTCCTCGGCAGGAAGAGGAGGTGGAGGAAAATCCCCCAGTAGAAGACCACCGCAATTCCCGTGGCCACCGTCGACCTCCTCGTCACTTGGTCTACGATGACCACCATTCCACCCTGACCAAGAGGCACAAGGACAACGGCGACAGCGTCAACGATAAGGGTCGCCACAACCACACCAACCTCGACCTCCTCGTCACTTGGTCTACGATGACCACCATTCCACCCTGACCAAGAGGCACAAGGACAACGGCGACAGCGTCAACGATAAGGGTCGCCACAACCACACCAACCACCAAGGCCACAGGAGCTCCAACATGTCAGTCAAGCTGCACCTCGATTCGGGTCTGGATCGTGATCGAACCCCCCGTCAGGGACACCCACACAGGGACAACAGGGACGACCGTCGTTGGGCAGTGGTGCTGGGGAACCAGCCGCCCCCCCCCATTCGGTGCTACAATGCCTGGACCAATCTGCTTCGGTCTATCCAAGTCGCCACCAGAGCAAGCCAAAGCAACCACTGACCGAACACTTCAGGAGCTCTTCGCATCCTATGCCAACTCCTTGCGTGAAGCACTCCGCGAGGTCTTCGACAAGGGCCTTCCTCAGACCTCCACACAACCACTCCCAACCGAGGAGGCGTGAGGCGAATGGCTGCGCAATGCGGAGGACTACATCAGGGCAACGTCGGCGGCCGTTGTGCAACTCGGTCTAGCACCGGGACCTTTGACAGCCACGCTGCCCAAGCCAACATAGTCGACCTTCCTGCAAGCAGCGGGCCACCTTGCTGCTCCAACCTCCCCGAAGAATGCCCTAGACCAAGAGTTCCAGACCCCGGCGGTATCTGTTGACTCACCTCCGGAAGCTCTGATTCTATCACTTGAGATGGTCCCCTTCACCAACACCTTCCCTATCTCTAGTCTGGGGGCAATACTGAGGTGCCGCTCGGTGCATCACAAGCGACTGAGGGTATCCTTACCATGCCGAAACCAGATGTCGGGATCGCAATCCCCCTCCAAAGTGACCACCCAACCCACGATCCCCACGGCTCTAGTCCGGGCGTACAGCGACGACACCGAAGACCCCGCTCTGCCATCAACCTCCTCCGATCGCAAAGAAGTCTAGACGAGGTGCACCTCCCAAGTCGAAGGGTCGTCCAAGAGACCGGCCAACGGCATGACTCAGCTCTCTCTCTCTCTCTCTCTCTCTCTGGCGCTCTCCCATTAGCCTTTGCCGCACGGCAGCCGACACCACGGTGCCATTGCTGTGCCGCAGAGGACCAGGGCCACGCCCCACAACTCAACACAGTTATCCCCTCCGATCGAATCCCGCCACAAATATTCCCGTTCGTGACAATATACAAGCCAATCTCTATCGCACTTCCCTCCATTTGATATAATTCTGGTGTATAATACTGCAAGGAACAAGCTGCAGCAGCTATGCCAGCAAAACAGGGGAAGGAATAAGAGAGTTCAAAACATACAGAGAGGACTCTTGTGAGAGTAGGGGTGTTAATGGGTGGGTTGATATGGGTTAAACGGGTTGGGTTTTAATTTGAGTTGTTTTGGATGGGTTAGAATGGGTTGATGCAGTTAACAAATTGGGTTGGGCTGGGTTTGCAGTAGAAATGGATTGGGTTGGGTTGGTGTGGGTTCAAAAATTTCGAGTTGAAATGGGTTCAACCCGTGGGTTTGCTAGGTGGGTTGGTTTTGGGTGGAGTTGTGGAGATAAGGTTCGCCGCCACTGCATCTGGGCTCTGGTTCTTCATCGGTGCCGCGCACCTATCCACTGCCCTTAGTCTCCAGATCCCCACCGCCCCTATCGCTGGCCTCCGCCTCTCGATCTCCACCGCCGCCTTGTCCTTCCTCCTCTAGCTCTCCACTACCACCGCGTAACCCTCCTCCCTCGGACTTGTGCTTCCGCCGATTTTCTCTCCTCTTCCAGCTCTTCGACGTCAACTGACCATTGCTGTGTCCCTTTCCTCTCCTGGGTCTCTGCCGCCACCCAACCGCCGTTCTAGTCACCTGTGGCGGCAAGCTCACTCCAATTCATTCGAGAACATACTCAGCTAGTAAGCCCTCTTGATTGATCTTTTGCTGGCTACCGACTTTCGGCTACAGAGACTGGACAAAAGCTGGATCTTGCTATTGTCATTTTTTTACTCGTTTCTTGTTCCTGGCCTTAAATCGAGCTTTGTATACAATCAGTATGGCATGTTATCTGTATTCTGTTTGAACCAGTCGTCACGGCACGAGACTACCTACCAGTATTCAGTTCTAGATTTATATTGAAAGCTTGTTTGTTCGGTTGTACACATGGCAATCTTTGAAGTTCTCTTTCTTCTTCATCCTGGAGCCATCTGGTTCAGGAGAGCAATATTGGTTACGTGAGTGGCTAGGAGCTTGTGCTAGTTGCTGTACTGAACACATAATGAATCTGCCAAAACTATTCGGTACTTGTACTACTCAACTAGTAGAATCCACTGCTTATGCCTCACCAAAAGAAATTCCTTCTTCTCTTTTGCTTTTAGAGCATTTGTTGCTAGTTGGGATATTGAAATTACAAACAAGAAATGGAAATAAAGAGGACCCCGTTGGCAACTTGAGTCAATAATTGTTTCCATATTGTATTTGCAGTCTTTACAGACTTAGAAAAATATTTTGAACCAATGGGATTGTTTGAAGCTTTATATGTATGCCATATTTTGGATGAACTGTTAAGTGCTATTTCTGGAATCATTTTGGATCATTACGGATGCTGAAGTGCTAAAATCTGTTAAAAGTATCCATGTGTTTGGCCATTGCAATACGATCTAACAGTTTCCAGGCCATGCTACTGCTTTTTTTGTGTGATTTTTCTTTCTTTTTGTCTCTCTTTTTGGGGTGTTTTAATAATGTTTCTTACTTTTCATAATTTTCTGGGCTTTTCTTTTCTTTTTGTGAACATGCTTTTATTTTCACAAATTTCCTGGATTTTCATTAATTTCGCTGTTTGGTAACAGGTTGATGGGTTAGAAACGGGTTGAATCTATATGGAGAGAATTGGGTTGGGTTGGTTTGGGTTGGAGTTGCATGTGGGTTGAGTTGGGTTGGGTTTTAGAGGTGGAGTAATGGGCTGGTTTGAGTTGGGTTGATGTGCTACGTAGAAGTGTGTTGGGGCAGGTTTAGGTGGGTTTTCAGGCCATTACCACCCCTAGGTGAGAGATGAAGAGAAACAGAGTAGGAAGAAGATAGCAGAGAAAAGGGGGAAAGAAGATAGTGGAGAAGAAGAGAGAAGAGGTGCGAGAGAACAAACAAACCTGGAATAGGGATGGCGGCATCAACCTGTGCTGCTGTCGAGTGCGGACGGCAACAGGACGACGGCATTGAGCTTGGCGGTGGAGTTCCCCACCATCTCTCCCTGACTCCCTCTCCTTAGCCCACCCTTTCGCTTTGGAAACACATTTAGCCCGCCCTTTTGCACAGTCCCGCTCACTATCTTCAATGTCCCGCCCAACAAATTTAGCCCGTAGCAACTGCCCTTAGCAACTGCCCTTCAGCACCTTGACACCTAGGAGACGATTAGGCGATACCTTAACCATGATGTAGACTGCATGTGATTGAATTTTCTATATTAGTAACTTAGTGGAACATAATACTCATTAGTAAAATAGAGAGAATCCTTTCGTTAATCAATTTTCTGCAAATTTATATCTTACGATTGTGATCAAAAGTTGACAATTTGACTGAATGCTTTATTTTACTACAGGCTGAAGTTGAAGTCGGAGATGCTGATGTCAACAGCTACCACCAAATAAAGCAAAAGGCCGGGTACAAGCACTGGAGCTGTTTGTCTCAAGCATTTTCGATTTCATCACTTGTGAGATACTTGACGTGACATTGTTTCTGTAGTTTCTTAACTGTAAATCCAGATGATGTTAGAATTTTGGATTAAACTGTCAGGTCACTTCGCAGACAGCATGAGGCAAAGCGTGTGCTAGTTCGAGCACTCTGTTTAGTATATACAGACGTACACGCGCCGGCTCTAAATACAATTCATTTTTTACTTTTCAAAATCTTTTGTGAGAGATTTTTTTTACCATGTTTTAATACTAATATACTAGAAAAATTGGTAACAATTATATATTATGAAAGTACTAGCCAATAGCCCTTGTGATGTGTCGCAACAGACGTCAAATAAACATGCAATAAGTTCTAATCATGTGAGTTTCAGTTCATAATTAAATAGGGCGCACTAAATCAACATTCTTAATAAACTGTACAAAATTCATCGTACGCAAATAATTATCAGTTAGCTACAATACTAACCTGGTTCTACTTTTGAATTCTGATAAATCCAGAGATAGATCTCCATTACCTTGACAACCGAGAGACATGCTGAGAGCTTCAACGTGTCAAAAGCTGGAAACTCCAGCAGCAGGCCAATTTCGTCGAAGTGCCTGGCATGTAGAGGGCATGCGCTCCTAATTGAATATCACTCTCCCGAGGTCATCATCGAACCACACCTTCCCTGCGCTTCCACAAATGGTGAGGTGCCTCAAGGCGACATAGCACTGCCTGATCCAAACCAACAGATTGAAGGCTGAGGTCGCCGGCCTGTATGAGGCATCTGATTTCCCCTCTGAGCTCCGAATCCGGCTTACCAAGGCATTCAAACAACTGAGACAAGAAACATTGTAAGAAACTAATTAATTAGTCACCATTGAGCACACCTCCTCCTGTCATAGATGATGACCAGATCAAAGGGAGAACATTTTCCCGTCCAAACCACAACTGCACATAAGCAAAAATATTGTATGAGATGCGGGATGCAGAAAAATAACACGACCGGTTACAAGATAAAAAGAGCATAAACTGGATAGGCTACCTACCGTTTATAAAAAGCCTAGCAAAACTTAACAGCAATTATGACAGACCTCCATTACATCGACAGCCACAGAGGCCATCGGCATGTGAAAAGCTGGATTTGCCGGAAAACGGCCAATTCCCTAGCTCCCAACACCACTGATCGCAAGCTTGGGAGAAACAGCAGTGGGTAAAGGTCGCTCACCTAGGAACTACGGTTATGCACTGAGGCCTGCAACATCTCCAACCTATGAAGTGCGCCAACCTTGGGGAATTACTTCGTCCAATGGCATGGCCTGTTGAGGTGAGGTGCCTCCGAGCGGAACATCGCTCTCCTCCCAATTTTGTCACACTTTTCCCATGCTTCTGAACAGTTAGGTGCCTCAACTTACACAACACGGTTTGATCCAAACACTTGTAGTCCAAGGTGAGCAGCAACATGTACGAGGCATCGGGTGGTAGCATAATTCCTTTCTGAAACTCCAATTCCGCCTTACCACTGGCCTAGATCACCGTCTGCAGTATTCACAGTAAACTCGTTAATCCCCGATCGACCATAACGACACAACACCAATAGCTCAAAAGCAAAAGTACCTGGGGGAATTCGTAGATGGAAGCCGACTGCAACATGATGCAATGGAGGCAACCACGATCAGCCACTGGCGGAGGCCACAGACATCTAACACTAGATCTGTCACAACCGACTTAGGTCCAATGGATCTGCGAAAATTCCATCGCCGAAAGCCAATAGATAGATCAGCCGCCGGCGCAACACGGCGGCAGCATAGATCTCAGCACCTCTCCTAGCCACATCAATCCATAAGCTCGCCATAACGGTCGATCTGTCAGAACGAGAGTATATCTCATACTGATATCCATCGCCAGTCAGGTCAACTCCCGGCCACCTCCGGCCTAGGTCGACGCCTTCTGAGCTCCGAATCCGGCTATTTCCAGCCTAGGTCGACGTCGCAATACCGAGTTGAACGGATCTAGGCCTGCGACTCGGACTTCCACCAGGTAGCCGCATCACCGGCAAGCGAGCTCGGCGGGGATGAGTAGACGAGACGGCTAGATCCAGCCTAGGTCGACGTCGCAATACCGAGTTGCACGGATCTAGGCCTGCGACTCGGACTTCCACCAGGTAGCGGCATCACCGGCAAGCGAGCTCGGCGGGGATGAGTAGACGAGACGGCTAGATCCAGGGCAAGCGAGCTCGGCGGGGATGAGTAGACGAGACGGCTAGATCCAGCCTAGGTCGACGTCGCAATACCGAGTTGAACGGATCTAGGCCTGCGACTCGGACTTCCACCAGGTAGCCGCATCACCGGCAAGCGAGCTCGGCGGGGATGAGTAGACGAGACGGCTAGATCCAGCCTAGGTCGACGTCGCAATACCGAGTTGCACGGATCTAGGCCTGCGACTCGGACTTCCACCAGGTAGCGGCATCACCGGCAAGCGAGCTCGGCGGGGATGAGTAGACGAGACGGCTAGATCCAGGGCAAGCGAGCTCGGCGGGGATGAGTAGACGAGACGGCTAGATCCAGCCCAGGTCGACGTCGCAATACCGAGTTGAACGGATCTAGGCCTGCGACTCGGACTTCCACCAGGTAGCCGCATCACCGGCAAGCGAGCTCGGCGGGGATGAGTAGACGAGACGGCTAGATCCAGCCTAGGTCGACGTCGCAATACCGAGTTGCACGGATCTAGGCCTGCGACTCGGACTTCCACCAGGTAGCCGCATCACCGGCAAGCGAGCTCGGCGGGGATGAGTAGACGAGACGGCTAGATCCAGCCTTCTCAGTCAACTCATCAACTGCGAGTGAGCCACACAGGCGCCTGCGCCGCGTGTCGCCGGAGGAGCGGCTAGAACCTCGCCGGAGCGCGTCAAAACGCGCCACCGAGGGCCGCCACGGAGGGGCCGGGTTGCGGCGGCGCCGCCAGCGGCCATAGGCTAGGGTTTGCGAGGCGGCTTGGAGAGCTTGGAGATAAGGGGAGCGAGAGGGATGGGGATTCCGCTTCTGTCGATAGAACTAAATTTCGCGAGGAAGTCAAGTCACGTAGTAATAGTATACGATAGCGACAGTCATCGCGTGGAACTTTTCGGAACGTGACTCACAAACTTTTCTGATGTGTGTGAACACAAGATTTACTTTTTATGAAATAATATTTTCTCCACAGTGACAATATAATTGCGATAATGTTTGTATTTTTATATTATTGTTTTTCATTATCCAAAAATTGATCATGCTTGCACGTTCAAACTTGTAGCCAACAACAATTTGGATTGTTCAGCCTTGGTAGCCTCAAGCATGTGGTCCCGAGCGATATTAAATACACCATAAGAATTGCACCTAGTATTAAATACAAAACGTTACATTAAAAATTAAAATCTTAACGACAATTAAATCTACGAGCCATTGGAGCTAAGAGTGACTCGACCAAACATGCTATCTCGTATCACTTGATTCTTAAGCTGCCATTTTGACTTGATAAGATCGCGGAACCTTTTTAGTTAGATAATAAATGTTTCCGTGCAAATTTGTCCAAATAACACATAACATGGACTGCAATGACAGTTTAATACATGCAACCACAAGAACAAAATGGATTGGTAATATGATCTGGTAGCCATTAGCAGAATTTCCAAGTGCACACATTTTTTTTTTATATAAACGAAACAGTTCACCGACTAGAAAATTTCAAATACGAGTAGCAGAACTGGATGCATAACAATGGTTCATCGCCCTGATTGTACTATCAGAGTTACCGAACTACTAGAAAAATAAGAGGACATGCATTCAACAAAACTGATGAACAAAAGCACATCTTCTCAGGATTTGTTCGGGGCTAGAATCTCTAGTTGAGATCCCAACTTATCCTCGTCCTGCCTTCTCAGCCTTGACACGCAGCCTCGCCTGTTGCTTCCTCCTCTCATACGCAACCTTGGCCTTTTCCTTTATCTTCTCTTCCAACTCCTGAAAAAGGAATCCACGACAGTGAGACATGATGGGCAATATGATATACTAAACTTCTCTTGCTTAGTTTGGTTCAACTCATTTGGAGTTCAGAAACATTTTCTATGAATTTTTAAAGTTAGAAGCATTTTTTGGTGTGAAAATAATTCGGTTTAAGGACTAATTTCCAAAAACTATGTTTTCTGAGTAAGAAACAAGTTTGAAACCTATTTAAAATAAAGTTCATTTAAAATAAAAAATATCAAAACTGGTTTCACTTGATTTCGAGTTGAAATGAATTAGATATGAATTTTTGAAGTAAAAATAATTTTTAGAGAGAAAAAAACAAAAAAAAAATTACCGGACGGCCCGAACATCCAATTCACTCTTTATCATTTACTGTACAAAGTTACTGTTCATGAGGTTTGGACGGCCGAACAACTTTCCTGATTTTCGGATTTTAAAAAAATCAATAAAACAAATAGATTTTTAGAAAATAGCAAATAGTGTCCAAAATTTTTAAAAAAATTCACAAAAATCCCTTGAATTAGTTTTGAATTAATAAAAATAATTCCAATTCAAATTTGGATTTTATTTTTGAACAGTAATTAATTTTGTTTTAAAATAAATAGTAAAAAGCTTTTAAAATTCCAGAAATTACTTGAAATTTTATTTTTCACTTTAAATCCAATAAAAACTCATAAAACTCAATAAATTTTATTTTTTACTTTTTAAATCTAGGAAATTCAAGAAAATCAAGAAAGCACTGTTGAAACTTAGAAAATCCAATAAAAGAATAACTTTATTAATTTTTATTTTGGTAACAGAACTTTGGGATGTTACACAGAAGCTCCTCATCAAGATCAGCGGGCTGGCCTTGACCACTACGGGTTCTTCCGGCCATCCTGCTCCGACGAAAAGTGTTAGCAACAACACCCGAAGACTAGATGCGAAAGGTAGCAGAAGAGAAGCCAACGACTAGGGAAATGAGATATTACCCTAACATGATTGCATACATGCAATTAGCAAAAAATGAACTCCAAAAATTTGTATAAAGGCATAAGGTCCAACTCAAACTCATAAGACATAAGATCAACTTCTCGGCATGACTAACTCATATTGAATAAACGAGTAATCGGTTGAGAAGAAAAATTTTAAAACACAACTCAAGTCCTATCGTAGCTAAAGAGCATGGTAAAAACCATCTAGGGTGTTTTAGGAACTAGCCAACTAAGATTACATCTTACCCTTTTATTCCCAAGAGTTTTAGTTGTATTACCCTCTCATTTTTAGCCCTAACAACGAACTAAGTGCTTGCTGTCCAAAACTTGTGCTCGCTGTCTAGACTTTGTACCTAAGCTCCGAGATGAATCTTCCAATTCCATGTGCTTCTAATCTTCATCAAAGGACAACCAACACTCTATACTTTCAACCTCATTATTTCCCAAAACCGATTTTAAACAGTAATAAACTATCTTTTGAAAGAAGATGAGAGGAACAACTTTTCAAAACACAATAAGAACAAGATAAGATAAGCAATCTAAGATAGGTAAGGAATAAAATCTGCGAACTTACTTAAGTTTTCATAAATTATTTGATATTTTGAAACTAAGTTTTTTAAAACATCCTAAAGACGACCAAGCTAGGGGTTTCTATGGTCAGTTTGGCTCTGATACCAACCTTTTATGAGAACCCGGGGTATTAAGCTTGTAATGCTTGACCATCCGCTTGGCCCTAGCATTGCAAGCCAAATATCCCGACTCTCGGAGTAATGTACCTCCCAGGAGCGGTACACATTGTGGGTACCCCGGCGTATTGGAAAGGTACTTAACTAAATTCATACAGTAACACGATTATTAATTAAGGAACAGTGCTGCCCCTTTATTAATGATCATGCTAGAGATATAAATTTAACAAGTAATACCAATAATCGATTCCGGATATATATATACCACAATGGTTCCCAGGATCAATGACCATTGCATATATATCCTTCAACAACATTGCATCAAGTACATACAAGTCACACATTTACATAATTAAACATAAGTTTACAACATTCGGTTTTAGTACTACATTATAGAGTGACTTGGTCACTACAACATGTTCAACAAATGAAGCAAAATAAAAGATCAAAGTCCACCAATGGCCTCATCTACTCCGCAGCGATTGCGTGGAGGAAAGAAGTAGCTTTACTCGCTAGCGCCACCACCGACGCGCTAACGGGTACTTCATAAAGGTAACCATCCTCACCGCAACAATAGGTGATAGCACCTTGAGTACTGAAGGTACTCAAGAAGTCTTACACAAACTAATAAAAAAAGTGTTTATTAGATTCTATACAAAGGAGTAGAGTTTTCACATGCATAAGGTTACAACAGATGGCATAAAGGTTCAGATTTGCATAAAGCGTGACATCTTAACCTACAAATGCTAAATTTTGCTAAAGCAATTTAATAAATCAAAGTTGGACTAGTACAGTAAGTAAAGACATTGAATGTAAACAATACAAGGCATGAATCCTCATGCAACCAAAACAAACCGAAACCAGATTTGTAAATCAAAACTTCTATACAGTGACATCAATTCAAGTTATCGCCCATGACCGTGACACGCTTATTCGAATAGCTTTATACCTCGCAGGGTGTACATCTTTACCCACACGACTTAGCTAGCCCGTTGCCTTGGATGACTCGAATGATGACATACGCCTTTGGTATGCCGACCGGGAAACTAAGATTTGGTATTTTTCAACAAGCTAACACTATTGAGTTGGACCCCATGTGTGAGCCGATCTCGCTTAAACAACGATCGATAACATCCGCTAACCGGGCACACATGTTGCGCCGAATGCCGATCCAAACAATTTAATGCAAACCGGTTCGCGCCCATATTAGATTGCAATCAGATCTTTAAGGTATCGATATGCTACTGAGCACATATACGCTCACACCTTCTAAGAACATCCGACATCGACATACCAAATCACATGGCATAAAACATACCATAAGACCAAAGCATCTATGCCATACAAGGTCAATACACATATCCTTACTCTCTTGTTTCCAACCCAATAGTCTTAACATTTTACTTAACCAAACAACGCCCATACACTGCATGTGGAAGTACGTGGGGGACTTGAATTGAATAGTCAGAGTTCGGTCCTTAATTAACCCGGACAAGTCCACCACAATTCCAAATCTCGTGCACAAAAGCACCATCACTAGCTTCCTCTTGTCCAGATCAAGTTAAATATAAAACTCATTTCTGAAATAAATAAACTGGACCAAGAGTTTCAAATAACAGAAGTTCATTTGTGATTTCCCATGTTTGACAAGATATACTTGTCAAACTCTAAAGTCTCTAGACTGCATGTCTAAGCCAAATCTGAAAATATATGTTATAGTATACAGTACTAAGCTAGGGTTAAGTGTATGATTATAATTAAGGTAATCCACCATGTTAGGTCATAACTAGCTACTACAGATCACAGTTTTGTATTTTCAGAAAAGTAGCATGCACAGATGTCACTGGATTTGTAAAAGCTATTGTATAAAATTTGGGATCAACATGGTGCAAAGAGGATGCTTGCCTTGATAATAATAAACTTCTGTTGCAGGCTCAGGTTGTTCAGAAATATTGTCAAAAATCTCAGATGAACCAGATTCTATAAGAGACAATAAACTCCAATAAATGCCAAAGATGACAAATAGTAGAAATTAACAAAAAATGCATGATCAATAAAGAAATGCATGATTAACAGCATGCTTAAGTCACAACTACCCTAATAGTGATAATAACCCATATTATAACCTCATTTTTGAATGGCGAAACTAAGGTTTAGTTCAAAGTTTCAGTTTTCATATTTTGAAAAGAACCGAAAACAGGACAGCTATCAGATTTTGGGAAAAAGGGAGATAGACCAAGCAAAGGTTCAAAAATGAAACTTAGCATGATCTTTTAGGGTAATTAATATCCCAAGCTAACCCTAATCTAACCCTAATCGATTAGATCATCAAAAGTCAAGAAAACTTGTATTGCCTGTTAAGTTTCACAATAAAGAACAGAGAGATCTTTGCCAACAAGCTAAATAGATGATGACAAGAATTAAAAGAACCACTTATTATGCTACTAGGGTTTAGTCTAAACCTATGTAGGATGGTATCTTGACAGGATAAACCCTAGTTCTTGAAAAAGATATGAAAGACCGAAAAGTTAGAATAACAACTTTTCAGTTTAAAGAAAGTTGGAGCTACTGATGTACAAGTGAATGATTCATATGAGTTTCTAAGGTCCTTAAGGTGCTCAGGATGACAATAACTAAAGGTTTAGCTTACCAGAATAGGAAAGACACCAAAAGTTGAGAAAGTCGATTTTGCTCAACAGAGAGATAACCTTCAGTTTTAACCTACAAAAGATGTCAAAACCTTAGTGTAAGGTGAAACCAAAGGCTTAAGATGGATAAGCAATGGACAAGAGTAAGAAACTCCACTGACAACAATGGAGGATGAAGAACTCCTTCTGGCCAACACTGTAACAAAGAAAAGCTAGGGTTTATATATAGATGTTGAGCTACAGGCAAATTGGAAAGGTCTAGAGTTGATGAGGTGTCTACTTAGCTAAATATCCTCAAAAATTAGTTGCATAAACTTTGGGATAAATCCTCTCCTTGGTTTCCAGAGGTCATGCAGAGAGAGAGGGAAGAAGATAAGAACACTCTTACATGTGGGTCCCTTTGTCATCCTCAGTCGGGCGCGCCTTCAAAAGCTCAAAAGAACATCAGCCGTCCGATTAGAAATGGGCGGCTGTGATAAATAGAGAGGTAAAAAGGTTTTAATCGGCATCGTTTAATATGGGCCGTGCAATCTAGATCGGTCGATCGAGATTTAAACAGAACTCAAAGGAAATGCGGGGTCTACTTTCAAATCTGGACGTTGGATTGGAATCCAACGGTCAATTAAAAAGAATACACGTCACCCAATTAAATGTGACGACGCGGTGCCGTTAGATGAGCTTTCTACGGTCGAGATGGGAAAATGAACCGGATGGTCCGATTGCATACACAAATCTGGACCCTACAATTGAAATCCAATGGCCCACTAAATTTGGGCTTTAACTGCGCTCGGTCAAAAAGGAGCGCCGTGGGATTTAAATCCAAAGGCCCAGATAAAAGCGCGCCTTTGATTTCAAAATGAAACGAGTGACGCGGTTAGATCAAGAATGGACGGCGGAGATCGAGAGGGACTTCGGAGTCGTCCGAATGCATACACTGACCTCGATCGTTAGATTAAGATCCAACGGTGGAGATTAGGGCGCACGCGTGGACAGCTCGCGCAACGCCGCAGCCTCGCCCGTTCGATGGAAGATCGACGGCTCACGGTGCGCGAATGATTTGGGGCTCGCGCCCGAACGCGACAGAGCCGGACCAGTGCACCGAGTTGGACTCAACCATGTGGCTCGAGTCGCTACAGTGCTAATGTTTTGGGTTTAGACCAGGTTGGTTGACCAGAACCTATTCAAAAGCTTAAAAGGTTTGACTGAGCTTTTAAAAATAGCAAATAAATTTGTAAAATCATGAAATTTTTACTGGGAGCTACTGGGATGATATATTCCCCAGATAAATTTTAAAAATCACATTATCACTTTGTAAAATACATAAACACTTATATTAGCCCGAAAATGTTTATTTAAAGATAATTATTTTTCTTTAAGCCAAAAATAATTTCTAAAAATGCAACAAAAATATTTCTAGCCAAGATAATTTATCTAGACTTTAATGAAAACACTTTCCAGTCATAATACAAGTTTTATCTTGTATTTCCTTGAAAACTTTTAAATAAGTTTTTGAACTTTGGCTAGAGAAAGGAAGGTTTTATTTGGTAACAGCAACTCCAAACTGGAAATTAAAACAGTAATGCTATGAACAGTGCTCCATTACTGTTCATAAAGCAGATTGTTACTGTTTATAAAATTGGGGCTGTTACACACATACTCCTCACAAAATCAAGCATCAATTCCATACATGATTACAATACCGAGTCTTCAACATTTACAACATCAAAAGACACCCAAAGTTCATATTACAAAAGTAGAGCCGACCGGACAAATATAACCATATGAAAGTACTAAAAGTTGCAGTGGAAACATAGTGTGAGGACCCCGGTTTATTCGGCTTGTACTGTTTAACCATCCACTTGGTCCTAACAGTACAAATCAAATAAACTAAGCCTCTAGATATGTATACTTCCTGCACTGCAGATACACACCTGCTACAAAATCATGCATCAATTCCATTCATACACATAGAGCCAAACAAAAGCAACAATCGAAAGACATAGATAATATAAAGAGAGTTATTACAAAGAGAGGCCGATCGCCAAAAGTCAAAAAGATAAGTAAATACACAAATGGAAGCAAAATGGCCATAAGATGGCGATAAACAAAAGCCAATCGGTGTGCCTTTACCCACAAGGCAACCAACCGACCGCCAAGCTAATCGTCCCAACAATACAAGAACACACTCACAAAGTGAGGCCCTTGGGGCTCACCTTCTTCCTCTGCAACAATTAATATTAAGAAAGCGATGAGTACAAAACTTGTTTTTGTACTCGCAAGACCGACGTGTGAGATAACAGAACTATAATTAACTACATGCAAGCTTTATTTAAGTGGATGAGGCTCGACTTATTTTCAAGATAAAGCAAGTTTTCATTTGCAATAAGGTAATAGATTCAAAGCAAGTTTGCAATTAACTTTTATTGTTCAAATAAAAGAGAGACAATTATAACAATAAATAGATGACAACACTAACCTAGAAGTGACTAACCCATAGTCACCACAACAATAGCATGAAGTACCCTTCATACCACCCATGTCAAGTTTAAGTTTTTAAAGGTTGTAGTCTAGTTCTTGCACGACCTTACCAAGCATGTCCATAACCTAGACGAGGCTATTCGAATAGTTTTAACCTCGCAGGGGTGTACCAATGTACCCACACGATAGACCGCCTTTCCACCAACCACGGTTAGCACACTTCCTTTGGTATGCGTGCATGGCTAAGTCTAACAAGACGCTTTCCAATGGACGATGCTAATTAAGAGCCGCAACCCACGGAGAAGAACACATTAGACAGCCCTAACCTACCGCTAATGCTCCTCCAAACACCACACACAAGAACACACCCACCAACCACTCATAATTAACACCTCCCAAAGTACTTAGTCAAGAGAGGTTCCATATCCCCCTCGTGTGGTTAGCACGCAATAAGCGCTTGGCTTAGTGACACAAGTAACTCGGTCCTTGGGGACTTAGGCACCATTCCAACACACCCAACAGATCACATCAACATACCATTGTGCCCAAGTCAAGATATAGTTTTGTTTTCGGTTTTTGATTTGTAAATCAATAAAACACAAGGGTTGGACATAATGGAGTAGTATAAGTATTTGTGTGATCAAGACCATCGACTAAGTCGATGATCGCCCAATACTACCGATAACTAGGCATGGCTAAGCAATATTCATTCGTAATCTACTAAGTGATAAGAGTTCATCCATCGAACTCTAACCACAAGAAATAACCTAGGCTCTGTAGTAGAGGATAACCATTTACCTACAGATTATGCAACTAGAGGTCTAACTAATCAATTTAACCACAAATAGCAATGCATACATAGAAGTTAAACAAAATATTACACTTTAAAAGTAATGGGATTAGATGGGAAATGATCAAACTGCTTGCCTGCTTGCTGTTGCTCAATTTGTTGCGGAGGGTCGTTCTCGGGATTACCGCAAATATCGAATCCTAAGCGAAAGAGCGGAAACAACCAATAAGACGGGCAACACTTAAACAAAAGAGCAAGCAAAAATTATCCAAATGCGACGAAATTTATACATAAGGTAAAATACTAATATATCTAGACATAGGAACTGGAAAAACTTAATTTGGATTTGTGGTGCAAAAGATATTCCCTAAAAACCTATTTTCGGCCATAATTAGCACTGTAGCAAAAATATTTTCTAGAAAGATTTTGAAGCTGAAATTTTTATGGTAGCTACCTACTGGTATAGTGGTAACCCATATAAAATTTCAGGTCATTTGGAGTTAAAATGATTTAGTTATGATTTTTCTAAGTTTTAAATCTAAGACATGATTAATTTCAGATTAAAGACTATCAGAAAACCTATACTAAGCTAAAGTACTTTAACAGATGCATTTATAGAACTTTAGTTTGTTAAATTTGGAGCTACAGAGAAAAGATATGCAATTTTGAAGTTTAAAACAATTAATATGTGCAAATAAAAGCTCTCGACTAAACTGAAAACCAACAAAATCGGGAGGTCGTGGGTCGTTGATCAAAGATCGCACGGCTCACGAGCTCGATGCTAAAACCCGCACGAGCACCCGGCGCAACGACTCATCGCGCCTAATGGAGGTCTTAGCCATCGATATTGAATCCAACGGCTACGACTAACGCATGCACAAATACAAGACGGAGGAAGTCCTCGCGCTAAAGGTGGTCCGGATCGTTAGATCAAGATCTCGACGGTCCCGACCTCCTTAGGAGGTCCTAGGTTAAATCTACGGATAAAGGTCTGGGCGGCGAGATCGGAAGGAGGGAGGTCTTTGACGGCTAAGATCTCCTGAGGAGGTCTTAACTGCCAATGACTCCACCGATGGATTTAGATCCAATGGCCCACGTGAGATGGGATGCTCGGACCATCCGAGCGCCTCAACGAACCTGGGCCTTGGATCTTGAGATGGACGGCCTAGATCAAGATTGCATCCGGAGGGTCCGAATGTTCTCCAGATCTGAGCCGTAGATCTAAAGACGAACGATAAAGAGAGAATCAAAACGGTAGAGTTGCAATTAGACTGAAGAGATCTAGCCCGTTAGATCTAATTCTAACGGTCCAGAGCTGGCAGGGAGGTCCTATACGGTCAAGATCTCCAGGAGGAGGTCCTGAACAGCTATGTTGAAGCGAGGGAGGTCCTACGACTTCTTCACAAAGGGCCAGAGGTGGTCTTTTGCAAAAGAGGACCTTGGTGGGGTGGCTCAGGGGTGGTTTTTAGAAAACGACTAAGGAAGGACTTTTTGTAAAGAGGACCCCAAGGAGGTCCGAGAGGGCGGTTTTGACAAAAACGACCGGGGTGACCTTTTTGCACAGAGGACCTCAAGGAGGTCTTTTGCAAAGAGGACCCCAAGGCGGAGGGTGATCTTAGCGGCTGGGATTTTACCTATGGAGGTCTTTAACGGCCAGGATTCTATATGGTGGGAGGTCCAGAGACTTAGGATTTTTCGGAAAAGATCCTAAGGCCCAGATCTGAACTTGGAGAGGTCGTGAACAGCTAAGATTAGCCCGAGGAGGTCCTAGAGTGGTTTTAATGGTGCAGACCTCCGCACACAGCAAGTGCTAAGACAATTTAATGTATTAATGATTGACAATAAATGAATCTAAAAGGAACACTTAATGATTAAGGCCCGCCTACACGCATGCTGACTCCATCAAGACAAGTAGGACACAATTAATGCACCAATGATAAGCAATGATTTGAGCATTAATGTGGTCCAAGAACATGACAAAATGGGATTTATGAACCGCAAAACCCGAGAGGTTCATCGCCTTGTCACGCGATGTGGACCTCGTCGGCGAAACCAAAGGCACTGATGAGTTCCAAATAGGGAGGAGAACCTAAAGGTGCCAACAAATAGGGCTAGTGCACCCTACCGGGCTAGCCGGAGGTGACCGACGGAGACCCAATGCGCCAAAACGAAACCAAGAGGTCTAACGGATCGGGTTTTGGAATCAAGTACTCACCCGGATTGAAGGAGAACCGGAGTGGTCGCGAGCTCGTGACGGTGGAGGTCGCGGAGATGAAGAAGACGGCTCCCGACACGAACAAAGCAAGCTCCTCCTTGTCAACCTCTGTGAAGGTCAAACAAAGCAAGTCGTGGAGGCTTGAGGTGACCAAGGAACAAGATGACCGCCAACAACTACAATAATGAACCACCGGAGCTCGGAGGCCGACGGAGAGCTCCAAGGTCCTGGCAATGGTGGCAAAGATTTTGGGTGACTTGAGCACAAGAGCAGAGAAAGAACTAGGTGCAAGAGAGGACTAAAAGAACTAAGAGAGAAGCTTGAGCTTCAAATATAGCCGTGGGAAGGGTGGCAAAGTCACCAGGGCACCGAGACCAAGTACACGAAATCGATGGGAGTAGGTTGTCGGGAGACTTTTGAGCAAAGGTCTGCCAGACATTTAATGTTGGCAAGACATAGCCGCTTGTCACCCTAAAGTTGACAAGGCACCGCTCTCATCGCCATGCACAAAATTTGATAACACCTGTGCCCACCCGACGGTGAGAGAGGACCGTGTCAAGGAGCTCAACGGCTAAAATCCGCACCGAGCCCCACTAGGGAGGTCGTGAGTCGTTGGATTGAAATCCAAGGGCTCTGATCTTGAGCCAAGTATTAGAGGTCCTAACACTTAGGGAGGTCTGAGCCACGATCTCAAGAGAGATGGCCCACGATCACCCAAGCGCTAGGGGTGGTCGTGGAGGTCCGAGGAGGTCGCCAGGTGGTCTTTGCAAAGGTGCAAAGGAGGTCCCGGGAGGTCCTCGAGGTTTGTCTTCGTAAGAGAACAGGAGGAGGTCGTGGGGTGGGAGGTCCTTACAAAGACCCGAGGAGGTCTTTGAGCGCCGGATTTAAATCCAACCCTGCACCACTGTGTCCAAATGCCCGAGCCCGACACGGCTCAAGCGGCTCGGTGCAACCAAGACCGGAGGTCCGACTGGGTTTAGGTTTAAATTGAACCCAGGGTCTTGAAGGGACTTTAGAGCTAGCAAACTAGCTCCAAATTCTAGAAATCTTGACAAGAGCTTGCTAACCTCGAGTTGGACCTTGTATAAAATTTTTAGGAGTTTTTGTGCCGAGCATTTTCTCCGTAAATTATACAATGCTTTGAGCTAGGGTTTGACTATGAGTCAAGCAAGTTTGACTGACCCATAAAACTATTCAATCAATTTCTGAAAATTGTGAAATTTTTCAGAGGGGTCACATATCAACCCAAGAACTTAGGAAAAATATTTCCTAGGAGATGATCAACAGACTTGTGACTTAGTATTTCCATACTCTGGTGAAATAATTGTTTAGTACACACAGGAAACACATGATGTAAGAAAAAGTTTTAATTTCTACTCATTTTCTTACACTTAAAACACAAGTTGAAATTGGGGATGTTACACATAGCCATAAGATGGCACAAAAAGAAAGCTGACTGGTTTACCCCTTACCCACAAGGCAACCGACCGGGCCGCCAAGCTAATCGTCCTGCACAAAGTCGGTCTCACAATAGTCGATCCCTCAGGGATCAACCTATTTTACAACAATTTAGACAAAGCAACTGAGTACAAAAATTATACTCGCAAGACTTACGAATAAAAAACCTTTACATAGCTACATGCAGGCTTCAATCAAAGGACAATGCCATAGAGTTCATTTTCAGCACAAAGCAAGATTTTATTTGCAATAGTGTAATAGATTGAAGGCAATTTTAACAAAGCTGTTTTCATTTGTTTAAATAACATCGAGACAACAACTATAAACATAAATAACATCCTGGAAGTGACTTCCCAATAGCCACCACAATATAGCATGAATTATCCATTCGTACCACCCGATTTTAAGTTTTATCGAAAATGTTATAGTCTAATTCTCACGGGGCGTATCCAAGTGTGTCCATAACCTAGGACGAGGCTATTCGAATAGTTTGAAACCCTGCAGGGGTGTACAACTTTACCCACATGTCAGACCGCTCCTTTTGCCACTGGATAAAGCACACTTTCGAAGGTATGCTGGCAGAGCTAAGTCCTACGAGACGTTTTCCAATATTGTGTATTAACTACGAGTCGCCAGTATGGATATAAACCCAGACATTGTGTCGAAGTCATTGTAAAGCCTCAGTCAACTACCCCTCGGGGTAAAGCCTTGGACAATAACAATGCTCCTCGGTGTGGAGAACCTAGATAAGAACCCACCCCTGCACACCCAACAACAACAACACATTTTTTTAAGGAAAAAGTCCGGTTTACTCCCTCGAACTATCAGAAAAGTCTGGTTTACCTCCTGAACTACAAAACCAGTTATTTAACCCCTTAAATTTGCGAAAACCAATCAATTAACACCCCACAGTGGTTTGGAGCGGTGGTTTTGCTGACTTGGACATTTGAGTGGGTGGTTTTGCTGACGTGGACACATATATCTCTCTCTTCCTCTCACCCCCCTCTCTCTTCCTCTCACCCTCTCTCTCTCTTCCTCATCGCTACAAGAAAGCAGGCCGCCTCCGCCCATAGTCCCTCCCGCGCCCGCCGCCACTTGCGTCGCCTCCGGCTCCTCCCCCCGGCGTCACTCCCTCCCTTGTTCTACTCCGCCACCGTCGACCTCTACGCCAGCACCCACCCACCCGCGCTGCCGCCTACACCGCCGGCCCCCCCAGCACGCTTCTCTCCCGTGGTCTCCCACGGCGCCGCCTCTCCTCGGTTCCTACGCCGCGCTCGCCCTGCGTCGCCTCGGCCGGCCTCCCCCAGCCGCTTCCTCCCTAGGGTCTCCCCATGATGCCGCCCTCTCCTCCGGGCTCCTATGCCGCGCCCGCCGCCACCTCCACCTCCGGCTCCGCCCTCTCCTCCGGGCTCCTATTTCTCCACCTTCTCCATGACGGCGTTCATCCGGCGCCGCTCGTTGGGCGCTGCTGACTGCTGGAACTGCGCCAAGAAGTGCTCGAGCACGACCTCCGCCACGCCAACATCGTGCGCTGCGCGATCCGACGGCAGCAGATAAGCGGATCCGCGCGCTTTGCCTCGCCGAAGCCGGACACATTTCGCCGATCAATCGGGCCTGCGTCGACGACGACGCGTCGACGAGGTTCGCCACGCCGCAGCAACGGAGCCGGAACCGACCGTGACCGACCCCACGCCGTTGGGGATCATGGTGATGATGGTCTCCAAGATGCGCCGCCGCTTCGCGAGGGTGTCCTCGAACGCCACCGAGGAGTTCGTGCTCAGAGGCCGCCGTTGGCGGCGTTGCTACTGATCGCCGTGCGCTGGTTCCGGAGGTGCTTGCACGCGTGACGCGTGCGGTCGTCACCGATGAGCGGCGGCGGGAGGAGCCTCGCGGCGGCATGGCACGGCGCGGGAAGGAGGCCGTAGGTGAGCGGGCCAGTGGCGTAGGCCGAGGTCGCTGGGCCGGTGACACCGGAGGCACGCACACGTGAGGGCATGGCACGGGCCGGACTAGAGAGAGGCGCTGGAGGCGGTGCAGGCGGCGGAGGCGAACGGTAGGGGCCGACGGCGGCGGGGCTGTGCCATGGCGCCATGCGCACTTTTCTTGGCCGGAGTAGCAAGCAAAGGAGAGAGGAGTTGTGTAACATCCCAAAGTGCTGTTACCAAAATAAAATAAAATAAAGTTATTGTTTTATTGGATTTTCTGAAATTTGAAAGAGTTGTATTTCTTTATTTGAATTTTTTGAAATTTTCAAAGTCAAAAGTGAAAGTTATTTGAAGTTCTTGAAGTTTTATTAGGTTTGAACTGAAAAATAAAATTTTAATTAATTTCTGAAATTTTCTAGAAATTTTAAAAGCTTTTTCCTAAATATTTCAAAGCCAAAATAATTTATTTACAAAATTAATAGCCAATAATGAATTGGAACTATTTTTATTAAGTCCAAAATAAATAAGGGAATTTCTGTGAATTTTCTCATAATTTTTGGATTTTATTCTACTATTTTCTAAAGCTAAATTGACTTAATCAAATTATTTAAATTGGAAAACCAAAAGAAATCCCTCAACAGTGTTTGGGCCGAAACCCTAGTTCGGCCCATCTTCTCTCGCACGCAAACGACCCATCGCCAGTTTCCCCGTGCATGATCCTAGCCATCGGATCGGGATCAATCGGCCAGGACGCGCGCCCCCTTCTTTCCTTCTTTTCTGCCACCGACAAGTGGGCCCGCATCGCCCACGTCACCCTTCTTCTTTGCCTCTTTCCTTCTTCTCCCCGGCATCACTCCCAGTATGCCATTAACGCCACGTGGGAGACCTTTCATACTCGGCGCAAATCACCCGAAACTCCCGTGATTTTCGGGGCAATCACTTCGCCCTTCAGTACCGCGCTCAATCCTGTCTCTTACCTTCCATTTCTTCGCCCAAACCGCCCAATCTCCGCCGGTGACCACGCGGACCTTCGTGCGCCACAAGCCGGTCCGCCCCTCCACGGCCCTTATAAAAGGGAGCATCGGGTGCGCATCGTGCTCCTCATCTCTTCCCCGCCCCTCTCGTAGATTTTCCCCTCCACTAGCGCCTAGATTCCATGGTTGAGCGCCGCCGACCACGTCGTGGTTCTTCGTCAATTCCGGCGAGGTCAAGGACGGCTCGGCGACCTTGACCGCACCAACGGCGTTGCGCCACCATCGCCTGCACCATGCGCCCTCTATTTCGGCCGGAGGACCACTAGAGCCCGTCTCCCGTGTTGAGCTAGCTTTGCCGCCGCCATTAGTCCTCGCCGTCGGCCAAATTCCCACGTTTCTGAGCAACCGAGGTAAGCACTAAGTTCGGCGCGTCATCCTCTCCCTTCTGGTACCACTCACACTCACTGGAACGCCGCCAATCGCCGGCGAGCTCGCGCCTGAGCCGCCGCCGGCCACTGCCTACGTGGCCTTGCCACCTCACCTGCCACCTCACGGCCAGGTCAACGCCATGTCGCCTCCTCGCTCGCGTGTCCGCCCACGTGGCACACCCGTGTGGCAAGGTCCACTCCCCTCAGCCTCAAACACCCGTGGACTTGGTCCACATGAGTCGTGAGACCGACATGTGGGTCCCACAAGTCAAAAATTCTTTTAACTCATTTAAATCCCGAAAATCAGTCACTGACGTCAGCGTTGTGCAATAATTTGATTTTCCTTTAGGAAAATAAATCAAGAAAATCTGATTTATGGTTTTATTTAGATTTAGAACTTCTCGGGGTTCGTTCTCCTTCACACGAACTCCGATTTCGCCGATTCAAATTTCTAAATTCCTGTAAAATCAGGATCTAGCTAACTAAACCAAAATTATTTAATTTGGAGTTCATTTGAGTTGTTATTTGAATTTTATTTGAATTTGGCTTATTTCGCGATTAGATTTCGACGACTTCGGAGAGTCAGATTTCGACACCGTTTGAAGAGCATATAAGAGGATTGATTTTGACTGTATGATCATCGTGATTGTACACTTGGACTACTTGAAGAAAGTACTTGTGAGTACCAGGTGATCTGTTAAGGAAAACAACATCACCTCCTCAAGCAAGGCAAGTTATACCCTTGATCATATTGATCCTATTATTTCAGATTATTTATATTCTGTTTTAAATTATTACTGCATGCATATGTTTATACAATTATTTTAATTTCCTATTTTAAATTGCCTAGTTATTCCATTTTCTTTGTATGGCCAATTTGAATGTTGAACATGAATACTTTGTCACCATTAGAGGAAATGGTACTAAAATTAATCATATGCTTAGCCAATGCTTAGATCAAATCTTGTATTTGGGAATTTTTAGCCAAATCTTCCAAATTTGATTTAAATTGGGTCTATGGTATTGTTTTACCATGGAAGGTTTATAAAATGCCTTTGCTTGGAAAATAAAATGAAAATGGTTTGGACTTGGGCATAATGGATGTTTGGTTGGTGCATGTTCCTGCACGGGCTTAATTTGGTTAGGGTTAAGGCCCAGGGTTATTTTGGAAAGTTGCCCAAGTCAGTTAAGGACCGGTCTTCGAGCGCATGATGCTACGCCACTGCACTACCACAAGTCCGTGTGGGATGATTTGGCTAAATAATTTGTGATGCCTTAGTGTCATTTGTGTTATATTGTTGGTGTGGGAGTCGGACAGAGAGTAGTCCCACCTAGCGCAAGAGGGGGCTCCCGGAGGTTGGTTAGTCCAATAGCGGTGAAACCTTAGCGGGCATAAATACATTAAGATAGGACATTGTAAAGGCCTCATGATAATCACTTAGTCGCACACCTACGGAAGTGTGTGTTGCGGACAATGCAAGTTGATTATCTCTTGTGGGTAAAGCTGTACAACCTCTGCAGAGTGTAAACCTATTCGAATAGACGTGTCCACGGTTACGGACATGCTAGCAGAACTACTCAAAGTTAGACTCTGGTTTTGTTTGAAAAAGACTTCTTCAAAACTGGTTTATCCAGATGGGATTTGGGTAGGAAGCCTTGTGATAGGAGGGTATCCTTCACCATTCATGTGTGAATGTTATCTAACTATAAAATTGAGAATTTATAAAATGAATTTTAGTTATAGAATAACTGCTTGGAACTTAGTACAAGTATTTAAAGAAAATGCTGCTTTATACAAATCAACCAATAAGCCATCCTTTGTTATATCCGTATATGCATGTCATTCTATTATTTGACGGGTGTAACTTGCGAGCACGGAAGTTGTGCTCATACTTGCTTTATGCAAACAAAATTTCAGAGAAGGACTTTGCTTCAGGTTTGATCACGACGACTAGGCCGCTATCCCAGTCGATTGCCTGTGGCAGATCAGTTGGACTCCACTACTTCTTCATCGTCTTCCGCTGTGTTTATTTAATGTTGCCCTCTAAGGCTATCTTGTAATCAACTCTGTTGGTATTTATTAATAAAGTTGTGATATGATTTTGTTACCATATTTGTTTACTGTGTGAACTAACTACTGATAATGGGACTAGTTTAGTTATGCACGGAGGATTTGGGATGTTAATCCCGGGTCCTGACAAGTTGGGGGGAAGAATGAGAAAGAAGAAAGCAAAGAATGACATGGCGTGTTGTATGCTGACATGGACAGCCACGTGTGTCACCCCGCATGTTGTATGTTGACATGGACAGCGACTGTGCAGAACCACCGCTCCAAATCGCTACAGGGTGTTAATTGACCGGTTTTCACAAATTTAGCGGGTTAAATAACCGGTTTTGTAGTTCAGGGGGGAAACTAGACTTTTATGATAGTTCGAGGGAGTAAACTGGACTTATTCCTTTTCTTATACACAACACACAACCACCTCCTGTGACTCGGAGCTAACACACTCCAAAGTACTAAGTCAAGCGGGTTCCCATATGCCATCATGAGGTTGCATGCAAAAATGCTTGGTACGGTGGCGTAAGTAATTCGATCCTTGTTGACTCGGGCACTAATCACACACCCAAAAGCACACCATCTCACCAATGTGCCCAAGTCTAAATCGTTTTATTTTTATTTTGTTAGTTTTTTCAAATATAATAGCACAGGGTGCTAGATATAACATGACAAAAATATTTATGTGATCAAGGTCATCGACAGAGTCGACAACCGTCCAATCTACTGGAAGCTAAGCATTGCTAAGGATGACACTGAAAAACATAAATAGATAAATATAACATCCACTGGGCTCTAATTCACCAGCGAAATTATTAACTTAGGCTAGTGACAGAGGATGAACATTTTTAGGGAATTTGTGCAATAGGACTAGCTACCTCTAATCTACAAAAATTATCTTGACAATTAAAGCATGTATACATATAGTTTGCAAACAAGATAATAGTTTTGGAATATAATAGGATCAACGTGTATCAAAGGAGGGACTGCTTGCCTTGCTGGAGATAACTTCTTGCTACCGAGGATCACTCTCGTACTCAATGAATTTGTCGGAACCTATCGAAAGAATTGAGAAGAAATAATAAGAACAGATAACGCCAAATGAACTCAAAATTCAAACTCATCCAAAAATCATGAAATTTACACAGAAGACAAAGCATAATTTTAAATAAATTTAGCAACAAAATCAAATGATTTGGATGTTGCATGCAAAAGTTATAGCTTAAACAAAATCTACCGGGAGAGAAATTCTAACAGTAAGGGTTGGTCAGAAGGAGGTTCGACCACACGCAGTTGGAAAGATGTTCGACTATGTGGTTGTAGAAGGTTTCGACTACGTGGTCGTAGAAGGTTTCGATTACATGGCGTAGAAGTTTACAAGGTGGTCGTAGAGTTTTACAAGATGATCATAGAGGTTTACAAGGTGGTCCTAGATGGTTGTACGACAACTTGGAGCAGAGGTGGAGCTACGGTGACAATGGCAACGACGATATGGTCACGCAAAGTGCCATCTAACGCTCGCACTAGCACTGGAGGTGACTAGGGCCATATCGGAGTGGAGAGAGGTCAAGGAGCTCGTCGGAGACGGCCTGGTGACAAAGAACAAAGGTGGCAGTGGAGCTTCACCGAGGGGAGCTTCACTTGAGCAACGGCCGGAGTTGAGAACGAAAGCGAAGCTTTTGGCCGAGATTGAAGGAAGCTCAAATTCCGGCGATACCTGAGGAGGAACAACCAAATCGGGTTAGGGGATTTGATACTCGTGCCCCAAAACACAACAAGACGCAGGTAGAGAAAAGAGAGCGACACTGGTCCACCAGCATTAAAGTGATGGCGTGCTGGCCGTGAACCTGAGCTTCGGCTCTTCCTCGAATTGGAGCTCAATTGAGTAGAGAAGGAGGTAGGGGATGTAATGGCGATGCCGAAAGGGAGATGGGGAGGAGCTTGTGAGGACCCCAGTTTATTTGGTTTGTAATGCTTAACCAACCATCTGGCCCTAGCATCACAAATCAAATAAACCAAGCCTCGAGACATGTATACTTCCTAACTGCAGATACACACCTCTACACAAAATTATGCATCAAATCCATACATTACGATAAATACAAGTCTAACAATAAGACAACAAATAAATAAATAAACAATGAGCGAAATGCCATAATATGGCTAAGACAAAACCAACCGGTTAGCCACATAACCACAGTGGCAACCGACCGGCCGCTAAGCTAGTCGTCAAACCCAAAGACACTCACAAAAGGGAAACCCTTGGGGTTCACCTTCTTCCTCTGCAACAAAAACATTAAGCAAAGCAGCTGAGTACAAAAATTGTTTTTGTACTCGCAAGACTGACGTGTGAACTAGCAGACCTATTCATATGCTACATGCAGGCTTATCTGGTGGAGGCCATATGTTTCATTTGCACAAAGCCAACTTTATTTGCAATAATGTAATACAGTTTGAAGGCAAGTTTGCAATTCATTTTTAATGTTGAAATAACAGTAAGGATAATAATACAAAGATGAAACAACCTAGAAGTGACTAACCAATAGTCACCACAACAATAGCACGAATCCCCAGATTCGTACCACCCTTCAAGTTTTAATTTAAAAGGTTGTAGTCTAACTCTTGAAAGACCTTGCCAAGCGTGTCCATAACCTAGGACGAGGCTATTCGAATAGTTTTAACCCTGCAGGGGTGTACCAATGTACCCACACTTTAGACCGCTTTCCACCACCACTGTTAGCATACTTCCTTTGGTATGCGAGCACGGCTAAGTCTAACAAGACTTTTTCCAATATTGTGTATTAACTACGAGCCGCTCAGTATGGATAGAAATCCATACACTTACATGGTAAAGCCGAAAAGACAACTACCTTTATGGGTAAAGCTTTTGGACAACTACCATGCTCCCAAAGACTATCCCTCCTGCGACCTCCCGCGACCCTGAGCCAATACACGCCAAAGTACTAGATCAAGAGATGTCCCATACCCCCTAGTGTGGTTAGCACGCTAAAATGCTTGGTTCAGTGTAACAAGATGTTCGGTCCTTGTTGACTTGGGCACCTTTCCAGTCACACCTAACAGATCACACCAATCTTACCATTGTGCCCAAGTCTAAATTATTTTTGTTTTGTTTTCATTTTTAGTTTTGTAATTAACATGGCATAAGAACAATAATAATTTCATGTGATCAAGATTATCGACTAAGTCGATAATCGCCCAATTCTACCGGAAGCTAAGCATGGCTAAGCAACTGAACACGTAAACTACTAAGTGACGAGAGTCCATCCAACGAACTCTAATCACAACAAATAACCTAGGCTCAGGTAGTAGAGATCAATATTTTGTCTACAGGATATGCATCTACCGGATTTAACTAACCATTTTAACACAAATTAAGCAATGCATACATACAGCTGAAACAAAATATTAGACTTTAAAATACTTGGATTAACATGATCAAACTGCTTGCCTTTGCTTTGTTCGAGACATTCAACTTGTTGCAGAGGATCACTCTCGATATTGACGTCATCTAACGATAAAAACTGCCAAAGCGAAAAACAGCGAATAAACACCAGAATGCCAAAAAGGATCCAAAAATAATTAAATACAACACAGAAAACAGATTAAGATTTTAGACAAATTTAAAGACACACACTATTGGACTTGTGGTTAATTTGAATTGGTTACAAATTTTTGAAGTTTAAGATTATGGCCTAAGGTCTACTGTGCTATTAACCATCAATCCAATTCTTGACTTAGGATAAATTTCACCCTTTTAGGCTAGATATGAAAGGTTAGCAATTATGTTTTATAAACCTTTTGTATTGGCAAAAGACAAGGCTCTAATACACTGCTGTTAAAATCCTTTTACTTACTAATCCAGTAGAATCTTTATCCTAATGCCTATTTTTACCATCTACAGATTCTTGCTCAACTATTGGCATCGACAAGAAATTTGGACTAAAAGCTATGAACTAACTTCCTTTAAATCCAAACTTCCAATCTAACAATTAATTATCTATGAACTACTAATCCTCTTAATGCCTCTAAGCTAACTACTACAATAACAGAGTCATTAACTTAACACTGAAAATCTTCAAATTACTACTCAGGTAACCTACAATCAGGACATGCCTTAAACTAAGAACTATTAGTTAAATTCACTAAAATTATAATTTTCAGATTTACTACTTCAAATAGCTCGAGTGTTCAAAAGGTTAATTGATTCCACATCTTTCTAACTACTTGACCAAGCAAGGTTTTCAGTCTGAGGCAACTTTTATTAGCTTCAGATTGCCTGGTCAAAAACTGACAACAGAAAATTCTAACATGAAGTGCTACTAACTAGACTTGCTAGCTAACCGAATTCTCAATTTGCCAACTACATTTTTGAGTGACAAGTATTAGTCAACATGTTTGCTCTCAACACCATACAGTTGGTTTCCCACCTGACAAAACAAAACTCCTTCTAAACACCTTCTCTGCTCACAAAGTATAAACAGGACTTTGCTGTTTGGTGATGTTGTTAACCTACTCTTCTCACTTAACTCAAATATCTATATTGGTTTTCAAATAGTTTGGCATCCTGACAGCTTAAGTGTTCAAAAGGCTAATTGAATTATCAACATTTCTAACTACTGTATTTACCCCTTACATTACCCTATTGCCAATACTAACACTTTTCAGTCTACTGTGCAAATAACTACAACTGAACACTTTCTACATTTTAGGTGCTATCAACCCATTTTCTCTCTGGAAATCATTTAATCAAGTGCCAAATAGTTTTGAGTAATCAATTGAGCTATTCAAAAGACACAAATGCATTTCACCTTGCATAAGACCTTCAGCTTACTGACAACACAGATTGCCAAAAACTCTCTTCTGATATCAGTTCTTTGACAAAACAGTGAAATTGATTTCAGAGATTGAACTAATTTCGACACTCAACTTTCAATTGGCTAATCCATTAAGAGTGACCTAACTATATTTGCATGAATGATTAGCAGCACAAGATTGGGCTTAAGGGAGTGGGCCCTACTGTCAGCCAGACAGAGAAGAGCACAGCCGAAGGAGCAGAGGAGCGCTCGGGCCGGTTTTGGGGCGGCAAATCTCCGGCGAGGGGAGTGGTGCGGAGGTGGTGGCGATGACCAAAATGGGTCGCCTGAGGGTTACTGAAGCTAGGGGTGGTCTCGGGGTGGTCGAGGATGAGGTGTGGCGGCGCGGCGACAGGACGCGGCGGCCGACAGCGGAGGTGACAAGGGGCGATGGCGGTAGAGAGGAAGGGGGAGGGAATTAGCGCGCGCATGAGCATCAGTGAGACTCAAGGAACTCACCGGGGTGGTCGCCGATGACGGAGAGTGGCCGGAGTGCGCTGGCGACGACGACCCGGGGCGGCGCAGGGTGACCAACGGCGGCGGAAACCTAGGGAGGAAAAGAGAGCGAATGAGTGAGGAGGTTAGATAGAGGGAGGTCCAAAAGTGCTCCCATGCTCAAGAATTGAAGAGAGAGTCATAGGAGAAGATGGAGCTGGAGAAATGGCGATGGCGGCCGGTGTTGGAGAAGATGGAGTGCGCGCAGCTCCTCAGTGGTGGTTCCTCCAAATCGACCGAGGGGTTTCGATCCTTAGGGCGAGGGACACGCCGTGACGCGGTTGGCCGGCGACGAGGATCACCGGAGTGGCGAGGACACGAGGTGGTGCGCGGCATTGTTTTCGGCCTGTGGAGCTTGGTGGAGAAGATGACAGAGGAGAGGAAGAGAAAACCGAGGAGATGAGCTCTCGACGGCTTAAGTAGAAGGAGGCGGAGGTCACGAGGTGGAGGTAGCAAGGGCGGCGAGGTGACCGCGAGGCCGGCGTGGTGCGCATGCGCGAGGCGCGCTTTGGCCGGGCGCGCGAGAGAGCGCGGCCGAGCCGCGCGCGGTGCGTGTCTGCGTGGAGAGAGGAACCTGACGGTGGGGCTAGACAGTCAGTGAGAGGGGATGGCAAAGTGGTGCGGCTGGTCTGGTCTGATCAGACCCGGGTTTGGCTCGGGTCCGGTCGGACTCGAGTCCGGTCAGACCAGAGGAACAGTGACAGGGTTAGGATTTGGATTTTAAATTTGACCGAAAACAAATGAGTTTGACCGGGCAGTTTGGAAAAGAAATAAAATTCCTAAAATTCTGAAAATTTTTGTGAGCATTCTAAGAATCATCTAAGACTTAGGAAAAATAATTTCAACTACTTAACATACTGAAATTTGCTATAATTAATTCATTCTCAAATCTGCATTTGAGGGTTGATTTGAATTTTGGTGAAGGTAAAATGACTTCTAAAAATTTGGTAAAAATAATGATAATTCAAGATAAATAATCTAGTATTTGAATAAATTATTTTTAGAAATTTTTATTCTTACATTTTTCTGGAATTCAATTAGAAATGGGATTTAAGTTTAAAAGTTTTGAAATTTCCAACACAACTTTAATACAAAACATCAAAAGTTTAAAATTGTGCACAAGATTTAGTAAACCATGAGCATGATAAAGAGATACAACCAAAAGTTTTTAAATTTTTATACTTTTCTACATTTAAAATACAAACCCTAATTTTGGGGCTGTTACAGAGCTCAAGGGCTTTAAATAGGCTCCGGGGTGGAGAAACGCGAGGGCGACCGCGGCAAGCTAAGCTCGGTCCATGGACGAGTCGAGGTGACCGGGAGGTGTTGGTGAGGCGATGGAGGCATGGGCGAGCGCGGGAGACACGGAGGAAACCACTAGCGCTCGTCAAAAATCGGGGGCAAGCAGGTGGCCAAAACCGTCAAGTTGGCACGAGTGGAGCACGTTGGTGCGGGCATGGCGTCTGCGTAGAGACGAAGAACTATAGCAGGCCCCATCGGTCAGCGGCTGAAGTTAAGAAGCTCGAGTGGAGGTGCTGTTCGGACCAATTGTTTGGACGGTCTAAACGTCTCCGCTAGCTGGTTGGGTCGGGCCAAGTGACCTGGTCGAAAGGTTTGGTCGGGTGGTCTTGGTTGTATCTAGTCGAAATTGAGTCAGACTTGGTCGTAACCAAGTCGCACCTAGTCGAAACCGAGTCGGACCTGGTCGAGAGACTGGTCGAAAATGATGAACAGTGCTCATAGACTTGCAGATGAGCAGTGCTCGAAGGATCAACAATGCTCGTAGGTGAACAGTGCTCGTAGATGAACAATACTCATAGATGAACAATGGTCGAAGATGAATAGAACTCATAGATGAACAATGGTCGTAGATGAATAGTACTCATAAATGAACAGTGGTCATAGATGAATAGTACTCATAGATGAACAGTGGTCGTAGGTGAACAGTACTGGTCATAACTGAGTACTGCTGGAATCGAGTACTGTTCAGAGGCTTCGTCTGCCTGGTCGAAATCGAGAGATCGGAGGGTCCGATCGTACCAAAAGTGCTACCACTTTTAGAGAGAATACCATTTTTATGTACAAATATCACAATATGATCAAAATGACATATGGGGTCAAGAAAGTACTTGAGGATAACTAGCAAAGATAGCAAGGATCAACTTGACTTTGGAGAGCAAGGAGAATGCCTATGGACATTGAAAATCAACAATTTTGTCAAATCAGGCAAGTCTCTCTAGGTCCGGTCAGACCGGCAGCAAAGATGCGATCAGACCACTGGGAACCGGTCGTATCGCTGAGGAGATGCGGTCATACCAGGTGCAACAGAATGCACGATGGGGATTGGGATTTTGAGTAGAAGTTAGATATCATGTTATATTTTGCTCCAAAATTTTTCACAAAGAAACATAAACCACTTTTGGAGTATTTCCAACTCTATGCCAAGTTAAAACTCTTTTGAATATATTTTTTAACAAATTATTCTTTTATTTTCAAAATAAGCTCATTTTCAATAAATTTCTTCAAGATTGGAACAATTAGCATGTGAGGGCATTTTTAGTGTCCATTTGCATGTATGAGTTTGAAATACCCTTATGAGCCAATATATGTTCATAATTTTCACTCAATTGGTAAAACTCACTTAAGTACTAGATTGTGACCACTTAGGTCAACTTAAGATTTTGGATGTGTTTCGAAATCAAATATCTGGTTGGCCTTTTGGAAAGCTTTTGAATACTAAAAAAGGTTTAGAATAGCCAACTCTAGGATATTACTTTTGGGACGGTTTTCAAATTTATTTTAGAATAGATTTTACAAAAAAATCTAATTTATATGAAAACAAGATAGTATAATCTAGAATTTTGGCTAGAAACAAATTTTCACTTAAAATAGGTTTTTCTTGAGTCAAAACCTTTGGGAAACCTTTGAATAACATTTGTATACATTTTATGTGAGGACCCTGATTTATTTGGCTTGTAATGCTTAACCAACCACCTGGCCCTAGTATCACAAATCAAATAAACTGAGCCTCGAGATATATATACTTCCTAGAAATGCAGTATACACACCCCGTTACAAAATTATGCATCAATTCCATACAAACATAGAACCAAGCACGAACTAAAATGAACAAAAGACATATATAATAGAGAGTTATTACAACAAGGGCCAACCGGCCAAATAGCAACTAAATAACATTTAAACAGCGGAAGTCAAAGTGCCATAAGATGGCGATAAACAAAAGAGCCAATTAGTGTGCCTTTACCCACAAGGCAACCAACCGGGCCGCCAAGCTAGTCTTCCAAACCCGAACCAACGGGTGCTGTTGGGGGCTAAATAGGGGGAGCACGAGGACCACCAGGGTACCTAGAGCACGCCGGAGAGGTCGGAGGAGGTGGAGGGTGGCTGGAGTGGCCCAGCGACGACGAACCCGCGGCGGCGCAAGGTGATCACCGCGGAGAGGACCCTAGAGAGAAAGAGGGCACAAGTGAGTGATATGGGGAGGTAGAGGGAGACTAGAAGGTGCTCAGGGAGGGGGGAATCGGAGAGGGAGTCGCCGGAGTAGGCGCGGTGGCGAAAACGGCGGTGTGGCCGGAACCGAAGAAGAATGGAGGCGCGCGGCTCCTCGGTGGGGGATTCTTTGAATCGATGGAGGACTTCGGCTCCAGGGGATGTGGGACGCGCCACGACGCGGTGGGCGGCGGCCAGAGACCACTGGAGTGGCCGGAGAGCTTGGAGGCGGCGCGAGCATGGCGAGCGGCATTCGGAGCATGGAGCTCGGTAAGAGGCATGGGAAGAAGAAGAGGAAGCCGGGGCAAGAGTGCGGAGTAAAGGTTGCCCAGAGGCTCTAGGCGGCTATTCAATGGGGGCAGGGCGGAGAGCCACGAGGGAGGGAGCTCGCAAGGCGATGACGCTCTCGGGTCATGTCGCACGGGCAAAAGCGATGCCGAGCGGACGGCGAAGCGACAGGGCAGGGGCACACGAAACCGCGGGCGAGGGCGAGGAAACCGGGGCGCACGGTCAAGAGCAGTTGGCGGGGTAGTTGAAGCTGACACGGGCGCAAGGGAGGACATGGAGAGCGCACGCGAGGTGGCGCGGGGAAGAAGACAAATAGGTCGACGGGCCCACCAGTCAGCGGCAAAGGAGAGGTTGGGTCGGACTTTATAACGGGCGGAACGGCCACTAAATCCGGGCCGTTGGAATCCAATCGGACGGTCGACGGCGATGGGGAAATCGGGCAACTCGAACGGCCACTTAATCCGGGCCGTTCATCTTAAATCGGACGATCCACGAGAAGGGGCGTGGTGGGGCGGTCCGAACAGCCCATTCCACCGGGATCGTTGGATTCAACGGACGGCTCAGATTTCCTTGCGCCTGACTGGGTCGGACCGAGCTGGCTAGGTCGAACCAGGTGGCAAAAGGGGTTCGGTCGGATGAACAGTAAAAGGAGGGTTGACTGGGTTCTTAATTCAAAGCTCCTACTTTGACCGAGCTTCAAAATAAAGAAATAAAATTTCAAAAATTCTGAAATTTTTCAGGGAGGTTCCTGGAATGACCTAGTGACCAGATAAAATTTCAAATCTCATTGTTCATGAGTTATTTGCTTATTTTAAATTCCATCTTACAAAAGGTTATGAAATTAAGTTTGGATTTTATGTGTATTGAGTTTAACTCCAAAAATTTGGAAAAATTTATATTTATTCATGATAATTATTATAAGATTTAAATAAATTATTTCCAGAGTTTTACTTGAAGTAGTTTCTTTTCCAAAAACTATTTTAAGTGTATGCTCTTGATGTTTGACTTAGGGTTAACAGTGAGCTAAAATTTAGAAGGATTTTTAGAGATAGCAAACTAGCTCCCAAAATTCTGAAATTTTAAATGGAAGTTGATGACTCTAGTATAAACCTTACTTAAAATTTGCAGAGGTTTTTATGCAAAATACTTTTCTCCATAAATTCTACAAGGCCCTGACTTGGGGTTTGACCGAGGGAGAAAATGGTTGGACTGGCCTCCAAGAATTATCAAATGATTTCTAAAAATTATGAAATAATTCAAGGGAGCTACCAAGTAGCCCAAGAACCAAGGAAAATTATTTCCAGATGTTGGCCACAAACTTTTCTTAATTTGTTTTTTTAAAAGAGGTCATGACTTTAGTCAATTGGGATTTTCGTTTTTGATTTCCCCTAAGCCCTTTACAAGAATTACAGAATTGTTCAAAAACTTCCAAATGCAAGAAAAGTTTTAAATTTTACACATTTTCTTACATTTGAAATACAAACCCATTTTTGGGATGTTACATTTTACAACTAGTTTTTCGAAAGATTACTAATATTTATGAAAATTTTGACTTTAGGCTAAATGACTCAATTTTGAATATCAATATTAGCTCTTAATTGATTTGGGCACACTTAGGGATGTGATATACATGATTATGTTTCAGCACTCCCCCTAAATGTGCCACTACCATCTTGCTCAAGATTTCAATAATAAAGTTTTTGGACAAGGGCAAGAATACAATTTTAAAAAATGAATTTTCATGAATGCAACGCAACCTACACAAGGCTAAGGGCTAGATACTTTAATGTAAATACTTGTTACCAAGATTGCATTGGTTCTTGATTTGAAATGATCATCCTCAAGCTTGGCTTCAATTTTGCACATGGTGGAATCCACCTCTTTATGAGTGAGCCAAACTTCCAATGCATCTCTAAATAACTATTAATCATTTAAGCACATTTTGGTACCCAATACTTGGTTGGGTCCATGAATGTTAGTCATAATACTTTTGGGCACCCAAATAGCCCTAGCATTAATCTTTCATGAACTAACAATTCTAGCAAACACATTGCCATATTTATTCCCAGGACCTCTTAGGGAGGTCCGACAGGACCACCCAGAGGTCTGGAAGGTCCTCCAAGAGCATCCTAAGAGGAGGCCCTCCAGGACCTCCTAGGAGATCACAAAGACCTCCCGGAAGTCTGATCTATGTGCATTGAGTGAGTCCCAAGAACTGAATGCTAACTCACACAAATCAACATAGGTGAAATCACAACAACCCAGTCCTACAACTGGAACAATAGATAAAGTAAAACTTATACCAAACAAGGGCCTTATGGCCAAGGTTGTTTATAGAGGTTGCCAGCGAGCGCTTACAAAAAAACGACAACAAAACCTCACAGCAGAACCACCAAAAGCGCTAGAAGCCATCCAACAAGCCCACAGGCTGTCGAGTGGAGGACGTCTCCTAGAAGGTCGGGTCATCAAAGAATTCCTCCTCGAAGAGGTCTGAGCAACCTTGTCCCAGATCATCTTCGGCCACTGTTCAAACAGAGGGCTTAAATCCATGACTACGTTGAATGTACTCAGCAAATCGCAGGGAACAAGTATGCAATTATTATTCATGCATTGGCATTGACAATGGAGAACTGCATGGTTAGTTGCAGAAAGCAATATTTTATAGGAAATAACATAGATAGATGGCAAGTTCAAGTTAAAAACAATAATACATAAGTACATTTACTTAAATGGAGGTCGTGAGCACCCACTCACTTCCAAGACCACTCGTGGGAGGTCTGGCCGCACCCACGACCAGGACCACACCCACGACCACTCTGCAGCACCAACTCTAGAGCACCAGCAAAGACCACCCTAAGGCTCTAAGACCTCCCTGAGCACCAACTCTGGAGCACCTTGGACCATCCTAGGGTTCGCAAGATCTCTTTTAAAAAGCTACCCCTTGCGCAAAATCACCAGGCAATGTCCATGACCAAGGACTTGGCTATTCGAATAGATTTTTCACTCTGTAGAGGTGTACAAATTTACCCACAATTCACGACCTCTCTAGCGGGTCGGGTTCCTGTCGAAACCCTTGCTCACTTCCAAAGGTGAGTAACAGAACTAAGCCAACTCATTACTAATTATTTAGCCCAGACCACCCCATAAAGTGGTCTTGTGGTTGCACGAGAATACACGAATCAAAGGAACACAAAGTTAAGTCCTTAAATCACCCAAGGAAGACAACCTCATCCCATAGTGTATATAGCAGCTCCCCTTTACTACACGATCACTTCCCCGGGTGAGAAAACAGTTTTGGGTTCAACCCGGCCAAGACCAGCTTGGTCTTGGCACAGCAAGTTTTAACAAAAGCGGCATCACAACACAATTGACACAATGGTGGCATCCCACCACTGTTGCTCAAAAGTGGCATCTCACCACAATTCCATAGTTTAATTAGTCAAGATTATTAAAAAAAGCAACAAGATTCTCAAGACCAGCGGTTCTAAAGCAAGGCGAAGCATAAGCATATGGTCCCACGTTGGCAATATCAAGCAATACCAACTAGAACTGCTGCTCAAAAGTGGCATCTCACCACAATTCCATAGTTTAATTAGTCAAAATTATTAAAAAAAGCAACAAGATTCTCAAGACCAATGGTTCTAAAGTAAGGCGAAGCATAAGCATACAGTCCCATGTTGGCAATATCAAGCATTACCAACTAAAATACCCATTCTAAGTTGTCCAAGAGGATCATGTCAACATCTCGAGTACAATTATCCAAGGAGGCATAAAGACAAGTAGAAAAGTAGCTACTGCCCAAACCATTTCATATAAAAAAATAGCCATGCATGTAAAGGTAAAACAATATACTTTTAGAAAGCTAGGTTCAATATGATCAAAGGTCTGCGACTTGTCTTCGTTGAGAAGTGGTGAGGCTTCGGCAGAGGCTGCTGGATCCAAGCACTCATCCACGAACTCGGGATCTATACGTTCGCAAAGAACCAAATTAACGAAGCAAACTCAAGCAAAAGAACTTAAAAGACTCAAAAGAACTTAAATGAATTCAACTCAAAAACCAGAAGAGTAGGAGGTCCTAGCGAGAGGGGAGGTCGAACCCAAAGGAGGGTGAAGCTCTAGATACAAGCACGGAGAGAACTAGGCGAGAGCAAGGAAGTTAGGAATGAGGAAAAAGGTGATGAAGGGAGGCATACTCGGGCTACAAATAGCTGGGGATGAAGGAGAAACCCTGAGTGACTCAGAGCAAATGTGTCAAGGGTAGGTGAACGACAAGACAAAAATAAGACAAGGTATGCCATCAAAAGGAGGAAACAAAGTACCTCAGATGTGACCGCATTTAATGTGATACAACGGCCATTAAATGCACACAGACTTTTGAGGCGAAGGAATTGAGAAAGTGAGCAGGACTGACAAGTGGGACCAGTCAAACTCAAGAGAACAAACCGGTCAATAAGGGTGGTCTCAACCCACAAAGGTGGTCTTTACAAAAAGACCAGAGGTCTTGACCACGAGGGGTGATCGTGACAAAAGAGGGTGGTCTTTGCAAAAAGACCAGAGGTCATGACCACATAGGGTGGTCGTGACAAAAGAGGGTGGTCTTTGCAAAAAGACCAGAGGTCTTTGGGTGGAGGAGGTCCGGAGGACAAAGGAAAAGGCGCAACGAACCAGGGCCACACCATCTTGATCGGGTGGTCCAAGGGGGAAAGGAACATTCGGACTATCCGAATGCCTCCTCTCAATCGAGTCATCCAAACAAGATCTAACGATCCTAGGGGGGAAAGGCGCACACAGGATTTGGACTTAAGGGAGGTCCAGACAAGGAGGAGTTTCAACGGATAAGATACAAAAGGAGAAAGGATCTAATGGAGAGGTCCAAAGAAAAAGGTCCAAGGAGGTCTTAAGAGTCAGGATGGAACCAAGGGAGATCCTGACGGTTAAGATCTAACAAGGGGTGGTCTTGACGGTCAAGATCTAACAAGGGGAGGTCCTGATGGTCAAGTTCTAACAAGGGGAGGTCCTGACGATCAAGATCTAACAAGGGGAGGTCCTTACGGTCAAGATCTAACAAGGGTAGGTCCTGAAAGAAGTAGAAGGAGAGGAGGTCAAGCGAAAGGGAGGTCCAAAAAGGGGAAACTCAATTCAAAATCGAATTTCAGAAATCAAAGGGGTTTGAAACACAAACCCGAGCTTAGAATAGCTCGAGGGTGGTTGCGACCTAAAGGGAGGTTTGAACCCAGGGGAGGTCTGGGCAAAGAAGAGGTCCAAACACAAAGAAAATCTAAACCTGTGGAGGTCTGAACCATAGGAAGGAGGTCTAAACTTTAAGGGAGGTCCTAATCGAGGGAGAGATCTGGACTTAAGGGAAGGTCCAAGAGAGGAAAAACTAGGTTGAGGGACACACACACACACCAAGCAAAGAAGGGAAAACTAAAGGCAAAAGAACACCAGAGAACTCGAACAACGAACAAAGAGCTAGTTTGACATAGTTGAAGTTAAGTTAGGTCAAGTTAAACCTCCAATATTTTTCAAAGTTCCAAGTTAAGCTTGAGCAAACCAATAAACTGAATGGTTCCTTTTTGGTTTTGAAATCTGGCAAGAACTCTAGGACAAACGGGACGTTACAAACCTTCACCCCTTAAAGGGAATCTCGACCCTGAGATTCAGGCTGGCTAGAGAATAGGTGGGGGAACTCGACCTTGAGGTCCTCTTCGCGCTCTGATGTTGCTTCTACCTTGGTGTGATTGCTCCATTGCACTTTGCATAGGCGGATGATCTTGGTCCTGGTGACTCGTTTAGACACGTCCAAGATCTTGATAGGTTGCTCTTGGTAGGTGAGGTCTTCTTGGAGGTCCACGGCTTCTAAGGGCATCTGTTCTTCTGGCACCTGCAAGCACTTCTTTAACTGAGACACATGGAAAACATTGTGCACTCCAGTCAGCTGAGGAGGGAGGTCTATCTTGTAAACAATTTCTCCTCTGCAGGCAAGAATTGAAAAAGGCCCAATGAATCATGATTCAAGCCTTCCACTAACTCTGAAACGGTGCATTCCTTTGAGAGGTGATACTTTAAGGTACACTTGATCTCCAGGAGCGAAGGCCAGATCTCGACGTCTATTGTCTGCATAGCTTTTTTGTCTGGTTTGAGCAGTCTTCAATTTCTTTCTTATTGATCTTACTTGGTCTTCTGCTTCTTTCAAGAGGTTTGATCCAAGTACTTGACCTTCACCAGATTCTGTCCAGTACAAAACTGTCCTACACTTCCTTAAAAGGCTTCAAAAGGGGACATTTGAAGACTTGCTTGGTAGCTATTGTTGTAGGAGAACTCCGCATAGGGTAGCATCTGATCCCAACTAGCTTGTTTTTTCAAAGCACAAGCTCTCAGCATATCCTGAAGAACTTGATTAACTCTTCCAGTTTGACCATCGGTCTGCAGGTGATAAGCTCTGCTAAAGTTGAGGTATGTGCCCAGGACATCATGCAACTTCTGCCAAAATTTGGAGGTGAACTGAGACGCTTGATCCGACACGATCTTCTTTGGCACACCATGTAGACACACAATCTTCATCATGTAGAGCTTTGCTAACCTGTCTCTAGAGTAGGTGGTCTTAACGGGGATAAAATAAGCCACCTTTGTCAAGCGATCCACAACCACCCAAATGGAGTCAAAACCAGCTTGGGTCCGGGGTAGACCAACTATGAAGTCCATCCCGATCTCTTCCCATTTCCACTCAGGTATGGGCAAGGGCACCAAAAGACCCCCAGGTCTTTGGTGCACGACCTTAACCTTTTGACAAGTATCACATTTGTCCACATACTCCACAATTTCGCGCTTCATGTTAGGCCACCAATACATTTCCTTGATGTCTTGATACATTTTAGTAGCTCCAGGGTGAATGGAATACAATGTTTTGTGGGCTTCTTTGAGAAGCACCTTCTTGAGCTCTAAGTTGTTCGGCACATCGAACCTTTTGTCAGACCAAACAGTCCCCTGTTCATCTTCCGAAAACCTTAAAGATCTCCCTTTTCTCATGTTGCTTTTGATCTCTTGAATGTCGGCATCTTCATTTTGGGCTGTCCTAATTTGATTCTGTAAGGTTAGTTGCACTTCTAGAGCTGCCAAGAACCCTTCTTCAGTTATCTCAAGTCCGAGCTTCTAAAATTCCTCGTGCAAAGTTGGTTCGCTCTCTTTGACCATCATGGTGTTGCTATAGACCTTCCTGCTCAGAGCATCTGCTACCATGTTGGCCTTGCCGGGGTGGCAATGAATCCCTACATTGTAGTCTTTGATTAGCTCTAACCACCTTCTCTGCTTCATGTTCAAATCAACTTGTGTAAAGATGTATTTTAAGCTCTTGTGATCTGTATAGATTTCATAGCGGTTTCCGATGAGATAGTGGCACCAAAATTTCAAAGCATGCACTACGGCAGCTAGCTCTAAGTCATGGGTAGGGTAATTTGCTTCATGAGATTTTAACTGCCGTGAGACATAGACTACCACCCTCCTTTCTTGTAACAAGACACAACCAAGACCTTGTCGTGATGCATCACAATAAACCTCAAAGCCCTTTTGGACATCTGGTAAAATCAGAACTGGGGCAGAGGTCAACCGTTTCTTGAGCTCTTGAAAGCTTTGTTCACACTCAGAAGTCTAAGAGAACTTCTTTTCTTTCTTCAATAATTGGGTGAGAGGTCTTGCTATTCGAAAGAATCCTTCAATAAACATTCTGTAATACCATGTCATTCCAAGAAAGCTTCGGGTTTGGAGTACTGATTTAGGATATTCCCAATTGAGCACGTCTTGGATCTTACTGGGGTTGGCAGAGATCCATTTTTTGGACAAAACATGTCCTAAGAAGACTACTTCTCTCAACCAGAACTCACACTTACTAAACTTAGCAAAGAGTTGGTGGGCTCTAAGCTTTTTCAGAACCAAATTGAGGTGCTCTGCATACTCTTCTTCACTTTTGGAGTACACAAGGATGTCATCTATGAAGACAATGACAAACTTATCAAGGTACTCCATGAACACTCTATTCATCAAGTTCATAAAATAGGCAGGGGCATTGGTGTCACGACCCCAGAATATTGAGGTTTATGCCAAATTAAAAATTACACTAAAAGTATAATTAAGAATTAAGAACATTTCGGTCCTTAATTAAAAATCATACTAGAAGCATAACTTTTAACAAGATATAAATCAATATTCAGGTTCCCAGATATATGCATTGCAATAGTTCCCAGGATCAGTGACCATTGCACATATATCCTTAAACAACATTGTATCACACATACAAGGCATACATTTACATAATTATACATAGGATGATACAACTCGGTTTCATTCTACCATATCAAGTGACTTTGGTCACAACAAAGACTTAACAGCGGAAGCAAAACTAAACAGCAAAAGCCACCAACGGCCCCATCACCCGCAGCCTATTGAGTGGAGATTAGAAACAACTTCATTCGTTAGTGCCGCCCGGCGCTAACGGGTACCTCATATAAATAACCATCCTCACCTGCAACAAGTGGTGAAAGCACCTGAGTACAGAAGGTACTCGCAAGACTTACACAAACTACTAAAAGAAAGTGTTTGATAGAGCCTAAACAAAGGAATAGAGGTTAACATGCATAAGGTTGTCAACAGTAAGGTTATAATGGCATTAATTTGGCGTAAAGCAATACATCTTAACCTACAAATGCTAGATTTTAACAAAGCGATTTTATAAACTGATTTGAACTAAAAACAGTAAGTAACATAACATGTAATTATAAACCATAACAGTAATAAAGTGGCTATCCACCACAACAAAAATATAGCATGAATAACCTTCATGCCGAAACAGAACACACGACACAGGTTTATTTCAAAGTCTATACAGGTGACATCAACTCAAGTGTTGTCCGTGACCGTGGACACGGCTATTCGAATAGTTTTAACCCTACAGGGGTGTACATCTTTACCCACACGACTTAGTTAGCCCGTAAGCCTCCGGATAATAGCACACTTCCTTTGGTATGCCGGCCGGTAAACTAAGATTTGGTATTTTTCAGCAAGTTGACATTATTGAGTTGGACTACCCATGTGCGACTGATCCTGCTAGTGTACGCTATACCACCTACTAACCAACAGGGCACACATGCTATGCCGGAACATCCGATTCAATAAAAGAAATAAAAGTTGTGCTCACCCGCACATATAGTATTGAAATCGGAGCCTTATGAACACGGAAAACTCTAAATGTCGTCGCCCTTAAGAATATATGATATAGATAAGAGATCCAACACATATATCCTTATCACCCTGTATCCCAACTCAATATTACCAACCCCTTACTTAACCAAACAGCGCCCATACACCGCATGTGGAAGTACGTTGGGGCTTGAATTGAATAGTCAGAGTTCAGTCCTTAATTGATCCAGACAAGACCATCACGTTTCCCAAATCTCGTGCATGAAAGCACCATCACTAGCATCCTCTTGTCCAGATCTAAAACAAATTTTTCATCAAAGCTGAATTTAGACTTTCAGTTTTGAAAATCTGAACAAAGAGACAAAATAGAATTTATTTCATAAAACAGATCCTAAGATCTGAATCAGAAACATAATCAAAAGTATTTTTGTTTTTCCCCATTATTGACAAGATAAGCTTGTCAATCCTAACGTTGTACTGACTGCGAAGCTAAGCACAAGCTACAGGATAAAATAACAGGACAAAGATACTATCTTAAAGCATAAGTGTATGGATTTAATTCAAGGTAATCCACAATCATTGGTATGTAGCTAACTACTCACAGATCACAAATACTTTAGAAAATAGCATGTATAGTATCACTGTAAATTTGGAAATCTAAAGTATTGAAATCTGGGTTCAGCATGGTGCAAAGAGGATGCTTGCCTTGGTAATAGTACAACTCTTGTTCAGGTTCTTGTTGCTCTGAGATAGAATCAAACACTTCAGAAGAACCAGATTCTAAAAGAAAATAAAAACTCAATGAATAACAAGAAAGGCAGAGAGCCAAATAAAAAGAGAAAATGCATGATCAAGACTTGAATGCATAAGTATCAATATGCTTATTCTACATTTAACTCAAACAAGGATAATAACCCAAATTTAATAACTAATGATACTAATTATCCAGATTAGAGTTTGACTTAAGGCTACAGTTTCAGGTTTTAGAAAAACTGCAATTTAGACAGATTACAACAGAGTGGTTTGGTGATCTAACATGTATTAAGTAAAATAGTTTGCTTAGATTAAGAGTATTCATAACTAGGGTAGTAGCCTAACTCATCATTTACTCACTAATTGACAAAATTAAGATTTGAAGATCCTGCTGTACACAGAGTAGGTTCAGCCGACAGCAAAACAACAAGAACAAGTGTTGAAGATTTTTGCTTATTTACTAACACACATGAACACAAGATTCTTGCTGGAGCTAAACCTAATCTTTAAGAAAGTTAATACCCTAGACCAACCCCTTGCTAACCCTAATCAACAAGATTAACAGAAAATGGCATGCTACAATTTTTGTCGGTTCATCCGACAAAACAACAGAAAAAGGTTTTAGAGCCTTTTTCGATTTAGGAGCAAAATGATCAGAGATAACCTTTGCTTATGCTACTAAGGTTAAGTTAAGACCTAGTTAAGCTGAAAAGATGACAAGAGAAACCCTAGAGCTTGAAACGATATGAAAGACCGAAAAGTTAAAAAAAGAAATAACATTTCGGTTATATCAAGACTTGAGCATCACATGCGCAAGTGAATGCTTTAGACAAGCTATTGAGGTCCCTACGAAGCTCAAGAAGGACAGAAATAAGGACATAGCTTACCAGAACAGGGAAATTGCCAAAGGGCACCCTAACCAGCTCTGGTCAACAGAGAATAAGCCCCCGGGTTCAACCTATAATGATGCCCAAAATTCACATCACAAATGAATTAAGCACTAAGATGGACAAGCCAAAAAGTGAGAGCCAGGAAACTTCACTGGTAAGTGTAACAGCCCCAGCTTTATGAACAGTAATAAAATGCTTTATGAACAGTAATGAGGTGCTGTTCATAGCATCACTGTTCATCTCTACAGATTGGGCATCAAGTTGTAAATAAAAACTTTCCTTTTAGCCAAAAATCCAAAGCCCTTCCTAAAGTTCAAAGGGAATGCAAGCCAATGTTTGTATTTTGACTGGGAAATATGTAACATCCCAAGTTTCAGACTTGTGTTTCTAAGGTAAGAAAATGAGGGGAAATTAAATTTTTTTTCTTACATCATGTATTTCTTGTATGTTCTAAACAACTTTTGTACAAGAATTATGGAGATACAAAGTCACAAGTCCTTTTGACCAAAACCTTACCCTTCAAAAACCTTCTTATCAAATCTTGTGATCATCCTCTGGAAAATTTTTTCCTAAGTTCTAGGGTTGATGTGTGGCCCCTCTGAAAAGTTTCACAATTTTTTTAGAAATTGTTTGAATATTTTAAGAGACAGTCAAACCTTAAATTCAAACATTCTGGAATTTTTGGGAGAAAGATTCTGTGCATAAAAACCTCTAAAAATTTTTATTTAAGGGTTATCATAGAGTCATAAACCTCCATTTAAAATTTCATAAGTTTTGGAGTTAGTTTGCTACCTCTAAAAATCATTCCAAGGTTTACCTAATTTTTAAACTCCTAAGTCAAACATCAAGGACATACACTTAAAATAGTTTTTGGAAAATAAATTACTTCAAGTAAAACTCTGGAAATAATTTATTTAAATCTTATAATATTTATAATGAATAACTATAATTTTTCCTAAATTTTTGGGGCTAAATACAATCCACATAAAATTCAAACTTAATTCAATAACCTTTTCTAAGTTTGAATTTAAAATAAGCAAATAACTAATGAACAATAAGATTTAAAAGTTTATTTGGTCACTAGGTCATCCTAGGAACCTCTATGAAAAAGTTCAGATTTTTGTGAATTTTATTTCTATATTTTGAAGCTCGGTCAAAGTTGGAAGCTTTGAATTAAAACCCAGTCAAACCTCTGTTCAGTATTCACCCGACCGGACCCAACCCCAGCCGACCCGACTTGACTGGACCTAACCTCTTAGCCCAACCGACCGAGCCAGCCACCCCCGATTCAAACCCAACTTGGTCCGGACAAACCCAGCCGTTCGATTCCCGCTCAGTCTGATCGGACCGTCCACCTGCCGACCCCGCGAGCAGGTCTTCTTCTCCACGTCGCGGGCGCGTCCTTGGCCAGCGCCGAGCGCACGCCATGGCTGCCATGATCACCAACGGCTCTGCCCCCATTTTTGGACGCACGCACTTGGCTTTGCTGCCTCGACTGCATCACCTCACTCTCTTCCGTCGCTTCTCGGTCACTCAGTCATCATGTCGAACCCGGGAGCGAAGGATCCCGAATTCTCTGTGTTCATATACCGGTCCAGGATTTCCAGTATACACAGTCTCACAAAAATGAATATCACAATCATATCACGAAAAAGTAAATGACATTAATTAATAGAAGGTTTAATACAACGAGTCTGAATAACAATATCAAATGTCAACAAATAAACACAGCGGAAACATAATAATAGTGGGAGCCACGATGCGCCACGAGCAATAAATGCAGGTCAAAAGGCCTACTCGTCAGGGTCCTCACCAATCAAGGTAGCATCTTCTCTGAATAAGATTTATTCAAAGAAGGATGAAACACAACTTCGTGCTCGCAAGTCACACCCAATATTGAATTTAAATGCATGCATAAGGAGTTCGAATGAATAAGGCAGGGTTGTTTTTGCATAAACAGCATTTTCAGGTTAAATAACAATAGTAATTTCCAAGGCCATTTTCATTTAATAACTTAAAATCAGATTTTCATTGTCAATATGATAACATGGATAACCTCCAAAGAATGAGTGAAGGATACCCTCCTAACACTTGGCTTCCCGCCCAATTTTTCATAAGGATTAACCATCCTCAGCCATGTGATAAAACAGTTTTAAAACCAAAAACAATTCTAACTTTAAGTGGCATTGCTAGCATGTCCATGATCATGACGCGCTATTCGAATAGTTTCTACTCTGCGAGTTGGTACAACTTTACCCACACGAGTGACATGCTCGTTATGTCGGCCAATTCACGCTCGTAGGCGTGTGGTGAGCAATTACCATGAGGCCTTTACAATGTTTTATCCTAGTACATTCATGCCCGCTAAGGTTTAGCCCCTTTGGGTGACCGTCCTCGGAAGCCCTCTTGCGCCAAGTGGGAATAAAGCGTCTAACCGACACCCACAAAATCACACGACATAAATATACTAGAACATCACAAATTAGTTAGCCAAATCCACCCCATACAGGGACATGTGGTAATGCGTTATGGCATAGCAATAAGCGGCTCAAAGACTGGTCCTCAATTGACTTGGGCGTCATTCCTACAACCCATGGGCCTTGATCTTAACCAGATCAAACCCGTGCATAAACCTGCACCCACCATTCCGACCATTTCGCCCAAGTCCAAACCCATTTTGATTTTATTTTGAATAAAAGCTTCATTTATAAATCCATGTGGTAAGACAATACCACAACATTAAGTTTGAAACAATTTATAGAAATTTGGTGTAAACCCTCCCAAATTCTGTAAATGTGAACTAAGCTTGGCTAAGCATATATTTCCATTTTGGTAATATCTTGCCTATGGTATCAAGGTAGTCAGATACAACATTCAAATTTGGCCATACAATAACACATGGAATTAACTATATGTAAAACAGGATGTTAAAATATTTATAACAACATATGCATGCAATAAGGAATTTACAAACTGAAAATAACTTAAAATAGTAGGGGCAATATGGTCAATAGTGTAACTTGCCTTGTTCGATGTCTTGGAATTCTAAATCTTCAGATTGATCGAACTCTCCGGAGTCGTCGAATTCTATACGCGAAAATACGACAAATTCAATAAACAAATTCAAATAAATTCAAAAACATAGTTCAAAATAACTCCAAAATGAAATATTTTGGTTTAGTTAGCTAGATTATAATTTTATATAAATTTTGCAATTTGAATCACCCAATTTGGAGTTCATATGCAAAAGTTATGAATTTTTGAAGTTTACATCTAAATCTGAAATTTTATTGAATTTCGAATTATTTTCCTCTGAAAATCCATTTATTGCGCAATGATTACATCAGCTACAGTATTTCAGAAAATAAGAGATTTAAAATTCATTTCTGCCAGGTGGGCCCCATGAGTCAGTGACTCGGCCCATGTGGACCAAGTCCACTAAGCCTCGAGAAGACTGGCACGGTGGACCATGCCACGCGGCGCTCACGTGGCGGCCCGACCATCACGTGTGCGCGTGCAAGCGGGGCGGAGTGATGGCGCCCTGGTGGCAAGGCCACGTCGGCGGCAGGCGGGCGCCGACGGGAACCAACGATCCGGCGATCGGCGGCGTTTCCACCGGCGGCGAGTGGTACCAAGCGAAAGAGGGTGCTACGGGGATCTCGTCGCTACCTTGGGCGGCGAGGTGTTTTGGTCGTCGGCGGTGAGCTTTGGCGGTGAAGAGGCTCGGGTGTCGGCGAGGTAGGAGTTCCGCGGCTCCTAAAGCGAAATGGAGAGGACCACCGTGTTCGCGAAGATGCGATGCCGAAGGTGGCGACGGGAGGATGCGCGGCATCGGCGGCGCGGGCGCAAAGCTCCAAGCTTCACGGCGCGGCGATGTAACTTCAATTCCGAGCACTAGAGATGATAAGCGTGGCGATGGGTGGTGGCGTCGGGACCGGTGGAGAAATGCGCACCGAGGCGCGCTTTATAGGCGTCGGGGTGCTGCGGCGGCGTGGAGGAGGTGGGGTCATGGCGGCGATTTCGCGGGCGTGGGCGAATGCGCGGAGAAGAGGGGAGAATGTGGGGAAAAGTGGCGGAGGTGGACACGGTCTGCGCGCACGCCGCGGAAGTCGGGGCGTGCGAGGTGGGCGTTAGCGGGCTTCGGTGCGTCTTGGAATGGCGGGCGACCGTTGCGGCGCGAGGAAGAAGATGGTGAGGAAGGCGATGGTAGGGCCGAGGATTTAGATCGAGGGTTTAGATTAGAAAGGTTTTAAACCTCGGCGATGCGAAGATCCGCCGTAGAATTTAGATCGGCGCTCTCATTGATGGTGTTATTCGGCCGCGCGGAGGTCGCAAGCGATCCTGACCGCTGGTTCGCGATCGAGCGGTGGAGATCGGAAGGGGTGCGTGTGCGTGGCGCGTGCGTTGGATTAGGATCCAACGGTGGAGGGGGAGGGAAGGCGCGCGGTGATGGCGTGGGCGATGCGCGATCGCGTGGGTCGTGCAGCTGAAGGCTTTTGGGCCGGAGCCGTTGGGTTTCGGCCCAAAGCTGGTTTTGGTATTTTCTATTTGTTTAAATTTTGATAATTCATTTAGGTTTTAGGAAATAGCAAAATACTTCCAAAAATTATGGAAAAATTCACAGAAATTCCCATGATCATTCTGGACTTAATAAAATTATTTCCAACTATTTGTTGACTTTTAATTTTGCAAATAAATTTGTTTTAGCTTTAAAATATTTATGAAAAGCTTTTGAAAATTCAGGAAAAACCACAAACACAAATAAAATTTTAAATTTTACTGAAATTGAAAAATTGGGCTGTTACAAACCTACCCCCCTTATGGGAATCTCGACCCGAGATTCAGGATTGGTCAGCAAAGAGATCGGGATAGTTGGTCTTGAGGTCTTCTTCTTTTCCCATGTGGCTTTGCTTTTCCGGTGATGACTCCATCGCACCTTGTATGATCGATGATTCGCTTCGTGACTCGCTCGCGACATCGAGAATCTTGATTGGTCGCTCCACGTAGGTGAGATCTTCTCGGAGATCAAGCTTTCCGTAAAGGTATGGTCTTACGGTGCTTGCAGCATTTCCTCAAGCGGGATACATGGAAGACATCGCATTGCTGCGACAAGGCTTCCGCGGCTCAAGGCGATATGCTACTTCACCTCTTTTGGCCAGAATTTTGTATGGTCCCACAAATCGTGGTGCGAGTTTTCCTTTTGTTCTGAATCTTCTTACTCCTCTGAGTGGAGTGACTCGAGATAGACCAAGTCTCCTACCTCAAAGTTTAAATCCCTTCGACAGTTATCAAGATAACTCTTTTGTCGGGTTTGTGCCACTTTCGAGATGTTCCTTATAGCTTTGACCTTACTTTGCATCTTTGATTATCTCGAGTCCAAAGAGTCGATGTTCTCCTACTTCATCCCACGTATGGAGTTCTGCATTTTATGCCATACAATGCTTCAAAAGGAGCCATTTGCAAACTAGCTTGATAGCTATTGTTATACGAAAATTCTGCATACGGCAAATTCTTGTCCCAACTTTGTCCAAATTCCAGGGCACAGGCTCGGAGCATATCTTCGAGGACTTGATTGGTGCGTTCCGTCTGACCATCTGTTTGAGGATGATAGGCTGTACTGAAGTTGAGTCTGGTGCCTAAGGCTTCATGCAAACTCTGCCAGAATCTTGATGTAAACTGAGAACCTCTGTCGGACACGATCTTCTTGGGTACCCCGTGTAGACAAACAATCCTAGCCACATATAACTCTGCCAACTGGCTGCTTCTGTATGTAGTCTTGACGGGAATGAAGTGAGCTACTTTGGTCAACCGATCAACTATCACCCAGATAGAATCATATCCCGATTGGGTCCTAGGAAGTCCGGTGATGAAATCCATGCCAATTTCTTCCCACTTCCATTCTGGAATTGGTAGTGGCTGCAACAATCCAGCTGGTCTCTGATGTTCTGCCTTAACTCGCTGACACACATCACGGCGAGCAACGAACTCGGCGATCTCTCGCTTCATACTAACCCACCAGTACTTCTCCTTCAGATCCTGGTACATATTGGTGCTTCCGGGGTGAATGGAGTAAGGCGTTTCATGGGCCTCCTTCAGAATTGACTGTTTCAGCTCTTGTTGGTTAGGTACACAAATGCGGTTCCCAAACCATACTGTTCCTTGTTCATCTTGGCGAATCTCGAGCCTTGCCTCTTCGCATACTCTTCTTGATCTCCTTGATGTCATCATCTTCTAGTTGTTTTTCTCTCGATCCGACTTTGAAGAGTCGGTTGTACTTCCAAAGCATTCACACAACCTTGACCGACAATCTCCAAGTTTAGACGCTTCAATTCTTCATGTAGTTACCGTTTCATACGCACCATCATGGTATTGCAATAGGCCTTTCGTCTCAGGGGCATCTGCAACTATATTTGCTTTGCCCGGTGATAATGGATTCAAGATCATAATCTTTTATCAACTCCACCATCTTCTCTCGTCGAAGGTTTAGTGCCTGTGTGTGAATATATACTTCAAACTCTTATGATCCGTGAAAATCTCGCAATGATTTACCAATGAGATAATGCCACGGATCTTCAAGGCATGCACAATCGCTGCTAACTCCAGATCATGGGTTGGATAATTCCCTTCATGTGGCCTCAACTGCCTGGATGCATAAGCTACTACCTTGCCTTCCTACATCAATATGCATCCGAGACCTTGACGGGATGCGTCGCAGAAGATCTCGAAATCTTTACGGATATCAGGTAAAACTAACACAGGTGCTGAGACTAATCTCCTCTTCAGGTCTTGAAAACTTTCCTCACAGGCATCTGTCCAATCAAATTTCTTCTCCTTCTTCAGAAGTTGAGTCATGGGTCTTGCAATCTTAGAGAAATTTTCTATAAACCTGCGGTAATAACCCGCTAGTCCAAGGAAACTTCTCACTTGGTGGTATCTGGGTTGCTTCCAATCTGACACTGCTTCAACCTTGGCAGGATCTACTGCAATTCCTCCTGCTGACACAATATGTCCAAGGAATGCCACTTGACTTAGCCAAAATTCACTTTTGCTGAATTTAGTATAAAGCTGATGCTCTCGGAGCTTGTCCAGTATCATCCTGATATGCTTCTCATGTTCTTCTTCATCCTTCGAGTAGATGAGAATGTCATCGATGAAAACAACCACAAACTTATCTAAGAATTCCATGAACACTTTGTTCATCATATTCATGAAATAAGCAGGGGCGTTCGTCAAACCGAATGACATCACTGTAAACTCGTATAGTCCATATCTGGTGGTGAAGGCTGTCTTCGGAATATCTTCTGGTCTGATCTTCAGTTGGTGATAGCCTGATCTCAAATCAATCTTCGAGAAAACACTTGCCCTTTTCGGTGATCAAAAGATCATCTATCTGGGTAAAGGATATTTGTTCTTGATCGTCACCTCATTGAGTGATCGTAATCAACACACATCCTCATGCTATTGTCCTTTTCTTGTGAACAAAGACCGGTGCTCCCAAGGTGATGGCTGGGTCGGATGTACCCTTTGCTTCTCGGTTCTTCAATACATTTCTTTAATTACGCTAATTCATTGGCTGGCATTCTATAGGTCGTTTGATATTGGGCATCCCAGGACTAAGTCAATTAAGAACATTACGTCCCGATCGGTGGCATGCGGTAGATCATCGGAAAGACATCGGCATATTCTCGGACTACGTATGTCTTCAAGTTTCACTTCCTTCATCTTTGGTGAGGATAGAACTTCCATTAGTGCGAGTCTTGGGTTTGAACTCAATCAAATTCCTTCTCCATTTGTGAGAGTGATAGACCTATTGGCGCATCTATTTGTCCATGATTCTTGGCTAACGAGTCCATTCCAAGAATAACCGAGACCTTGGGAATGCAAGACTATCAAGTCTGCTAGGAAGGATACTCCGGATATTTCAATAGTGAGGTCCGGGCATAGAGAACTAGTTCTCATTTCTGAGCTCGGGGAATGGATTATCATAGGATTGTTCAAGGGGGATATAGGTAACCCATTTTTGCCCACAAACTTATTTGATACAAAAGAATGCGAAGCTCCGGAATCAAATAGTACTGAAGCTGGTATTGAATTGACAAGAAACATACCAAGCACAACATCTGGCGCTGCTTGGGCTTCCTCGGCCGTGACGTGGTTCACACGTCCCTTGATGAACTGGCCTGACGGCTTTGCAGTGCCGCCAGTGGTTATGGCTCCTGGTGTTGCCTTGGCAGATAACGCTGCCTGCTGCTTCTTGGGGCATCTGTTGGCATAGTGGCCTGTTTCGTTGCAGTGGAAACAGGTCACTCCTGCAGCTGAGGGAGCGGAGCTCTTCTGTTGAAATTGTCCTCCGGTTGATGCGCTGCGGAAGTTGGAGGTGTTGGGGCGCTGATTCTGCACCGGGGCTCTGGATGTGGAAGATTGGAACTTCCCACGCTGCGGTGGCTGCGGCTGAGTGAATCGAGGCTTGGGAAAGCCTCCTGCGTTGAACTTCTGGGCTGCCATCCTCCGCTTGCGGTTCTCCATCTCATGTTGCTTGGCCTCCTGACGGATCGCCTTGTCCACCAACTGCTGGAAGTCGGTGAAACTCTGGGAGATGAGTTGGACGGAGATATCATCGTTGAGTCCCTCTAGGAACCTTTCTTGCCGTTCTTCATCTTGTGCCACATCAGCTGGGGCGTAGCGAGCTAGCTGGTTGAAGCGGTGGAGATACTCGCTCACCGAGCGATTGCCTTGGCGGAGTGCATGAAACTCCTTCTTCTTGATGTCATCATGCGGCGAGGATGTGGGCATGACTGAAGGCTCTCACAAACTCGTCCCACGAGATGGCTTGGGCATTGGCGTGGGAGATGCGGTTGTCCCACCATTCGAGGTCGGTCCGTTGAGTTGATGAGTTGCGAGCGGACCTCTCGTGATCTCGTGCCTTTGTCGATATCTAGCTTCTTACCGATTGCACGAAGCCAATCGTTAGCATCCATTGGCTCGGTGCTGCTGGAGAAGGTCGGAGGACGCATACGCATGAACTCTGACATGGTCACCGGAGGAGGTGTCTTTGGTGCCCGAGTTGCGGCGGTGGCTGCTGCTGCGGCCTGGATGTTCTGTGAATTGTTAAGTGACTGGGCCAGCAAGTCGATGAGATGAGTTTGATTGGCCATCATTTGTTGCCAATCTGGTCCTGCTGCTGGCGGTGCGGGAGGCCGCTGAACGGGTTGTTCTTGACGGTCGGCATTTTCGTTTCCCTGGCCTTGAACACTGCCACTTCCTGTACGGGTGGCTACCATCTGTTGAATTTTCCAAAGACTTAGGAAAAGGAAGAAAGGGGTTGTACTAAGGGAGAGTAAATTTATATTAGCCCAAAAAGCACACAAATACAAGACAAAGAATCAAATTTTTCTTTTTCAAGTAGGTCTTTATTTTATTCATTTGATTATGGCTACCACAGAAGGTTAGTAGCTCATAAATCGCAGCTAATCGAATAACTAAAGAGAAATCGAATATCTAAAATGGTGGGAGTAAACATCTATGGGGTGGATGGGGTGTAATCAGGGGAGTTGCAGGTACTGCCTTGGCCCTTCTTGTAGAGAGCCAACTCAGCTTCGGCTGCCTTCAGCCTCTCCTCTGCGGCCTCTAGTCTCCCCTGAACGAGATATAGCTCGTCCAGGGTGTTGCCATAGGCGTAATCCATCGCCTTGGCTAACTCCACCTGGTGGGTGATCTCCGGCATATCCTCATTCTCGACCGAGCTGAAGGCACTGCCTAGCCGAGTGGGGATGTGCATAGGATAGTACTGGAATGCAGTGTCCCGGAAGTGGGCGTCGTAGGTGTAGCGAAGTCGGCGTACGACTTCCCTTGCCGCGTCTTGGATGCCGTCTTCGAAGGTCTCCCGACGCATTGGGGCGTCGAAGATGTGGAAGGATGTATCCGGCGCCAAGTTAGAGTAAAGGATAACCTCCACTCTCCAGCGCTCCTGCTGTCCCACGATATACTTGTATCCTTGGTATGTGGGTCTCTTCGTGAAACTCAGATGCTGCATCATCTTCCATAGGATATCCGCCCATTCTCCAGCATAGACTCCATGGGAGATGCGGGTCGGTCTCTCGGCCATCTACAATTTTAGAAAGGACAAGAGTTTAGAAATCTTTTTAATAGAGAAAGGAAGAGTAAGACTCTAGAAGACAGGTAGATAGTTTGTAAATTTTCAAAAATAGTCCTTCATGGTTTTACCAATTCTACCGTGGGCCATGACCTACAGTCGATATGGCTCTGATACCACTTTTGTCGAACCCGGGAGCGAAGGATCCCGAATTCTCTGTGTTCATATACCGGTCCAGGATTTCCAGTATACACAGTCTCACAAAAATGAATATCACAATCATATCACGAAAAAGTAAATGACATTAATTAATAGAAGGTTTAATACAACGAGTCTGAATAACAATATCAAATGTCAACAAATAAACACAGCGGAAACATAATAATAGTGGGAGCCACACGATGCGCCACAGGCAATCGTCTGGGTCAAAAGGCCTACTCGTCCGGGTCCTCACCGTCAAGGTAGCAGTCTTCTCCTGAATAAGATTTATTCAGCAAGGATGAGCACAACTTCCGTGCTCGCAAGTCACACCCAATATTGAATTTAAATGCATGCATAAGGAGTTCGAATGAATAAGGCAGGGTTGTTTTTGCATAAACAACATTTTCAGGTTAAATAACAATAGTAATTTCCAAGGCCATTTTCATTTAATAACTTAAAATCAGATTTTCATTGTCAATATGATAACATGGATAACCTCCAAAGAATGAGTGAAGGATACCCTCCTAACACTTGGCTTCCTGCCCAATTTTTCATAAGGATTAACCATCCTCAGCCATGTGATAAAACAGTTTTAAAACCAAAAACAATTCTAACTTTAAGTGGCATTGCTAGCATGTCCATGATCATGACGCGCTATTCGAATAGTTTCTACTCGCAGAGTTGGTACAACTTTACCCACACGAGGTGACATGCTCGTTATGTCGCCAATTCACGCTTAGTAGGCGTGTGATCGAGCAATTACCATGAGGCCTTTACAATGTTTTATCCTAGTACATTCATGCCCGCTAAGGTTTCGCCCCTTTGGATCGACTGTCCTCCGGAAGCCCTCTTGCGCCAAGTGGGAATAAAGCGTCTAACCGACACCCACAAAATCACATGACATAAATATACTAGAACATCACAAATTAGTTAGCCAAATCCTGCCATACAGACATGTGGTAGTACGTTATGGCATAGCAATAAGCGGCTCAAAGACCGGTCCTCAATTGACTTAAGGCGTCATTCCTACAACCCATGGGCCTTGATCTTAACGGATCAAACCCGCATAAACCTGCACCCACCATTCCGACCATTTCGCCCAAGTCCAAACCCATTTTGATTTTATTTTGAATAAAAGCTTCATTTATAAATCCATGTGGTAAGACAATACCACAACATCAAGTTTGAAACAATTTATAGAAATTTGGTGTAAACCCTCCCAAATTCTGTAAATGTGAACTAAGCTTGGCTAAGCATATATTTGCATTTTGGTAATATCTTGCCTATGGTATCAAGGTAGTCAGATACAACATTCAAATTTGGCCATACAATAACACATGGAATTAACTATATGTAAAACAGGATGTTAAAATATTTATAACAACATATGCATGCAATAAGGAATTTACAAACTGAAAATAACTTAAAATAGTAGGGGCAATATGGTCAATGGTGTAACTTGCCTTGTTCGATGTCTTGGAATTCTAAATCTTCAGATTGATCGAACTCTCCGGAGTCGTCGAATTCTATACGCGAAAATACGACAAATTCAATAAACAAATTCAAAAACATAGTTCAAAATAACTCCAAAATGAAATATTTTGGTTTAGTTAGCTAGATTATAATTTTATATAAATTTTTCAATTTGAATCACCCAATTTGGAGTTCATATGCAAAGTTATGAATTTTGAAGTTTACATCTAAATCGAAATTTTATTGAATTTCGAAATTATTTTCCTACTGAAAATCCATTTATTGCGCAATGATTACATCAGCTACAGTATTTCGGAAAATAAGAGATTTAAAATTCATTTCTGACAGGTGGGCCCCATGAGTCAGTGACTCGGCCCATGTGGACCAAGTCCACTGAGCCTCGGGAAGACTGGCACGGTGGACCATGCCACGCGACGCTCACGTGGCGCTGACTGGACCACCGCGTGTGCGCCAGGCAAGCAGGAGAGGTGATGTGGCGCCTAGGTGGCAAGGCCACGTCAGCGCCGGGCGGGGGCGGCGCACGGGAACCAACGATCCGGCGATCGGCGGCGTTTCACCGGCGACGAGTGGTACCAAACGAAAGAGGGTGCTACGGGGATCTCGATGCGCTACCTTGGGGCGGCGACGCGAGGTGTTTTGGTCATCGGCGGTGAGCTTTGGCGGTGAAGAGGCTCGGGTGTCGGCGAGGTAGGAGTTCCAGCGGCTCCTAAGCGAAATGGAGAGGACCACCGTGTTCGCGAGAAGATGCTGATGCCGAAGGTGGCGACGGGGAGGATGCGGCGGCGTCGGCGGCGGCGGAACGAAGCTCCAAGCTTCACGGTCGCCGGCGATGTAACTTCAATTCCGAGCACTAGAGATGATAAGCGTGGCGATGGGTGGTGGCGTCGGGACCGGTGGAGAAATGCGCACCCGAGGCTGCCTTTTATAGGCGTCGGGGTGCTATGGAGCGGCGTGGAGGAGGTGGGGGTCATGGCGGCGATTTCGGCGGACGTGGGCGAACTGCCGCGGAGAAGAGGGGAGAATGTGGGGGAAAAGTGGCGGAGGTGGACACGGTCTCGTGCGCACGTCGCGGGGAAGTCGGGGGCGTGCGAGGTGGCGTTAGCGGAGCTCGGGTGCGTGCGGGAATGGCGGGCGACCGTTGCGGCGCGAGGAAGAAGATGGCGAGGAAGACGATGACTGCGGGCCGTAGGATTTAGATCGAGGGGTTTAGATTAGAAAGGTTTTAAACCTCCGAAGCGGTACGAAGATCTGGCCGTAGAATTTAGATCGGGCGGCTCTCATTGATGGTGTTATTCGGGCTGCGCGGAGGTCGCAAGCGATCCTGACCGCTGGTTCGCGATCGAGCGGTGGAGATCGGAAGGGGTGCGTGTGCGTGCTCGTGCGTTGGATTAGGATCCAACGGTGGAGGGGGAGGGAAGGCGCGCGGTGATGGCGTGGGCTGTGCGGCGGTCACGGGCCGTGCGCGCGGGAAGGCTTTTGGGTCGGAGCCGTTGGGTTTCGGCCCAAAGCTGGTTTTGGTATTTTCTATTGATTTTCTATTTGTTTAAATTCTGATAATTCATTTAGGTTTTAGGAAATAGCAAAATACTTCCAAAAATTATGGAAAAATTCACAGAAATTCCCATGATCATTCTGGACTTAATAAAATTATTTCCAACTATTTGTTGACTTTTAATTTTGCAAATAAATTTGTTTTAGCTTTAAAATATTTATGGAAAGCTTTTGAAAATTCAGGAAAAACCACAAACACAAATAAACTTTTAAATTTTATGAAATTGAAAAATTGGGTCATTACAAACCTACCCCTTATGGGAATCTCGACCGAGATTCAGATTGGTCAAAGAAAGAGATCGGATAGTTGGTCTTGAGGTCTTCTTCTTTTCCCATGTGGCTTCGCTTTCGGTGATGACTCCACTGCACCTTGTATGATCTCGATGATTACGCCGTGACTCGCTCGCGACATCCGTAATCTTGATTGGTCGCCCACGAGGTGAGATCTTCTGAGATCGAAGCTTTCGAGAAAGGTATGGTCTTCTGGTGCTTGCAGCATTTCTCAACCGATACATGGAAGACATCGTGCATCGCCGACAAGGCTTCGCGCCTTAGGTCGATATGCTACTTCACCTCTTTTGGCCGAATTTTGTATGGTCCCACAAATCGTGGTGCGAGTTTTCCTTTGTTCTAATCTTCTTACTCCTCCGAGTGGAGTGACTCGAGATAGACCAAGTCTCCTACCTCAAAGTTTAAATCCCTTCGACGGTTATCAGATAACTCTTTGTCGGGTTTGTGCCACTTTCAGATGTTCCTTATAGCTTTGACCTTACTTTCTGCATCTTTGATTATCTCAGTCCAAAGAGCGATGTTCTCCTACTTCATCCCACGTATGAGTTCGCATTTTATGCCATACAATGCTTCAAAAGGAGCCATTTGCAAACTAGCTTGATAGCTATTGTTATACGAAAATTCCGTGATACTGAAAATTCTTGTCCCAACTTTGTCCAAATTCCGTGGCACGTGCTCTGAGCATATCTTCGAGGACTTGATTGGTGCGTTCCGTCCCCACCATCCGCTTGAGGATGATAGGTCAGATCAAGTTGAGTGCAGTGCCTAAGGCTTCATGCAAACTCGGCCAGAATCTTGATGTAAACTGAGAACCTCTGTCGGACACGATCTTCTTGGGTTTGGTTAAGTGATTTCCAGTAAGAAAGTGGTTTGGTTAGCACCTTAATTCCAGAGAAATGTTCTGTTGTAGGTATAGGACCAGTAATCTGATGTCAGACTTGTCCTTGAGCCTTTGGATGGGTTATTACAGTAGTTAGAAAAGTTGTTGAGTTAGTTAGCTAAGTTTGGTAATGAACTATTTAGATTACTCATACTGATGATTAGCAGTTTGAAAATTTAATTAAGGAGAAGTAGAGTCGGATAAGTTTGAATTTGAATTTGTAGGTAGCATTTCTAACCCAAAGGGGTCCCTGTTCAATGCTGATGATCAGAGAAGGGCATGAGACAACAGTTAGGAGCCTCTGTAAGCTTCAGTCAGTTCTTATCACAGTAATTGGAAAAAGTTGTGCTAAACTAAATAGCTATTAGGGATTAAATCAAAAGGAGCTAAAGACTTGTAAAAGGCAAAGATCTGTAAGCGAACTTCTTAGTGGCTAGCTATTAGTATTTTATTCTTGGGAGGTTGTTTAGGGGAAAATCTGAATTGAAAACTTTCTAAGTGAAGTTTTGAGTTTTGTAGGAAGTCTGTTAGTAGGTTTCAGTTTTGTGGGATGCTGTGGTAGGCTAGGTGTTTGGTAATCTGAAGATTCTCGGTGTTAGTCTAGTGACATTGTTATTGCAGTAGTTAGCACGTTAGTGAATTGATTAGTCGTAAGACAACTATCTATCGGTAAGCTGCTACCTTTTCCTAGCTCAAGGTCTTAGAGGGTCTGTTTAGTTAAGTTTTGAAGGTTTATGTTCAGTTAAGCTTAGACCTTAAGTGAAAAGAGGCAAGATCGGAGTGTAGAAATCAGATAGCATTGGGTTAGAGCTAATTCGAATGCCAAAGTAATTGGTATATAAAATATAATTACTAACCTTTCACATTTAGTCTAAAGGAGTAAAAGCTATCATGAGTCAAAATTTGAATTTTTGATGTAGCTAATCAACAGTAGAACTTATGCCTTCCTTTCTATTTCAAAAAAAAAAAATTTTCTTAACTAATTCAAATCAACTCCAAATCCCTTAGTATATGTCTCCAAATTAACCTGAAATCATTATCTTTCTTTTGTATTAATTTCTTATTGTTGGAGATTCTTTTGGAATTTTGGTGTTTATTCGGTGTTATTCGTTCTTATTGTTGCTTCTCGAATCTTTCGATAGGTTCTGACGATTCTATTATATACGAGAGTGGTCCTCTGCAGCAAGTGAATTATCAGCAAGCAAAGGCAAGCAGTTTGATCATATCCACTTAATCCCATTACTTTTAAAATCTAATACTTTGTTTTACTCGTACGTATGCATGCTTTTGTGTCAATGATTAATTTTATCGATTAGAGGTAGTTAATCCCATTGCATTGTTGTTCAAATTGTTCACCCTCGCCACTACCTTAGGAATATTATCCTCACTGGTGAATTAGAGCCCGGTGAATGATTTAGGGCCTTTTATTTGTCTTTACGATATGATGCTTAGCAATGCTTAGATACCGGTAGAATTGGGCGGTTATCGACCTAGTCGATGACCTTGATCACACAAAAACTTGCTATTACTGTTAATCTATACCTTGTGCTTTGTTTATTTGTGCAAACCAAAACTGAAAACAAAATGATTTAGACTTGGGCACAATGGTATGTTGGTGTGATCTGTTGGGTGTGATTGGAATGGTGCCTAAGTCCCCAAGGACCGAGTTACTTGCGCCATTGATCCAAGCAATTGTTGCGTACTAACCACACGAGGGGGATATGGAACCTCTCTTGACTAAGTACTTTGGGAGGTGTTAATTATGAGCTGGTCGGTGGGTGTGTTGAATATGTGTATGTGTGTGTGGTGTTGTGAGGGGAGCATTAGCAGACCGGTTAGGCTGTCTAATGTGTCCTCCTCCCGTGGGTTGCGGCTCTTAATTAGCATCGTCAATTGGAAAGCGTCTTGTTAGACTTAGCCGTGCCTGCATACCAAAGGAAGTATGCTAACCGTGGCTGGTGGAAAGGCGGTCTATCGTGGGGTACATTGGTACACCCTCGCAGGTTAAAACTATTCGAATAGTCTCGTCCTAGGTTATGGACACGCTTGGTTATTTCCCGCAAGAACTAGACTACAACATTTAATTAAAACTTGATGGGTTGGTATGGATGGATGTTCATACTATTGTTGTGGTGACTATTGGGTTAGTCACTTCCAAGCTGTCTTTATTGTTGTTATCATTATTGTATCGCTGTTATTTCCACAATTACAAACAATTTGTTAAATCGCTTTGAATCTATTACATTATTGCAAATGAAAACTTGCTTTATGCTGAAAATAAGTCCAGAGCCTCCTCCACTAAATAAAGCTTGCATGTAGTTAATTATAGTTCTGTTATCTTACACGTCAGTCTTGCGAGTACAAAAACAATTTTTGTACTCAGATGCTATGCTTAATTGTTTTGTTGCAGAGGAAGAAGGTGAGCCCCAAGGGCTTCCTTTTGTGAGATGTCTTTGCGGGTTTGACGACTAGCTTGGCGGTCCTGGTTGGTTGCCTTGTGGGTAAAGGCACACTAATTGGCTCTTTTATTTATCGCCATCTTGTGGCTTCGCTTTCATTGCTTTACTTATTTATTTATATGTCTTTTGGCCGGTCGGCCTCTCTTTTGTAATAACTCTTTATATTATATCTGTCTTTGATTTATTGTTGTGCTTCGGTTCTATGCGATGGAATGGAATTGATGCACGATTTTGTAGCGAGGTGTGTATACTGCATTTCTGGGAAGTATACATATCTCGAGGCTTGGTTCATTTGATTTGTACTGCTAGGACCAAGTGGATGGTTAAGCAGTACAAGCCGAATAAACCGGGGTCCTCACAAATATTTTCATTAAAATCTAGATCAATTATCTCTACTAAAAATAATTTTTGTTAAACTTTTAGAAATTATCTTGACTTGGAGAAAAATATTTGGTTTTAAATAAACTTATTCGGCTAAGGTAATTATTTATATGTTTTATAAAGTGAAATTGTGGTTTTAGAAATTTATTTGGGAAATATATTACCCCAGTAGCCTCTTGGCAAAATTTCATGATTTTCCAAATTTATTTACTATTTTTAAAGCCCAGTCAAACTTTTAAATATTGGAATAGAGCCAGGTCAACTATTCCGGTCCAAACCCAAACCCTAGCACTGTAGCGACTCGAACTCAATGAGGTTGGGTCCAACCGGTGCAATTTGGTCCGGCTCAGTCACGTTCGGGCGCGAGCCCAAAACCCTTCGCGTACTGTGAGGCGTTGATCTCCCATCGAACGGGCGGGGCTGCGACGTCACGTGGGCTATCCACGTATGCGCCACAATCTCCACCGTTGGGTCTAGATCAGACGATCGAGGGAGGTGTATGCAATCGGACCACTCCGGATCCCTTCTTAATCGCCACCGTCGGTTTTAGATCCAACCGCTCCACTCTTTTTGTTTTGAACTTACAGGCGCGCAGTCGTCGTTGACCGTTGGATTCAAATCCTACGGTGTGCCTTTTTGACCGCGTGCATTTAAGGCTTAGTTTTAATGGACCGTTGGATTTTAATCGTAGGTCCCATATCGTGTATGCATTCGGACTACTCCGGTTCCTTTTTCAATCCTGACCGTAGAAAGCCCATCTGACGGTGCCGCGTCATCTCATTTAAAAGTGACGTGTATCCTTTTTGATTGATCATTGGATTTCAATCCAACGCCCCTCTTTGAATGTAAAACCTCAAAATCCCGTAGGGCTCCTTTAAATCTCCATCCTCCGTTTGAGATCGCACGGCCCATATTAAATGGTGCCGATTAGGTTTTCTTAATGTCTATTTCTATCACGGCCGTCCATCTCTAATCGAACGGTCGACGATTCTTGGAGCTTTAGGAGGCGTGCGTGACTGTGGCTGACAAAGGGACCCACACGTCAGGTGTTTGCCTCTCTTCCTCCTTGCCTCTGTGCGTAGTCGCCGGCTCTGTGAACCGAGTAGAGGAGTTATCCAAGGATCATGCAACTAATTTTTGGATATTTAGCTAAGTGGACACCTCATCAACTCTAGACACTTCTCTTTTGCCCTGTAGCTCAACCTCTATATATAAACCCTAGCTTTTTGACTGCTGCCATTGTTGACCGCTAGAGCTTTTCACCCTCCATTGCCATTCCAGTGGAGTTTCTTGCTCCTTCAATTTGCTTATCCATCTTAAACACTGGTTTCACCTTGTAATAAAGGTTTGACATCTTTTGTAGGTTAAACTAGAGTTTATTTCCTTGTTGATCAAAATCGGTTTTAGGAACCTTCCGTGTTTTTCTCACCCTGGTAAGCTGAGACTGTGATTTTGTCATCTTGAGCACCTTAAGGGCTTTAGAAATTCACATGAATCATTCACTTGTACATCAGTAGCTCCAACTTTCTTTAAACTGAAAACTTGTTTTCATAACTTTTCTATCTTTCATATCGTTTTCAAGTTCTAGGGTTTCTCCTGTCAACTTATCATCTTGTCTAGGTCTCAGTTGTACCCTAGTAGCATAATAAGTTGTTCTTTTAATTCTTGTTGTCAACTAGTTAACTCGTAGCGAGTTTTATCTCGTCATCTCGTTGTCGCTCAACCGACAACTTCGGTTTTTCATTAGTTTCATGTCGACCTATTAGGTTAGGTTAAGGTTAGCTGGTGTTAATTACCTAAAAGATCGCCTAAGCTCCAACTTAGAATCTTTTCTTGGTCTATTTTCAATTAATCAACTCGCAATGCCTTCTGCTTCGTTTCTTTTCAAAATCGAAAGCGTGGTTTTGACCAAGCTCTAGTTTCGCTATTTGAAAATGAGGTGATAATATGGGTTATTATCTTTATTGGGGTAGGTATAACTTAAGCATGCTGTTAATCATGCATTTCCATATTGATCATACATTTTTCTTTCATCCTGTACATGTTGTCAACTTTGGTATTTATTGGATTTTATTGTCTCTTTTAGAATCTGGTCCTTCTGAAGTATTTGAATCTATTTCTGAGCAACCTGAGCCTGCACAAGAAGTCTATTATTACCAAGGCAAGCATCCTCTTTGCATCATGTTGAGCCCAAAGTTTTATACAATAGCTTTTCAAAGTACAGTGATAACTGTTGCATGCTAACTTTCTGAAAATACAATTGTGATCTGTTAATGGCTAGTTATGACCTAACATTGTGGCTTACCTTAATTATAACCATACACTCAAACCTAGAGTAGTACTGTATACTACAAGGTTTATTTTCAGAATTTGCTTAGCCATGCAGTCTAGACAACTTTAAGGTTTGACAAGATTATCTTGTCAAACATGGGAACCACAAATGAATTTCAGTTATTTTAAACTCTTTGTCCAGTTTCTTTAAATCAGAACTGATTTTAAAATCTCAAATCGATCTGGACAAGAGGAAGCTAGTGGTGGTGCCTTGTGCACGAGATTGGGAAATGTGGTGGACTTGTCTGGACCTATTTAAGGACTGAACTCTGATTGTTCGATTCAAGTCCCTACGTACTTCCACATGTAGTGTATGGGCGCTGTTTGGTTAAGTAAAGGGTTAATGCTATTGAGTTGGAGACAGGAGAGTAAGGATATGTGTATTGGTCTTGTATGGCATAGATGCTTTGGTCTTTGGACTGCGTTTTATGCCATGTGAGTTTTATATCAATATCAGATGTTCTTAGAAGGGTGAGGGCGTATTTGTGTTCCATCGCATGTACGTACCTTAAAGATGCCGATTGTAATCTAATATGGGTAGCGAACCCAGTTCGTATTTCTTTTGTTTGGGTCGGCATTCCTGACGCAACATGTGTGCCCCGGTTAAGCAGATGCTATCAGTCGTTGTTTAAGCGAGATTAGTTCACACATGGGTATCCAACTCAATAGTGTCAACTTATTGAAAAATACCAAATCTTAGTTTCCCCGGTCGGCATACCAAAGGAAGTGTGTCATCATTCGGAGGCATCCGAAGGCAACGGGCTAACTAAGTCGTGTGGGTAAAGTTGTACACCCCTGCAGGGTATTAAACTATTCGAATAGCCGTGTCCACGGTCATGGACGATAACTTGAGTTGATGTCATCTGTATAGAATTTTATTTTCAACTACTGATTGGGTTCTGGTTCAGCATGACAGAATTCATGTAATGCATTGTTTATATTTACTTTTACTTACTGTTTTAGTCCAATTTGATTTATTAAATTGCTTTATCAAAACTTAGCAATTGTAGGTTAAGATGTATTGCTTTATGCAAAATTGAACCAATATGCCTTCCTGTTGCAACCTTATGCATGTATAAATTCTACTCCTTTGTATAGGTTCTAACAAATACCTTCTTTTAGTAGTTTGTATAAGTCTTGCTGAGTACCTTCCGTACTCAAGGTGCTATAACCTATTGTTGCAGGTGAGGACGGTTATCTTTATGAAGTGCCCGTTAGCGTCGATCAGGGTGACGCTAACGAGTGAAGCTATTTCTTTCCTCCACACAATCGCCTGCGGGTTGATGGGGCCATTGGTGGTTTTTGTTGCTTTATTTTGCTTCCGCTGTCAGTCTTTTGTAGTGACCAAGTCACTGGATATTGTAGTACTAAACCAAATTGTAAACTTATGTTTAATTATGTTAATGTATGACTTGTATGTGTATGATGCAATGTTGTTTTAGGATATATGTGCAATGGTCACTGATCCTGGGAACCATTGTGAGACATATATCCGGGATGCCTAAATATTGGGTTTGTTACTTATTAAATTTATGCTTCTAGCATGATCTTTAATAAAGGAGTAGCACTGTTCCTTAATTAAGTATTATGCTACAGTATAACTTTAATTAAGTACATTTCCAATATACTGGATGCACGTTAGGGTTTCAAAGCCACCACTAGATGCGGTAGGATTGAGATCCGACGGTGGAGATTGCATCAAGTGCGTGGATGTACCATCCCAATTTTCCGAGCTTGAAAAATCTTTTAAATAGTTAGTAGGGAGAAAAGTCACCATTTGATTTTATTTGAATTTAATTCAAAAGCTTAACATTGGAATTTAGAATAAAAAACATTTAATGTGAATAATCCCAACATGAACATTAGCCAAAACTATTTTATTTGGGTTCTATGTGCTCAGATATATTTTCTAGATTTTTCTAGAATTTTTCTGAGTTCATTTGCTATTTGCTATTGCTTATTTGAATTTATGGTATTTTACAAAATAGAAAAGCTAAATAAAATCTCAGAAAAAGCTTTGGGCCGAATTCCTTGAAGCTGGCCCAGTCCTATTGCCCTTTCCGGCCCAATCCCGCGCGCAACCCAGCTCACCCGGGCTCGTGCCGCCTCTGACTGACTTGCGGACCCCGCATGTCAGCCTCTTCTCTCTCTCTGCGCGCTCAGCTCATCCTCCACCGTTCGATCAAGATTGAACAGTCAGATGCGGCGTGATCGTTCGGGGGTCCGAATGTCACCTGTGCTGTGGATCATTCGATCGTGGATGGACGGTCAGATCTTGAGTCCGTTTCGCTGCCGCGCCATTTCGCACGCACCTGCGTATGAGCCCCACTCGCTGACATGTGAGCCCCGTCTGCCACGTCAGCGTCGTTCTCGGCGCAGACTCCACCTTCCTTCCAAGTTCTCCGCCGCTGCGCCGTGTTCTTCATGGACATGCCTCCCGAGGCTATTTAAGGCCCCGAGGACCCGCGTGAGGCGCACCCCGTGACGCGCCACCCTCGAAACCCTAGCCGCCGCCCTCAAATCGCCGCCAGGAGCCCTAGCCGCCACCTTCATCCCCAACTCCGGCCGGCGACCTCGCCGCCATTGCCACTGTTCCACCCTCCACGCCGCCATTGGGCGCCATCTTCGGATCGCCACGCCGCCCATCTCGTAACCGCCGTCGCCGCCGGGGACCCTCGGCGCTGCCGCCGTCGGGCCCGAAACTCGTCCGCCGCCTAAACCTCGCCGCTGGTCGCCACAGTCGCCCCCGTGCACCCGTGAGCACCCCGTCGTGATCGCCTTCGCACCCTCTTCACGCCGGTACCATCCACTGCCGACGAGGAGCCGCCATTCGCCGGCGACCATCGGGTCCAGTGCCGCCCTCACCGTTGGGTCCGACATGGACGCCACGTCACCCGCCACCTCATCCCGTGCGCTGATGTGCCGCCCACGTGTTTGCTGAGTTAGCAGCCACGTGTGCACCTGCTCAGCAGTCCACCGGTCTCCAGGTCTTGAGGCTCGGTAGACCTAGTCTACCGTGGGCCGTGAGACTGACATGTGGGTTGTGAGGACCCCAATTTATTTGGCTTGTAATGCTTAACCAACCATCTGGTCCTAGCATCACAAATCAAATAAACTGAGTCTCGAGATATGTATACTTCCCAGAAGCAGTATACACACCTCACAACAAAATTATGCATCAACTCCATTCCAAACATAGAGTCCAAACCACACACTACCAAACGAAAGATAAACAAATAGTAGAATTATTACAGACATAGGCCGACAGGCCACAAGATACACAAATAAGCAAGAACGACAGCGGAAGCAAAAGTGCCATAAGATGGCTATGAACAAAGCCAATCAGCGTGCCTTCAACCCACAAGGCATCCGACCGACCGCCAAGTCTAGTCGCCCACGAAGCGGCAACACGACTCACGTAAGTGAGGCCCCAGGCTCACCTTCTTCCTCTCGCAACAAAACATTAAGCAAAGCACCGAGTACAAAGATTGTCTTTGTACCCGCAAGATCGACGTGTGAACTAGCGCACTGCTCATATGCTACATGCAGGCTTATTTGGTGGAGGTCATATGTTTCATTTGCATAAAGCCAACTTTATTTGCAATAATGTAATACAGTTCGAAAGCAAGTTTGCAATTCATTTTTACTGTTGAAATAACTGCGAAATAAAGATAGATACAAGTAACCACCTAGAAGTGACTATCCCAATAGTCACCACAATATAGCACGAATCCCCAGATTCGTACCACCCTGCAAGTTTTAATTTAAAAGGTTGTAGTCTAACTCTCGATAAGCTTACCCAAGCATGTCCATCACCTAGGACGAGGCTATTCGAATAGTTTTTAACCCTGCAGGGGTGTACCACTGTACCCACACTTGAGCATCGCTTTAAGCCAAAGCACACTCACCAAGGTATGCAAGCACACTAAGTCCTACGAGACTTTTTCCAATATTGTGTATCAACTACGAGCCGCTCGTATGGATAGAAATCCATACGCTTACATGGTAAAGCCGAAAAGACAACTACCCACTCAGGATAAAGCTTTTCGGACAACTACCATGCTCCCACCTCCATCCCTCCTGCGACCTCCTGCGACCCGGAATCAATACACGCCAAAGTACTAGGTCAAGAGAGGTCCCATACCCTCTAGTGTGGTTAGCACGCCGAAGTGCCTGGATAACAGAAACTCACAAGATGTTCGGTCCTTAATTGACCCGGGCACCATTCCAGTCACACCCAACAGATCACACCAATCTTACCATTGTGCCCGCGTCCAAATCATTTTTATTTTTGGTTTTAGTTTGCAAATAAGCATAGCAAAAATGCTGAAACATAAAGTTATAGAAGATGTTGTGTGATCAAGGTTACCGACTAAAGTCGATAACCGCCTGAGCCACCGATAGCTAAGCATGTCTAAGCGCTTGAAATCGATTCTACTAAGTGACAAGAGATCATCCAACGATCTCTAATCACAGCAAATAACCTAGGCTCAGGTAGTAGACATCAATATTTTGTCTACAGGACATGCAGCTACGGATTTAACTAATCAACTTTAACACAAATTAAGCGATGCATCCATACAGTTGAAACAAAATATTAGACTTTAAAATACCGATAAACATGATCAAACCGCTTGCTCTGTCAGCTGTTGCTCAATATGTTGCGGAGGATCGTTCTCAGGGTTGCCGCAAATATCAAAACCTAACGATTTGAACAAAACAGCGAATAAGAACGAATAACACCGACCAAACTCAAACAAACAATAACATCAAAACATACCAAACTCACACGGCAACCTAAGCAAGACATAACAAAATTTTAGAAACAGAGAACAATTCATTTTAAGTTATTAAGAACTTTCTATGAATCTCCTAAGCTAAAAACACATCAAACACTAGTTAATTACTTAACAAATTTTTATGAACGTAAACAGTGTGTAAAACATATCCTAGTAGTTAGTATACTGAAAATGAAATTTTCAGAATTGGGTTCATTGAATTTGGACAATTATTGAAAGGATATGCATTTTCTAATTTGGAGATTACAATCTACAACATTAAATTAATAAACAGATTTTTTCACAGATACAAGGTTGAAACTCATTTTAGTAAATAGTACATTTAAAATGAAAATTAACAAAGATCGGTTTCATGCAATTTGGATAAAAATTGAATTAGTTATGCATTTTACAAGTTTAATTGAATTAATGACTCAACAGAAACATAAACCGAAATACTAAATCATTTCCAAATCTATAATGCACTCATTTCATTTCGCACTCATACCAATTAGCCCCCATGACACAAATGGCCCATGAAAGGTGCCGACTGCAGCAGTTGCCCGCCGAAGGTGACGTCGAAGGCGTATTCTAAGAATACGTCTTCGGCTTACCAAAGTTCAAACCCAACAAACTCTCACAGATAAATACGCTTCCCAACAGAGAAAACGCATATCCAGAGCTACACAATCCTAACTGACAGCATGGACCCACATGACAGTGACTAAGAGAAAACATAACGGGCTGGATTAAAGGATTTCTAAACGCGATTTAACAGAGAGGCCCCACAAGTCAGTGACCTAACAGAACCAAGTTTAGCGATAACTAAACTTCGCCGGCGGCTCACCGCACGCGCCAGGGGGCGGCGCGCCACAAGAATCGATCCAAATAACCGAGGGTTTCTGGGCGAGTGAGATATACCTTCAGGTTCGCAACGATCTCGCGAACTCACTAACGGTGACCCGGGACCTCGAGGATGCCGGCGGCGAGCTGGCGGCGAACGGAGGCGGAGAAGAAGGTGCGGCTTCCGCGGAGAGGACGCGACAAGCTTCTAGAAGACTCCGGAAGGTGCGCACAAGCTCCGCCTTGACACCAGGATCAACAAGCACAAGATAACACCGACGAAGAGGGACCGAGGCGGCCGGAATTGCTACGGCGGCGGAGCACCGAGCTTGGAGAAGAAAGGGTCGCACAGCCTCAACGATGCACCAAAGACAAAAATGAAGCCATCATTAGATTCAGTGCATCAGTGCGATCCAAAGGGACCAAGTGTCGAAGCTAGAAACTCACCAGAGCACTAGCAAGCTCGCGGGGCCGAGATCGCCGGAGGCGGAGACGACGATACCGCCCCTGGTGATCCACTGGACGCCAAGGACCCGGAATGGGCAAAATGGAAGCGGCAAAGAGAGTAGATCACGATGGCGTGGTTGCGGAATCAAGGGCGGCGCTAACACGGCGGCGCTACACTCGAGTTCTTCTCCGACCGAGAAGAAAATTTGGGCGGAGAAGGCACGAGAATGGACGCGAAGGGTAGTGGATGGGCTCGGTGGTAGATGAGACCGGCGATGCTTCACGGGCTGACACGAGGACAAAAAGGTGGCAGCGACGAGGGACGTGGCAAGCATGCATGCGCGGCCCTAAGCTCCGGTGAGGTGCGGAGAAGACGAGGGCGGATCTGACAGGTAGGGTCCACCGCCGCCGATCGACGGCGTGCGGCGGTGGTTTAACTCGATCAGAACGTGTCGGCGCTTGGATCTCGAGATGGACGGTCGAGATTGATGTATGCATTCGGACAGGTCGGTTGCATACGCACACGTGGACCGTTCGATTTGCATCGGACGGTACCGCCATCCATCGCACACGGTGCAACTAGGTGGTGCGACCGAGTCAAGTGGTGCGAGTCGGACTCGAGCCAGAGGTTGGGTCCGAGCCCGAGGAACAGTGATTTCAGAATTCGATTTAAAAGACAGAGAAGGTTTGGGAAATTTTTAGAGGTAGCTCCAGGGCTCCAAAAATTTCGAAATTTTTATGGTAGCTAACAGGGACTGAGGAAAACCTTGTGAAATTTTTGCAGGAGTTTTCATACACTAGATCTCTCCCAATAAAATTCACAAGCTGATGAACAGAAGTTTGACCAGATTTCAAACTAGGTTGACTTGGCCATTTGAAATAGCAAATAAAATCTAAAAATTGTGAGATAATTCAGGGAGGTAGATAGGATGACCAAGATGATAGGAAAAATAATTTCAGAGGATGATCATAAGTTTGAAGGCTAAGAATTAGCTGACAACAGTTTCCATTCACAAGAATTTAATTCTAGAAAATGAAAATTGCTAGGGAAAATTTGGAAAACTTCCAAATGATTTGATGAGACAACAAAAGTTTTTATTCCTCCTCAAAATTTTACAATGGAAATACAAACCCTAAGTTAGGGCTGTTACAAATCTCCCCTTACAGAATCTCGCCCAGATTCGATCATCGAGAAGAAGGACGGGTAATCCGCCGAGACGATCTTCCCGCTCCCAAGTGGCTTCATCCTCGGAGTGGTTTGACCACCGAACTTTAAGGAACTTGATCACACGGTTCCTTGTTCTCGCTCAGCTTCTTCGAGGATACGAACGGGCGCCACGATAAAGACAGATCCTCCCCGCACATCGATATTTTCCAATGGCGCTTCTCCACAGAACACGAAGGCACTTCTTTAATTGTGACACATGGAAAACATCATGCACCCTTCAAGTGTAGCCGGCAACTCCAATCGTATGCAACGGCTCCCACTTTCTTGATGACGCGATAAGGCCCGACATAACGAGGAGCCGCTTGCCTTGACACGTAAACGGTGGTGTCCTTCAAAGGTGAAACTTTGAGATACACAAAGTCATTACCGAAGCTCACCACGACGACGCCGACCGCATAGCTCTTCTCGCTCGGATCGAGCTACGCGCAAGTGCTCACGAATCAATCGCACTTGACTTTCAAATTTCATTGATGGAATTGGGCCAAAGAACCTTTCACCGCCACGACCGGTTCAACGGTGTTCGCATGACGCCTCCCATACAAAGCCTCAAACGGTGCCATACCGAGACTAGCTCGAAGTCGTTGTTGTAGGAGAACTCGGCAAGTGGTAGGCACTTCTCCCAATTCTTCCCATAGGAAAGGACACAAGCACGGAGCATATCTTCAAGCACTGATTGACCCGCCTGTCGACCATCGGCCCGAGGATGGTAGGCGGTCTTTGAAAGTAAGACGGTACCCATGGCCTCCTGTAGATCGTGCCAAAGTCGGGAAGTGAAAAGAGAACCACGACCGACACCATCGCTCGTGGCACACCATGCAAACTCACAATACGATATGTAGAGGTTCGCCAATTTCATCGACGCGAGGCGGTACACACCGCGTAAAATGTGCTACTTTTGTCAATCGATCAATAACCACCCGGATAGCATCCTTCCCCAAGAAGCACGGCAAACCGGACGAAGTCCATACCAACGGAATCCCACTTCCACTCTGGTATAGGCAAGGGCCGAGGAGACTGGCTGACGCCGATGCTCGCCTTCACGCGACAACATACGCCGCATCCGCAACGAACCCAAGAATCTCGCGCTTCATGCGAGTCCACCGTAACCTCTCGCCGCAGATCTTGGTACATCTTGGTAGCCCCGGATGGATGGACAAGGGTGAATCATGGGCTTCTGAAGAATCAAATCCCGCAACTCGGGATCTTTGGGACCACGACGCCCCAAACCATACCACACCGCTCATCTTCTAAAAACACCGTGCTATCCCATCCTTGATATTCTCGCTTGATCCGTTCACACCGTCATCCGATCGTCTCTTGTCGCTTGACTTGATCCACCAAGGTTGGTTGCACAACCAAGGCAGCAAGGGAACCATGTTCTACCAAACCCAAGTTGAGGCGCCAAACTCGCAAGAAGTGCAGGTTCTCGCTCTTGGATCATCGAGTATTGCAATACACCTTTCGGCTAAGTGCATCAAAGAACTACATTGGCCTTGCCAGATGATACCAATACCCATGTCATAATCTTTGATCAATTCTAGCCATCTCCTCTGCTCGAGGTTCAGATCTGCCGAGTGAACAAGTATTTCAAACTCTTGTGGTGGAATACACCTCACATGTTTCCGATCGATAATGCCGCCAAATCTTGAGTGCATGAACCACAAAGAAGAAGCTCTAAATCATGGGTGGGGTAGTTGAGCTCATGTGGTCTCAATCGCCGATGCATAGGCAACCGCTTGCCTTCCCGCATAGAACACACCCGAGTCCTCGACGAGAGGCATCGCACAGATATCGGCTCTTGTGGACATCGGAAGAGTAAGGACTGAGTCAAGTCAAACGCTGCTTGAGCTCCCGAAAGCTCTCATCACAAGCGAGAGGACCACGCAAACTTCTTATCCTTCTTGAGCAATTTAGTCATCGGCTTTGCGATCTGGAGAAGTTCTCGATAAAGCGCGTAGTAGCCCGCTAAACCAAGAAAACTCCGCACATCGCTGGATCGACTTGGGCCGCCTCAAGATAGAACATCACCGACCTTGCCGGGATCCACGCCTATGCCTCCAATGGAAAGAACATGGCCCAAAATGCCACTTCCTTCAACCGAACTCACATTTGTTGAACTTTGCATATAGTGGTGTTCCCGCAATTTGCCCAAAACAATCCTCGATGCTCAAGATGCTCGCTCATCTTGGAATAGATAAGAATATCATCAATGAAGACCACCACAAATTTGTCCAAAACTCCATGAATACTGAATTCATTAAGTTCATGAACAAGGTCGGAGCATTGGTTAAACCGGAAGACATGACGGTGTACTCGTACAGCACCATAACGAGTAGTGAAAGTCGTCTTTCTAATATCTTCGATTCGATCCTGACTGATGATACCCCATTCTCAAATCAATCTTTGAGAACACACTGGCTCCAACCAAGCGATCGAACAGATCATCAATGCGGGCGAGAGGATATTTGTTCTTCACCGTCACCTCATTGAGAGGACGGTAATCAACACACATGCGCAAAGTCTTGTCCTTCTTCTTCACAAAGATCACCTGACAACCCCAAGGAGATGAACTGGACGGATGAAACCTTTTCTTGGAGCTCACCAAGCTGCTTCTTCAATTCTTCTAGCTCATTGGGAGGCATCCGATACGCGCTTCAAATCGGAGCGCATCGGCAAAGAACTCGATGACAAACTCGGATCTCGAATCGGAGGTGTAACATCCCAATTTTGGGCTTGTGTTTCAAATGTAAGAAAATCAGTAGAAATTAAAACTTTTTCTTACATCATGTAATTCCTGTGGTGCCAACAAATTCTTGTACAAGGAATTATGGAAATACATTGTCACAAGTCTTGTTGATCCAAATCTTGTTATTCCAAAAACAATCTTGTCAAATCTTATGATCATCCTCTGAAATATTTTTCCTAAGTCTCTGTGATGGTATCGCACTTGAAAAATCTCACAATTTTAGAAATTGTTTGAATAATTTTAGAGGTACAAAACTGTTTGACTCTCAACCAAACATTAAAACAGAGCCTTGCAGAATTTTTGGAGATTTATTCGTAGCATAAAAATCTCTGAAAATTTTACACAAGGTTAATATCTGAGTTAGCAAGCTCCTGTAAAATTTTCATAATTTTTGGAGTTATTTTGCTACCTCCAATAAATCCTCAAAAGTCTCTGTTCAAACTTAAAACCCAATCGCTTGTATCGTTACTCGAGTTCGAGTCAGACTCGGGCTCAAGTCAATCGATTTGATCGAATCAACTAATCGCACCGAGCCTCCTTTAAAACGCGCGCATTCTCGGCCGCTTGATCTTGATCGTGCGGCTCGCGTGCGTGTATGCATTCGGACCGTCCGTTGCAATCTTAAACTGAGCCGTTGATTAAGATCCAACGCCGCGTACTTCGTTGTAAATAGAGTTTGCGACGTGGGGCAATCTGAGCCGTCCGCTTTCTAATCGTAGGGCTCGCAATCTCCCATTGTGTTTTGAAGCCCGCAGCGTGGCGCTATCTCGCCATCCGTGTTCAATCCAACGGTGAAAATTCTCCTAGTACATTCCGCATCGCCTCCTACCTCCGCATCCATGCATGCACAAGCGCGAGGGATGGAGGTGTCAAGTCTTGCTCCCTCACCATCCTAGTTAACATTTAGGGTATGGGAGACACATGCGGCCGAGCCATACCCTATGCCATCATCTCCACCTTTTTCACTTTCGCCATGCCTTGTGCTTTGCACCATGTCTCCTAAAAGCATTATTGTCAAACCCTAATGCTTTCAAGCCTTATAAGCACCCCAACACACTCGGTGTTCCTTTACACCGCCATTGAGCTCCATTTTCAATTTTGGAGCTTAACACCTCAAAACCGACAATCCACCATTGTTGAACCGTGGAGCTCCATTGGTGTTCTTGGTGTTCCAAAGGGTTCCTTTCAAATTTCTTTGCACTCTTTTAACTCCTCACTGTCATGAACATTTCCTCACTCAACTTTGGAATTGATTCGCAGAATTGTCCAATTTGGGGTTTGTTCAAATTCGCCGCTTTGGTCATCTTCTTCCTCGACTCGGTGAGTGCTCCGCTTTAAATTAATTGCTCATATAGCTTCGTGAACCTTATAGAAGCTCATGGTGCTTTGGTACCACTCATTTTGCTTAGGGTACCAATTTGCACCTTTCTTCTTCAAGTCCTAAGCCTCCACCGTGACAAGCATCTCCGCCATCTTTTGAAGCTCCTCTCCATTAAGGTAGCTTCTTATTAGTCCCTAGAGGCTCGCACCCTTCTCGATCGCACTGAGCTCGCTATTTTTGTACTTAGCGATAAAAGCTCCTGTTTTCATTTTCCGCTGCCGGCGTTCTAGTCCTCACCGCCGCGTGATTGCCACCACTAGGTCCGTAAGGTTATTGCGATTCCATTTCACTACTTGGTTGACGCCGCCGCGATCGAGTCGCCGCGATAAGCCGTGAAGTAGCTCGGGATTTTGCCGAGGAACTCCTGCTGTCATTTGTTTAGGCACGATGGTTGCCTAATCATTGGTAATCATTGGATGTCATTATTGTGTCTTAATCCGGCGATTGTGTCAGCGACTTGTGGGCGTGAGGCTTGGATTTGAAATCCGTGTCATTAGTGTCTCTTTACATCCTTTTATTGCTAATCATTATTAGCAATAATTTTGTCCTAAGCCGCCACCTTGTGTCACCGCTAGGTGGGCCCTTAAACCGCTTAAACCACTTCGTACAATCATCGTGACACATTAAACCGCTAATCATTAGTTTTGTAATTAATCGCTGTCCTAAAACTCCCTTTCGATCCATCGACGGCGGGCGAGCAGATCCTCGTGCGCTGTCAGCCGAAGTCCACGTGTGTGGCTCAAGGTCACCGACATGCGTGCCCCACGTGTCAAGATCCCTTTGAACTTCAATCAATAGCCACCGCCGATCTCTTGATCAACGGCCTAGATCTTGTATGCGTTCGACCATCCGCTCCTCATCATCTGGACCGCCCATCTCGCGATCCGCGGTGAGATCATGTGCAATCGGACCTTCGGTTAGATGTGGGTTCGAGCCGCTCATCTTTAGATCTGCGGTCGCGGAGGTTCACCGAGGCAACCGCATCGTCCGGTGCATGCACTGCTTGGGCCGTTGGATCTTGATCCAACGGTGGACCCCGATTAGGTTTGGCGCAGCGGCGCTATTTCCAAACGTCGGCGTGGGTCGTTGGATTTTAAATCTACGCCCACGCGCCCACGCCGCTTCCTTTGTTTTGGGTTGTTCGTAATTCGGTAAGTATTTATTTAACAATCAAAATGATGTAAAACTTTAGAAACTCATAACTAATTCATTTTAGCTACTTTTTAGTTAATTCCAACTGTAATAAATTATGTTATCACTTTAGCTTATTATAAAAATGGATTTAAGCATGTTCCATGTGTAAAATTATATAACTAGGAATAACTTGATTTACTCTGCCATTTTGAATATTCCAAAAATGAATAAAACTTTAGAAAATGCATATCTTGCTCTGTGTATGTCCAAAATGAATGATTCCAACTTTGATAAATTTGTTATTAACCCAAAGGTTAATATAAAAATGATGGTAGGTCCAAGATTGTAATGAAACCTTGATTAATGATTTAGTACCTATTTCTAGCATTTAGAAAATTCTGGAAGACTTATAAAATGCACAAGTAATTCTCTGTAAATGCAAAATATATATGATAAATTCTAGAAAACCCCTCTGTTGGTATACTTCACTGTAAAATTAGCTTTGAACATATGTATGCTCCTGGAAAATGCACTATGCTAATTTTGCATCTTAGAAAAATCATAGCTAAATCACTTTAACTCCAAATGACCTGAAATTTTATATGGGTTACCTCTATGCCAGTAGGTAGCTACCATAAAAATTTCAGCTTCAAAACCTTCCTAGAAAATGTTTTTGCTACAGTGCTAATTATGGCCGAAAATGTATTTGTTGGTCATATCTTTTGCACCACAAATCCAAATTAGGTTTTTCCAGTTTCTATGTCTAGGTATATTCGTATTCTACCTTGTGTATAAATTTCGTCGCATTTGGATAATTTTGCTTGCTCTTTTGTTTAAGTGTTGCTCGTCTTATTGGTTGTTCTTGGTTCTTTTTGCCTCTCGCTTAGGATTCGACATTTGCGGTAACCCCGAGAACGATCCTCCGCAACCAATTGAGCAACAGCAAGAAGGCAAGCAGTTTGATCATGTTAATCCCAGTATTTTAAGTATTTATGTTGATTTCGAATTCTATGTATGCATTGCTACTTTGTTTTATTAGTTGGCCTAGTAGATGCATTTCCTTAGCAAATGATTATCCTCTACTACCACGAGCCTAGGTTACTTGCTGTGATTTAGAGTTCGTGGATGGGCTCTTGTCACTTAGTAGTTGCGAATTAATTGCTTAGCCATGCTTAGCTTCGGTAGAAATGGGCGGTTATCGACTTGTCGATAACCTTGATCACACAAAACTTATTATGATTTATGATTTCCACCTTGTGCCATGTCTACTTATGAAAACTAAAACTAAAGGCAAAATGATTTAGACTTGGGCACAATGGTATGTTGGTGTGATTTTCGTGTGACTGAATGGTGCTCGAGTCAACAAGGACCGAACATCTTGTTACATCAACTAAGCATTTTAGCGCATAACCACACTAGAGGGTATGGGACCTCTCTTGACTTAGTACTTTGGCGGTATTGGCTCCGGTCGCAGGAGGTCGCAGGAGGGATGGTGTTGGGAGACAGTGTCCGAAAGACTTCACCCGGATGGGATTTGTTGTCTTTCGCTTGCAATGTAAGCGTATGGTGTTTCTACGCATACGAGCGGCTCGTAGTTAATACACAATATTGGAAAGCGCCTCGAGGACTTAGCCGTGCCTTCTGCATACCTACTAAGTGTGCTTTTGGCTTAAAGGCGGTGCGAAGTGTGGGTACATTGGTACACCCTGTGGGTTAAAACTATTCGAATAGCCTCGCCCTAGGTTATGGACACGCTGGCAAGGTCTTTCAAGAGTTAGACTACAACCTTTTAAATTAAAACTTGATGGGTGGTACGAATCGTGATTCGTGCTATGTTGTGGTGACTATTGGGATAGTCACTTCCAGTGGTTACTTGTATGTATCTCAGATTTCATCATACTTTGATAACAAAACAGATTTGCAAACTTGCTTTTAAAATGTATTACATTATTGCAAATAAAATTGGCTTCATGCAAATGAGACATATAACCTCCACCTAAATGAGCTTGCATGTAGTTTATGAATAGGTCTGCTATTCCACACGTCGGCCTTATGGTACAAAGACAATCTTTGTACTCGGTTGCTACGCTTTAATTGTTTTGTTGCAGAGGAAGAAGGTGAGCTCGAGGGCCTCACTTTTGTGAGTCAGGTGGTAGCTATGGGCGACTAGCTTGATGGCCTGGTCGGTTGCCTTGTGGGTGTGTGGCTAACCTGGCCGACTTTTGTTCTAGCCATCTTATGGCGCTTTTGCTTCCATTGTCATTCTTGTATAATGTTATTTGGCCGGTCGGCTCTCTTTTGTAATAACTTTACTTTATGTCGTTGTTAAACTTAGTGATATATGCTGTATGGAAATGATGTGTAATTTTGTGATGATGTGCATATGTTGCAATTGGGAAACATATGTCCATCGAGGCTTAGAATGTTTAATTAGTAATGCTAGAACCATTTGGAGGTTAAGTGTTACTAGTTAAATATTCCGGGTCCTCACAAAGTTGGTATCAGAGCCATACTGACCGTAGAAACCCCTAGCTTGGTCGTCCCTAGTATATTTTGAAAACTTATTTTCCAAATATCGGTGCTCTGAAAATCTTAAGTAAGTTCTCGATTTTACTTCTCATCTATCCTAGTTTGCTCATCTCACCTCATTCTAAACCGAATTTGAAAGTCGAGTTTTTCTCTCATCTTCTTCAAAAGATAGTTGTTTATCGAGTAGATTGGTTTTGGGGACATCATGAGAGTTATAAAATAAAAAGTATGGCTGTTTTGAGAAGATTAGGAGTCTCTTTGGGAGCTACAAATTTCCGCCAAAAGTTAAATGGGAAAATCTGGACAGCTAGCATTTAGGCAGCAAAAGTGCTGAAAATAAGAGGTTAAATCCACTAAAATTTGTGGGAATAAGAGGGTAAGATGTGATATGAGTTAGCTTAGTGACTAACCTTTCTTTAGCAAATTTCCCACCCTGCTCTTTGTCAAGCTGAATGTGTTGAGATTCAAAATTTACCTTCCCAAAAAAAAATTTGATTACTCGTTTTCCATACAAGTTAGTCATAATAGGAAGAGGGTTGTTATCTTTGTGTTCTTGCTGTAACTTTATGTGGTTATTTGAGCCTTTAAAGATTGTTTTGTTAAGTGGTTAGTAGTTTCCTTTGTCTCTGTTCCGAGTTGTGTTTTAACCTATTTTGTGGAACAGATGACAAGGACCACCATACAATCACCTACTGGTTCGATGAGGAGCTTCCCCTCCTCCGACCATGGTGAGGTTCTCGCTCGACGAGCGGAATCGCATGGACCGCACTCCGATCTTGGAGGTCATTATGAGGAACACCTCCGCCTCCGCTGCGCTCGATCTCGGAGGTGGTCACCGCCTCGTGGGGACTTGCAGAGTTCTCCGCACGCACCACCCACTTTCTCTCGATCCGAGGATCCACTCGACGCGATGATCGGTCGCGTCTTGTTGAGCGAAAGCTCAATATCGCTCGCCGGAGCAGAGCGGGCACTCTTTGCATCCCATCGCCTTGAGGGTGCGGCACTATCTTGGTGGGAGAACTTTCGCCATGCAGCTCGCAGCCACGTTGTCTCGTGGGATGAGTTTCGACCGCTTTCGTCGCCCACATACCGATGGCCGATGAAGCTCAAGAAGAAGGAGTTTCTTGCGCTTGCGGGCGCAAGTCCTGCTCTTGAGTATCTTTACGAGTTTAACCACTTGGCTCGTTATGCTCCGGGAGAGGTGGCCTCGATGAGGCTAAACAGAGAAGTTCATGGATGGGTTGTCCGAGGAGCCGCAGACAAGCTATCTATAGTGGACTTTGTCGACTTCGGCACCTTGGTGGACAAGGCCATCGCCGCCGAGCACAAGGCGAAGGCGCTGGGTGAGTCCCGCAGCGCAAGTGGGAGGCACATCGGTCGCACAGCCGGCCTCACTGGTCCCCGTGTTGGGCCCACACCGTGGGCTCGTGCTTTGGCTTCACCACCGCCGAGGCCGCGGCACCAGCTTGCTCGTCCCCGCAGCCGTGTTTGACCACGCACTGCGACCAAAGAAGCAGTGGCGCCCGCAACCCACCGCCGATGTTACCGCTCACCGCAACAAGAAGGGCCATTATGCTAGCAGCTGCCCTCGTGAGGATCGAGCAGCCCTCGCCCTAATGGAGGACGCGGAATGGTCACACACCACTGTAAGGTGATCCGAAGACCTGTGGTGTCGGGGTGGTCGAGTCAACCACATCTCGGTGAGGAGGCACAGGAGGCGCCCGACGTGGTGTTGGGTACGCTCCTTGTTAATTTGCACCTTTCTGGTTTTATTTGACTCGAGCTTAGCATTCTTTTATTTCGAGGTCTTTTCTCGTTGATTGTGGACTTCACCGTGTTCCTTTGGGATTCCACCGCAATTAAGCCTCCGGTTCGGAAATGAGAGTCGACCAAGTATGCCTGAATGTTCCTATCCACATCGAAGGAGTGGGATTCTTGGCTAATCTTATCCTACTCGACTCAAACACGCTTGGATGTGATTCTTGGCATGGATTGGTTGTCCCAACACTTGGGGCAAATCGATTGTGCGTGAAGATTGTCTACTCACCACTCTTCGGTGAACAAAGTTGGGTTTCGCGCGATTCAGAGCCCCATCTTTATGTCCTTGAAGCGGCCGGCATTGGAGATTCGCGACGCCCCACGGTGTGACTTCGCGGATGTCTTTCCCGAAGATTTGCTCGCATGCCACCTGCTCGAGATCCGGTTTGTGATCGAGTTGCTCGCCTGCATCGCCCTATTTCAAAGAGGCCGACGCATGCCTCCTAATGAGCCGAGGAGTCAAGAAGCGCCTAGGTGAGCTGCAAGAGAAGGGTTTTATTCGCCCCAGCTCATCTCCTTGGGGTTGTCCAGCTATCTTTGTGAAGAAGAAGGACAAGACCTTGCGCATGTGTGTTGATTACCGTCCGCTTAATGAGGTGACTGTGAAGAACAAGTATCCTTTGCCCGTATTGATGATCTTTTCGATCGCTTGACCGAGCGCGTGTCTTCTCAAGATTGACTTGAGACTGGCTATCATCAAGTCGATCGGGGCCGAGGATATTCCTAAGACGGCTTTTGCTACTCGTTATGGCCTTTACGAGTACAGTCATGTCTTTTGGGTTGACTAATGCTCCGCTCTATTCATGAATCTTATGAACTCGGTATTCATGGAGTATTTGGATAGGTTTGTGGTGGTATTCATCGACGATATCCTTATCTACTCCAAGAGTGAAGAAGAGCATGCCGAGCATCTCAAGCTTGTGTTGAGCAAGGCTGCATGAGCACCACCGATGCCAAATTCAGCAAGTCTGAGTTCGTTGAAGGAAGTGGCATTCTTGGGCCATGTTCTTCAGCAGAGGTGTGGTCAGTGATCCTAGCAAGGTCGGTGACGTACTATCTTGGGGTCACCTAAGTCGGTCACCGATGTGCGGAGTTTTCTTGGTTTGGTCGGCTACTATCGCCGCTTTATCGAGAATTTCTCCAAGATTGCGGCCTATGACCGAACTACTCAAGAAAGACAAGAAATTTGAGTGGTCCGTCGCTTGTGATGTGAGTTTTCAGAACTCAAGAAGCGGTTGACCTCATTTCTGCTGCTTGTTCTCCCGATATTCACACAAGTTTCGATATCTATTGTGATGCTTCTCGTCGTGGTCTTGGTTGTGTTCTTATGCAGAAGGCAAGGTTGTGGCCTATGCATCATGCAGCTTGAGGCCCCATGAACTCAACTATCCTACTCATGACTTGAGTTAGCCGTGGTCCATGCACTCAAGATTTGGCGGTATTACGATTGGTAACCGTTGTAGGTGTATTCGACCACAAGAGCTTGAAGTACTTGTTCACCCAAACAGATCTGAACCTCGTGCAAAGGATATGGTTGGAATTGATCAAGGACTATGACATGGGCATTCAGCACCATCCGCAAGGCCAATGTCGCTGCGGATGCACTCACCGGAAGGTGTGTTGCAACATGTTGATGCTCCAAGAGCAAGCGCACCGCTCTCATTTCGTAAATTTCAGCGCTTTAATTTGGGTTTGACCAGAGCACGGTTCTCTTGCTACATTGGTTGTGCAACCAACCTTGGTGGACCAAATCAAGGCGCATGTGCAGCATGATGTTGGTGTGAGCGGATCAAGCGAGAACATCAAGGATGGGATAGCCAAGTGCTTTTCGAGGATGAGCATGGCGTTGTGTGGTTTGGGCGGCGGCTTGTGGTCCCTAAGGTCATGGAATTGCGAATTTGATTCTCCGCGAAGCCCATGATTCTCCTTTGTCTATTCACCCCGGGCTACCAAGATGTATCGTGATCTTCGCCGAGAGATTCGGTGGACTCGCATGAAGCGCGAGATTGCCGTGTTCGTTCGCGAGTGCGGCGTGTCTTTGTCGTGTGAAGGCCGAGCATCGGCGTCAGCGAGTCTTCTTCACCTTTGCCGCGCGAGTGGAAGTGGGATTCGCTGGCATGGACTTCATCACCGATTGCCCCTCGTCAAAGGGAATGATGCCATTTGGGTCGTGATCGACGGAGTTGACTAAAGTGGCACATTTCCTTCCCGCCAAGACTTCGGCCGTGTGGGGCCTTTGGCCGAACTTTATGTCTCGAGGATTGTGAGTCTTCACGGTGCCGAAGACGATTATTTCGATCGTGGTGCGCTTTTCACCTCGCGGTTTTGGCATAGTCTCGCAGAGGCTATGGGGACCCTTCATTTCAAGATGACCTTTCATCCTCGTGATCGATGGTCGACGGAGCGAGTCAACCAAGTGTTGGAAGATATGCTCCGTGCTTGTGTTCTTTCCTATGGGAAGAAGTGGGAGAAGTGCCTACCATTTGTCGAGTTCTCCTACAACAACGACTTTCGGCCGTCTTGGCATGGCACCATTTGAGGCTTTGTATGGAAGGAGATGCAGAACCCATTAAACTGGTCGAGATCGTGAGCGGCAATTTTCGCCCGATTCGATCAATGAGGCCGAAAGTCAAGTTCGCTTGATCGCGAGCATCTGCGCAAGACAAACCGATCCAGCGTAAGAGCTATGCGGATCGTCGTCGCGTGAGTTGAGCTTTGAGCCCAATGACTTTGTGTATCTCAAAGTCTCACCCTTAAAGGGCCATCGCGTTTGGCATTAAGGGCAAGTTGGCTCCTCGATATGTTGGGCCTTACCGCATCGTCGAGAGAGTTGGAACCGCTGCATCTGATTGGAGCTACCACCGCACTTGAGGGTGTGCATGATGTGTTCCATGTTTCACACCAAGAAGTGCCTCGTGTCCCGACCGAGGCTCAGTCCGGAGGTTCTCGATGTGCGTGAGAATTTGACCTATCACGAGCATCCTGCTCAGATTCTTGAGAATCGAACTGAGGACGAGGAACCGTGTCATCAAGTTCCTTAAGGTTGATGGTCAAACCATTCTCAAGATGAAGCAACTTGGGAGCGCGAAGATCGCCTTCGTGCGATTTTCCTTCCTTCTTCTCGAGTAAACTAATCTCGGGTGAGATTCTTGTAAGGGGGAGAGTTGTAACATCCCAATTTTGGGCTTGTGTTTCAAATGTAAGAAAATCAGTAGAAATTAAAACTTTTTCTTACATCATGTAATTCTGTGGTGCCAACAAATTCTTGTACAAGGAATTATGGAAATACATTGTCACAAGTCTTGTTGATCCAAATCTTGTTATTCCAAAACAATCTTGTCAAATCTTATGATCATCCTCTGGAAATATTTTTCCTAAGTCTCTGTGATGGTATGCGATCCTCTGAAAAATCTCACAATTTTTAGAAATTGTTTGAATAATTTTAGAGGTCAAAACTGTTTGACTCTCACCAAACATTAAAACAGAGCCTTGCAGAATTTTTGGAGATTTATTCGCAGCATAAAAATCTCTGAAAATTTTACACAAGGTTAATATCTGAGTTAGCAAGCTCCTGTAAAATTTTCATAATTTTGGAGTTATTTTGCTACCTCCAATAAATCCTCAAAAAGTCTCTGTTCAAACTTAAAACCCAATCGCTTGTATCGCTATCGAGTTCGAGTCGACTCGCTCGAGTCAATCGATTTGATCGAATCAACTAACTGCACCGAGCCTCCCTTTTAAAACGCGCGCGCATTCTCGGCCGTTTGATCTTGATCGTGCGGCTCGCGTGCGTGTATGCATTCGGACCGTCTGGTTGCAATCTTAAATCTGAGCCGTTGGATTAAGATCCAACGCTCGCGTACCCCTTCGTTGTAAATAGAGTTTGCGACGTGGGGCAATCTGAGCCGTCCGTTTCTAATCGTAGGGCTCGCAATCTCCCCATTGTGTTTTGAAGCCCGCAGGCGTGGCGCTATCTCGGCCGTCCGTGTCTAATCCAACGGCTGAAAATTCTCCTAGTACATTCCGCATCGTCTCCTACCTCCGCATCCATGCATGCACAAAGTCAGGGGATGGAGGTGTCAAGTCTTGCTCCCTACAGTCATCCTAGTTAACATTTAGGGGTATGGGAGACACATGCGGCCGAGCCATACCCTATGCCATCATCTCCACCTTTTTCACTTTCGGCCATGCCTTGTGCTTTGCACCATGTCTCCCGAAAAGCATTATTGTCAAACCCTAATGCTTTCGAAGCCTTATAAGCACCCCAACACACTCCTGGTGTTCCTTTACACTGCCATTGAGCTCCATTTTCAATTTTGGAGCTTAACACCTCAAAACCGACAATCCACCATTGTTGAACCGTGGAGCTCCATTGGTGTTCTTGGTGTTCCAGTGGTTCCCTTTCAAATTTCTTTGCACTCTTTTTAACTCCTCACTGTCATGAACATTTCCCCTCACTCAACTTTGGAATTGATTCGCAGGAATTGTCCAATTTGGGGTTTGTTCAAATTCGGCCGGTTTTGGTCATCTTCTTCCTCAGCTCCGGTGAGTGCTCCGTTTTTAAATTAATTGCTCATATAGCTTCTGTGAACCTTATAGAAGCTCTGTTGGTGCTTTGGTACCACTCATTTTGCTTAGGGTACCAATTTGCACCTTTCTTCTTCAAGTCCGGCAAGCCTCCACCGTGGACAAGCATCTCCGGCCATCTTTTGAAGCTCCTCTCCATTAAGGTAGCTTCTTATTAGTCCCTAGAGGCTCGCACCCTTCTCGATCGCACCAGCTTCGCTATTTTCGCATTTCAGCGCAAAGCTCCGTGCTTCATTTTCCGCTCTAGCCGGCGTTCTAGTCCTCACCGCGGCGTGATTGCCACCACTAGGTCCGTAAGGTTATTGCGATTCCATTTCACTACTTGGTTGACGCCGCCGCGACGAGTCGCCGCGATAAGCGTGGAAGTAGCTCGATTTTGCCGAGAGGAACTCCGTTTTAGTCTATTTGTTTAGGGCACACGATTGCTGCCTAATCATTGGTAATCATTGGATGTCATTATTGTGTCTTAATCCGGGCGATTGTGTCAGCGACTTGTGGGCTCGTAGGCTTGGATTTGAAATCCGAAGTCATTAGTGTCTCTTTACATCCTTTTATTGCTAATCATTATTAGCAATAATTTTGTCCTAAGCCGCCACCTTGTGTCACCGCTAGGTGGGCCCTTAAACCGCTTAAACCACTACGTGCAATCATCGGGACACATTAAATCGCTAATCATTAGTTTCGTAATTAATCGCCGCCCTAAAACTCCCTTTCGATCCATCGACGGGCGGGCAGCGCATCTGTCGGCGCTGTCTTTGAAAGTCCACGTGTGTGGCTCAAGGTCAGCGACATGCGTGCCCACGTGTCGGCATCCCTTTGAACTTCAATCAATAGCCACCGCCGATCTCTTGATCAACGGCCAGATCTTGTATGCGCTCGACCATCCGGTTCCCCTCATCATCTGGACCGCCCATCTCGCGACCGCGCACGAGATCATGTGTGCAATCGGACCTTCCGGTTAGATGTGGGTTCTGAGCCGCTCATCTTTAGATCTGCGGTCGTGGTTCACCGAGGCAACCGCATCGTCCGCTGCATGCACTGCTTGGGCCGTTGGATCTTGATCCAACGGTGGACCCGACAGGTTTGGCGCGCGGCGCTATTTCCAGCGTCGTGGTCATTGATTTTAAATCTACGGCCACGGCGCCCACGTCGTTCCTTTGTTTTGGGTTGTTCGTAATTCGGTAAGTATTTATTTAACAATCAAAATGATGTAAAACTTTAGAAACTCATAACTAATTCATTTTAGCTACTTTTTAGTTAATTCCAACTGTAATAAATTATGTTATCACTTTAGCTTATTATAAAAATGGATTTAAGCATGTTCCAAAGTGAGTAAAATTATATAACTAGGAATAACTTGATTTCTGTCATTTTGAATATTCCGTAAAATGAATAAAACTTTAGAAAATGCATATCTTGCTCGTATGTCCAAAATGAATGATTCCAACTTTGATAAATTTGTTATTAACCCAGTGTTAATATAAAAATGATGGTAGGTCCAAGATTGTAACAGAAACCTTGATTAATGATTTAGTACCTATTTCTAGCATTTAGAAAATTCTGGAAGACTTATAAAATGCACAAGTAATTCTCTGTAAATGCAAAATATATATGATAAATTCTAGAAAACCCTCTCATGGTATACTTCATCAGAAAATTAGCTTTGAACATATGTATGCTCTCGAAAATGCACTATGCTAATTTTGCATCTTAGAAAAATCATAGCTAAATCACTTTAACTCCAAATGACCTAAAATTTTATATGGGTTACCTCTATGCCAGTAGGTAGCTACCATAAAAATTTCAGCTTCAAAACCTTCCTAGAAAATGTTTTTGCTCTGATGCTAATTATGGTAGAAAATGTATTTGTTGGTCATATCTTTGCACCACAAATCCAAATTAGGTTTTTCCAGTTTCTATGTCTAGGTATATTCGTATTCTACCTTGTGTATAAATTTCACGCATTTGGATAATTTTGCTTGCTCTTTGTTTAAGTGTTGCTCGCCTTATTGGTTGTTCTTGGTTCTTTTGCCTCTCGCTAGATTCGACATTTGCAGTAACCCCAGAACGATCCTCCGCAACCAATTGAGCAACGACAAAGAAGGCAAGCAGTTTGATCATGTTAATCCCAGATTTTAAGTATTTATGTTGATTTGAATTCTATGTATGCATTGCTACTTTGTTTTATTAGTTGGCCTAGTAGATGCATTTCCTTAGCAAATGATTATCCTCTACTACCACGAGCCTAGGTTACTTGGTCGTGATTTAGAGTTCGTGGATGGGCTCTTGTCACTTAGTAGTTGCAATTAATTGCTTAGCCATGCTTAGCCGGTAGAAATGGGCGTTATCGACTTGTCGATAACCTTGATCACACAAAACTTATTATGATTTATGATTTCCACCTTGTGCCATGTCTACTTATGAAAACTAAAACTAAAGGCAAAATGATTTAGACTTGGGCACAATGGTATGTTGGTGTGATTTTCGGGTGTGGCGAATGGTGCCCGAGTCAACAAGGACCGAACATCTTGTTACATCGAACCAAGCATTTTAGCGTGCTAACCACACTAGAGGGTATGGGACCTCTCTTGACTTAGTACTTTGGCGTGTATTGGCTCGGGTCGCAGGAGGTCGCAGGAGGGATGGTGTTGGGAGACAGTGTCCGAAAGACTTCACCCGATGGGATTTGTTGTCTTTCGCTTGCAATGTAAGCGTATGGTGTTTCTACCCATACGAGCGGCTCGTAGTTAATACACAATATTGGAAAGCGTCTCAGAGGACTTAGCCGTGTTTCGCATACCTACTAAGTGTGCTTTTGGCTTAAAGGCGATCCAAGTGTGGGTACATTGGTACACCCGCAGGTTAAAACTATTCGAATAGCCTTGTCCTAGGTTATGGACACGCTTGCAAGGTCTTTCAAGAGTTAGACTACAACCTTTTAAATTAAAACTTGATGGGTGGTACGAATCGTGATTCGTATATGTTGTGGTGACTATTGGGATAGTCACTTCCAGTGGTTACTTGTATGTATCTCAGATACATCATTACTTTGATAACAAAACAGATTTGCAAACTTGCTTTTAAAATGTATTACATTATTGCAAATAAAATTGGCTTCATGCGAAATGAGACATATAACCTCCACCTAAATGAGCTTGCATGTAGTTTATGAATAGGTCCTGCTATTCCACACGTCGATCTTGCGGGTACAAAGACAATCTTTGTACTCGGTTGCTACGCTTAATTGTTTTGTTGCAGAGGAAGAAGGTGAGCTCGAGGGGCCTCACTTTTGTGAGTCGTGTTGTGGTAGCTATGGGCGACTAGCTTAGCGGCTGGCCGGTTGCCTTGTGGTGTGTGGCTAACCTGGTCGACTTTTGTTCTAGCCATCTTATGGCGCTTTTGCTTCATTGTCATTCTTGTATAATGTTATTTGGCCTCGGCTCTCTTTTGTAATAACTTTACTTTATGTCGTTGTTAAATTTAGTGATATATGTCAGTATGGAAATGATGTGTAATTTTGTGATGATGTGCATATGTTGCAATTAAGAAACATATGTCCATCGAGGCTTAGAATGTTTAATTAGTAATGCTAGAACCATTTGGAGGTTAAGTGTTACTAGTTAAATATTCCGGGTCCTCACAGGAGGCATCCCAGGTAAATCTTCAGGAAAGACATCCACAAAGTCAGATACTATGGGCACACCTTGAATTTGTAAGGCTGGCTTCGCTTCTAATGCACATAGATGCGACTCCACTGCCGCGCTAAAATCCGACTCGCTCGCACCAAGGGTCGGTAAGATAGACAATCTTCCCGCACAATCGATTTGCCCCAAGTGTTGGGACAACCAATCCATGCCAAGAATCACATCCAGACTCGCTGAACCGAGCAGAATAAGATTTGCCAAAAATCCCACTCCTTTAACTATGATAGGAACATCCCGACACTGTAAGTCAGCTCTCATTTCCGACCCCGGAGAGCGGATGAGCAAAGGAACTTCCAAAGGAACACAGTGAAGACCACTAGCGGCAGCAAATGATCTTGAAATAAAAGAATGCGATGCTCCGTAATCAAATAATACCGCAGCAGGGCGAGAATTAACAAGAAGTGTACCAATCACGACATCCGCGCCTCCCGAGCCTCCTCACCAAAGGTGGTTGACTGACCACGCCGCACTCGGGCTTCGATCATCTTCTCGTCGTGGATGACCACTCCTCGCCCGCCCTCCATTAGGACGAGGCTACCGCAACACCACGAGGCAAGCGCATTGGCGTAGTGGCCCTTGTTGTGGCAACAAAAACAAGTAACCTCGGCCGCCGGATTGCGGAGGCCGTGTGTCTGATCGCAGCGCACGTGGTCGAAACACGCTCGCGGTGGGCGAGGAGCCGGTGCAGATGGCCTCGGCCGGTGGAGCAAAAGAACGGCCCATCGTGCCGGCCCACCGAGGACGATCGAGGCGGTGTGAGTAGACCGATCGCCTCCCATTTGCGCTATGGACTCGCCAGCGCTTTGCCTTATGCTCGCAACAATGGCCTTATCTACCAAGGCCGAAAGTCGTGAAGTCCACAATAGATAGCTTGTCCTGCAGCCTCTCTGACAAGCCATCCATAAACTTCTCCCGCTTAGCCTCATCCGAGGCCACCTCCCGAGCATAACGAGCCAAGTGATTAAACTCAGATAGATACTGTCACGCACTTGCGCCCTGCTTGAGCGCGAGAAATTCTTTCTTTTTCAGCTTCATCGTGCCATCGTGATGTGGGCCCGACGGAAAGCCGATCGAACTCCTCCCACGCCGACCACATGGCCGCGGTGCATGGCGAGATAGTTCTCCCACCATGAGAGTGCCGCGCTCTGCCGGTGGGACGCGAAGAGTGCCTTATCTCGCGCTCGCATCGAGCTATGTTGAGCTTTCGCCAACCATGCGCAGCCAATCATCCGCATCGAGAGGTCCCTGAGCGGAGAAAGTCGGCGATCGTGGTACGAGGAACTCGCAAGTCCCCGCGAGTCCGGTGGCCACCACCACCGGCAGGAGTGGAGGTATTCCTAGCAATAACCTCCAAGATACGCTGTCGTCCATGCGGTTTCGCCGATCCGCGAGAACTCAACCATGGTCTGAGGAGGGGAAGCTCTCATCATGACCACCTCCGACCGCCACGCTGCTCTCCCGCCATCCTGCTTTACTAAGACAAGTTAGCAACAACTTTAAGATCAAGAAAGTCCAAAATTCATGAAAGCAAATCAAAAACAAACACAAAGCGTAACAAAGATCAACCAAGAAAACTGGCACGCAGAACTACTCACTTAACACCTTACCCTATTATTCCCACAATCTTCCATAGTTCTCCCAAAACTAATTCCACCTGTAGTAACTATCTTTGAAAGGTAAAGAGAGAAACCAAGTTTCAAAACTTAAATTAGAGTAAGATGAGAGTAGAAAGCTAAGATAGGTAAGGAATAAAATCGAGAATCGCCTAGGTTTTCATAAACCTTTTATAATTTGGAAATAAGACTTTCAAAATACCCTAAGGACGACTATGCTTGGGTTATTACGGTCGAACTAGGCTCGATACCAACTTTGTGAGGACCCCAATTTATTTGGCTTGTAATGCTTAACCAACCATCCGGTCCTAGCATCACAAATCAAATAAATCGAGTCTCGAGATATGTATACTTCCTGCATGTGATACACACCTCACAACAAAATTATGCATCAACTCCATTCCAAACATAGAGTCCAAACCACACACTACCAAACGAAAGATAAACAAATAGTAGAATTATTACGTACATAGGCCTATTGTGCCACAAGATACACAAATAAGCAAGAACGATAGTGAAGCAAAGTGCCATAAGATGGCTATGAACAAAGCCAATCGCGTGCCTTCAACCCACAAGGCATCCGACCGACCGCCAAGTCTAGTCGCCCACGAAACGGCAACACACTCACGTATGAGGCCCAGAGGCTCACCTTCTTCCTCTGCAACAAAACATTAAGCAAAGCACCGAAAGTACAAAGATTGTCTTTGTACCCGCAAGACCGACGTGTGAACTAGCGCACTGCTCATATGCTACATGCAGCTTATTTGGTGGAGGTCATATGTTTCATTTGCATAAAGCCAACTTTATTTGCAATAATGTAATACAGATTCAAAGCAAGTTTGCAATTCATTTTATCGTTGAAATAATCACAAATAAAGATAGATACAAGTAACCACCTAGAAGTGACTATCCCAATAGTCACCACAATATAGCACGAATCCCCGCATTCGCACTCACCCCGCAAGTTTTAATTTAAAAGGTTGTAGTCTAACTCTCGATAAGCTTACCCAAGCATGTCCATCACCTAGGGCGAGGCTATTCGAATAGTTTTTAACCTCGCAGGGTGTACCATGCACCCACACTTCGCACCGCTTTTAAGCCAAAGCACACTACCAAGGTATGCAGCACAGCCTAAGTCCTACGAGACTTTTTCCAATATTGTGTATCAACTACGAGCCGCTGTATGGATAGAAATCCATACGCTTACATGGTAAAGCCGAAAAGACAACTACCCACTCGTGATAAAGCTTTTCTGGACAACTACCATGCTCCCACCTCCATCCCTCCCGCGACCTCCTGCGACCCTAATCAATACACGCCAAAGTACTAGGTCAAGAGAGGTCCCATACCCTCTAGTGTGGTTAGCACGCAAGTGCTCGATAATGAAACTCACAAGATGTTCGGTCCTTAATTGACCCGGCACCATTCCACTACACCCAACAGATCACACCAATCTTACCATTGTGCCTCTGGCCCAAATCATTTTTATTTTTGGTTTTAGTTTGCAAATAAGCATAGCAAAAATGATGAAACATAAAGTTATAGAAGATGTTGTGTGATCAAGGTTACCGACTAAAGTCGATAACCGCCAGCTTCTACCGATAGCTAAGCATGTCTAGCAGCTGAAATCGATCTACTAAGTGACAAGAGATCATCCAAATGATCTCTAATCACAGAAATAACCTAGGCTCGTAGTAGAGATCAATATTTTGTCTACGTGACATGCAACACTGGATTTAACTAATCAACTTTAACACAAATTAAGCGATGCATACATACAGTTGAAACAAAATATTAGACTTTAAAATACTGGGATAAACATGATCAAACTGCTTGCCTGGCTGCTGTTGCTCAATATGTTGCGGAGGATCGTTCTCAGGGTTGCCGCAAATATCGAAACCTAACGATTTGAACAAAACAGCGAATAAGAACGAATAACACCGACCAAACTCAAACAAACAATAACATCAAAACATACCAAACTCACACGGCAACCTAAGCAAGACATAACAAAATTTTAGAAACAGAGAACAATTCATTTTAAGTTATTAAGAACTTTCTATGAATCTCCTAAGCTAAAAACACATCAAAACACTAGTTAATTACTTAACAAATTTTTATGAACAGAAACAGTGTGTAAAACATATCCTAGTAGTTAGTATACTGAAAATGAAATTTTACAGAATTGGGTTCATTGAATTTGGACAATTATTGAAAGGGATATGCATTTTCTAATTTGGAGATTACAATCTACAACATTAAATTAATAAACAGATTTTTGCTACAGATACAAGGTTGAAACTCATTTTAGTAAATAGTACATTTAAAATGAAAATTAACAGCACTGGTTTCATGCAATTTGGATAAAAATTGAATTAGTTATGCATTTTACAAGTTTAATTGAATTAACAGCTCAACAGAAAACATAAACCAGAAATACTAAATCATTTCCGAAATCTATAATGCACTCATTTCATTTCGCACCCACAGCCAGCTTAGCCCTCACATCGACAAATGGCCAAATAAAGGTGTCGACTGTAACAGATTGCTCACGAGGTGACGTCGAAGGCGTATTCTAAGAATACGTCTTCGGCTTACCAAAGTGCAAACCCAACAAACTCTCATAGATAAATACGCTTCCCAACAGAGAAAACGCATATCCAGAGCTACACAATCCTAATCGACAAAGATGGACCCACATGATGCTGACTAAGAGAAAACATAACGGCGGATTAAAGGATTTCTAAACGCGATTTAACAGAGAGCCCCACAAGTCGCTGATCTAACAGTAACCAAGTTTAGCGATAACTAAACTTCGCCGGCGCTCACCGCACGCACAGGGACGGCGCGCGCCACAAGAATCGATCCAAATGCAACTGTAGGGTTTCGGGCGAGTGAGATATACCTTCAGTTCGCAACGATCTCGCGAACTCACCGACGGTGACCCGACTCGAGGACGCTCGCGCGAGCCGGCGCGAACGAGGCGGAGAAGAAGGTGCGGCTCCGCGAGAGGACGCGATAAGCTTCTAGAAGACTCGGAAGCGCATAAGCTCCGCCTTGACACCGTGATCAACAAGCACAAGATAACACCGACGAAGAGGGACCGAGGCGCCGAATTGCTACTACGGCGAGCACCGAGCTTGAGAAGAAAGGGTCGCACACCCTCAACGATGCACCAAAGACAAAAATGAAGCCATCATTAGATTCAGTGCATCAGTGCGATCCAAAGGGACCAAGTGTCGAAGATAGAAACTCACCAGAGCACTAGCAAGCTCGCGGGGCCGAGATCGCCGGAGGCGGAGACGACGATACCGCCCCTGGTGATCCACTGGACGCCAAGGACCCGGAATGGGCAAAATGGAAGCGGCGAAGAGAGTAGATCACGATGGCGTGGTTGCGGAATCAAGGGCGGCGCTAACACGGCGGCGCTACACTCGAGTTCTTCTCCGACCGAGAAGAAAATTTGGGCGGAGAAGGCACGAGAATGGACGCGAAGGGTAGTGGATGGGCTCAGTGGGTAGATGAGACCCCGGCGATGCTTCACGGGCTGACACGAGGACAAAAAGGTGGCAGCGACGAGGGACGTGGCAAGCATGCATGCGCGGCCCTGAGCTCCGGTGAGGTGCGGAGAAGACGAGGGCGGATCTGACAGGTAGGGTCCACCTGTCAGCGACTGACGAAGCGGTGCGAAGCGGTGGTTTAACTCGATCAGGAACGTGTCGACCGTTGGATCTGAGATGGACGGTCGAGATTGATGTATGCATTCGGACAGGTCGGTTGCATACGCACACGTGGACCGTTCGATTTGCATCGACGGTGACACCATCGGATGCCACGGTGCAACTAGGTGGTGCGACCGAGTCAAGTGGTGCGAGTCGGACTCGAGCCGAGGTTGGGTCCGAGCCCGAGGAACAAAGATTTCGTAATCTCGATTTAAAAGACGAGAAGGTTTGGGAAATTTTTAGAGGTAGCTCCAGGCTCCAAAAATTTGAAATTTTTATGGTAGCTAACAGGACTGAGGAAACCTTGTGAAATTTTTTCCAGGAGTTTTCATACACTAGATCTCTCCCAATAAAATTCACAAGCTGATGAATGTAAGTTTGACCAGATTTCAAACTAGGTTGACTTGGCCATTTGAAATAGCAAATAAAATCTAAAAATTGTGAGATAATTCAGGGAGGTAGATAGGATGACCAAGATGATAGGAAAAATAATTTCAGAGGATGATCATAAGTTTGAAGGCTAAGAATTTGCTGACAACAGTTTCCATTCACAAGAATTTAATTCTAGAAAATGGAAATTGCTAGGGAAAATTTGGAAAACTTCCAAATAATTTGATGAGACAACAAAAGTTTTTATTCCTCCTCAAAATTTTACAATGGAGATACAAACCCTAAGTTAGGGCTGTTACATGGGCCCCACATGTCAGTGTTTTCTTTTTATTCTTTTAATTTCTGAAATCCCTGTGCTGACGTCATGCTTGTGCAATAATCCGATTTTTCTGTTAAGAAATAATTCGAAAATTCCAGAAAATCCAAAATTAGGGTTTCTTTTAGATTTAAACTTCCAAAGCCCATACCTTTTGCATCTGAACTCCGTTTGAGCCCATTCAAATTCCTAAATTCATCTAAATTCGAGATCTATTTATTCGAGATTTTTATTTATTTTTTGGAGCTTGTTTTGCCTATGTTATGTATTTGTTTTATTTATTTGTTTCGTTTTGCGAGTAGACGTCGATACGTCGGGGAATTTTGGAGAAGAAGGAGCAGCTCAAGATCAAGACCAGTACCTAGACCTTTTCCAAGGCAAGTCATACCTTTGATCATCTTGAACCCAGTTTTCAAATTACTTTGTTTCAAAGTATTGCATTCTACTTTAATTATTTATTTAAATGCTTTTGGGGTATAGTTATTATCCAATCTGTTATCACCACTTTGGCTTTGTATGTCATAATCTCTTGTCACCCTAGATTGGTTATTAGTTGGTAATATTGTAGCACCAACGTGGGTTGGTTAGATGCGAGTACAATTGCTTAGCCATGCTACGAGTCTCACATCTCATTCGAGTTGCAAATATTAAATATGACTAAGTGACTATGGAACTATGTGATAAAACTATGTGTACTGTGTGCTATTACTTTGTGTATGGCATATGTTGCACTAAAACCAATTGGGTGGGAAAGGATTTGGACTGAGGCAAGTGGTGGATGCTGTGTGATATGGTGGAAGCTATGTGCATGGGATTTAATCTGTGTGACGTAGTTAGATTTTGGAAGTCTTGCCTTGGTCAATTAAGGACCTAACTTTGTGCGCTATTGAACTGAGCCTTACTGTACGACCACATGTCTGATGGGACGGGCCTAACATAGTAGGTTATGGATTCTCGCATTGATGTTCGTGTGATAGGTTAGGTCAGTGTGACAGGTGGAGGTGTGACTACCGGTAGTTGCATCGCGACGGTTCGCCACATCCCCGTCCAATGGCGGTGTGTGTCGAACTAGCATTCTTTGTGAGTGGTTCATGGGAAAGCACATTGGGAATGTCAATGTTTGAGATGAAGTTTCTGAACTATTTTGTTACGACTGGTGCTAGCTACACCAGTTGTATCTTGTGGGTAAAGTGTACAAACTCTACAGAGTGTTAAATCAATCTATTCGAATAGCCGCATCCGCGGTCATGGACATGCTCGGGGATTTCACACGAGGGGTAGATTTTCATAAAATGTTGGGATGGGAGCTATGTGATTTAAGTCATATGGCTATGTGAAATAATCTGTTTAGCTTTGTGTCTTTGTGAAATTAACCGTTAAATTAATACTGTCTATTTGTGTTAAATTATGCTTTCATTCTATTATTGTATTCCGTTGCAAATGTCGCTTTTATGCAAAAGAACCACAGAATCCTTTTCTTTTGGAATAAGCCTACATCTATAAATTGCATTCTGTGGTATGATTTGCGAGTACGGTTGTGTACTCACGCTTGTTGTAAAACTTGCGCCCAAACCTACAGAAGAAGAGGAGTCTACGCTTGCTTTCGAGGAGGAGTTCGTCGAAGGTTGCTGATCGTTAAGGTCTGGATCCCAGTTGGTTGCTTGTGGTGAATTGATGGGATCTACGCTAAAGTTATTTCTGTTCTACTGCTGTTTTATTCTCTGTTAGCCCTGCATGGCTCAATAAGTGTAAACTCGACCATAAGGTCAAAACCCTTATTTGTTATTCAAATTAATCGTTTACTATATTTATCGCTTATGTGGATCGATATTTACCTATGTTGACACTGTGTGCACTAGCGTGATCCTGGACTAGTGCATTATACACAGAGGGTTCCAGAATCGTAATTTTGGGTCCCGACAGTGGATGACCCGCACGGCTCCGCGAATCTCGACCGTTCATCTAGGAATCGACGGCTCACGTCACGTGGGGTTTTGGGCACACGCCCGAACGTGACGGATGCGCCGGTTCAGACCTAAACTCATTTGGCTCGGTCGCTACAGTACTAAGCGGCTAGGGTTTGGCTGACAAGGTTGACTAACCCATTTCAAACTCTGAAAGTTTGACCGGGGCTTTAAAAATAACAATTAAATTCGTAAAAATACGAAATTTTGTAGAGAGGTTATTGGGATGATATATGTCTCAAATAAAATCTAAAATCCACTGTTTCACCTTTACAAACATATAAATAATTCACCTAAACCGAAAAGGTTGGTTAAAAAGCAAATACCTTTCTCAAGGTCAAATTAATTTCTGAAACTTTGACAAAATATTTTTGACCAAGATAATTTATCTGCTATTTGACAAAAACATTTCCCCAGCTTCAATACAAGCATTAACTTGTATTTTCTTTTGAAACTTCAAATAGTTTTTGAATTTGACTAAAAGTTGGAGGGTTTTTAACTTGCAACACAATGCCCAAATTGAAAAAATGAGCAGTAATGCTAACAAAAGCATTTGATTACTGTTCATTTAAACTGAGGCTGTTACAATTGGTCAGCCCAAAGGACATGACAGTGAACTCAAACAGCCCATATCTTGTTGAAAAAGCTGTCTTGGGGATGTCTTCTTTGCGGATCTTGAGCTGATGGTACCCTGACCTTAAATCTATCTTTGAGAACACCCCAGCTCCTTTCAATTGGTCAAACATGTCATCAATCCTTGGTAGAGGATACTTGTTCTTGATGGTAATCTCATTTAAAGCACAGTAGTCCACACACATTTTCTGTGTACCATCCTTCTTTGCAACAAAAATTACTAGAGCTCCCCAAGGTGAGGAGCTAGGTTTGATAAAACCTTTGCTCAACATGTCTTCAATCTGCTGCTTCAGCTCTACTTGGTCATCAACGTGCAACCTGTAAGGTCTTTTGGAAATGGGGGAGGTCCCTAGGACAAGGTTAATGACATATTCAAGATCTCTATTTGGCGGCATCCCTGGGAGCTCATTAGGAAACACATCTGGAAATTTTGGGACCACTGGGACATCTTCCAACGAAACAACTTGGCACTACAAGCTAGAGCTCCATCAAGCTTTTTGGGAGAGGCTTTAAATTCCACTGCGACTCCACTGGGGCTGGTCAAAGAGATGCTTCGGCCACGACAATCCAACATTGCATGGTGGTCTGCTAGCCAATCCATGCCCAGGATTACATCTAGGGACTTGGTGTCCAGGAGAATGAGGTTGGCTAGAAATTCTACTCCTTTTATGACCAATCTAACTTGTGGACAACCATAGTTCGTGCTTAACTCCGAACCGGGGGATTGGACCAACAAGGTAGCTTTAAGAGTTATAACTTCAAACTGGTGCTTGGCAGCAAAACTCTGAGAGATAAACGAATAAGAAGCACTAGAATCAAACAAAACGACAACTGGCACTGAATTTACCAGGAACATACCTAGTACAACGTCCGGAGAGGTCAGGGCTTCTTCCACTGCAACATGGTTCACACGACCTCTCCCATAAGGTTGAGAGGTCCTGACTTGAGGAGGTCTTGCAGCTGGCTGGGAGGTTCAGGTTGGGGGAGGTCCTGAAGAGAAGGCCCCCAAGGCTTGTCTTGTCCTCTGCGGGCACTGGCTAGCATAGTGTCCCACTTGATGGCACCTAAAACATGTGATTCATGCTGTGGAGGAGGTCTTGGGTGGCTGGTTGCTACTGCTAATGTTGCAGCGATAACCTTGGGCAGTGGGGTGAGAGGTCTTGGCGGTGGTCCGAGAAGTACTAAGAGGTACTTGGCGTTGGTGTTGGTGGCATCTTTCTCTTGTACATCTCGGAGAGCTCTCTGCGAGACTCCTTAATGAGCATAGCCTTGTTCACTGGTGCTGGAAATCAGGGTAGTCATTGCCAACAACTTGGACCTTCAAGCTGGGATGGAGACCTCGCTTGAAGCGCTTCTAACGGGCATCATCAGTGGCAACATCTCCATGGGCATAACGGGACAGCTGTGTAAACTTGGTGAGATACTCACTCATGGACATATTCCCTTGCTTGAGGTCCCAAAATTCATTCTTCTTCACTCAACCTTCCCATCTGGGACATGGGAGTGGCAAAAGGCTGTTGAGAATTCAGCCCATGTGATCCTTTGGGGGTCTATATGAGAGGCACAAAAGGTGTCCCACCATTCCGTGGCAGCGCCTTGCAATTGGTGCGAAGCAAACAAGACCTTCTCATGGTCTTCACAACGTGCAATGTCAAGCTTCTTTTCTGTGGACCTCAGCCAATCATCAGCATCCAGAGGCTCAGGGGAACTTGTAAAGGTGGTTGGGCGAGTCTTCATGAACTCGGATAGCCTTGATTGGGGGAAAACAGGAGATGGAGGAGGTGGCACAACTGTTGCTTGGCTGTTTTGGCTCATCATGGCAAGCAAGGCAGTGGTGGTCTGGCTTTGCTGGGCCATCATCTGGTTCATGTTTTGCATCATCGAACTCATCATCTGGGCTTGAGCTGCCATGAACTGTCCCAGCCCTAGATCTGCCACGGCTGCAGGAGGAGGAGGTGGTAGAGGCAATTGCTCTGCTGGCTCATCCTAACTTGCTGATTGCTGGGTTTGAACCTGTAACAGCCCTAAGTTAGGGTTTATGTTTCAAATGTAAAATTATGAGGAGAAATAAAAACTTTTGATGCCTCATGAAATCATTTGAAAGTTTCTACATTTTTCCCTAGCAATTTCCATTTTCTAGAATTATATTCTTGTGAATGGAAGTTGTGTCAACAAAATTCTTGACCTTAAACTTGTGATCATCCTCTAGGAATATTTTTCCTATCATCTTGATCATCCTATCTACCTCTCTGAAAAATCTCACAATTTTTAGGTTATGTTTGCTATTTCAAAAGGGCAAGTCAAACCATTCCAAAATCTGGTCAAACCCCTAGAACAGCAGCTTGTGAATTTTATTGGTAAACATCTATTACATGAAAATTCCTGGAAAAATTACACAAGGTTGTTCTCTGTCCCAGTAAGCTTCCATAAAAATTTCAGAATTTTTGGAGCTCGGGAGATATCTCTAAAAATTCTCCAAACCTGCTCAGCCTTTTAATTTCAAACCTAGAAACACTGTTCCTCTAGCTCGAACCCCACTTGAGCTCGAGCCCGACCGCGCCGCTTGGCTCAGTCGCACCGCCTAACTGCACCGCCCGAGCCCGATCTCTGTCCGCCGTCCGATGTGAATCGCACGGTCCACACGCGCGCATCTAATCGACCTGTCCGAATGCATCCTTTGATCTTAACCGTCCATCTCAGATCCAACGATCAGCACCGTCTTGGTCGAGTCAAACCACCTTATCGCACCGCGCTAGACTCCGGCTCGCGCCGCTTAGCTTCACATCGACGAGTGGGCCCTCCTTGTCAAGATCGCCCTCGTCTTCTCCGCGCTCACCGAGTCGCGATCGCTCAGCGCATGCGCACACGCAGCTCGCCGCCGCCACGCCGTGGACGCGTGTCCTCGCCGGCGTATCGCTAGGCCTTCATCAACCCACCGCACTCCATCCATTCTCGCTTCGCCGCTCGCCGCCCCTCCGCCCATTTCTTGGTTTCGGCCGGAGAAGAATCACAGAGCAGCGCCACCGTGTCAAAGCCGCTCTCGAGCCCACGACCCCGCCATTGTGTTCCACTATCCACGCCGCCTCCATTTTGCCCATCTCGGATTCTTGTCGTCCAGTGGATCGCCTGGTACAACTTCATTGTCTTCGCCTCCGGCAGCTTCGGTCCCGAAGTCGTTTGGGCGTTTTGGTGAGTCTCTAGGCTCAACACTGTAGGATCGCGGCAAGGCTACGATAGCACAAACAAAAATTTTACCGCGCAACCAAGGAACCACCGCAAGTAATAGATCACGAGATTACCACTAGACACGCCGACTCGTAGCGGAAGTAGAGTCGTTATAGCGAGTTGATGCAGTCGTAGTCATACTTGCTGCGCGTCTTCTCCTCCTACTCCGACGAACGCCGCAAGTTCTCCTCCGCCCCACGAGGTCGCCGTGAGTCGCGGATCGCCCTAGTGCCGATGCTTCGCAACAAGACCTCCAAGGTATCCACACGCACGGGGCAGGGACACCACGCGCAGGAGTGCTAGCGCCGACGGCGTGGTTGAGGAGAGCGTGGCTATTGGGGTTTCGCGGTTTTCCGATCAAAAGGATTGATCGATCACTTCACCCCATGCCACCGCCCCTCTATATATAGGCATCCATAATGGGTCCCGAACAGAGGCCCAATAGGAACTCGTGGCCTATAAGAATTGGATCACCATCCAAATAAAATCCTAGCCCTTTAAGTGTGTGACCTATAGGTTCGTGTGTAATCGGTTGTGACTCGGAAACTCTTTCCGATCACGAGTCGTCAATGTACCTAGCAGCACATACAACGATTCCCAAACACACACGTAATATATCTGACGAACCTTAATGCAATATGATCTACGACTGTGTCCTTATCACTTACGACCGGCTGATTTAGTCACGACTAGCCATAATCACACAACCAGTTCAGAATTCCTCACGACCGCTAGTATCTAACTACGACCGCTTGCAACTCCTTACGACCGGGCCAGGATTATGTTCGAGTAGTCTTCGACTAGGTCGATTCCATGCGATTTCGACCAGCCTACGACCTCGCAATCGAACGACTGCTTGTGTATTCTCCCTTTGCCTCACGACATCCGTTGAACTACAGTGAGATAAAATGTCATCCATGGACTGTTCAATACTTTCTCGATCAAGTGTCGAATAACTCATGTGGTCGACACTTCGACCACTAGTGGCATGGCCATGCACTTTCTTTATTCGACCACAACGAGGGGCCCAGACATCTCTCCCGTTATGTTAGGAGGGGCAAATCCCATATCCGACCAAACATTCCTCCGCATGTTTCATAGCATACCCGAAAGCTACCTTTATAACTACCCATTCATGAGTAGCGTTTGGCAACCCCTAAGAGTGCTATTACACATGTAGGAAACCATGCCGATCTCTGTCTAAGGATTATACATCATCATTGCTTGAGACCAACTAACGACACATAGAATCATAACAATCTCAATAGTGTCTCAAGGTGGTCTTATCCAAAGACTATGTTCTCTAACATGTGTCCACATTATTGATTCGATATCTCTATATCCATGACCGGTGAAACACGGTCATCGATCAATACATGTATCGGTCGAGAGTCACCGTGTTCCACCAAAGGATATTTGACCAGGATACTTTAGAACGACATTATATAATATAAAGAGTTTCACCAACAAGTCACATACTCATTGATCTATATAACTGATGATTCATTCAAGGAACAAGATAACATATTATCAAATGTTATGAACATAATGAAATATAATCATCTCTATGATTGCCACTAGGGCATATTTCCAACAGTCTCCCACTTGCACTAGAGTCAATCATTTAAGTATCTAATACCGATAGCTCTTGTGTGCGCCTCATGCTTTGGTCAGTGTGAGAGGTTTTGTCAACTGATCAAGAACATTTAAATCTGTATGGATTTTGCATATCTTAACATCTCCTCTATCCACCAATTCGCGAATAAGGTGGTAACGCCGAGTATATGCTTGAACTGATGGGATCTAGGCTCCTTAGCCTGCCAATGGCTCCATTATTGTCACAATAGAGATCCATTGGGCCCAAGGCACTCGAACCATACCCAATTCAAGAATGAAATTTCTTATCCAAACACCTTCCTTTGCAGCTTCGTGGCCGCAATGTACTCGCCTCTGTCGAGAATCAAGAACCGCCCCTTGCTTGAACTTTTCCACCACCGCTTCCTCCATTCAAAATGAATACATAACCGATTGCGAACGATAATCATCTTTGTCGGTTTGGAAGCTTGCATCGTGTAACCATTTACAACGAGCTCTTCATCACCGCCATAAACTAGGAACGCATCCTTAGTCCTTCTCAAGTACTTAAGAATGTTTTTCACGCTTGTCCGCTGACTTTCACCGATCACTTGGTATCTACTCGAACACTTAGAGCATATGATACATCCGGTCGAGTACATATCATGGCATACATGATGGATCCAATGGTCAAGCATATGGAATACCATTCATACGGTCTCGCCATCGCTTGTCGAAGGACACCGACTTTGCTAAGACTTATGCCATGTGACATAGGCAAGAACCCTTTCTTGGCATCCTCGCATGTGAACCGAATCAACATCTTGTCAACATAAGTACTTTGGCTTAATCCAATTAGCCTTCTCGATCTATCTCTATAGATTTTTATCCCTAAGATATATGTCGCTCTCCTAGGTCCTTCATAGAAAACTATTTTTCAATGATACCTTAACAGATTTCAAAGATTGGAATGTCATTCCGATCAATAATATGTCATCTACATATAAGATCGTAATAACGAAAAGTGCGCTCCCACTAACCTTAATGTAAACACAAGGTTCTTCTTTGTTCTTGACTTAAACCAAACCTTTCGATCTCCTCATCAAAACGTATATTCCAACTCCGAGATGCTTGCTTCAACCCATAAATGGACTTTTGAAGTTTGCACACTTTACTAGCATTCTTTGGATCGACAAAACCTTCAAGTTGTGTCATGTACACATCCTCACTTAGGTTTCCATTTAGGAAAGCCGCTTTGACATCCATTTGCCATATCTCATAGTCGAAATATGCAGCAATAGCTAGAATGATCCGTATAGATTTAAGCATCGCATCGTGAGAAAGTCTCATCGTAGTCAACCCTTGAACTTGTCGAAACCCTTTTGCGACAATGAGCTTTATGAATGTGAACATTTCCATCCATATCAATCTTTTTCTTATAGATCCATTTGCACTCAATGGTTTTAACACCATCAAGAGGATCGACCGTGTTCCAAACCCGATTGTCACTCATGGAGTCTATCTCGATTTCATGGCTCCAAGCCATTTCTCGTAGTCCGGGTCCATCATCGCTTCCTCATAAGACTTAGGCTCATCATTATTCAACAATAATACGCCATGCCCATACCTTACAGGCAATTGACGTGGCCTTTAGATCTACGGGGTCGATGCCTCATCCACGTGTTCAACAACAATTTGTTCATCCCGTAGAGATTCAGAGGAGTTGAAACACTTTCGATGTTTCTCGAATTTCTTCGAGTTGCACCTTTCTCCCACCGACGCCTTTTGAAAGAAACTCTTTCTCCAAAGGCACCATTTCGCAACAAAACTTTGCCCTCTTTCCTCTGTAGAAGTAATATCCTTTGGTTTCTGGATATCCTATAAAGAAGCATTTATCGACTTAGGTGTGAGTTTGTCGACGTCAAACGCTTAACATAGACATCACATCCCCAAATCCTTAGAAAAGACAAACTAGGACTCTTCCCACCCACATCTCATATGGTGTCTTATCTACCGATTTTGATGGTAACTTATTTAAAGTGAAAGTGGCGCTTCAAGAGCGTAACCCCAAAAATACAATGGCGGATCGATTGGCTCATCATCGATCGAACCATGTCCAACAAAGTCCGACACGCTTCGCCTGACACCCCATTCCATTGTGGAGTGCTCGGTGGTGTAAGTCGGGAACAATTCCACATTGCTTCAAATGATCACCAAATTCATGGCTCAAAATTCACCTCCACGATCGATCGTAAAGATTTGATTGTCTTGCCAAGTTGATTCTCAGACTTCATTCTCGAACTCCTTGAACTTTTCAAAGGATTCCGACTTGTGCCTCATTAAGTAGACATATCCATATCTACTATAGTCATCGGTGAAGGTAATGAAGCACAAAACCACCTCTAGCCGCCGTGCTCATTGGTCCACACACATCGCATGTACGAGTGCCAATCTGCTCTGACGCCTCTCAACTCGACCGTGAAAGGGGTCTTGGTCATTTTTCCGAGTAGGCAAGATTCGCACATTTCAAATGATTCCAAATCAAATGAGTTTAGAATTCCATCATCATGGAGCTTCTTCATACGCTTTCACTTATGTGACCCAAACGACAATGCCAAATAAAAGTGGAATTCATGTTATTAGGCCTAAGCCTTTTCGCATTAATATTATAGACGGTGTAACATCAAGATTTAAAATAAACAACCCATTTAAAACAGGTGCATAGCCATAAAACACTTCATTCAAAAATATAGAACAACCATTGTTCTCAATAATGAATCTATAACCTCTCGCCATCAAACATGAGGCGTAGATAATGTTTCTACCATGGTCGAACGTAATAACAATTATTTAATTCCATAATAAATCTCAAGGCAAAAGTAATGGCAAGGTCCCGACGGCTAATGCAAAGAACCCTTGCTTTATTCCCGACGCGAAGATCCATCTCGCTTCTTGCAACTCTCCTAATCCTTGTTAGACTCAGATCGAATTGCAAATATGAGCAACCGATCCTAGATCAAATACCCATGAGTTAACAAGAATCAGCAAGAAAAACATCTATAACATTAATACCTCAAGTGGAAGGTTTAGTCCCACCATTCTTTTCGATCACCAGTATTTCTTGCGCTCCTCTTCCAATGGCCTAGCTCCTTGCAAGAAAAGCATTCATTCTCTTGAGTCGGGCCGACTTAGTCTTAGGCTTAGGCTTATTGGTTTGGATCCTATCCAAGCTTTAGCCTTACCCTTTCCATTGACCTTAGTCTTAGCCTTCTTCTTGAAGCTCGACTTTTTGCACCATCATCACATGATCGTTGCTTTTCTTAATGTCGCCTTCCGCAGCCTTGAGCATCATATGCGCTCGTGAGATTCTTGTCTAAACTATTCATATGGTAGTTCGTAATGAACGCCCATAGCTTGCGTGAAGCGAAGCAAGAATCAAATCAGAGCCAACTCTTGACTAAGTGGAAACCAAGTTTTTCCAAGCTCTGTGTAACCAACCATCTTGATCACATGTGGCTCACCGACTACCCTAAGCTAGCTTACACCCAAACAAGTTCTTTGAGATCTCATATCTCTCGCTTCTGCTTGTGTCTCAAACATGCCTTTGAGCGCAACGATCATATCATAGGCCTCAATGTTCTCAAACTGCTTCTGAAGGTCTGAGTTCATATCAGCAAGCATGAGACAACTAACATCAAGGGACTCATCACATGCCTTTTTATAGGCGCTTTTAAGAGTAGCAGCAGATTTTCAAGCAGCACATCCGAATTGGTTCCTCTAGAACATGTTCCTTTTATCTTGCCTAAGAACAATTTTAGGTTGCGGACCAATCCGCAAAATTTGTTCCATTCAGTTTTTCCTTATCAAGTATCGAACGCAAAGCAAAACTGGATGTAGGTACAGCAGTTGGTGCCATGATCTACAACATAAAATATGCAAAACTAAGACATATGTTCAAAAAGTAACTTGTATTAAACAATTTAATAAAGATACTCCCACTAAATACCATATCCTCTTATGACATTCTAGTGATTCAAGATCCATAATTAATTAATCTCCTAGTGAGTTTTGGCATCACGCTAGAAGATTAGTGAATATGGTAAGCAACCTTTGCTAATCATATCTCTATATGACTCTTGTTGTTGGGCAAGATCTCTATGCTCCGCACCCAACCCTATGCCCCAAAGTCCATAATCAAGTATGATGACCTTGTCAAGTTAGACCAATGCTAAGCATGTAAGTGTCCACACAAACCCATCTAGTCAAGGAGAGTTAATGGCACTCGCTTTGGCAAGACCTACCATTAAAATACAAGACTTTGATGGTGCAAGAAATTGGGAGGGCATCAATTTTAACTCAATATTATGAGGGAATTTTACTTCTACCATGTCAAGAGCATTCAAAGCAATTAAATAACATGCATAGAAATAAAAGAACAAAAGAAAGGCATTCACAAACAATCATATTGTATTGTGATATAGTATGACCCTTCCCGAAGGTGATCTCCATCGCCGTGCTTCACGTGCGCCATGTCTCCAAGTACTCCCACTAAACCATTATCGCTAATAGCAATAGTGATAAAATACAAAGGGTGAAAAGGCATCACAAGTCGACACGCAGTCGTTATACAAATATAGACACCTTGGGCTGCAATAGCATGACACGCAGTCATGAACATTACACACACACATGCATCTCATACATTACGGGTCATACTATTCACAAAATCCTGCAAAAACAAGTTAGGCATAGAATCACATTCTATCTAACATATGACGTGAATTAGCAAAACCCAAAAACAAGTTAAGGTCCTAATCCACAGGAGTGGCAACCCGCTCCAAAAGGGCGGAAGCCCTATCTATATTCTAAGGTCCTGCTCGGCGGTTCCGTCCATGTAAATCGCATTGGATTAATCACATTAACCCTTTCCGATCGTAACTCGATTCGATCAACCGATTGATCTTCGCGCATCCATGGATTTACGATCACCGCTCGCCCGATGGCGAAACCCGACCGTAGAGGCAAGTCGTGATACGACCATGAACACACAATCACGTAATAACGATCATCAATCACCTTACGACCACCGCGCATGGACGCATCATATCGACCATCGCCAAGAACTATCTATCATATAGAACGCACTCAAGAGAAATAGAAATAGATCACATCTATGACCCCGCATATCACCATATGCATCTAATCCGAATCTAAAACTAAACGATGGCTCGATACCATCGTAGGATCGCGCAAGGCTACGATAGCACAAACAAAAATTTTACCGCGCAACCAAGGAACCACCGCAAGTAATAGATCACGAGATTACCACTAGACGCGCCGACTGTAGCGAAGTAGAGTCGCTGAAGCGAAGCTGATGCGCCGTAGTCGCATTTGCTGCGCGCCTTCTCCTCCTACTCCGACTTTAACGCCGCAAGTTCTCCTCTAGCTCCCGAGGTCGCCGTGAGTCGCGGATCGCCCTAGTGCCGATGCCGCAACAAAGACTCCAAGGTATCCACACGCACGGGCAGTGGACACCACACGCAGAGTGCTAGCGCCGACGGCGTGGTTGAGGAGAGCGTGGCTATTGGGGTTTCGGGTTTTCCGATCAAAAGGATTGATCGATCACTTCACCCCATGCCACCGCCTCTTTATATAGGCATCCATAATGGGTCCCAATGTAAGGCCCAATAGGAACTCGTGGCCTATAAGAATTCTGGATCACCATCCAAATCAAATCCTAGCCCTTTAAGTGTGTGACCCTATAGGTTCGTGTAATCGGTTGTGACTCGAAACTCTTTCCGATCACGAGTCGTCACGGTACCTAGCAAAGACATAACGATTCCCTAACACACACGTAATATATCTGACGAACCTTAATGCAATATGATCTACGACTGTGTCCTTATCACTTACGACCACTCGCACTTAGTCACGACTCGCCATAATCGCATACAACCATCAGAACTCCTTACGACCGCTAGTATCTAACTACGACCGCTTGCAACCTCACGACCGCCAGGTGATTATGTTCGAGTAGTCTTCGACCAGGTCGTATCTCCATGCGATTTCGACCAGCCTACGCACTCGCAATCGAACGACCGCTTGTGTATTCTCCTTTGCCTCACGACATCCGGTTGAACTCGTGAGATAAAATGTCATCCATGGACTGTTCAATACTTTCTCGATCAAGTGTCGACAACTTCATGTGGTCGACACTTCGACCACTAGTGGCATGGCCATGCACTTTCTTTATTCGACCACAACGAGGCCCAGACATCTCTCCCGTTATGTTAGAGGGGCAAATCCCATATCCGACCACCACATTCCTCCGCATGTTTCATAGCATACCCAAAGCTACCTTTATAACTACCTGGGCCATTGAGTAGCGCTTGGCAACCCCTAATAGTGCTATTACACATGTAGGAAACCATGCCGATCTCGTGTCTAAGGATTATACATCATCATTGCTTGAGACCAACTAACGACACATAGAATCATAACAATCTCAATAGTGTCTCAAGGTGGGTCTTATCCAACACTATGTTCTCTAACATGTGTCCACATTATTGATTCGATATTCTATATCCATGACCGTGAAACACGGCCATCGATCAATACATGTATCTGTCGTGAGAGTCACCGTGTTTCACCAAAGTGATATTTGACCAGGATACTTTTAGAACGACATTATATAATATAAAGAGTTTCACCAACAAGTCACATACTCATTGATCTATATAACTGATGATTCATTCAAGGAACAAGATAACATATTATCAAATGTTATGAACATAATGAAATATAATCATCTCTATGATTGCCACTAGGGCATATTTCCAACAAACACTTGGTCCTCTGGGATCGCATTTCTCCTCTGAGGCTAATGCTAGGCTCGTTTTCGTCTTTGGTGGGTTGTCGAGGGCGTGCGGCCAGTTCTTCTCCGAACACGGTGTTCCGCCGCCGCAACGATTCCGGCCGCCTCGGTTCCTCTTTGTCGGCATTATCGTGTGTTTATTGCTCCTGGTGTCGAGGCGAAGCTTAAGCACACCTCCCAGAGTCTTCTAGAAGCCTGTGGCGTCTTCTTCGCGGGAGCCGTAGCTTCTTCTCCGCCTCCGGTCGTCGCGAGCTCAACTCCGGTGACCATCGTGTTCGCGAGGTTGCAGCGCACCTGGGGAAACCACTCCCGAGTCCTGAGCGCCTCTCTTTCGCCGTATCATCCTATCTCGCCGTCGCGGCCGCGCGCGGGAACGCCGGTAAGCCGCCGGTATCATTAGCGCTAAGCACAGTTCTTAGCACTAATCAATCCTTTTAATGTATCTATGACTAGTGGGCCCCGGTGCTAAGCGTGTTTAGAAACTTAAATCTGGCCGTTTAAAATCTCTGAGTCTCTGTCATGTGGGCCCGGATTGTCAGTTAAGGATTGTGTAAGTTTCGCACGCGCTTTCCGCTCGGAAGCGATTTTCTCGGGCATGTGTGTTAGGATCATAAGATATTAAGCCAAGACGTATTCTCGTATCACGCCGACGCCACCTTCGCGCGAGCTGTCCCGTGAGCGCTGCACAGCAGTTCGCCGCTGGTCGTGGCTAGCTGGTTGTCGGTAGAAAAAGTATTGAATGCTTTAGTAATTCTGAAATCTATTTTCTGTTGCACTCTTAATTCAATTAGACTTAGAAAATGCATAACTAATTCAATTTTTCTCCAAATCGCATGAAACCAGTTCTGTTATTTTTCATTTTAAATGTATTATTTACTAAAATTGGTTTCATCCATGTCTCTGTTAGCAAAAATCTGTTAATTGATTAATTGGTGTATTATGTATTTTCCAAATTAGAAAATTCCTATCTCTTTCAATAATTGTCCAAATCCAGTGAATCCAATTTTGTAAATTTTCATTTTTAGTGTACTAATTATCAGGATAGGTTTTTAGATATGTTTCTGTTCATAAAATTTTGTTAAGTAATTATCTAGTGCTTTAATGTGTATGTTAGCTTAGAAAATTCCTAGGAAATTCATCACAAATTCTAATTAAGTGTTCTCTGTTTCTAAAAATGTGTTAGATCATGCTTAGGCTGCTGTGTGAGTTTTGGTATGTTTTGTTGTTGTTGATTGTTTGAGTTTTGTCGGTATTATTTGTTCTTATTCGTTGCTTTTGCTCGATCGATAGATTGCGACTTGCTCCGTTTTATCGAGAGTGATCCTCTGCAATGTGTTGAGCCTATTGAGCAAGAGTACCAGCAAAGCGCTTGATCATGTTAATCCCAAGATTTTAAATTCTAATATTTTGTTTCACTATATGTATGCATTGCTTAATTTGTGTTAAATTGATTAGTTAAATCTGTGAGTGCATATCCTGTAGGTGAAATTTTGATCTCTACTACCGAGCCTAGGTTACTTGTCGTGATTAGAGTTCGTTGGATGAACTCTTATCACTTAGTAGATTACGAGTTCGGCTGCTTAGCCATGCTTAGTTTCCTAGATTTGGGCGATCATCGACTTAGTCGATGATCTTGATCACATAAAATTATTATTGTTCCTTATGTTTTCACTTATGCTATGTTAATTGCAAAACTAAACCAAAACAAAACGATTTAGACTTGGGCACAACGGATGATTGGTGTGATCTGGGTGTGATCGAATGGTGCCCGAGCCGCTTAAGGACCGAAGTTACTTGGCGCCAATGCATCGAGCATTTTGCGTGCTAACCACACTAGAGTATATGGGACCTCTCTGACCCAAGATTTTGGCGTATTGGCTCCGGTCGAGGAGGTCGCAGGAGGGATGGTGTTGGGAGCGTGGTAGTTGTCCTAAAAGCTTTACCCCGCAAAGGTAGTTGTCTTTTCGGCTTTACCATGTAAGCGTATGGATTTCTATCCATACGAGCGACTGTAGTTAATACACAATATTGGAAAAGTCTCGAGGACTTAGTCAGGCTGATACCTTCTAAGTGTGCTTTGGCTTAAAGGCCCAAGTGTGGGTACATTGGTACACCCTACGCAGGTTAAAACTATTCGAATAGCCTCATCCTAGGTTATGGACACGCCTGGATACGCCCCAAGAACTAGACTACAACATTTAAATTAAAACTTGATGGGTGGTACTAATCTGGATTCGTATATTGTTGGGTGACTATTGGGATAGTCACTTCTAGGTTGTTTATCTTTACTCTTTGTTATTATTACTTTATCATTATTTCGACATTAAAAATGAATTGCAAACTTGCCTTCAAATCAGATACATTATTGCAAATAAATTTGGCTTTGTGCAAATGAAACATATGGCCTCCACCAAATAAGCTCGCATGTAGCATATGAACAGTCCGCTAGTTCACACGCTGCCTTTAAGGGTACAAAGACAATCTTTGTACTCGATGCTTTGCTTAATGTTTTTGTTGCAGAGGAAGAAGGTGAGCCCCAAGGGCCTCACTTCGTGAGTTGTGCCGCGCTCGTGTTCACGACTAGGCTTGGCGGTCCGGCCGATGCCTTGTGGGTTGAAGGCTCACGATTGACTTTGTTTATAGCCATCTTATGGCACTTTTGCTTCCGCTGCTCATCTTCCGTTATTTGTGTATCTTTTGGCCGGCCGGCCCGTGTCCGTAATAATTCTATGGTTGTTATCTCGCTTAGTAGTGTACTGCTTGGACTCTATGTTTGGAATGGAGTTGATGCATAAATTTTGTGGTGAGGTGTGTATATCGCTCGGGAAGTATACATATCTCGAGGCTCGGTTTATTTGATTTGTGATGCTAGGACCAGTGGTTGGTTACATTACAAGCCAAATAAATTGGGGTCCTCACAAAGTTGGTATCAGAGCCATTCTCGACCGTAGTAACCCAAGCATAGTCGCCTTTAGGATATTTTGGAAAAGCTTATTTGAAATCAGAAAAGATTTACTTAAAACTTAGGCAGCTCTCGATTTTACTCTACCTATATTAGCCTTCTACTCTCATCTTACTCCAATTTGAGTTTTAAAACTTGGTTTCTCTCTTCCTTTCAAAGATAGTTAAGCCTCCTAGTGGAATTAGCTTTGGGAGAACCATGAAGATTAATCCACCAAACTTGTGGGGATAATAGGTAAGGTGTAGAACGAGTAGTTATCTGTCTAATTTTGTTGGTCAGATAAATCGTTGTTTTAACCTTGAGACATTACCTTCCTTAGCGACACTGCTCACCAATACGGCTCGGCCGCCGGAGATTGATCTCAGAATCGAAAGTTTTTGTGCTAGCTTTGTGTTTGTTCTGTGGACTGTTTCAGTGAATGTTGGCTTTCTTGCTTTTAGGTTTGTGGCTAACTTGTCTTAGTGAAACAGGATGGCCGGGAGAACACGTGGTAGTCGGGCCACCGCGTGGATGAGGAGCTTCTCCTCCGACTATGGTTTGAGGTTCTCGCCGATCGAGCGAACCGCATGGACCAGACGCGCATTTTGGAGGTTATTGCTAGGAATACCTCCACCCTTCCGGTGCCTCGATCCGGGTGGCGCACCGCACTCGCGGGACTTGCAGAGTTCCTCCGCACGCACTCGCCGATTTTCTCCCGCCTCGAGGACCTCTCGATGCGGATGATTGGTCGCGCATGGTTGAGCGAAAGCTCAACATAGCTCGCCGTGCACAGATAAGGCGCCTTCGCCCCACCAGCCTTGAGGGCGCGTGACTCATGGTGGGAGAACTATCTCGCCATGCAGCCCGCGGGCCATGTGGTCGCGGGGAGGAGTTCAGACTGCTGTCGCCCACATCCCCGGCGCCTCGATGAAGTCAAGAAGAAAGAATTCTCGCGCCAAGCAAGGGCGCAAGTCCGTGATTTGAGTATCTCTACGAGTTTAATCATTTGGCTCGTTATGCTCCGAGAGAGGTGGCCTCTGATGAGGTCAAGCAGGAGAAGTTTATGGATGGCTTGTCCGAGGAGCTGCAGGACAAGCTATCTATTATGGACTTCGCCGACTTTCAGGCCTTAGTGGATAAGGCCATCGTTGCAGAGCATAAGGCTAAGGCGCTGAGCGAGTCCCGCAAGCGCAAATGGGAGGCCCATCGCCTTCTCACGCCACCACTCGCCCTGGCCGGGCCAAGACCGGGCCCGCTTTGCCGCACCGCGCCGAGGCCATCGCACCGCCTCGCCCACCGCAGCCGTGCCACCACCACGTGCGCCGCGATCCAAGAGCAGGTGGCCTCCGCAATCCGGGCGGCCGATGTTACTTGTTTTCACCACAACAAGGGCCATTATGCGAACGCTCGCCTAAGAGTGTTGGAGCAGCCTCGCCCTAATGGAGGACGCAGTGGGAGTGGTCACCCACCGACTGTAAGATGATCCAAGCCCTGTGGTGCGAGCAATGGTCGAGTCAACCATCTTTCACCGAGGAGGCTCAGAGGCGCCAGATGTCATGATGGGTACACTTTTGTCAATTATCATCTTGCCGCAAAGATATTTGATTCTCGAGCATCGCATTCTTTTATTTCAAGATCATTTGCTGCTGCTAGTGGTCTTCACTGTGTTCCTTTGGGGAGTCCTTTGCTCATTCGCTCTCCGGGTTCGGAAATGAGAGGTGATTTGGAATGCCGTGGTGTTCCTGTTGAAGTCAAAGGGGTAGGATTTTTGGCAAATCTTATTCGCTTAGTTCAATGAAGTCCGGATGTGATTCTTGGCATGGATTGGTTGTCCCAACACTTGGGGCAAATCGATTGCGCCAGAAGATTGTCTATCTCACCACTCTTCAAAGTAGCAAAGTTGGATTTTCGCCGCACCGCAGGACCACATTTGTGTGCATTAGAAGCGAAGCCAGCCTTGCAGATTCAGGATGTCCCCATAGTATCTGACTTTGTGGATGTCTTTCCCGACGATTTGCCTGGGATGCCTCCAGTTCGAGACCTTGAGTTTGTCATTGAGTTGCTTGCCCGCACCGCCCGATTTCGGCGCCAGATCGGATGCTTCCCAATGAATTGGAGGAATTGAAGAAGCAATTAGGTGAGCTTCAAGCAAAGGGTTTCATCCGTCCTAGCTCATTGTAACAGCCCTAAGTTAGGGTTTGTATTTCAAATGTAAATTATGAGGAGAAATAAAAAACTTTTGTTGCCTCATGAAATCATTTGAAAGTTTCTACAATTTTCCCTAGCAATTTCCAATTTTTAGAATTTAATTCTTGTGATTGGAAATTATTGTCAGCAAATTCCTAGCCTTCAAACTTGTGATCATCCTCTGCAAGTATTTTTCTGTCATCTTGACCATCCTATCTACCTCTCTGAGAAATTTCATAATTTTTAGAATTTATTTGCTATTTCAAATGGCCAAGTCAACTCTGTTTGAAATCTGGTCAAACTCCCTGTACAGTAGCTTGTGAATTTTCTGTAGAACAATGCAGTGCATAAAAAGTTCTGAAAAATTTATAAAATGTTGTTCTCTGTCCAAAGTAGCTACCATAAAAATTTCGGAATTTTTGGAGCTCGGGAGATATCTCTAAAAATTCCCTAAACTCTCTCAGCTTTTAAACTCAAAATCAGCAATCATCGCTTATTGGGTTCGAGCCCAACTCGCTCAAGTCCGACCGACCACCTCGGCGATCTCGGCTCGACACGCCAGCCTTCTCCGCCGCCAGCACCGACTCAACCCGAAGTTCGACTCGACCGCGCCACTCGCCACTTGATCCAACCGCATCAGCTTAGCTCGCGCTGTTGCCGCCGCCGACGGTTTGGCCCCACTCGTCAGAGCCCATTCTCCACGCGGCGCGCGCACGCGCCAGCTCGCCGCAAGACTCGCTTATCTCACGCGCCGCTCTTCACCGCCCGGCGCATGCGTGCTACCACGCCGAGCCGCCGTCCACCCGCCGCCCACCGCTCACCTCGTTGCCTCCGCCCTTCCCTTCTTAAGCCGCCGAGGGTCTTCTACCTCATTTTCTCCTCCTCGCCCCACTTTCTTCTCCACCGAGCTCAAAGCCGAGCGCGCTGCCACGCCGAGCTGCCACCGCCTCGGTGCTCTCCGGCCATCGCCGAGAAGCGCCACGGTGTGCCTAGCACCCCGTGGAAGCGAACCCTCAAGAAATTCGAGAGTTTCACATCGTGGAGCCGCGCCTTCTTCTTCTCAAGTCCGGCAGAACCGCTTCCGCCGCCGCGTTTTCTCCGGTGAGCTCCACCGATTCTTCGCCGGTGAGCACGCCGACTCCACCTTCCTTCTCCGCCACTCACACGCCCTCTCGCTCACCTCAGTTCCAGTGCCGCGATCGCTGCCGCGCCGCCTGCTCACCGCCGCCGCCTTCTCTCCGCCACCTCCTCCTCCGCATCATCCCTGAGTTCACGGTGACCCATCGTACTCATGCGCGCACGCTAGTTGCTTAGAGTCCGCCAAACGCGCGCCATGTTCACCATAGGTTCTTCCGCCGCCGCCGCCGCGCCGCCGCCGTGGTCCACCTCCGTGATGTTCCGCCATGGTCGGTGCGCACAGCACCAAGAACCCATTTTGGCCCTTTGCCGCATCGCGGAGCTTGGCTCGCGGCGACACGCGGCAATCTCAAGCCACGCTCGTTGTCGACGCGTGATTTGAATCGAGATCGCTGCGAACCGTCCGATGCCGAATCAGCGTCCAGATAGAGCCACGTCTTTTCCTTATTTCTATTGTTTTGGAATCTCCGATAGAGTTATTTTTTCAATCAAAATTGGGTTAAACTTAGAAATTCATATCTATTTGATTGTAAGTCCTTTTCGGTTGTTTTAAATTTTGTTAGCTTTGGTATTGTCTAAAGTTTAATCTAAAATTGGGTAGAGGTTTAGTTCAGCTCCAGAAGTTGGATTTTAAAATGTGTTTAGAAATAGGTTTAAATTAAAATGTTCAAACTTGCACTTAAATTGTAAAATGCATAACTAATTCAATTTTTCTCCAAATTGCATGAAACCAGTGCTGATAATTTTCATTATGAATGTATTATTTACTAAAATTAGTTTCATCCATGTCTCTGTAGCAAAAATCTGTTAATTAATAAAATGATGTTTTATGTATCTTCTAAATTAGAAAATGTATATCTCTTTCAATATTTGTCCAAATCCAGTGAAACCAATTTTGTAATTTGTCATTTTTAATGTACTAATTATAAGGATAGGTTTTAGGTACTGTTTCTATTCATGAAAATTTATTAAGTAATTAACTAGTGCTTTGATGTGTATTTAGCTTAGAAAATTCATAGAAAATTCTTAATAACTTAAAATGAATTGTTCTCTGTTTCTAAAATTTTGTTATCTTGCTTAGACTGCTGTGTGAGTTTTGGTATGTTTTGATGTTGTTGTTTGTTTGAGTTTTGTCGGTGTTATTCGTTCTTATTCGCTGTTATTTGTTCAATCGTTAGGCTTCGACATTTGCGGTAACCCTGAGAACGATCCTCTGCAACAGGTTGAACCTATTGAGCAGCAAAGATCCGTGCAAGCAGTTTGATCATGATAATCCCAGTATTTTAAAGTCTAATATTTTGTTTCAAATTGTATGTATGCATTGCTTAATTTGTGTTAAATTGATTAGTTAAACTGTAGTCGCATATCCTGTAGACAAAATATTGATCTCTACTACCTGAACCTTGGTTATTTGCTGTGATTAGAGTTCGCTGGATGAACTCTTGTCACTTAGTAGTTTACGTGTTCAGATGCTTAGCCATGCTTAGCTTCCGGTAGAATTGGGCGATTATCGACTTAGTCGATAATCTTGATCACATGAAATTATTATTGTTCTTATGCCTTGTTAATTACAAATCTAAAAATGAAAACAAAATAAAATGATTTAGACTTGGGCACAATGGTAAGATTGGTGTGATCTGTTGGGTGTGACTGGAAAGGTGCCCGGGTAAATTAAGGACCGAACATCTTGTGAGTTCCTCGTTATCCAGCATTTTGGCGCATAACCACACTAGAGTATATGGGACCTCTCTGACCTAGTACTTTGGCGTGTATTAGCTCCGGTCGCAGGAGGTCGCAGGAGGGATGGTGTTGGGAGCATGGTAGTTGTCCAAAAGCTTTACCCCGCGAAGGTAGTTGTCTTTTCGGCTTTACCATGTAAGCGTATGGATTTCTATCCATACGAGCTGCTCGTAGTTAATACACAATATTGGAAAAAGTCTCGAGGACTTAGCAGTGCCTGCATACCTTCTAAGTGTGCTTTTGGCTTAAAGGCGGTCCAAGTGTGGGTACAGTGGTACACCCCTGCAGGGTTAAAACTATTCGAATAGCCTCGTCCTAGGTGATGGACACGCTTGGGTAAGCTTTTCAAGAGTTAGACTACAACCTTTTAAAATTAAAACTTGAAGGGTGGTACGAATCTGGGATTCGTGCTATTTGTTGGGTGACTATTGGGATAGTCACTTCCAGGTGGTTACTTGTATCTATCTTTATGTTACCGTTATTTCAATCTTAAAAATGAATTGCAAACTTGCCTTTAAACTGTATTACATTATTGCAAACAAATCTGGCTTTGTGCAAATGAAACATATGGCCTCCACCAAATAAGCCTCGCATGTAGCATATGAATAGGTCTCGCTAGTTCACACGTTGCTCTTGCGAGTACAAAGACAATCTTTGTACTCAGATGCTTTGCTTAATGTTTTTGTTGCAGAGGAAGAAGGTGAGCCCAAGGGCCTCACTTCTGTGAGTTGTGCTGCCGCTTCGTGTTGGACGACTAGGCTTGGCGGTCCGGTCAGATGCCTTGTGGGTTGAAGGCACACTGATTGGCTTTGTTTATAGCCATCTTATGGCACTTTTTGCTTCATTGCCTTCTTTCGCTATTTGTGTATCTTGTGGCCAGTCGGCCATTGTCTGTAATAACTCTTCTGTTGTTACTTTCTGTTTTGTAGTTTAATGTTTGGACTCTATGTTTGGAATGGAGTTGATACATAATTTTGTTGTGAGGTGTGTATACTGCTTTCTGGGAAGTATACATATCTCGAGACTCGCTTTATTTGATTTGTGATGCTAGGACCAGGTGGTTGGTTAAGCATTACAAGCCAAATAAATTGGGGTCCTCACAAAGTTGCTATCAGAGCCATTCTGACCGTAGTAACCCAGGCATAGTCGTCCTTAGGGTATTTTGAAAGGCTTATTTCCAAAGTCTAAAAAGGGTTTATGAAAACCAGGCAGATTCTCAGATTTTACTCCTTATCTATCTTAGCCTTCCACTCTCATCTTACTCTCATTTGAGTTTAAAAACTTGGTTTCTCTCTTCCCTTTCAAAAGATAGTTATTTACCGGTTGAATTAGTTTTGGGAGAACCATGGAAGATTAATCCAACTAAAACTTGTGGGAATAATAGGGTAAGATGTAAAGCGAGTAGTTATGTGTCTGATTTTGCTGGTTGGACTTTACCCTACTTTGTGTTTGTTTTTGGACGGTTTTCATGAATTTTGGGCTTTATTGCTCTTAGATTTGTTGCTAACTTGTCTTAGTGAAACAGATGGCGGAGAACGCTGCGGGGCGATCGTCGTGTCATGATGAGGAGCTTCCTCCTTCGACCATGGCCGAGGTTCTCGCCGATCGACCAAACCGCATGGACCAGACGCATTTTGGAGGTTATTGCTAGGAATACCTCCACTCCCGCCGGCGTGTGGCGGGCACTGCACTCTGGGACTTGCAAAGTTCCTCCGCACGCAGCCGCCGACTTTCTCCCGCTCGAGGACCCTCTCGATGCGGATGATTGGTCGCGCATGGTTGAGCGAAAGCTCAACATAGCTCGCCGCGCACGAGGATAAGGCGCTCTTCGCGCCCCACCACCTTGAGGGCGCACTCATGGTGGGAGAACTATCTTGCCATGCAGCCGCGGGCCATGTAGTCACCGAGGAGTTCGGGATCAGCTTTTACGTCGGCCCACATCCCCGATGGCCCGATGAAGTCAAGAAGAAGGAGTTTCGCGCCAAGCAAGGGCGCAAGTCCGTGACGGAGTATTTATACGAGTTTAATCACCGCTCGTTATTCTCTCGTGAGGTGGCCTCGATGAGGCTAAGCAGAGAAGTTTATGGATGGCTTGTCCGAGGAGCCAGGACAAGCTATCTATTGTGGACTTCTCGATTTTCGTGCCTTGGTAGATAAGGCCATTGTTGTCGACCACAAGGCGGGCGTCAGGGTGAGTCCCGCAAGCGCAAGTGGGAGGCCCATCGCCTACTCACACCACCTCTCTGCCCCTCAAGCCGACCAAGCACTGGGCCCGCTTCTTTTGCTCCACCGCGCCGAGGCCATCGCGCCGCCTCACCCACCACAGCCTTGTTTCAGCCGTGCACTCGTGATCCAAAGAGCAGAGTGGCCTCCGCAATCCGGCAGCTCGAGGTCACTTGTTTCGCTGTCACCAAAGGGCCATTATGCAAATTCTTGCCCTCGAGTGTTGCAGCACCCTCGTCCCTAATGGAGGACGCGGCAGGGAGTGGTCACCCACCGACTGTAAGATGATCCGAAGACCTGTGGTACGAGCAATGGTCGAGTCAACCACCTTTCACCGAGGAGGCTCGGAGGCGCCGATGTTGTGATGGGTACACTTCTTGTCAATTCTCGTCCTGCTGCAGTATTATTTGATTCTGGAGCATCGCATTCTTTTATTTCAAGATCATTTGCTACTGCTAGTGGTCTTCACTGTGTTCCTTTGGGAGTTTCTTTGCTCATCCGCTCTCCGGGGTCGGAAATGAGAGCAGATTTACAGTGTCGGGATGTTCCTATCATAGTCAAAGGGGTGGGATTCTTGGCAAATCTCATCCTGCTCAACTCAGCGAGCCTGGATGTAATTCTTGGTATGGATTGGTTGTCCCAACATTTGGGACAGATCGATTGTGCCAAGAAGATGGTTTTCCTCACCAACCTTTATAGCGAACAGGTCGGTTTTTCTCCGCAGCTACAAGGGTCGCACCTCTGTGCCCTTGTAGCAAAGCCAGCTTTGAAGATTCAGGAGGTTCCCACTGTTTGTGAGTTTGAGGATGTTTTCCCTGATGATTTACCTGGGATGCCTCCAGTTCGAGACCTTGAGTTTGTCATTGAGTTGCTGCCCGGTACCGCTTCGATTTCGAAGGCGCCGTATCGGATGCCTCCTAATGAGCTAGAAGAATTGAAGAAGCAGCTTGGTGAGCTTCAGGCAAAGGGTTTCATCCGTCCTAGTTCATCTCCTTGGGGTTGTCCGGTGATCTTTGTGAAGAAGAAGGACAAAACTTTGCGCATGTGTGTTGATTACCGTCCTCTCAATGAGGTGACGGTGAAGAACAAATATCCTCTGGCCCGCATTGATGATCTGCTTGATCGGTTGATCGAGCTCGTATTCTCAAAGATTGATTTGAGATTGGGGTATCATCGTCGTAATCGATCCGAGGATATTCAAGACGGCTTTCACTACTCGTTATGGCTCGCATTTAGTACACCGCCATGTCTTTCTGCTTAACCAATGCTCCAGCTTTGTTCATGAACCTTATGAATTCGTATTCATGGAGTATTTGGATAAATTCGTGGTGGTTTTCATTGATGATATTCTTATCTATTCCAAGATCAAGAAGAGCATGCCGAGCATCCAAGATTGTTTTGGGCAAATCGCGGGAGCACAAGCTATATGCGAAGTTCAAAGAAATGCGAAGTTCGTTGAAGGAAGTGGCATTCTTGGGCCATGTTCTTTCACCGAGGCGTAGTCAGAGATCCCAAAGAAGGTCAATGATGTTCTATCTTGGGGTCACCAAGTCAAGCCATCGATGTGCGGAGTTTTCTCGGTTTAGCGGGCTACTAGCGCCGCTTTATCGAGAACTTCTCCAAGATCGCAAAGCCATTGACTGAATTGCTCAAGAAGGACAAGAAGTTTGCGTGGTCCTCTGCTTGTGATGAGAGCTTTCAGGAGCTCAAACAGCGATTGACTTCATCTCCAGTTCTTGCTCTTCCCGATGTCCACAAGAGCTTCGATATCTATTGCGATGCCTCTCGCCGTGACTCCTGATGTGTTCTTATGCAGAGGGCAAGGCGCTTGCCTATGCATCTAGGCAGTTGAGACCTCATGAGCTCAACTATCCCACCCATGATTTAGAGCTTGCTGCAGTGGTTCATGCACTCAAGATTTGGCGGCATTATCTGATCGGTAACCGCTGTAAGGTGTATTCTGATCACAAGAGCTTGAAATATTTGTTCACACAGCCAGATCTGAACCTCAGGCAAAGGAGATGGCTAGAATTGATCAAAGATTATGATATGGGTATTCGATCATCCCGGTAAGGTCAATGCTGTCGATGCACTTAGCCAAAAGTGTATTGCAATACTTTGATGATTCAAGAGCAAAGAACCGCACTTCTTGCGAATTTCGGTGTCTCAACTTGGGTTTGGTTGAGTATGGTTCCTTGTCGCCTTGGTTGTGCAACCAACCTTGGTGGATCAAATCAAGCGCACATCAATCAGATGTTGGGGTGAGTAAAATCAAGCGGAACATCAAGAATGGATCACCCGGTGTTTCACGTAAGATGAGCATGGCGCTGTGTGGTTTGGGCAGCGCCTTGTGGTCCCAAAGGTCCCAGAGTTGCGGATTTGATTCTCCATGAGGCCCATGATTCCCTTTGTCCATCCATCCCGGCCACCAAAATGTACCAAGATCTGCGTCGAGATTACGGTGGACTCGCATGAAGCGCGAGATTGCGTGTTCGTTGCCGATGCGACGTATGTTGTCGTGTCAAGGCCGAGCATCGGCCCCGAGGTCTTCTTCACCCTTGCCTATACCGTAATGGAAGTGGATTCTGTGGGCATGGATTTCATCACCGTTTGCCCTGCATTTCTTCTGAAAGGATGCTATCCGGGTGGTTATTGACCGTTGACAAAAGTAGCATACTTTCGGCCAGTGCGTACCACCCTCAGTGTCAGTAAATTGGCGGACCTCTACATATTCCGTATTGTGAGCTTGCATGGTGTGCCACGAACGATTGTGTCAGATCGTGGTTCTCTTTTCACTTCCCGACTTTGGCATAGTCTGCAGGAGGCCATGGGGACCCGTCTTTCTTTCAGTTCAGCATTTCATCCCCAAACTGACGGCCGATGAGCGAGTCAACCAGTGCTTGAAGATATGTCTCGTGCTTGTGTTCTTTCCTATGGGAAGAATTGGGAGAAGTGCCTACCGCTGCGTAGTTCTCCTACAACAACAGCTTCGAGTGCTAGTCTCGGTATGGCACCATTTGAGGCTTTGTATGGGAGGCGATGCAGAAACCCCATTGAACTGGTCGAAACTGGGAGAGATGGTTCTTTGGCCCGATTCCATCAATGAGGCCGAAAGTCAAGTGCGCTTGATTCGTGAGCACTTGCGCGTAGCTCACCCGTGCGTAAGAGCTATGCAGATCGTCGTCGCCGTGAGTGAGTTTCCACCAATGACTTTGTGTATCTCAAAGTCTCACCTTTGAAGGGACATCGCGTTTGTGTCAAGGGCAAATTGGCTCCTCGGTATGCCGGGCCTTATCGCGTTATCAAGAAAGTGGAGCCGTTGCATACCAGTTGGAGTTGCCAGCTACACTTGAGGGGGTGCATGATGTATTCCATGTATCACAATTGAAGAAGTGCCTCCGTGTTCCAGTTGAGGAAACGCCATTGGAAAATATCGATGTGCAGGAAGATATGTCTTATCGTGAGCGCCCCGTTCGTATCCTCGAAGAAGCTGAACGCCGAACAAGGAACCGTGTGATCAAGTTCCTTAGAGTTCAGTGGTCGAACCACTCCGAGGATGAAGCTACTTAGGAGCGGGAAGATTGTCTCCGTGCAGACTACCCGTCCTTCTTCTCCCAGTGATCAGAATCTCGGGGCGAGATTCCTGTAAGGGGGGGAGATTTGTAACAGCCCTAAGTTAGGGTTTGTATTTCAAATGTAAATTATGAGGAGAAATAAAAAACTTTTGTTGCCTCATGAAATCATTTGAAAGTTTCTACAATTTTCCCTAGCAATTTCCAATTTTTAGAATTTAATTCTTGTGATTGGAAATTGTTGTCAGCAAATTCCTAGCCTTCAAACTTGTGATCATCCTCTGCAAGTATTTTTCCTGTCATCTTGACCATCCTATCTATCTCTCTGAGAAATTTCACAATTTTTAGATTTTATTTGCTATTTCAAATGACCAAGTCAACTCTGTTTGAAATCTGGTCAAACTCCCTGTACAGCAGCTTGTGAATTTTCTGTAGAACAATGTAGTGCATAAAAAGTTCTGAAAAATTTATGCAATGTTGCTCTCTGTCGAAAGTAGCTACCATAAAAATTTCAGAATTTTTGGAGCTCGGGAGCTATCTCTAAAAATTCCCTAAACTCTCTCAGCTTTTAAACTCAAAATCAGCAATCACTGTTTATTGGGTTCGAGCCCAACTCGGGCTCAAGTCCGTCCGGACCACCTCGGCGCGTCTCGGCTCGACCGCGCCAGCTCTCCCTCCGCGCCGCACCGGACTCAACCCGAGTCTGACTCCGACCGCGCCACCTCGCCACTTGATCCAACCGCACCGCCTCGCCCGCGCCGCGTTGCTGTCGCTGACGGTTTGGCCCCACTCGTCAGAGCCCGTTCTCCACGCGGCGCGCGCACGTGCCAGCTCTTCCGCGCGCTCGCTCTCTCTCACGCGCCGCTCTTCACCGCTCGGCGCATGCGTGCTGCCACGTCGAGCCGCCGGTCACCTCGCCGCCCACCGCCTCACCTCGTTGCCTCCGCCCTTCCCTTCTTAAGCCGCCGAGGGTCTTCTCTACCTCGTTTTCTCCTCCTCTGCCCACTTTCTTCTCCACCGAGCTCTGAAAGCCGAGAGCGTCGCCGCGCCGCTCCGAGCGTTTCAGCCGCTCCGGTGCTCTCCGGTCATCGCCAATAGCGTCACGTTGTGCCTAGCACCCCGTGGAAGCGAACCCCTCAAGAAATTCGGAGTTTCACATCGTGGAGCCGCGCCTCCTTCTTCTCCAAATCCGCAGAACCGCCTTCGCGCGCGTCTTCTCCGGTGAGCTCCACTCGATTCTTCGCCGGTGAGCATCGCTCGACTCCACCTTCCTTCTCGCTCACTCACACGCCCTCTCGCTCACCTCGTGTTCCTCGCTGCCGTTGATCGCGCGCCGCCTCGGCTCACCGTCGTCGGCTTCTCTCCGGCCACCTCCTCCCCTCCGCGTCATCCCGGTGAGTTCACGGTGACCCACTGGTACTCATGCGCACGCTTAGTTGCTTAGAGTCCGGCCGAAACGCGCGTGCCATGTTCACCGTAGGTTCCTCTCCGCTCCGCCGCGTCGCGCCGCCGCTGTGGTCCACCTCCGGTGATGTTCCGGCCATGGTCGGGTGCGCAATAGCACCAGAACCCATTTGGCCTTTGCCGCATCGCGGGAGCTTGGCTCGCCGGCGACACGCGGGCAATCTCGAGCCGCCGCTCGTTGTCGGACGCGTGATTTGAATCGAGATCGCTGCGAACCGTCCGATGCCGAATCAGCGTCCAGATAGAGCCACGTCTTTTCCTTATTTCTATTGTTTTGGAATCTCCGATAGAGTTATTTTTTCAATCAAAATTGGGTTAAACTTAGAAATTCATATCTATTTGATTGTAAGTCCTTTTCGGTTGTTTTAAATTTTGTTAGCTTTGGTATTGTCTAAAGTTTAATCTAAAATTGGGTAGAGGTTTAGTTCAGCTCCAGAAGTTGGATTTTAAAATGTGTTTAGAAATAGGTTTAAATTAAAATGTTCAAACTTGCACTTAAATTGTAAAATGCATAACTAATTCAATTTTTCTCCAAATTGCATGAAACCAGTGCTGATAATTTTCATTATGAATGTATTATTTACTAAAATTAGTTTCATCCATGTCTCTGTAGCAAAAATCTGTTAATTAATAAAATGATGTTTTATGTATCTTCTAAATTAGAAAATGTATATCTCTTTCAATATTTGTCCAAATCCAGTGAAACCAATTTTGTAATTTGTCATTTTTAATGTACTAATTATAAGGATAGGTTTTAGGTACTGTTTCTGTTCATGAAAATTTATTAAGTAATTAACTAGTGCTTTGATGTGTATTTAGCTTACAAAATTCATAGAAAATTCTTAATAACTTAAAATGAATTGGTCTCTGTTTCTAAAATTTTGTTATCTTGCTTAGACTGCTGTGTGAGTTTTGGTATGTTTTGATGTTGTTGTTTGTTTGAGTTTTGTCGGTGTTATTCGTTCTTATTCGCTGTTATTTGTTCAATCGTTAGGCTTCGACATTTGCGGTAACCCTGAGAACGATCCTCTGCAACAGGTTGAACCTATTGAGCAGCAGCATCCAGGCAAGCAGTTTGATCATGATAATCCCAGTATTTTAAAGTCTAATATTTTGTTTCAGCTGTATGTATGCATTGCTTAATTTGTGTTAAATTAATTAGTTAAATCCGTAGCTGCATATCCTGTAGACAAAATATTGATCTCTACTACCTGAACCTAGGTTATTTGCTGTGATTAGAGTTCGCTGGATGAACTCTTGTCACTTAGTAGTTTACGTGTTCAGATGCTTCCGGTAGAATTGGGCGATTATCGACTTAGTCGATAATCTTGATCACATGAAATTATTATTGTTCTTATGCCTTGTTAATTACAAATCTAAAAATGAAAACAAAATAAAATGATTTAGACTTGGGCACAATGGTAAGATTGGTGTGATCTGCTGGGTGTGATCGAAAGGTGCCCGGTCAATTAAGGACCGAACATCTTGTGAGTACACATTATCCAGCATTTCAAGCGTATAACCACACTAGAGTATATGGGACCTCTCTTGACCTAGTACTTTGGCGTGTAGCTCCGGGTCGCAGGAGGTCGCAGGAGGGATGGTGTTGGGAGCATGGTAGTTGTCCGAAAAGCTTTACCCCGCAAAGGTAGTTGTCTTTTCGGCTTTACCATGTAAGCGTATGGATTTCTATCTATACGAGCGGCTCGTAGTTAATACACAATATTGGAAAAAGTCTCATAGGACTTAGCTGTGCCGGCATACCTTCGGAAGTGTGCTTTTGGCTTAAAGGCGATGCCAAGTGTGGGTGCGAGTGGTACACCCCTGCAGGGTTAAAACTATTCGAATAGCCTTGTCCTAGGTGATGGACACGCTTGGGTAAGCTTTTCAAGAGTTAGACTACAACCTTTTAAAATTAAAACTTGAAGGGTGGTACGAATCTGGGATTCGTGCTATTTGTTGGGTGACTATTGGGATAGTCACTTCCAGGTGGTTACTTGTATCTATCTTTATGTTACTGTTATTTCAATCTTAAAAATGAATTGCAAACTTGCCTTTAAACGGTATTACATTATTGCAAACAAATCTGGCTTTGTGCAAATGAAACATATGGCCTCCACCAAATTAGCCTACATGTAGCATATGAATAGGTCTGCTAGTTCACACGTCAGTCTTGCGAGTACAAAGACAATCTTTGTACTCAGATGCTTTGCTTAATGTTTTTGTTGCAGAGGAAGAAGGTGAGCCCCAAGGGCCTCACTTCTGTGAGTTGTGTTGCCGCTTCGTGTTGGACGACTAGGCTTGGTGGTCCGGTCAGATGCCTTGTGGGTTGAAGGCACACTGATTGGCTTTGTTTATAGCCATCTTATAGCACTTTTGCTTCCGCTGTCTTCTTTCAGTTATTTGTGTATCTTGTGGCCAGTCGGCCATTGTCTGTAATAACTCTTCTGTTGTTACTTTCTGTTTTGTAGTTTAATGTTTGGACTCTATGTTTGGAATGGAGTTGATACATAATTTTGTTGTGAGGTGTGTATACTGCTTTCTGGGAAGTATACATATCTCGAGACTCAGTTTATTTGATTTGTGATGCTAGGACCAGGTGGTTGGTTAAGCATTACAAGCCAAATAAATTGGGGTCCTCACACTCATCTCCTTGGGGTTGTCCGGTGATCTTTGTGAAGAAGAAGGACAAGACTTTGCGCATGTGTGTTGATTACCGTCCGCTCAATGAGGTGACGGTGAAGAACAAATATCCTTTACCCCGCATTGATGATCTGTTTGATCAGTTGACTGGAGCCCAGGTGTTCTCAAAGATTGATTTGAGATTGTGGTATCATCAGGTCAGGATCAGATCTGAGGATATTCCGAAGACGGCTTTCACTACTCGTTATGGTCTGTACGAGTACACCGTCATGTCTTTTGGCTTAACCAATGCTCCAGCTTTATTCATGAACCTTATGAATCTAGTATTCATGGAATATTTGGATAAGTTCGTGGTGGTTTTCATTGATGATATTCTTATCTATTCCAAAACTGAAGAAGAGCATGCTGAGCATCCGAAGATTGTTTTGGGCAAGTCTGCGTGAGCACCACCAGTCGCGAAGTTCAAAGAAATGCGAGTTACGTTGAAGGAAGTGGCATTCTTGGGCCATGTTCTTTGTAGAGGCGTAGGCTGTGATCCCAAAGAAGGTCAGCGATGTTCTATCTTGGGGTCGGCCCAAGTCGATCCATCGATGTGCGGAGTTTCCTCGGTTTAGTGGGCTACTACCGCCGCTTTATCGAGAACTTCTCCAAGATCGCAAAGCCGATGACTGAATTGCTCAAGAAGGACAAGAAGTTTGTGTGGTCCCCTGCTTGTGATGAGAGCTTTCAGGAGCTCAAACAGCGTTTGACTTCAGCTCCAGTTCTTGCTCTTCCCGATGTCCACAAGAGCTTCGATATCTATTGCGATGCCTCTCGTCAGGGACTCGGATGCGTTCTCATGCAGGAAGGCAAGACAGTTGCCTATGCATCTAGGCAGTTGAGACCTCATGAGCTCAACTATCCCACCCATGATTTAGAGCTTGCTGCTGTAGTTTATGCACTCAAGATTTGGCGGCATTACCTGATCGGCAACCGCTGTGAGTTGTATTCTGATCACAAGAGCTTGAAATATTTGTTCACCCAGCCAGATCTGAACCTCAGGCAGAGGAGATGGTTGGAATTGATCAAAGATTATGACATGGGTATTCAGTATCATCCTGGCAAAGCCAATGTGGTTGCTGATGCACTTAGCCGAAAGGTGTATTGCAATACTTTGATGGTCCAAGAGCAGCAACCTGCACTTCTTGCAGAATTTCAGCGCCTCAATTTGGGTTTGGTTGAGCATGGTTCCCTTGCTGCCTTGGTTGTGCAACCAACCTTGGTGGATCAAGTCAAGGCAGCGCAGCAATCAGATGATGGTGTGGGTAAAATCAAGCAGAACATCAAGAATGGATCAGCCAAGTGTTTCACAGAAGATGAGCACAGTGTTGTGTGGTTTGGGTAGCGCCTCGTGGTTCCAAAGGTTCCAGAATTACGGGATTTGATTCTCCATGAGGCCCATGATTCTCCTTTGTCCATCCATCCCGGGGCCACTAAAATGTACCAAGATCTGCGTCAGAGATTCTGGTGGACTCGCATGAAGCGCGAGATTGCCAGGTTCGTTGCCAGATGCGACGTATGTTGTCGTGTCAAGGCCGAGCATCAGCGTCCAGCGGGTCTACTTCAGCCCTTACCTATACCAGAGTGGAAGTGGGATTCTGTAGGCATGGATTTCATCACTGGGCTACCCCGTACTTCTTCAGGGAAAGATGCCTTATGGGTTATCATTGATCGATTGACGGTGGCCCACTTCCTTCCAAAGGCGATCGAAGATTGATGTGAATCGCCTAGCGGATCTTTACATATACCGCATTGTGAGCTTGCACGGCGTGCCACGAACCATTGTGTCAGATCGTGGTTCTCTGTTCACTTCTCGGTTTTGGCACAGTTTACAAGAGGCCATGGGGACGCGTCTTTCTTTCAGTTCAGCCTACCATCCTCGGTCGACGGCCGATGAGCGAGTCAACCAGTGCTTGAAGATATGCTCGTGCTTGTGTTCTTTCCTATGGGAAGAATTGGGAGAAGTGCCTACCGCTTGCCGAAGTTCTCCTACAACAACGACTTCCAGGCTAGTCTCGGTATGGCACCGCTTGAGGCTTTGTATGGGAGGAGGTGCGAACCCGTTGAACTGGTCAAATCGTGAAAGAGGTTCTTCGGCCCGAGTCGATCAATGAAGCCGAAAGTCAAGTGCGCTTGATTCGTGAGCACTTGCGCGTAGCTCGATCCGAGCGTAAGAGCTATGCGGTCGGTGTCGCCGTGAGTGAGTTTCAGCCCAATGACTTTGTGTATCTCAAAGTCTCACCTCTGAAGGGTCATCGTCGTTTCGGTGTCAAGGGCAAACTGGCTCCTCGGTATGTTGGACCGTATCGCATCATCAAGAAAGTGGGAGCTATTGCATACAAGTTAGAATTGCCAGCTACACTCGAAGGAGTGCATGATGTTTTCCATGTATCGCAATTGAAGAAGTGCCTCCGTGTTCCAGTTGAGGAAACGCCATTGGAAAATATCGATGTGCGGAAGATCGCCTTATCGTGAGCACCCGTTCGTATCCTCGAAGAAGTCAACGCAAGCGAGGAACCGTGTGATCAAGTTCCTTAAAGTTCAGTGGTCGAACCACTCCGAGGATGAAGCCACTTGGGAGCGGGAAGATCGTCTCCGAGCAGACTACCCGTCCTTCTTCTCCCAGTAATCAGAATCTCGGGGCGAGATTCCTGTAAGGGGGGGAGATTTGTAACAGCCCTAAGTTAGGGTTTATGTTTCAAATGTAAAATTATGAGGAGAAATAAAAACTTTTGATGCCTCATGAAATCATTTGAAAGTTTCTACATTTTTCCCTAGCAATTTCCATTTTCTAGAATTATATTCTTGTGAATGGAAGTTGTGTCAACAAAATTCTTGACCTTAAACTTGTGATCATCCTCTAGGAATATTTTTCCTATCATCTTGATCATCCTATCTACCTCTCTGAAAAATCTCACAATTTTTAGGTTCTGTTTGCTATTTCAAAAGGGCAAGTCAAACCATTCCAAAATCTGGTCAAACCCCTAGAACAGCAGCTTGTGAATTTTATTGGTAAACATCTAGTGCATTAAAATTCCTGGAAAAATTACACAAGGTTGTCCTCTGTCCCAGTAAGCTTCCATAAAAATTTCAGAATTTTTAGAGCTCGGGAGCTATCTCTAAAAATTCTCCAAACCTGCTCAGCCTTTTAATTTCAAACCTGGAAACACTGTTCCTCTGGCTCGAACCCCACTTGAGCTTGAGCCCGACCGCGCCGCTTGGCTCAGTCGCACCGCCTAACTGCACCGCCCGAGCCCGATCTCTGTCCGCCGTCCGATGTGAATCGCACGGTCCACACGCGCGCATCTAATCGACCTGTCCGAATGCATCCTTTGATCTTAACCGTCCATCTCAGATCCAACGATCAGCACCGTCTTGGTCGAGTCAAACCACCTTATCGCACCGCGCCAGACTCCGGCTCGCGCCGCTTAGCTTCTGTCGCTGACGAGTGGGCCCTCCTTGTTAGCATCTTCCTCGTCTTCTCCGCGTCTCACCGGAGCTCGCGACCGCCCGCCCATGCGTGCCACGCAGCTCGTCGCTGCCACATCGTGGACGCGTGTCCCTCGCCGAAGTATCGCTAGGCCTTCATCAACCCACCGCACCCATCCATTCCTCGTTTCGCTCGCTCTGTCGCTCCCTCCGCCCATTTCTTGGTTTCGGCCGGAGAAGAATCACAGAGCAGCGCCACCGTGTCAAAGCCGCTCTCGAGCCCGCGACCCCGCCGTTGTGTTCCACTATCCACGCCGCCCATTTCTTTCTTCGAGCTTGTGTCCTTTCCTATGGGAAGCATTGGGAGAAATGCTTGCCATTCGCCGAGTTTTCTTACAACAACAGCTTCCAAGCCAGTCTCGGCATGGCACCATTCGAGGCCTTGTACGGGAGAAAGTGTAGAACCCCGTTGTATTGGTCTGAGACCGGCGAGACCTTTCTTTGGCCTCGGACTCGATCAATGAAGCCGAGTCAAGTCCGACTTGTTCGTGATCGCTTGCGCACGGCTCAATCCGAGCAAAAGAGCTATGCGGATTGCCGTCGTCGTGAGTTGAGCTTTGAGCCCAATGATTTTGTTTATCTCAAAGTCTCTCCGATGAAGGGCCATCAGCGCTTCGGCGTCAGAGGCAAGTTAGCTCCTCGATATGTCGGTCCATACCGTGTCATCGAGAAGAAGGAGCTGTCGCCACAAGTTGGAGTTACCTGCTGCTGGCGGGGTACATGATGTGTTCCATGTGTCCCACCTAAAGAAGTGCCTCCGTGTTCCAACCGAGGAAGCTCGGTGGAAACTCTTGATGTCCGGGAGGATTTGACCTACCTCGAGCATCCTGTTCGCATCCGTGAAGAAGCTGAACGAAGAACGAGGAATAAGACCATCAAGTTCCTTAAGGTTCAGTGGTCAAACCATTCCGAGGATGAAGCTACTTGGGAGCGAGAAGATCGTCTCCGTGCAGACTACCCCTCTTTCTTTCCCGAATGAGCCAAATCTCGGGACGAGATTTTTGTAAGGGGGGGGGGGAGGTTTTGTAACAATCCCAAATTATGTACTTTGTTTTAAAATGTAAGAAAATGAGTAGAAATTAAAACTTTTTCTTATAGCATGTATTTCCTGTGTGTACTAAACAATTGTTGTACAAGAGTATGGAAATACAAAGTCACAAGTCTGTTGATCCAAATCTTGATCCTCCACAAACAATCTTGTCGAATATTCTGATCATCTCCTGGAAATATTTTCTTAAGTTCTTGGGTTGGTATGTGATCCCTCTGAAAAATTTCACAATTTTTAGAGTTGAATTGATACCTAAATTAAATTCCCAAAGCTTCAGCTCTAAAATCCAGACCTCTTCGGGTCTTCACTGTTCCTCGGGCGTGCACCTGAGCCTGGCTCGAGCCAACTGGTTCGGTCAAATCACCTAAAAGCACCAGCCGCGCCCGTGCATCCTCGCCAGCCCCGCAGCCCTTGGATCTCAATCCAACCCGCACGACCTCCTCATGTTCTATTTGCAAAGACAACCCTTGAGGACCTCCCCTAGGATCTCTTTTGCACCTTTTGCAAAGACCACCCTGGGGCGACCTCCTCAGCCCTCCACGACCACCCCTAGCACTTGGGTGATCGTGGGCCGTCCATCTTGAGATCTGTGGCTCAGACCTCCCCTAAGTGTTAGGACTCCTAATACATAGTTCTAAATCTGAGCCCTTAGATTGCAATCCAACAGCTCACGCCCTCCCTAGTGGAGCGCAGTGCGGTTTCCAACCGTTGCACTTGTTGACCAGTCCTCCCTGGTTCTCTCGCTGACTGGTGGGGCCTGGTCATTGTCAATTTTTGTGCATGACAGTAGAGAGCAGTGCCTTGTCAACTCTAGGGCTGACAAACGGCTAGGTGCTGCCAACATTAAATGTTTGGCAGCCCCTTTTGCTCAAAAGTCTCTCTGACAACCTACTCCCGTCATTTCGAGCGTCCTAGCATGTTGAAACCGTGGACACTGCCCTTGTTCTTCCTCTCCGGCTATATATGGATCCCGAGCTTCTCCCTTAAGCTTCTTTTTATCCATTCTTGCACCCTTAGCTTCTTTCTCTGCTATTGTGCTCAAGTCACCCGAAAGCCTCTGCCACCATTGCTAGACCTTGGAGCTCTCCGGCGACCTTTGAGCTCTAGTGGTTCAATATTGCAATTTTGGCTGTCCTTTTGTTCTCTTGGTCACCTCAAGCCTCCCTAACTTGTTTTGTTTAAACCTTCACAGAGGTTGTGTCGAACCCGGAACGAAGGATCCGAATTCTCGTGTTCAAACACCACCCAGATTTCCGGTGTACACACAGCTCACAAAGATGAATATCACATTCATATCACGAAACGTAATTGGCATTAAATAAATAATTGTTTAATACAAATGAGTCTCGAATAATAACATCAAATGTCAAATGATAAACACAAATGGAAATAACATAATAGTGGAGCCACACGATGCGCCACGTGCAATCGTGCAGGTCAAGGCCTACTCGCCCGGTCCTCACCCAATATAGCAGTCTTCTCCCGAATAAGATTTATTCAAAGAAGAGTGAGCACTACTACCGTGCTCGCAAGTCGCACCCAATATTGAAGTTAAATGCATGCATAAGGAAACAAGTGAGTATGGCAGGGGTTGTTTTGCATAAACAGCATTTTCAGTTTGAATAAGCATAGTAGTTTCTAAGGCAAATTTTATACTATGGATAAAATCATACTTTGAAGTGACAATGATATAATGTGGATAACCTCCAATGATAAAGTGAAGGATCACCTCCTAACACTTGGCTTCCCGCCCAAATTTTCATAAGGATTAACCATCCTCAACATTTAATAAAGCATTTAAAAACCAAAAACAATTCTAACTTTAAGTGGCCCTGCTAGCATGTCCATGACCGTGGACGCGGCTATTCGAATAGTTTCTACTCTGCAGAGTTGGTACAACTTTACCCACACGAGGTGACATGCTCGTTATGTCGGCCAATTCACGCTTCCGTAGGCGTGTGGTCGAGCAATTACCATGAGGCCTTTACAATGTTTTATCCTAGTACATTCATGCCCGCTAGGTTTCGCCCCTTTGACTAACCGCCCTCCTAAGCCCTCTTGCGCCAAGTGGGAATAAACGTCTAACCGACACCCACAAAATCACATGACATAAATATACTAGGACATCACAAATTAGTTAGCCAAATCCTGCCCATACAGACATGTGGTAGTACGTTATGGCATAGCAATAAGCGGCTCAAAGACCGGTCCTCAATTGACTTAAGGCTATTCTACAACCCATGGGCCTTGATCTTAACGGATCAAACCCATGCATAAACTCGCACCCATCATTCCACCATTTCGCCAAGTCCAAACCCATCTTGATTTTATTTTGAATAAAAACTTCATTTATAAACTCATGTGGTGAGACGATACCACAATGCCAAGTTTGAAAACAATTTGTAGAAATCGGTGTAAACCTCCCAAATTCTCAGAATGTGGGCTAAGCTTGGCTAAGCATATATTTGAATTTTGTAATATCTTGCCTATGGCATCAAGGTAGTCAGATACAACATTCAAATTTGGCCATACAATGACATATGGAATTTACTATATGTAAAACAGGATATTAAAATATTTATAACAACATATGCATGCAATAAGGAATTTAAAAACTGAAAATAACTTAAAATAATAGGGGCAATATGGTCAATGGTGTAACTTGCCTTGATCGATGTCTTGAAATTCTAAATCTTCAGTTTGATCGAACTCTCCGGAGTCGTCGAAGTCTATACGTGAAAATACGACAAATTCAATATTCAAATTCAAATAAATTCAAAAACATAGTTCAAAACAACTCCAAACTGAAATATTTTGTTTTAGTTAGCTAGATTATAATTTTATATAAATTTTGCAATTTGAATCACCCAATTTGGAGTTCATATGCAAAAGTTATGAATTTTTGAAGTTTATATCTAAATCTGAAATTTTATTGAATTTCCCGAATTATTTTCCTACTGAAAATCCATTTAATGCGCAATGATTACGTCAGCTACAGTATTTCGGGATTTAAAAGAATTAAAATGAATTCTGACAGATGGGCCCCCTGAGTTAGTGACCCGGCCCATGTGGACCAAGTCCACCGAGCCTAGGGAAGGATGGTGCGGTGGGTTGGCCACGTGTGTGTGTGTGTGTGTGGTGCTGACTGGAACGCCGCGTGTGCGCCACGCAAGCAGAAAGGTGATGTGGCGCCTAGGTGGCAAAGCCACGTCGGCGTGAACGGCGGCGACGTTTTCGGACGCGGCCGACAACGACGATCGGCGGCTCTCCGGCGAGGGTGAGTGGTCGCAACTTGTAGAGGGAGATAAGGCGAACACGATGGTACCGTTTTGGACGCGAATGGTCGCCGGAGTTGACCGGTGGCGAGCTTTTAGCGGCGGAGATGTTCGGGTGTTGACGACAACGGAGTTCCGGTGGCGCCCGGTGATGAAGGGTCCCGAGGTGGCTCGGTGTCGGTGAAGACGATGGTGCGACCACGGCGGCTTGGCGACGCCGACGGCGGGCGAACTTCGAGTTTTTCCGCGGCGAAAAACCCTAAACTCACGACACGGTGGCGGTAGAGCTCAAGCGGAAATGAGAATTGAGGAGATGAGATGAGAGCGTAAGTGCGCTCCCGGTGGTGCCTTTTATAGGGGCTAGGTGGCTCTGTGGCGGCGTGGGGGTCGTGCGGCGACGGTTGCGGCGTTGAGGGCGAAACCGTCCCGGAGAAGAGGGGAGAACATGGGGGAAATGCGGCGGTGGTGGATGCGGTCTCGTGCACGTACACGCGAATATCGGAGCGGTTGGGATTGAGCCGTTAGCGAAGCTCGGACGTGGATGTCCATGGCGGCGGTTGCGCGAGCGACGCGGAGAAGGAGAAGGCGAGGAAGACGACGACTCAGGGTCGTCCGATTTTCAACGTACGGTCGAGATTAGATTCGTGGAGCGGTAAGTGACTTTCGGGCGCAGCCGTTGGATTAAGATCCAATGGTTGAGATTAGACCGAGCGAAGCGGTAAGTGTGTTTTGGCGCGGCCGTTGGATTAAGATCGTGCGGCTCACGTTGATGATGGCATTCGGACCGTGCGATTGCTGTGACAGATCTTGACCGTCGGTGCATGATCCAACGGTCAGAAGTGAAGCAGAGGCGTGGGTAACTAGTAGCCGTCCGATTTAAATCGGACGGTGGGGGAAGATGAGAGGCGGGTGCGGCGAGTGCGGGCCGGTGGCCGTGCGCGCGTGTGAGGTTTGGGCCGAGGCCTTTGGGTTTCGGCCCAAACACTGTTTAGAGATTTTCTTTTGCTTTTCTAATTGTTTTAATTCTGATAATTCATAATAGCTTTAGAAAATAGCAAAATACTTCCAAAAATTATGGAAAAATTCACAGAAATCTCCATATTCCTTCTGGACTTAATAAAATTATTTCCAACTATTTGTTGGCTTTTAATTTTGCAAATAAATTTGTTTTAGCTTTAAAAATATTTATAAAAAGCTTTTGAAAATCCAGGAAAAACCACAAACATAAATAAACTTTTAAATTTTACTGAAATTTGAAAATTGGGCTGTTACAAACCTACCCCCTTAAGGGAATCTCGACCCGAGATTCAGGATTGGTCAGCAAAGAGCTCGGGGTAGTTAGTCTTGAGGTCTTCTTCTTTTTCCCATGTGGCTTCACTTTCCGGGTGGTGACTCCACTGCACCTTGTATGATCTGATTATCCTGCTCCTGGTGATACGCTCTGCGACATCTATAATCTTGATGGGTCGCTCCACATAAGTGAGGTCTTCCTGGATGTCATAACCTTCCAGGAGGGTGTGTTCTTCTGGTACTCGGATGCATTTCTTTAACTGAGATACATGGAAGACATCGTGCACCGCTGACAAGGCTTCTGGTAGCTCAAGCTGATATGCCACTTCACCTCTTTTGGCTAGAATTTTGTATGGCCCCACAAATCTGGGTGCGAGTTTCCCTTTTGTTCGGAATCTCCTTACTCCTCTGAGTGGAGTAACCCTGAGATAAACAAAATCTCCTACCTCAAAGTTTAGATCCCTCCGACGGTTATCCGCATAACTCTTCTGTCGGGTTTGTGCCACTTTCAGATGTTCCCTTATAGCTTTGACCTTACTTTCTGCCTCTTTGATTATCTCAGGTCCAAAGAGTTGATGCTCTCCTACTTCATCCCACGTATGGAGTTCGCATTTTCGCCATACAATGCTTCAAAGGAGCCATTTGCAAACTAGCTTGATGGCTATTGTTATACGAGAATTCTCGTGATACGGCAAATTCTTATCCCAACTTTGTCCAAATTCCAAGGCACAGTTCGGAGCATATCTTCGAGAACTTGATTGGTGCGCTCCGCCGACCATCTGTTTGAGGATGATAGGTCAGATTGAAGTTGAGTCCGTGCCTAAGGCTTCATGCGGACTCGCCAAAATCTTGATGTAAATTGAGAACCTCACTGTCGGACACGATCTTCTTGGGTACCCGTGTAGACAAACAATCCTAGCCACATATAACTCGCCAACCGGCCGCTTCGTATGTGGTCTTGACGGAATGAAGTGAGCTACTTTGGTCAACCGATCAACTATCACCCGGATAGAATCATATCCCGATTGGGTCCTAGGAAGTCGGTGATGAAGTCCATGCTAATCTCTTCCCACTTCCATTCTCGAATCGGTAGTGGCGCAACAATCCACTGGTCTCTCGATGTTACGCCTTAACTCGCCGACACACATCACGGCGCGGCGGCGAACTCGGCAATTTCTCGCTTCATGTCGACCCACCAGTATTTCTCCTTGAGATCCCGTACATCTTGGTGCTTCCGGTGAATGGAGTAAGGCGTTTCATGAGCCTCCTTCGTGTTGACTGCTTTAACTCCTGCCGTTAGGTACACAAATGCGGTTCCCAAACCACACAGTTCCTTGTTCATCTTCGCGAATCTCGAGCCTTGCCTCTTCGCATATTCTTCTTGATCTCCTTGATGTCATCATCTTCTAGTTGTTTTTCTCGATCGACTTTGAAGAGTCGGTTGTACTTCCAAAGCATTCACACAACCTTGACTAACAATTTCCAAGTTTAGACGCTTCAATTCTTCATGTAGTTACGTTGCTCTTACGCACCATCATGGTATTGCAATATGCCTTTACGCTCAGTGGCATCCGCAACTACATTTGCTTTGCCCGGGTGATAATGGATTCCAAGATCATAATCTTTAATCAACTCTAGCCATCTTCTCTGCCGAAGGTTTAATTTCGCTGAGTGAATATATACTTCAAACTCTTATGATCCGTGAAAATCTCACACACCAATGAGGTAATGCCGCTTGATCTTCAAGGCATGCACAATTGTTTGCTAACTCCGGATCATGGGTTGATAATTCCCTTCATGTGGCCTCAACCGCTCGATGCATAAGCTACTACCTTGCCTTCTGCATCAAGACACATCCGAGACCTTGACGGGATGCGTCGCAGAAGATCTCAAATCTTTATGGATATCGAGTAAAACTAACACAGTCTTGAGACTAATCTCCTCTTCGTATCTTGAAAACTTTCTTCACGAGCATCTGTCCAATCAAATTTCTTCTCCTTCTTGAAGTTGAGTCATGGGTCTTGCAATCTTAGAGAAATTTTCAATGAACTGCGGTAATAACCCGCTAGTCCAAGGAAACTTCTCACTTGGTGGCCGCCCCGGTTGCTTCCAACTGACACGGCTTCAACCTTGGCGATCTCTCGCAATTCCTCCCGACACAATATGTCCAAGGAATGCCACTTGACTTAGCCAAAATTCACTTTTCTGAATTTAGCATAAAGTCGATGTTCTCGGAGCTTGTCGGTATCATCCCGATATGCTTCTCGTGTTCTTCTTCATCCTTCGAGTAGACGAGAATGTCATCGATGAAAACAACCACAAACTTATCCAAGAATTCCATGAACACTTTGTTCATCATATTCATGAAATAAGCAGGGGCGTTCGTCAAACCAAATGACATCACTGTAAACTCGCATACCATATCCGTGGTGAAAGTCGTCTTGGAATATCCTGCAGTGCGATCTTTAGTTGGTGATAGCGAGATCTCAAATCAATCTTCGAAAAGACACTTGCTCCTTTCAGCTGATCGAACAGATCATCTATCCTGGGTAAAGGATATTTGTTTTTGATCGTCACCTCATTGAGTGATCTGTAATCAACACACATTCTCATGCTATTGTCCTTTTTCTTGACGAATAGCACTGGTGCTCCCAAGGTGATGAACTCGGGTCGGATGTAACCTTCGCCGCACTCTTCAATCTGTTTCTTCAATTCACTAACTCATTAGCCGGCATTCTATAAGGTCGCCTGATATTGAGCCGTCCTCGGACTAAGTCAATTAAGAACATGGCGTCCGATCCGTGGCATGCCGTAATTCATCGGAAAGACATCGGCATATTCTCGGACTACGGGTATATCTTCAAGTTTCACTTCCTTCATCTTTGGTGAGAATAGAACTTCGTTGGTGCGAGTCTTGGGTTTGAACTCAATGAAATTCCTTCTCCATTTGTGAGAGTGATAGACCTATTAGCACGATCTATTTGTCCATGATTCTTGGCTAACGGTCCATCCCAAGAATAACGTCCGCACTTTGGGAATGCAAGACTATCAAGTGCTGCTAGGAAGGATACTCGGATATTTCAAGGGTGAGGTTCGGGCATAGAGAACTGGTTCTCATTTAGAGCCCGGGAATGGATTATCATGGGATTTGCTAAGGAAGATATTGGTAACCCATTTTTGCCCACAAATTTATTTGACACGAAAGAATGCGGCTCGGAATCAAATAGCACCGGCCGGTATTGAATTAACAAGAAACATACCAAGCACAACATCCGGTCTTTGCTGGCTTCTCTCGCCGTGGCGTGGTTCACACGCCTTGATGAACCGCTCGACGGCTTTGCAGTCGCCGCCGTGGCTGTGGCTCCGATCTTTGGCTTGGAAGACGCCACGCCGCCTTGCTTCTTAGGGCATCTGTTGGCATAGTGGCTCGTTTCATTGCAGTGGAAACAGGTCACTCCTGCAGCTGAGGGGCGGAGCTCTTCTGCTGAAATTGTCCTCCGGTTGATGCGCTGCGGAAGTTGGAGGTGTTAGGCGCCGATTCTGCACCGGCTCGGATGTGGAAGGCTGGAACTTCCACGCTGCGGTGGCCGCTTCTTTGAATGAATCGAGGCTTGGGAAAGCCTCTGCGTTGAACTTCTGGGCGGCCATTCTCCGCTTGCGGTTCTCCATCTCGTGATGCTTGGCCTCCTGGCGGATCGCCTTGTCCACCAACTGTTGGAAGTCGGTGAAGTTCTGGGAGATGAGTTGGACGGAGATATCGTCGTTGAGTCCCTCCAGGAACCTTTCTTGCCGTTCTTCATCTCGGGCCACATCAGCCGGGGCATAGCGAGCTAGCTGGTTGAAGCGGTGAAGATACTCGCTCACCGAGCGGTTACCTTGGCGAAGAGCATGGAACTCCTTCTTCTTCAATGACATCTGGCCGGCAGGGATGTGGGCATGACGGAAGGCTCTCACAAACTCGTCCCACGAGATAGCCTGGGCATTGGCGTGGGAGATGCAGAAATTGTCCCACCATTCTGAGGCTGGTCCGTTGAGCTGATGAGTTGCGAACAGGACCCTCTCGCGATCTGTGCATTGCGCGATGTCTAGTTTCTTTCCGATGGCACGAAGCCAATCGTCAGCATCCATCGGCTCGGTGCTGTTGGAGAATGTCGGAGGACGCATACGCATGAACTCCGACATGGTCACCCGTTGAGGAGGGTGTGCCGGTGCCTGAGTTGCGGCGGTAGCTGCTGTTGCCTGGTTGTTCTGAGCATTGTTGAGCGACTGAGCCAACAATTCAATAAGGTGAGTTTGATTGGCCATCATCTTTGCCAATCAATCCTACTTCTTGGTGGTGGGGAGGCTGCTGGACATGCTGCTCTTGATGGTTAGCATTTCCGTTGCTTTGACCGTGTGTGCTGCCGTTTCCTGTGCGGGTGTTCACCATCTGCTTGAAATTTCCAAAGACTTAGGAAAGGGAAGAAAAGGTTGCACTAAGGGGGAGTAAATTTATATTAGCCCAAAAAGCACACAAAAACAAGGCAAAGAAACAAATATTTCTTTTTCAAGTAATTCTTTATTTTATTCATCGATTATGGCTACCACAAAGGTTAGTAGCTCATAATTCGCAGCTAATCGAATAACTAGGAAAAGCAAACATCTAAAATGGTGGAGGTAAACATCTATGGGGTGGATGGGGTGTAGTCCGGGGAGTTACAGGTACTGCCTTGGCCCTTCTTGTACAGAGCCAATTCAGCTTGCGCTTCAATCTCTCCTCTGTAGAAGCTAGCCTCCTGAGCGAGATACGGACTCGTCGTGGTGTTGCCATAGCGTAATCCATCGCCTTGGCTAACTCCACTGTGGGTGATCTCGGCATATCCTCATTCTCGGTGGTGAAGGCACCGCTTAGCCGAGTGGGGATGTGCATGGGGTATCTTGGAATGCGGATATCCAGAAAATGGGCGTCGTAGGTGTAGCGAAGTCGGCGTCGACTTCTCTTGCCGCATCTTGGATGCCGCCTGCAATGCCCCAATCTTATCAACGGTAATAATCTGTTTTATGAGCAGTAATAGACTCTGTTCATATCATTCTGTTCTTAATCTCGGTTGGGAGTTCTTTGTTACCAAATAAAACCTTCCTTTTGCCAAAGTCCAAAACCTACTTAGAATATTTAAAGGAATACAAGGTAACACTTGTATTATGGTAGGAAGTATTTTTATTAAAGCCTAGATAAATTATCTTGGCTAAAAATATTTCGTTGCATTTTAGAAATTATTTGGACTTAAAGAAAATTTATGGTCTTTAAATAAACATTTTCGCCCAAATAGATATTTATGTATTTTATAAAGTGAAAATGTGGTTTATGAAATTTATCTGGGAAATATATCATCCCAAACTTAGCTTACAGAAAATTTCATGATTTTATAAATTTATTTGATATTTTTAAAGTCCAGTCAAACCTTTTAAATATATGAATAAGGTTTGGTCAACAAAACCGGTCCAAACCCGACCCTTGCATCAGAGCGACCCGACCTCATGTGTCTCGGTCCAACAATCAAATTTATGCGGCTCGGTCACGTTGAGCGAGCCCTAACTCCACGACTAACATGAGCCGTCGATCTTCCATCGAGCAGGCGAAGCAATAACGCCATGAGTTTGTCCACGTGTCCACTTAAATCTCGCCGTTGGATCTTAATCCAACGGCGTGATTAGTGTATGCAACCGGACAACTCCGGATCCCTATTCAATCACCACCGTTCGTTTCTAATCCAACCGTGACGCCTTTTCGTTTTAAACCTAAAGCGCTTTATCTCTCCGGTTAGATTCAAGTCCTCGGCTTTTCCCTTTTCCTCGTGTTATAAAGCTCGCACTCCTCTGGACCGTTGGATCTTCATCGTATGGCCCAGATCTGTGTATGCATTCGGACGACTCCGGATCCCCGCACAATCGTGGCCGTCCATCCTTGATCCAGCGGCATCGTTTATTTCTATTTGAAACCAGAGGCGCGCGTTAATGTGGGCCTTTGGATTTCAATCCTACGGCACTCCATTTAGACCGTGGGCCTTTAAAGCCCAAAATCGATGGATCGTTGGATTTTAATCGTGCGGACCACATGGGTGTATGCAATCGGACCATCGGTTCAATTTTACATCTGGCCGTAGAAATTAAATCCAACGGTGTTAAACCATCGCATCTAAAAGGGTGACGTGTATATCTTTTAATTGATCGTTGGATTTCAATCCAACGTCTCGCTGTTAAAGCGGAACCCGCAGCACCATCGGGATTTCGTTTTAATCTCGTTCGATCGATCTTGATCGTGCGGTCCATATTAAATGATACCGATTCACATCATTTAATCTCTCTATTTATCGTAGCCGCTTATTTCTAATCGGACGGCTGACTTTTGTTCGAGCCTTTACGAGGTGCGCTGGTGAGGATGACAATGGGGCCCACATGTCGCTTGGCTCTTATCTCCTTCCCTCTCTCTCGTGTGTGATTTCTCTGGAAATCAAGGAGAGGATTATCCCAAAGTTTTGCAACTAATTTTTGGGATAATTAGCCTAAATGGACACCTCATCAACTCTAGATCTTTCTCTCTTGCTCTGTAGCTCCACATCCACATATATAAACCCTAGTTTTTGAGTCGCAATCATTGTTGACCATGAAGCTCATCCTTTTCTTGTTAACCAAAGGAGTTTCTTGCTTCTTGCTCATCGCTTATCCATCTTAAACTCTGGTTACACTTACAATCAAGATTGGTTATCTTTTGTAGGTTAAATCGAGTTTAACTCTCTCGTTGTTCAACATCGGTTGTCGAGAACCCTTAGCATATTTCTTCTCTGGTAAGTTAAACCTAGTTGTTAACATCTTGAGCATCTTAAGGACTTGAGAAGCTCACGTGAATCATTCTTTTAAGCATCGGTAGCTTCAATGACTTTAAAGCGAAAAGTTGATATTGCACCTTTCGGTTTTCATGTCATTTTCAAGACCTAGGTATCTTCTGTCAACTTATCATCTTATTTAGATTTTGACTAAACCTAGCGACATGACAAGTTGGTCTTTCAATTCTTGTCATCATCTATTTTGACTCTTAGTTGAAATCTGTCTCATTCTCTTGTCGGCTCAGCCGACAAAATAGGTTTTGCTTTAGCTTTTGCAATCTAACTAGTTAGGGTTAGACTAAGGTTGGTTTGGGATGTTAATTACCTAAAAGATCATGCTAAGTTTCATTTATGAACTTTTGCATGATCTATACTTCTATTTCGAAAATTGCAATCATCTGTTTTGGCTCTTTTCAAATCGGCTGGAACTTTGCAATAAACTCTAATTCTGTCTTTTGAAAGCAATGAGCTAGATAATGGGTTATTATCATTATTATGGGTAGTTATGGCTTAAGCATACTGTAATCATGCATTTCTAGATTGATCATGCATATTTCTTCCATGTTGGACTTATTGTCGGTTTGGTATTTATTGGATCTTATTGTTTCTTTAGAATGCAGTTCTGTTGAAGCCATCGAATCTTTTACTGAGCAATGAGAGCACACCTGAGAAGTCTATTATTACCAAGGCAAGCATCCTCTTTGCACCATATTGAACCCGATTTTGTACAATAGTCTTTACAAATCCAATGATATCTGAGCATGCTATTTGTGCGAAAATACAAAATATGACTTGTAATAGCTAGCTATGACCTGACATGGTGGATTACCTTGATTATGACCATACACTCAACTCTAGTGTAGTACTGTATAATATATGGTCTATTCTCAGATTTGGCTTAGATATGCAGTCTAGAGATTTTAGAGTTTGACAAGCATATCTTGTCAAACATGGGAATCTAAGCTGAACTATTGTCATTTTCAAACTCTTTGTCAGTTCCTTTAAATCAGTCTTGTATTTGAAATCTAAATTGATCTGGACAAGAGGAAGCTAGTGATGGTGCCTTCGTGCACGAGATTGGGTTTTGTGGTGGGCTTGTCCGGGTTAATTAAGGACCGAACTCTGATTATTCAATTCAAGCCCCCACGTACTTCCCACATCACGAGTGTATGGGCGCTTGTTTGGTTAAGTAAAATGTTGAGACTATTGAGTTGGAAGCAGAGAGTAAGGATATGTGTATTGGCCTTGCATGGCATAGATGCTTAGGTCTCGAGGACTGTGTCTTATGCCATGTGAGCTTTGTATGTCGATGTCGGATGTTCTTAGGAGGTGAGGCGTATATGTGCCTCGTCGCATATCGATACCTTAATAGTGCCGATGGCATTCTATTATGGGTGGTGAGCCCAATTTGTTTTTAAATTGTTTGGATCGGCATTCTCGACACAACATGTGTGCCACAGTGGTTAGTAGGTGGTGTAGCCTACACTATGGGATTAGTTCACACATGGGGTCCAACTCAATAGTGTTAACTTGTTGAAAAATACCAAATCTTAGTTTCCCAGTCGGCATACCAAAGGAAGTGTGTCATCATTCGGAGGCATCCAGAAGGCAACGGGCTAACTAAGTCATGTGGGTAAAGATGTACACCTGCGGGGTATAAAGCTGTTCGAATAGCCGTGTCACGGTCATGGGCGACAACTTGAATTGATGTCACTGTATAGAAGTTTGATTTTCAAAACCTGGTTTTGGTTATTTTCGGTTTGCATGAGGGTATCATGCCTTTGTCTTTATTATTTTTATGTCATTTATGTCTTGTTTTAAGCAAACTTTGATTTATTAAATCGCTTTACAAAATTTAGCCTTTGTAGGTTAAGATGTATCGCTTTATGCAAATTTGAACCTTTATACCTTCTGTTGTAACCTTATGCATGTAAAAACTCTACTCCTTTGGTTAGGCTCTAATCACCACTTTATTTTATTAGTTTGAGTAAGACTTCTTTGAGTACCTACGTACTCAAGGTGCTACTACCTATTGTTGCGGTGAGGATGGTTTCCTTTATGAAGTACCCGTTAGCGCCGATCGGTGGCGCTAACGAGTAACGCTACTTCTTGCCTCCACGCAATTGCTGCGGGTGGATGGGGCCATTGGTGGACATTTTCCGTTTGTTTTGCTTCCATTTGTATCTTTATTATAGTGACCAAGTCACTTAATATTGTAGTATTAACCGAATGATGTAACCTTATGTTTAATTATATCAATGTATGACTTGTATGTGTTTGATGCAATGTTGATGAAGGATATATATGCAATGGTCGTTGATCACAGGAACCATTGTGGTACATATATATCAGGAATCTGTTTATTGAAATTGTTACTTGTTAAGTTCATACCTTTAGCATGATTTTTAATTAAGAAGCATGCTTGTTCCTTAATTATGAATTGTGTTCTTGTATGAATTTAATTTAGTAACATTTCCAATAACAGGGTCCCCAGCGTTGGTATCGAGCATACATTGCTGTAGGTTAGAAGTAGCATGGCGAAGTTATTAGAGGATCCTCTGCTAAAATTATTTTCAAGCGACAATTTATTTTGAAAGCTTAAGCATGACATCTTTTATTCCTTATCTTTCTTAATGTCACTTCTTGCCCAAACTTACATTGGTTCATTTAAAAGTGAATTGTTCCTTATCTTGTCTTTTTATCTATAGATGGCGGTTGGTATTTGGTCAAGGAGACTGAGCCGAGGATGTTGATGGGTTTCCAGCATTACTCCGGGACATGATGTGGCGCTCCAATTTCACCTACCAGCCGGAGTATGCCATTTATCGACGGGATCGAGGACCAGGGATGGAGGAATACCGCGCCTTCATCAACGTCATCGCTAGGCATGTAGCGGCGGTGTCCCTTCGTGTCCAGCGCTTGCCACCTCGGCGATGGCGGTTCGAGCGGCAAGTAGGATGATGAGTCTTCTTCGTCATGATTTGTCGGAATTGTCTCAACCACCCTATGACCACTTCCCGAATCAGGGCCCTACCTCTGAGGTGAGCATGTTCGCTGAAATACAGTTTGGCGAAGACCCCCAGGTGCGGCAGTTGGCAAGGATGGTCCGTATCATGGACCAAGTCCATCGCTGTCTTGTGAGGGAGTTATGGGAAACTCGGCATCGCCTTAATGAGGCCCAGGAGTACCTACTTCTTGGAGTCAACATGAACCGTTCCTGCATAGCGTGCTTTATGGTGACAACGAGATCTCCTGCCGCTTTTGCACCACCTCTTTACTGACTTCCGAGTGGCGGGTGCGTGCACTTTTTATGGACAAGTGCGCCAAGCCGGATGACTCGAGGTTTCCTCGCACTCTGCGGATGCATCTCTGGAGGTCATCGGCCATTGTTGGGTTCTCAGGCGTCTCATTAGTCCCTTGGATCCGGTTGACACGAGTTCCCCGAGCTCACCTTCTGAATGAGTTTCCGGTGAACTTTAATCGGGATCTTTACGCTAGCACCTCGACGATGAATCCCGTGGTTGAGTGTCTTTTAGTCTAGTAGTTGCCCTTAAATAAATTGTATGTAATAGGGCGTGATATGTTGTCTGAGTATGAAAGTTTAACTTTAGGTTTGTAATCGACATTATGGCCAACTATAATGTAAAACTGGAACCAGAAATTTTTTGTATATATATATGAAGTTTCGTTTGGTGTTAACTTGAATGCATAACATAACATGATGCATTATATGTACGATGTTGCTTCTTTTCTAATTGTAAACTTGTTTGTGTTTGCAGTATGTCCTTGTTGTGTTGTTAACCATGTTGTGGTAACAGGATGACGAGACCTACTACTCGTCTTAAAGCGCAACAAGGGAAGAGTATTTCATCTTGGTTCCCCATTCTCGGGGAGGGCCGGCGAACCTTCGAGTTCTCGAGGTCCGCAAGGTGGTCCTCGGGAAGAGGAGCTTCTCCACCACCTTCTATGGCCGATGTGCTCATGCAAATTGGCGCAGCCGGATGGATCGAGACGCGCATCACAGAGCAGTGCGCGCAATACTTCTACTCTGTTGCATCAGCGATCGAGCGAGGCCACCATGTGCGAGGCGATCTTGCGACTTTGGCGGACTAACCGCGGTGTTCTCGATTCGAGGACCCTATGGAAGCGAGGTTGGCGGACCATTGAAAAGAAGCTTACGATTACTCAATGCTCCGAAAGGAAAAGGTTCTCTTTGCGATTATCGGCTCGATGGGCGACCAACATATGGTGGGATAATCTTCTTGCCATTCACTGCTTTGGACATGTCCCTACTTGGGATGAGTTAAGTAGAAGCCTTCGCGAAGCTCACATTCTGAGGGGTCATGATGATCAAGCGACAAGAGTTTCGCTCTCAAGCAAGGGCGAAAGTGCATGTAACGAATATCGCATGAGTTCAACTTCGGCGGATATGCCCGATGGCGTTTCGTGACCTTCGTCGTCACCGGTTCTTGAATGGGCTATCGAAGAAGCGCGGATGGTGTAGCTTTGCATGACTTCGGAACTTCTCGCATCGGTCAACAAAGCTATTGTGGCGAAAGCAAAGTAAGGCATTGGATGAGTCACGCATGGCGGCAGCCGGACTTCTCGATTTATTCTGGTGGCGGCTCACCAAGGCCTCGTATGTGGTTGTCTAGGCCACCACGAGCACCGACTCCATTTTCACCAAGGCGGCGGTGTTTGCTCTCGTCCATCTCCTCCCACCGGTCGATCGGAGATCAAGTAGAATCAGCCCGTCCTGTCAGCAATGTTAACCGGGGTTATTTGTTATCATTGTGGTCGTCCAGGGCATTATGCCAACAAGTGTGTGGCAAAGCGGCAGGATTGCGCTGTTCGACCATATCGATGTCGGTGCGGCGGTCCTTGCAGAGCCCCTATTAAAGGCGTCGGCTCGGTTCGTGGGCATGTGAACGGATCACTGTGAAGAAGCGGTGATACACTGAAGTTGTTATGGGTATGCTCCTAGTTAATTTCAGTCCACTCTCGTTTTATTCGACTCTGGAGCATCTCATTCTTTTATTAGCAATCATTTTCTTTGTGCAACACCGATTAAACATGCATACCCTCCAACCATCTTTTATTATTCAATCACAGGTGGTCTTTAAAACCGATCAGATTTGTTAATAAGTCAACATAACAATCCTTGGGGTGAAGTTTTTAGCAAACCTAATTGTGATTGACTCTAAAGGGTTGGGCGTCATTTTGGGTATGGATTGGTGTCCAAAACGAGGTCAAATCAATTGTTCCCAACGGTCTATTTCTATGACCAATGCGGCATTCAAGTTGTTTATCATTCTAAAGCGATTGGCTCTCATCTTTGTGCTCACCAAGTTGATACCACTCCTTCTTTGGAGTCGATACCAATTGTCCGTGAGTATCTTGATGTTTTCTGAAGACCTTCGGTTTACCACGGATCGGGAAGTGGAGTTTGTTATTGAACTCGTTCTGGAGCGCTCCGATATCCGGAGTCCTTATCGAATGCACATCAACGAGTGGTTGAATTGAAGAAGCAACTCGGAGAATTGCTTGACAAGGGTTTCATTCGACCGAGTTCCTCACCTTGGGATGCGGCAATCTTTGTCAGAAGAAAGACAATACTTTACGGATGTGTGTGGATTACCGTCCGTTAAATGAGGTCACTATCAAGAATAAATATCCTCTACCTCGAATTGATGATCTTTTTGATCGGTTGGTTGGTGCCGTGTCTTTTCAAAGATTGATTTGCGATCGGGCTATCATCGGATCAAGGTTAGAGCGAGGACATTCCTAAGACAGCTTTCTCTACTCGTTATGGTTTATCACGAGTATCGGTTATGTCCTTTGGTTTGACCAATGCTCGGCATATTTCATGAACCTTATGAATTCGGTGTTCATGGAATTCTTGGATAAATCGTTATCGTGTTTATTGGCGACATCCTTATTTATTCAAGTCGATAAGGATCATGAACAACATTTGCGACTTGTCTTTGAAACACTTCGTCGGCATCAATTGTATGCCAAGTTTAGCAAGTGTGCTTTACGGCTGGAGAAGTTGCCTTTACGGGCATGTGTTATCTGAAGAAGGTATCATTGTTGATCCAAGCAAGGTACAAGATGTGCTAAATTGGAAGCCTCCCAAGAGTGTCCCGAGATTCGGAGTTTTCTTGGACTTGCGGGTTATTCTGGAGGTTCATTGAAAATTTCTCCAAGATTGCTAGACCTTTGACTCAGCTCTTGCGAAAGGAAGAAATTTGAATGGTCACTAAGTGTGAAGAGAGTTTTCGACTTTTGAGAACTCTCTTGACCAAAGCTCGATTCTTATTCTTAGGATGTTCTTAAGAGCTTGACATATATTGCGATGCATCTCACCATGGACTTGGTTGTGTGCTTATGCAAGAAGGCCAAGTTGTGGCATATGCATCGGCGATTGCGCCCTCATGAAGTTAATTATCCTACTCATGATTTGGAATTGGCTGCCGTGGTCCATGCATTAAAGATTTGGCGGCATTACCTTCTAGGTAATCGTTGTGAGATCTACACTGATCATAAAACCCCTGAAGTACATATTCACTCAATCTGATTTGAATATGAGACAACGAAGATGGCTTGAGCGATCAGGACTACGATATGGGTATTCATTATCATCTGGTAAAGCCAATGTTGTGGCGGGCGCTTTAAGCGAAAGTCACAATGCAACTACATATCCTCTTTACCTGCAGAAAGAGACATGTGTGCTGATTTTCGGCGCCTAAGTCTTGAATTTGTGGAAAAAGGATTCCTCATTGCATTACATGTGGGCCGACCTTAGAATCCCGATTAGAGGCCCGCTGATGCCGAGGTAGTCGAAATCGGGGAAAACATGCAAGCGAGTAAAGCCAGCGAATTTTACGAAGATGATCGCGGTATAATTCGATATCGCCATCGTTTGGTAGTACTGCGATTACGAATTGAAGAGTCTAATTCTTAGGAAGCTCATAATTCCAAGTTTTCTTTGCATCACAGGAGTACCAAAATGTACGGGATTTGAAGAAAATATTTTGGTGGAGCCAAATGAAGAGGCAAATTGCTCGATATGTTCTTTGAATGTGATATTTGCCAAAGGGTTAAAATTGAACATCTAAAGCCATTGGTACCCTTGACCTTTGCCTATTCCCCAGTGGAAGTGGGAAGAGATCGGTATGGATTTTGTTACTGGTCTTCCCAAGACTTCCAAGGGATCTGATGCCATTTGGGTGATCATTGATCGTTTAACTAAAGTGGCTCATTTTATTCCGGTCGGGACCGATTTCAATGGCAAGCAATTAGCAGAGCTTTATATTGCTAGAATTGTTTGCCTTCATGGTGTTCCTAAAGTCATTGTTTACGACCGTGGTCCTCGGTTTACTTCCCATTTTTGGAATAGCCTTCATCGGGCTATGGGGGTGAACTCTCCTTGATCTTGCTTACCATCCTCAAACCAGTGGTCAAGGCGAAAGAGTGAACCAAGTGATGGAAGATCTTCTTGAGCCTATGTGCTATCTTATAGCAAAGGCGGGAGAAATCTTTGCCATATGTGGAATTTTCCTACAATAATAGCTACCAAGCAAGTATTCAAATGTCACCTTTTGAAGCCTTGTATGGGAGAGCTTGTGAGACTCCATTGAATTGGTCAAAGTGCGGTGAAAGATCATACTTTGGTCCAAACTTGGTAAAGGAAGCGAGAAGAGCAAGTTAAATGCGATTCGAGATTGTTTGAAAGCGCATATCTCGTCGGAAGAGCTATCTTGATCATCGTCGTCGTGAATTGAGCTTTGAGGTAGATGACCATGTCTATCTTAAAGTGTCACCCATGAGGGGTACTCATCGTTTTGAGTAAAGGAAAGCTCGCACCTCGCTATATCGGACCCTTCGAATCATTGCCAGCGGGCGTAGCTTACCAATTGGAGTTACAGAATCACTCTCGTGATGCATGATACTTTTCATGTGTCTCAATTAAAGAAATGCCTTCGTGTTCCTATTGAGGCAGCGCTTGAGCATCTTAATCTCAACTTTGATCTTTCATATCAAGAGCAACGATGCGTATCCTCGACACAATGGAGCGGGACAAGAAATCGTCTTGTCGGGTTCTTGAAAATTCAATGGGCTAATCATTCAGAGGATGAAGCCACTTGGGGCTGAAGATCGATGCGATTGAGCACCCCATCTTTTGTTGTTTAGAACTTTTCTTTGAATCAAGAAAGGAAAGTTTAAACAAAGCTATGTAAACAAAGATGTAATAATAACACTATGTTGTTATGTAAGAATCTTCTTTGTTATCCTTGAAGGAAACAAAACAACAGATGTTGAATTTCCTCATAATTCATTTCCATTGCATTTCTTCCTAATCTTAACTTGTTCCAAATCTCGGGGACGAGATTTTCCTTAAGGGGGGTAGGTTTGTAACAGCCCCAATCTTATCAACAGTAATAATCTGTATTATGAACAGTAATAGACTCTTTCATATCATTCTTATTCTTAATCTCGATTGGGAGTTCTTTGTTACCAAATAAAACCTTCCTTTTGCCAAAGTCCAAAACCTACTTAGAATATTTAAAGGAATACAAGGTAACACTTGTATTATGACTGGGAAGTATTTTTATTAAAGCCTAGATAAATTATCTTGGCTAAAAATATTTTCGTTGCATTTTTAAAATTATTTGGACTTAAAGAAAATTTATGGTCTTTAAATAAACATTTTCGGCTTTGAAATAGATATTTATGTATTTTATAAAGTGAAAATGTGGTTTATGAAATTTATCTGGGAAATATATCATCCCAAAGCTACTTACAAAAAATTTCATGATTTTATAAATTTATTTGATATTTTTAAAGTCGAGTCAAACCTTTTAAATATATGAATAAGGTTTGGTCAACCAAACCGGTCCAAACCCGACCCTTGCAATTATGCGACCCACCTCATGTGTCTCGGTCCAACCCAATCAAATTTATGCAGCTCGGTCACGTTGAAGCGAGCCCGAACTCCACGACTAACATGAGCGTCGATCTTCCATCGAGCAGGCGACAATAACGCCGCATGGTGTCCCGTGTCCGCCGTCTCTGCCGTTGGATCTTAATCCAACGGCGTGATTAGTGTATGCAACGGACAACTCGGATCCTATTCAATCACCACCGTTCGTTTCTAATCCAACGTGGCGCCCTTTTCGTTTTAAACCTAAAGGCGCTTTTATCTCGTGTAGTTAGATTCAAGTCCTCGGCTTTTCCCTTTTCCTCGTGTTATAAAGCTCGCACTCCTGCGGACCGTTGGATCTTCATCGTATGGCGGATCGTGTATGCATTCGGACGACTCCGGATCCCCGCTGTCGTGGCCGTCCATCGCTGATCGGCGGCATCGTTTATTTCTATTTGAAACGGTAGCGCGTTAATGTGGGCCTTTAGTTTCAATCCTCGGCACTCCATTTAGGCCGTGGGCCTTTAAAGCCCAAAATCGATGGATCGTTGGATTTTAATCGTGCGGACCACATGGGTGTATGCAATCGGACCATCGGTTCAATTTTACATCGGACCGTGAAATTAAATCCAACGGTGTTAAACCATCGCATCTAAAAGGGTGGCGTGTATATCTTTTAATTGATCGTTGGATTTCAATCCAGCGTCTCTGCTTGAAAGCGGAACCGCGACACCATCGGGATTTCGTTTTAATCTCGTTCGATCGATCTTGATAAATGCGGTCCATATTAAATGATCCGATTCACATCATTTAATCTCTCTATTTATCGTAGCGCTTATTTCTAATCGGACGGTGACTTTTGTTCGAGCCTTTACGAGGTGCGGCGGTGAGGATGACAATGGGGCCCACATGTCGGTTGGCTCTTATCTCCTTCCTCTCTCTCATTGCAGATTTCTGCGGAAATCAGGAGAGGATTATCCCAAAGTTTTGCAACTAATTTTTGGGATAATTAGCCTAAATGGACACCTCATCAACTCTAGATCTTTCTCTCTTGCTCTGTAGCTCCACATCCACATATATAAACCCTAGTTTTTGTCTGCGACCATTGTTGACCACCAAGCTCATCCTTTTCTTGTTAACGGTGGAGTTTCTTGCTTCTTGCTCATCGCTTATCCATCTTAAACTCTGTTACACTTACAATCAAGATTGGTTATCTTTTGTAGGTTAAATCGAGTTTAACTCTGTTGTTCAACATCGGGTTGTCGGAACCCTTAGCATATTTCTTCTCTGGTAAGTTAAACCCTAGTGTTAACATCTTGAGCATCTTAAGGACTTGAGAAGCTCTGTGAATCATTCTTTTAAGCATCAGTAGCTTCAAGCGACTTTAAAGCGAAAAGTTGATATTGCACCTTTCGGTTTTCATGTCATTTTCAAGACCTAGGTATCTTCCTGTCAACTTATCATCTTATTTAGATTTTGACTAAACCCTAGCGACATGACAAGTTGGTCTTTCAATTCTTGTCATCATCTATTTTGACTCTTAGTTGAAATCTGTCTACATTCTCTTGTCAGGCTCAACAGACAAAATAGGTTTTGCTTTAGCTTTTGCAATCTAACTAGTTAGGGTTAGACTAAGGTTGGTTTGGGATGTTAATTACCTAAAAGATCATGCTAAGTTTCATTTATGAACTTTTGCATGATCTATACTTCTTTCAAAAATTGCAATCTGTCCTGTTTTGACTCTTTTCAAATCAAAACTGGAACTTTGCAATAAACTCTAATTCTGTCTTTTGAAAGCAGTGAGCTAGATAATGGGTTATTATCATTATTATGGGTAGTTATGGCTTAAGCATCTGTAATCATGCATTTCTAGATTGATCATGCATATTTCTTCCATGTTGGACTTATTGTCGATTTTGGTATTTATTGGATCTTATTGTTTCTTTAGAATGCAGTTCATTGAAGCCATCGAATCTTTTACGAGCAATGCGAGGCACAACAGTAAGTCTATTATTACCAAGGCAAGCATCCTCTTTGCACCATATTGAACCCAGATTTTGTACAATAGTCTTTACAAATCCAGTGATATCCGAGCATGCTATTTGTCCGAAAATACAAAATATGACTTGTAATAGCTAGCTATGACTGACATGGTGGATTACCTTGATTATGACCATACACTCAACTCTAGTGTAATCTTGTATAATATATGGTCTATTCTCAGATTTGGCTTAGATATGCGGTCTAGAGATTTTAGAGTTTGACAAGCATATCTTGTCAAACATGGGAATCTAAGCTGAACTATTGTCATTTTCAAACTCTTTGTCCAGTTCCTTTAAATCGAGTCTTGTATTTGAAATCTAAATTGATCTGGACAAGAGGAAGCTAGTGATGGTGCCTTCGTGCACGATTGGGTTTTGTGGTGGGCTTGTCGGGTTAATTAAGGACCGAACTCGATTATTCAATTCAAGCCCCCACGTACTTCCACATGCGATGTATATGGCGCTGTTTGGTTAAGTAAAATGTTGAGACTATTGAGTTGGAAACAGAGAGTAAGGATATGTGTATTGGCCTTGCATGGCATAGATGCTTAGGTCCGAGGACGTGTCTTATGCCATGTGAGCTTTGTATGTCGATGTCGGATGTTCTTAGGAGGGTGAGGCGTATATGTGCCTCGTCGCATATACGATACCTTAATAGTGCCGATGGCATTCTATTATGGGTGGTGAGCCCAATTTGTTTTTAAATTGTTTGGATCGGCATTCTTGACACAACATGTGTGCCCTGTGGTTAGTAGGTGGTGTAGCCTACACTATGGGATTAGTTCACACATGGGGTCCAACTCAATAGTGTTAACTTGTTGAAAAATACCAAATCTTAGTTTCCCGGTCGGCATACCAAAGGAAGTGTGTCATCATTCGGAGGCATCCAGAAGGCAACGGGCTAACTAAGTCATGTGGGTAAAGATGTACACCCTGCGGGTATAAAGCTATTCGAATAGCCGTGTCCACGGTCATGGGCGACAACTTGAATTGATGTCACTGTATAGAAGTTTGATTTTCAAAAACCTGTTTTGGTTATTTTAGGTTTGCATGAGGGTATCATGCAATTGTCTTGTTTATTTTTATGTCATTTATGTCTTTGTTTTAAGCAAACTTTGATTTATTAAATCGCTTTACAAAATTTAGCCTTTGTAGGTTAAGATGTATCGCTTTATGCAAATTTGAACCTTTATACCTTCTGTTGTAACCTTATGCATGTAAAAACTCTACTCCTTTGGTTAGGCTCTAATCACCACTTTATTTTATTAGTTTGAGTAAGACTTGCTGAGTACCTTCGTACTCAAGGTGCTACTACCTATTGTTGCGGTGAGGATGGTTTCCTTTATGAAGTACCGTTAGCGCGATCGTGGTGGCGCTAACAGTAACGCTACTTCTTGCCTCCACGCAATTGCTGCGGTGGATGGGGCCATTGGTGGACATTTTCCGTTTGTTTTGCTTCCATTGTATCTTCGTTATAGTGACCAAGTCACTTAATATTGTAGTATTAACCGAATGATGTAACCTTATGTTTAATTATATCAATGTATGACTTGTATGTGTTTGATGCAATGTTGATGAAGGATATATATGCAATGGTCGTTGATCACAGGAACCATTGTGGTACATATATATCAGGAATCTGTTTATTGAAATTGTTACTTGTTAAGTTCATACCTTTAGCATGATTTTTAATTAAGGGCGCACTTGTTCCTTAATTATGAATTGTGTTCTTGTATGAATTTAATTTAGTAACATTTCCAATAACAGGGTCCCCACACCGTCCTCGAAAGTCTCCGACGCATTGGGGCGTCGAAGATGTGGAAGGATGTATCAGGCGCTAAGTTAGAGTAGAGGATAACCTCCACTCTCCAGCGCTCTATTTGTCCACGATATACTTGTATCCTTGGTATGTGGGTCTCTTCGTGAAACTCGGATGTTGCATCATCTTCCATAGGATATCCGCCCATTCTCCAGCGTAGACCCCATGGGAATCTGGTCGGTCTCTCGACCATCTACAATTTTAGAAAGGACAAGAGTTTAGAAATCTTTTAAATAGAAAAGGAAGAGTAAGACTACGGAAGGCAGGTAAATAGTTTGTAAATTTTTGAAAAATAGTCCTTAATGGTTTTACCAATTCTCACAGTGGGCCATGACCTCTGATCGATATGGCTCGATACCACTTTTGTCGAACCGGAGCGAAGGATCCCGAATTCTCTGTGTTCAAACACGGTCGAGATTTCCGGTGTACGGTCTCACAAAGATGAATATCACATTCATATCACGAAAACGTAATTGGCATTAAATAAATAATTGTTTAATACAAATGATCGAATAATAACATCAAATGTCAAATGATAAACACAATGGAAATAACATAATAGTGGGAGCCACGATGCGCAGCAGGCAATAAATGCAGGTCGAAGGCCTACTCGTCCGGGTCCTCACCGTCAATATAGCGATCTTCTCTGAATAAGATTTATTCACAGAGTGAGCACTACTACGTGCTGCAAGTCGCACCCAATATTGAAGTTAAATGCATGCATAAGAAACAAGTGAGTATGGCGGGGTTGTTTGCATAAGAGCATTTTCGGTTTGAATAAGCATAGTAGTTTCTAAGGCAAATTTTATACTATGGATAAAATCATACTTTGAAGTGACAATGATATAATGTGGATAACCTCCAATGATAAAGTGAAGGATCACCTCCTAACACTTGGCTTCCGCTTAATTTTCATAAGGATTAACCATCCTCAACATTTAATAAAGCATTTAAAACCAAAACAATTCTAACTTTAAGTGGCCTGCTAGCATGTCCATGACCGTGGGCGCGGCTATTCGAATAGTTTCTACTCTGCTGAGTTGGTACAACTTTACCCACACGGTGACATGCTCGTTATGTCGGCCAATTCACGCTTCCGTAGGCGTGTGGTGAGCAATTACCATGAGGCCTTTACAATGTTTTATCCTAGTACATTCATGCGCTAAGGTTTCGCCCTTTGGACTAACCGTCCTCAGGAAGCCCCTCTTGCGCCAAGTGGGAATAAAACGTCTAACCGACACCCACAAAATCACATGACATAAATATACTAGGACATCACAAATTAGTTAGCCAAATCCTGCCCATACAGGACATGTGGTAGTACGTTATGGCATAGCAATAAGCGGCTCAAAGACCGGTCCTCAATTGACTTGGGCGTCATTCCTACAACCCATGGGCCTTGATCTTAACCAGATCAAACCCGTGCATAAACCTGCACCCATCATTCCGACCATTTCGCCCAAGTCCAAACCCATCTTGATTTTATTTTGAATAAAAACTTCATTTATAAACTCATGTGGTGAGACGATACCACAATGCCAAGTTTGAAAACAATTTGTAGAAATCTGGTGTAAACCCTCCCAAATTCTGTAAATGTGGGCTAAGCTTGGCTAAGCATATATTTGAATTTTGGTAATATCTTGCCTATGGCATTAAGGTAGTCAGATACAACATTCAAATTTGGCCATACAATGACATATGGAATTTACTATATGTAAAACAGGATATTAAAATATTTATAACAACATATGCATGCAATAAGGAATTTAAAAACTGAAAATAACTTAAAATAATAGGGGCAATATGGTCAATGGTGTAACTTGCCTTGATCGATGTCTTGAAATTCTAAATCTTGATTTGATCGAACTCTCGGAGTCGTCGAAGTCTATCGTTGAAAATCGACAAATTCAATATTCAAATTCAAATAAATTCAAAACATAGGTCAAAACAACTCCAAACTGAAATATTTTGTTTTAGTTAGCTAGATTATAATTTTATATAAATTTTGCAATTTGAATCACCCAATTTGGAGTTCATATGCAAAAGTTATGAATTTTGAAGTTTATATCTAAATCTGAAATTTTATTGAATTTCCGAATTATTTTCCTACTGAAAATCCATTTAATGCGCAATGATTACGCCACTCTGATATTTCGGGATTTAAAAGAATTAAAATGAATTACGACGGATGGGCCCCGAGTCGATGACCGGCCATGTGGACCAAGTCCAGAGCCTAGGGAAGGATGGTGCGGTGGGGTGCCGTGTGTGTGTGTGTGGTCTTGGCGGAACACGGCGTGTGCATCGCATAGCGAAAGGTGATGTGGCGCCTAGGTGGCAAAGCCACGTCGGCGTGAGCAGCGGCGGCGTTTTGACGCGGCCCGACAACAACGATCGGCGGCTCTCGGCGGGTGAGTGGTCGCAACTTGTAGAGGAGATAAGGCGAACACGATGGTACCGTTTTGGGCGCGAATGGTCGCGGAGTTGGCCGGCGAGCTTTTAGCGGCGGAGAGGTTGGTGTTGGCGACAGCGGAGTTCGGTGGCGCTCGAAGTGATGAAGGGTCCCGAGGTGGCTCGGTGTCGGTGAAGGCGATGGTGCGAGACCACGGCGGCTTAGCGGCGTCGGCGGCGAAACTTCGGAGTTTTTGCGGCGGCGAAAAACCTAAACTCACGATTACGGTGGCGGTAGAGCTCAGCGGAAATGAGAATGAGAGATGAGATGAGAGCGTAAGTGCGCTCCGGTGGTGCCTTTATAGGGGCTAGGTGGCTGCGTGGCGGCGTGGGAGGTGGGGTCGTGCGGCGGCGGTTGCGGCGTTGAGTGGCGAAACCGTCCGGAGAAGAGGGAGAACATGGGGAAATCGCGCGGTGGTGGATGCGGTCGTGCGTACACGCGAATATCGGGCGGTTGGGATTGAGCCGTTAGCGGCTTCGGACGTGGATGTCCATGGCGGCGATTGCGAGCGGCGGCGGAGAAGGAGAAGGCGAGGAAGCGGCGACTTCGGTCGTCCGATTTTCAACGTCGGTCGAGATTAGATTCGTGGGCGGTAAGTGACTTTCGCGCGGCCGTTGGATTAAGATCAATGGTTGAGATTAGACCGAGCGAAGCGGTAAGTGTGTTTTAGCGCGGCGTTGGATTAAGATCGTGCGGCTCACGTTGATGATGGCATTGGACCGTGCGGTTCTTTGTAGCAGATCTTGACCGTCGATGCATGATCCAGCGGTCGAGAAGAAGCGGCGTGGGTAACTAGTAGCCGTCCGATTTAAATCGGACGGTGGGGAAGATGAGGCGGGTGCGGCGAGTGCGGGCCGGTGGCCGTGCGCGCGTGTGAGGTTTGGGCCGAGGCCTTTGGGTTTCGGCCCAAACACTGTTTAGAGATTTTCTTTTGCTTTTCTAATTGTTTTAATTCTGATAATTCATAATAGCTTTAGAAAATAGCAAAATACTTCCAAAAATTATGGAAAAATTCACAGAAATCTCCATATTCCTTCTGGACTTAATAAAATTATTTCCAACTATTTGTTGGCTTTTAATTTTGCAAATAAATTTGTTTTAGCTTTAAAAATATTTATAAAAAGCTTTTGAAAATCCAGGAAAAACCACAAACATAAATAAACTTTTAAATTTTACTGAAATTTGAAAATTGGGCTGTTACAGGTTGACAAAGTGGGAGCCTGCTGTTCGTGGCCGGGAGCTTCGTCTTCCTCATCTCCGGTGACCTCCACCGTCACCAGAGCTCCTGCGACTCTTCTTGGACCTCCTTCAGTCCCAGGTTAGTATTTCAGTGTTTGAAACCTGGTCCTCTTAGGCCTCTTCGGTTTTCGTTTTCGGCCGCATTTAGCCTCCGGCGGTTGTCTCCGGCTAGCCGCCGGTAGGGTGCGCTCTAGCCCTAGTTTTAGGTACCTGTAGGTTCTCCCTACTATTTGGAGCCTAGCCGTGCTTTTGGTTTTCGCCGGCGAAGTCCCCGTCGCCGGCGGTGAGCTAAAAACCGAGCTCATAGTTTTTGTCGTGCCTTCCTCGGGCAAGTGCTGTAGCCCAATCATTAGCATTTAATTTGTCCGAGAGCCTAATCATTAGTGTTAAATGTTGTTCTTGTCGGCAAGCCGTAGGTGTAGTTAAGTCCCCGACCTCCTTGTTTCAATCGTGGCCGTTTAGGACCACCCCGAACCAGATCTTGACTGTTAGATCTCCTTGTATAAGTCTCTAGCCGCCAGGACCTCCTCGCTGAAATCTTGGCCGTTAAAGACCTCCATAGGTTAAATCCCAGCCGTTAGGATCACCCTCCGCTTTGGGGTCCTCTTTGCAAAAGACCTCCTTGAGGTCCTCTGTGCGAAAAGACCTTCCTTAGTCGTTTTATAAAAACCACCCCTAAGCCACCCCACCGAGGTCCTCTTTGCAAAAGACCACCTTTGGTATTTTGTAAAGAGAACCTTCAAAACTACCTTTGGGGTCCTCTTTGCGAAAAGACCACCTCTGGTCCTTTGTGAAGAAGACCGCAAGACCTCCCCGCCTAAATCTGGACCGTTCACGACCTCCCCACGGAGATCTGAACCGTCCAGACCTCTCTCTGTTGAACACCTGTCGCGTAGGACCTCCCCGCGAAGATCATGGCCATCCATGACCTCCTCGGGTAGATCTCAACCGTCCAGGACCTCCTATGGGAGATCTGAGCCGTTAATATCTCGTCTGTTCAATCGTTGACCTTTAGACCTCTCCTAGTGCTCGGGACCGCCAGATCTTGATCTGACGGTCACGACCTCTGTTAGGCGCGAGGACCTCCTTTGCGTGCGCTGTGCGTGCACTGGTTGTAGCCGTTGGATTCAAGATCTACAGCTTAGACCTCCTCGCTAGATCTTGCCGTCTAGGACCTCCTCTCTAGATCTTGCCATCTAGGACCTCCTCGTTAGATCCAGACCGTCAAGTCTAGATCTAACGGCTAAGACCTCCCCTAGGCGCGATGAGGTCTTTGCGCCCTGGTGCTCGGGTGGGTTTTGGCATCTGAGCTCGTGAGCCGTGCGATCTTTGATCAACGACCCACGACCTCCCGATTTCGTTAGTTTTTCAGATTTAGTTCGAGCTTTTATTTGCACATATTAATTGTTTTAAAATTCAAAAATGCATATCTTTTTCTCTGTAGTTCCAAATTTAACAAACTAAAGTTCTATAAATGCATCTGTTAAAGTACTTTAGCATAGTATAGGTTTTGCAGTAGTCTTTTATCCCGAAATTAAACATGCCTTAGATTTATAACTTAGAAAAATCATAACTAAATCATTTTAACTCCAAATGAAGTGAGACCACTTGTGTTAGCCTTAGAATGTCAGTAGCTACCTACCATAAAAGTTTCAGCTTCAAAATCACTCTAGAAAATATTTTATAAACAGTACTAATTAAGTGTAGCATTTTGGCCGAAAATGAGTATTTAGATCATATCTTTTTCTTCACTAATCCTTTTAGTTAGTTCTTGTTCCTAAGGTTAGATAGGACCTTAGACTACCTTGTGTATAAATTTAAATCGCATTTGGATAATTTTTGCTTGCTCTTTTGTTTAAGTGTTGCTCGTCTTATTGGTTGTTCTCGCTTCTTTTTGCTTTTCGCTTAGGCTTCGACATTTGCGGTAACCCCGAGAACGACCCTCCACAACAATTTGAGCAACAGCTAGAAGGCAAGCAGTTTGATCATTTCCCATCCAATCCCATTACTTTTAAAGTCTAATATTTTGTTTAACTTCTATGTATGCATTGCTATTTTGTTGTTAAATTGATTAGTTAATCCTCTAGTTGCATAATATATAGGTAAATGATTATCCTCTACTACCTGAGCCTAGGTTATTTGCTGTGATTAGATTTCGTTGGATGAGCTCTTGTCACTTAGTAGATTTCGAATAAATATTGCTTAGCCATGCCTAGTTATCGGTAGTATTGGGCGATCATCGACTTAGTCGGTGATCTTGATCACACAAATGCTATTATTATTCCATTATGTCCAACCCTTGTGTTTTACCAATTTACAAATCAAAAGCTGAAAACAAAAAAAAATTATATCTTGGCTTGGGCACAATGGTATGTTGGTGTGATCTGTTGGGTGTGATTAGAATGGTGCCTAAGTCCCTAAGGATCGAGTTACTTGTGCCATTGATCCAAGCAATTGTTGCGTGCTAACCACACTAGGGGGATATGGGACCTCTCTTGACTAAGTACTCTGGGAGGTGTTAATTATGAGCTGGTCGGTGGGTGTGTTCCTGTGTGTGTGTGTTTGTGGTGTGGAGGGGAGCATTAGCAGACCGGTTAGGCTGTCTAATGTGTCTTTCTCCCGTGGGTTGCGGCTCTTAATTAGCATTATCCATTGGAAAGCGTCTTGTTAGACTTAGCCATGCCTACATACCAAAGGAAGTGTGCTAACCGTGGCTGGTGGAAAGGCGGTCTATCGTGTGGGTACATTGGTACACCCCTGCAGGGTTTAAACTATTCGAATAGCCTCGTCCTAGGTTATGGACACGCTTGGTTATTTCCCACAAGAACTAGACTACAACCTTTTAAAAACTTAAACTTGACATGGGTGGTATGAAGGGGGACTTCATGCTATTGTTGTGGTGGCTATTGAGTTAGTCACTTCCAGGATGTTGTCTTCTACCTATTGTTATATTTGTCTCTCTTTAATTGAAAGATAAGAATTAATTGCAAACTTGCTTTTAAATGTATTACCTTATTGCAAATAAAACTTGCTTTATCTGAAAATGAGTCCACACCTCATCCACTTAAAAAAGCTTGCATGTAGCTAATTATAGTTACTGTTATCTTACACGTCAGTCTTGCAGTACAAAAACAATTTTTGTACTCGGATGCTATCTTAATGGTTTTGTTGCGAGAGGAAGAAGGTGAGCCCTAAGGGCCTCACTTTTGTGAGTATGTTGCGTGTATGTCAGGGACGATTAGCTTGGCGGTCGGTTGGTTGCCTTGTGGTAAAGGCACACCGATTGGCTTTTGTTTATCGCCATCTTATGGCTCTTGTGCTTCATTGTGTACTTATCTAGTTGTATGTCTTTTGGCAGTCGGCCTCTCTTTTATAATAACTCTTTATATTATGTATGTCCTTGATTGTTGCTTGTTTGGTTCTATGTGAATGAATGGAATTGATGCATGATTTTGTGGCGAGTGTGTATCTTTGCATTTAGGAAGTATACATATCTCGAGGCTTGGTTTATTTGATTTGTCTTGTTAGGACCAGTGGATGGTTAAACATTACAAAATTGAATAAACCGGGTCCTCACAAAATCTCTGAGTCTCTGTCATGTGGGCCGGATTGTCGATTAAGGATTGTGTAAGTTTAGTTGTCGTTTTCTGCCGGAAGCGTATTTTCTCAGGCATGTGTGTTAGGATTGCGTTATATTAAGCGAAGACGTATTCTCGAATACGCCAGCGTCACCTTCAGTGAGCGAGCTGTCTGGTCAGCGTTGTACGCCCCATTGTCGATGGTGTGGCTAGCTGGTTGTCGGTAGAAAAAGTATTGAATGCTTTAGTAATTCTGAAATGTATTTTCCGTTGCACTGTTAATTCAATTAAACTTAGAAAATGCATAACTAATTCAATTTTTCTCCAAATCGCATGAAACCAGTTCTGTTATTTTTCATTTTAAATGTATTATTTACTAAAATTGGTTTCATCCATGTCTCTATTAGCAAAAATCTGTTAATTGATTAATTGGTGTATTATGTATTTTCCAAATTAGAAAATTCCTATCTCTTTCAATAATTGTCCAAATCCAGTGAATCCAATTTTGTAAATTTTCATTTTTAGTGTACTAATTATCAGGATAGGTTTTAGATATGTTTCTATTCATAAAATTTTGTTAAGTAATTATCTAGTGCTTTAATGTGTATGTTAGCTTAGAAAATTCCTAGGAAATTCATCACAAATTCTAATTAAGTGTTCTCTGTTTCTAAAAATGTGTTAGATCATGCTTAGGCTGTTGTGTGAGTTTTGGTATGTTTTGTTGTTGTTGATTGTTTGAGTTTTGTCGGTGTTATTTGTTCTTATTCGTTGCTTTTGCTCGATCGATAGATTGCGACAGTTACAGTTTTATCGAGTGATCCTCTGCAATGAGTTGAGCCTATTGAGCGTGCGACCAGGCAAGCGCTTTGATCATGTTAATCCCAATATTTTAAATTCTAATATTTTGTTTCAGCTATATGTATGCATTGCTTAATTTGTATTAAATTGATTAGTTAAATCCGTAGCTGCATATCCTGTAGGTGAAATTTTGATCTCTACTACCTGAGCCTAGGTTACTTGCTGTGATTAGAGTTCGTTGGATGAACTCTTATCACTTAGTAGATTACGAGTTCGGTTGCTTAGCCATGCTTAGTTTTCGGTAGATTTGGGCGATCATCGACTTAGTCGATGATCTTGATCTCATAAAATTATTATTGTTCCTTATGTTTTGACTTATGCTATGTTAATTGCAAAACTAAAGCGAAAACAAAAACGATTTAGACTTGGGCTGGGGATGATTGGTGTGATCTATTGGGTGTGGCTGGAATGGTGCCCAGTCGATTAAGGACCGAGTTACTTGCGCCACCGTCTTGAGCATTTGCGTGCTAACCATACTAGAGTATATGGGACCTCTCTTGACCCGAGTACTTTGGCGTGTATTGGCTCCGGTCGCGGGAGGTCGCGGGAGGGATGGTGTTGGGAGCATGGTAGTTGTCAAAGCTTTACCCGCAAGGTAGTTGTCTTTTCGGCTTTACCATGTAAGCGTATTGATTTCTATCCATACGAGCGACTCGTAGTTAATACACAATATTGGAAAAAGTCTCGTAGGACTTAGTCAGTGTCGCATACCTTGGAAGTGTGCTTTGGCTTAAAGGCGATGCAGTGTGGGTACATTGGTACACCCCAGCGGTTAAAACTATTCGAATAGCCTCGTCCTAGGTTATGGACACGCTCGGATCGCCCCAAGAACTAGACTACAACATTTAAATTAAAACTTGATTTGTGGTACGAATGCGGGATTCGTGCTATTGTTGGGGTGACTATTGGGATAGTCACTTCTAGGTTGTTTATCTTTACTCTTTTGTTATTATTACCTTTATTTTTATTTCAACATTAAAAATGAATTGCAAACTTGCCTTCAAATGTATTACATTATTGCAAATAAATTTGGCTTTGTGCAAATGAAACATATGGCCTCCACCAAATAAGCTGCATGTAGCATATGAGCAGTGCCGCTGGTTCACACGTCGGTCTTGCGGGTACAAAGACAATCTTTGTACTCGGATGCTTTGCTTAATGTTTTGTTGCGAGAGGAAGAAGGTGAGCCCCAGGGCCTCACTTACGTGAGTTGTCTTTGCCGCTTAGTGTTCGGCGACTAGGCTTGGCGGTCGGTCGGATGCCTTGTGGGTTGAAGGCACGCGATTGACTTTGTTTATAACCATCTTATGGCACTTTGCTTCCGCTGTCTATCTTCTGTTATTTGTGTATCTTTTGGCCGGTCGGCCCGTGTTTGTAATAATTCTATGGTTGTTACTTTCTGCTTAGTAGTGTACTATTTGGACTCTATGTTTGGAATGGAGTTGATGCATAAATTTTGTGGTGAGGTGTGTATACTGCTTTCTGGGAAGTATACATATCTCGAGGCTCGGTTTATTTGATTTGTGATGCTAGGACCAGGTGGTTGGTTAAGCATTACAAGCCAAATAAATTGGGGTCCTCACAGAACCATCTGCACAGAACTCTCAAGTTTAATAGACAAGAAAGAAAGCATAATAGATAAGATGGAGTAGCACAAAGATGAGCTAGAGTAGGGAGAAAGATGGATAATCCTATTAGGGGTAAACTGGTTAAACCCAAAAACCAAAAAAGCCAGAAGGCTAGAGAGAGGTAACAAAGCTCAAGCAAGAGGTCCTACTGACCCAACTAAATGACACCAAGACTAGAAAGGACCACTACCAAACTAACCTTAGCTAGTCGGCCCTACGGAGGTTACTGGGATAAGGGGATCAAGTTAAAGCTTTAAAACAAGGTTCCAGGGAAAGGAGAAAAGAAAAGAATAGAGTAAGATGAGAAAAAGAGTTGAACAAGATAAGATCAGAATAGATCAAGACAAGGGAAGAACCAATAGATAGATTACAAGATTGGCTTGATTTAGAAAATAACCTTTTGAGACTTGACTAAAACAGCCTTTCTATCCATGGCCACGTCCTATAGTCGACCAAGGCTTTGATATCTCTGATACCACCTTTGTCAAGCCCCTCTCGGGGAGCACTGGGAAAAGCCTCCCAGGACCTCTTAGGGAGGTTCGACAGGACCACCCAGAGGTCTGGAAGGTCCTCCAAGAGCACCCTAAGAGGGGTCCTCCAGGACCTTCTAGGAGATCACAAAGACCTCCCGAAGGTTTGATCTCTGTGCACTGAGTTAGTCCCAAGAACCGAATGCTAACTTGCACATATCAACATAGGTGAAATCACAACCACCCAGTCCTACAACTGGAACAACAAATAAAGTAAAACTTATACTAAACAAGGGCCTTATGGACAAGGTTCTTTACAGAGGTTGCCAGCGTGGGCTTACAAAAATCCGACAACAAAATCTCACAGCAGAACCACCAAAAGCGCTAGAAGCCATCTGGTAAGCCCACAGGCTGTCGAGTGGAGGATGTCTCCTAGAAGGTCGGGTCATCAAAAAACTTCTCGAAGAGGTTTGAGTAACCTTGTCCCTGATCATCCTCGGTGTCGGGACCCAAAAATGCAATTCTGGACCCTCTGTGTATTCTGCACTAGTCCAGGATCACGCTAGTGCACACAGCGGTAACATAGGTGAATATCAATCCACACAAACGAAATATAACATAAACGAATAGTTTGAGTAACAACTTAGAGTTTTGACCTTAAGGTCGGGGTTACAACTTATTAAGCCACGCAGGGCTAACACTAAAGAAATACTGCAGCGGAACGAAATAAACTCTGGCAAACTCCAATCAGCACACCACAGGCAACCGACTGGGATCGATGACCTAGCGATCAACCTTCTTCCACAAACTCCTCCTCAAAAGCAGGCAAAGACTCCTCCACTACAGAGGTTTGGGCGCAAGTTTTACAACAAGCGTGAGTACACAACGTACTATAAATCATACCACAGAATGCAATATATAGATGCAGGCTTATTCCAAAGGAATGGCTTCTGTGGTTATTTTGCAGAAATGCAACATTTGCAATTGAATACAAATAATAGATTGAAAGCATAATTTAAAACAAATAGACAATCTTAATTTAACAGTTCTTTTCACAAAGGCACAAAGCTAATCAGATTGATTCACACAGCCATATGATTGAGATCACACAGCTCCCAATCCCACATTTTATGAACACTACCCCTCATGTGAAATCCCCGAGCGTTGTCCATGACCGAGGACGCGGCTATTCGAATAGATTGATTAACACTCTGCAGAGGTTTGTACACTTTACCCACACGATACAACTAGTGTAGCTAGCACTAATCGTAACATAACAGTTCGGCAACTTTGTCTCAACATTGACGTTCTTATTCACACAGTCCCATATCACAAAGCTTAACCTATCCACCTGAACCCCAATGTTGAAACTCCGTAACCTACTAAGTTAGGCCTGTCACCAGACATGTGGTCGTCTGAGATAGCTCAGTTCAATGGCGCACGAAGTTAAGTCCTTAATTGACCAAGGCAAGACTTCCAGTTTTTCTAACTAAACCACACAGATAAATCCCAATCACAAAGCCACCAGTTCACACAGTATCCACCACTTGCCTCAGTCTAAATCTTTTACCACCCAGTTGGTTTAGTGCAACACATGCCATCACGAGTAATAGCTGTGAGGACCCCGGTTTATTCGGCTTGTACTGTTTAACCATCCACTTGGTCCTAACAGTACAAATCAAATAAACCAAGCCTCGAATATGTATACTTCCTGCAGTGCAGTATACACACCAGTTACAAAATCATGTACCAATTCCATTCATACACATAGAGCGAAGCAAAAGCAACAATGAAAGACATAGGTAATATAAATAGAGTTATTACAAAGAGAGGCCAACCGCCCAAAAGACATACACATAAGTAAATACACAATGGAAGCAAAATGGCCATAAGATGGCAATAACAAAAGCCAATCGGCGTGCCTTTCGCCACAAGGCAACCAACCGGACCGCCAAGCTAATGTCCCAAGCAGCGCATAACACGACTCACAAAAGTGAGGGCCTTGGGGCTCACCTTCTTCCTCTGCAACAATTAATATTAAGCAAGCGGATGAGTACAAAACTTGTTTTGTACTCGCAAAACCGACGTGTGAGATAACGAACTATAATTAACTACATGCAAGCTTTATTTAAGTGGATGAGGCTCGGACTTATTTTCACATAAAGCAAGTTTTCATTTGCAATAAGGTAATAGATTCAAAGCAAGTTTGCAATTAACTTTTATTGTTCAAATAAAGAGAGACAATAATAACAATAGATGAGAACAACACCAACCTAGAAGTGACTAACCCATAGTCACCACAACAATAGCATGAAGTACCCTTCATACCACCCATGTCAAGTTTAAGTTTTAAAAGGTTGTAGTCTAGTTCTTGTGGGAAATAACCAAGCGTGTCCATAACCTAGGGCGAGGCTATTCGAATAGTTTTAACCTGCAGGTGTACCAATGTACCCACACGATAGACCGCCTTTCCACCACCACGGTTAGCACACTTCCTTTGGTATGCGGGCATGGCTAAGTCTAACAAGGCGCTTTCCAATGGGCGATGCTAATTAAGAGCCGCAACCCACGGAGAAAGACACATTAGACAGCCTAACCGGTGCGCTAATGCTCCTCCAACACCACAACACACACACACAGAACACACCCACCAACCAGCTCATAATTAACACCTCCCAAAGTACTTAGTCAAGAGAGGTTCCATATCCCCTCGTGTGGTTAGTACGCAACAATTGCTTGGATCAATGGCACAAGTAACTCGGTCCTTAGGGACTTAGGCACCATTCAATCACACCCAACAGATCACCCAACATACCATTGTGCCCAAGCCAAGATATAATTTTTGTTTTGATTTTGATTTGCAAAATGGTAAAACACAAGGGTTGGACATAATGGAATAATAATAGTATTTGTGTGATCAAGATCACCGACTAAGTCGATGATCGCCCAATACTACCGATACTAGGCATGGCTAAGCAATATTTATTCGAAATCTACTAAGTGATGAGAGTTCATCCATCGAACTCTAACCACAGCAAATAACCTAGGCTCAGGTAGTAGAGGATAATCATTTGCCTACAGATTATGCAACTAGAGGATTACTACTCAATTTAACAACAAAATAGCAATGCATACATAGAAGTTAAACAAATTATTAGACTTTAAAAGTAATGGGATCAAATGAGAAATGGTCAAACTGCTTGCCTGCTTGCTGTTGCTCAATTTGTTGCGGAGGGTCGTTCTTGGGATTACCGCAAATATCGAATCCTAAGCGAAAGAGCGAAAACAACCAATAAGACGAGCAACACTTAAACAAAAGAGCAAGCAAAAAATTATCCAAATGTGACGAAATTTATACATAAGGTAAAATACTAATATACCTAGACATAGGAACTGGAAAAACTTAATTTGGATTTGAGGTGCAAAAGATATTCCCTAAAAACCTATTTTCGGCCATAATTAGCACTGTAGCAAAAATATTTTCCAGAAAGGTTTTGAAGCTGAAATTTTTATGGTAGCTACCTACTGGTATAGTGGTAACCCATATAAAATTTCAGGTCATTTGGAGCTAAAATGATTTAGTTATGATTTTTCTAAGTTATAAATCTAAGACATGATTAAATCCAGTATTAAAGACTATGGTAAAACCTATACTAAACTAAAGTACTTTAACAGATGCATTTATAGAACTTTAGTTTGTTAAATTTGGAGCTACAGAGAAAAAGATATGAAATCTTGAAGTTTAAAACAATTAATAAGTGCAAATAAAAGCTCTCGGAACTAAATCTGGAAAAACCACGAAAACTGGGGAGGTCGTGGGCCGTTGATCAAGGATCGCACGGCTCACGAGCTCGGACGCTCAAAACCCGCCCGAGCACCTGGGCGCAAAGACCTCATCGCGCCTAGGGGAGGTCTTAGCCGTTAGATCTGGACTTGACGGTCTGGATCTAACGAGGAGGTCCTAGACGGCAAGATCTAGCGAGGAGGTCTAAGCCGTAGATCTTAAATCCAACGGCTACGACCAGTGCACGCACAGTGCACACGGAGGAGGTCCTCGCGCACTAGGGAGGTCGTGATCGTTAGATCAAGATCTGACGGTCCTGACCTCCTTAGGAGGTCCTAGGGTTAAATCCACGGAAGGAGGTCTGGGCGGTGAGATCGGAAGGAGGGAGGTCTTCGACGGCTATGATCTCCTGAGGAGGTCTTAACTGCCAACGACTCCACCGATGGATTTAGATCCAACGGCCCACGTGAGACGGGATGTTCGGACCATCCGAGTACCTCAACGAATCTGGGCCTTGGATCTTGAGATGGACGGCCTAGATCAAGATCGCATCCGGAGGGTCCGAATGTTCTCCCGATCTGGGTCGTAGATCTAGAGATGAACGACCAAGAGAGAAACTAAGCGATAGAGTTGTAAATAGACGAGGAGGTCTAGCCCGTTAGATCTAAATCTAACGATCCAGGCCGACAGGAGGTCCTAGGCGCCACGATCTCCGGGGAGGTCGTGAACGGTCCAGATCTAGGTGGGGAGGTCTTGCGGTCTTCTTCACAAAGGACCAGAGGTGGTCTTTTTGCAAAGAGGACCCCAAAGGTAGTTTTGAAGGTTCTCTTTACAAAATACCAGGGGTGGTCTTTTGCAAAGAGGACCTCGGTGGGAGTGGTTTTGAAGGTTTTCTTTACAAAGGCCAGGTGGTCTTTTGCAAAGAGGACCTCGGTGGGGTGGTCAGAGAGGGTGGTTTTATAAAGCGACTAAGGAAGGTCTTTTCGCAGAGGACCTCAAGGAGGTCTTTTGCAAAGAGGACCCCAAGGCGGAGGGTGATCCTATCGGCTGAGATTTAACCTACGGAGGTCTTTAACGGCCCGGATACGATTAGGGGGAGGTCCAGAGACTTAGGATTTTTCGGAAAAGATCCTAAGGCCCAGATCTAAACTTGGAGAGGTCGGGGACGGCTAAGATTGGCCCGAGGAGGTCACGGGTGGTTTTAATGGTGCGGACTTCCTGACAACGACAAAAGGTGGCGGTTAAGACAAATTAAATGCTCCAGATGATTGACAATAAATGAAACTAAAAGGGACACTTAATGACTTCTGGACTTTAATTCTAAAGACCCTGCCCCACACGTCAGTGACTCCACGGCACAAATTAGGACACAATTAATGCACCAATGATGAGCAATGAATTGAGCATTAAAGTGGTCCTAAAAAGATGACGAAACGGGGGTTTTGAACTGACAAAACCCGAGCGTGCTTAGCGGCTTGCCGCCGGCGATGTGGACCTCGTCGGCGGAAACCAAGGGCACGGATGAGTTCCAAATAGGGAGGAGGACCTAAAGGTACCAACGGCTAAGGCTAAAATGCACCCTACCGGCGGCTAGCCGGAGGTGATCGCCGAAGGCAAAACGTGACCAAAACGAAAAGCTAACGCGGTCCAACAGGACAAGGTTTTCAACACTAGGGTACCAACCTGGAAGTGAAGGAGGTCGGGGATGGCATAAGAGCTCGTGTGACGGTGGAGGTCGCGGAGGTGAAGAAGACGAAGCTCCGACCACGAAAACAAGCTCCCAAGTTGTCAACCTCTGTGAAGGTTAAACAAATCAAGTTAGGGAGGCTTGAGGTGACCAAGAGAACAAAAGAACAGCCACTATTGCAATATTGAACCACTGGAGCTCGGAGGTCGCCTGGGAGCTCTAATGTCCAGCAATGGTGGCAAAGGCTTTCAGGTGTTTGAACACAAGAGCGAGAGAAAGAAGCTAGAGGTGCAAGAATGGATCCAAAGAAACTTAAGGAGAAGCTCGGGCTCAATATATAGCCGGAGAGCCAAGTGGAAACAAGGTCACACACACTCGGGTGCCTGAGCTGAGGCACCAACGACATGATGGGAGCGGTGTCGGGGTGACTTTTGAGCAAAGGTCTTTGCGGACATTTAATGTTGGCAGCACATAGCCGCTTGTCGACCCTAGAGTTGACAAGGCCTTTGCCCCTGCCACGCACAAAAATTGATAAAGACCAGGCCCCCACGGTCGGTGAGAGAACCGGGAGGATTGGTCAGCAAGTGTAACGATTAGAAACATGGCGAGCTCCACCGGGAGGTCGTGGCGGTTGGATTGAAATCTAAGGGCTCAGGTTTAGAGCTAGGTATTAGAGGTCCTAACACTTATGGGAGGTCTGAGCCACCGATCTCACGATGGACGGCCCACGATCACCCAAGTGCTAGGGGTGGTCGGGAGGTCGAGGAGGTCGCCAGGTGGTCTTTGCAAAGGTGCAAAGGAGGTCTGGGAGGTCCTCGAGGTTGTCTTTGAAAAAGAACAGGGAGGAGGTCGTGGGGTGGGAGGTCCTTTACAAAGACCCGAGGAGGTCCTTGATCGTTGGATTTGAAATCCAACGCACCAGACCACCTGCGCCCAACCTGACCGAGTCCGACACGGCTTAATTGGCTCGGTGCGACCAAGGCCTGGAGGTCTGAGTCCAAGCCCGACTCGGACCAGGGCTTAGGGTTTAATTTGAACTGGGATCTTGAAGGGACTTTTAGAGCTAGCAAACTAGCTCCAATTTCTATGGAATTTTGACAGTAGCTTGCTAACCTTGAGTTGGACCTTGTATAAAATTTTTAGAGGTTTTTGTGCTGAGCATTTTCCTCCAGAAATTGTACAAGGCTTAAAGCTAGGGTTTGACTACAAGTCAAGCAAGTTTGACTGACCATAAAACTATTCAAACAATTTCTGAAAATTGTGAAATTTTTCAGAGGGGTCACATATCAACTCTAGGACTTAGGGAAAACATTTCCCAGGAGAGGATCAACAGACTTGTGATTTTGTATTTCCATACTCTGGTGCAATAATTGTCTAATACACCCAGGAAACACAGGATTGTAAGAAAAAGTTTTAATTTCTACTCATTTTCTTACATTTAAAACACAAGTTGAAAATGGGGATGTTACAAACCTCCCCCCTTACAAAAAATCTCGTCCCGAGATTTGTCTTACTCGGAAAAGAAGGAGGGGTAGTCTGCGCGAAGACGATCTTCTCGCTCCCAAGTAGCCTCGTCCTCAGAATGATTCGACCACTGAACTTTAAGGAACTTGATGGTCTTGTTCCTTGTTCTTCGCTCAGCCTCCTCGAGTATGCGAACAGGGCGCTCGCGATAGGTCAAATCTCCCTGAACACCCAAGGTTTCCAACGGAGCTTCCTCTGTCGGAACACGGAGGCACTTCTTTAGCTGGGACACATGGAACACATCATGTACCCCGCTTGATCAGGCGAGCAACTCCAACTTGTAGGCAACAGCTCCCTTCTTCTCGATAACACGGTATGGACCGACATATCGAGGAGCTAACTTGCCCTTGACACCAAAACGCTGGTGACCTTTCAGAGGAGAAACCTTGAGGTACACGAAATCATTGGGCTCAAAGCTCAACTCACGGCGACGGCGATCCGCATAGCTCTTTTGCCTGGATTGAGCTGTGCGCAAGCGATCACGAATGAGCTGGACTTGGCCTTCGGCCTCATTAATCGAGTCCGGGCCAAAGAAAGGTCTTTCACCGGTCTCAGACCAGTTCAACGGGGTTCTACACTTTCTCCCGTATAAGGCCTCGAATGGTGCCATGCCGAGACTGGCTTGGAAACTGTTGTTGTAAGAAAACTCGGCGAATGGCAAGCACTTCTCCCAATGCTTCCCATAGGCAAGGACACAAGCTCGCAGCATGTCCTCCAAAACTTGGTTGACCCTCTCATCGACCATCTGTTTGGGGTGATATCTTTGTCTTTGAAGAAAGACGAGTTCCCATAGCTTCCTCGCAAGCTATGCCGAGCGAAGTGAAGATGGAACCACGATCGAAATGATCGTCTTGGCACCCCATGCAAGCTCACTATCTGGCGAGATAGAGCTCCGCAAGGTGACCGTACGAATCTTGGTCTTGATGGAAGAAAGTGCGCCACTTTTGTCAACCGGTCAATGATAACCTAAATGGCATCATTGCCGCGGTGACTGGGTAGGCGGTGATAAAATCCATCGGACCAAATCCCACTTCCATACGGGAATGGGCAAGGGTGAAGCAATCCGGTGGGCGATGCTCGGCCTTGACACGACGACACGTCGCGCTCGACGCGAACCTTGCGATCTCCCTCTTCATTCGGGTCCACCAAAATCTCTGGCGAAGATCCCGGTACATCTTCGTGGCCGGGATGAATGGATAACGAGGAATCGTGGGCCGCGGAGGATCAAATTCCGCAACTCTATGTCCTTTGGAACCACGAGGCGCGAACCTCAAGACACCAAGCTCATCTACGGAGAAGCACTTGTTGTTCCATTCTTGACATTTTCCTTGATGCGGTTTACTCCAACATCTGACTGCTGAGCAGACCTGATCCGATCCACCAAGGTTAGCTGTACCACCAAGGTAGCGAGAGAACCATGCTCAACCAAACCCAAGTTGAGGCGCTGAAACTCCTCTAGAAGAGGGGACTGAGGGCCTTGGAGCAACAATGCATTGCAATGCGCTTTGCGACTAAGTGCATCCGCAACGACATTGGCCTTGCCCGGATGGTAGTGAATACCCATGTCATAGTCCTTGATCAACTCCAACCATCTCCTTTGCCTGAGGTTCAGATCTGGTTGGGTGAACAAATACTTTAGGCTTTTGTGATCCGAATACACTTCACAACGATTCTGATTAGGTAATGTCGCCAAATCTTAAGTGCATGAATCACACGGCCAACTCCAAGTCATGGGTAGGATAGTTGAGTTCATGAGGTCTCAATTGCCTTGATGCATAGGCCACTACCTTGCCTTCTTGCATAAGGACACAACGAGGCCTCGGCGAAGAAGCGTCACAAAAGATATCGAAGCTTGGCGGACATCGGGAGAACAAGAGCGGGAGCGGTGGTCAATCGCTTTTTAAGCGCTTGGAAACTTTCCTGCAATCAGCGGACCACGAGAACTTCTTGTCCTTCTTGAGCAACTCCGTCATAGGCTTCGCTATCTTGGAGAAGTTCTCGATAAAGCGGCGATAATATCGCTAAACCAAGAAAACTCGAACCGGTGACCAAAGTGGGTGACTCGAGAAAGCACGTCGATCTTGCTAGGATCCACGCTACGCCTCTGCCGAAAGAATATGGCCTAAGAAGGCTACTTCCTTCAACGAAATGCGCACTTGCTGAACCGCGATACAACTTGTGCTCGAAGCTTGCCCAACACAAGCTTCAAATGCTCGGTGTGTTCCTCATCGCTCTTGGAGTAGATAAGGATATCATCGATGAAGACCACAACGAACCTATCCAAATACTCCATGAACACCGAATTCATGAGGTTCATGAACAAGGCCGAGCATTAGTTAAGCCGAATGACATGACGGTATACTCGCACAAGCCATAGCGAGTAGAAAAAGCGTCTTTGGAATATCCTCGGTCGAATCCGAACTTGATGATATCCCACTCTCGGATCAATCTTGGAAGACTCGAGCTCAGGTTAATTGATCGAAGAGGTCATCGACACGGGCAAAGGGTACTTGTTCTTTCACGTTACTTCATTAAGTGGGCGGTAATCAGCGCACATGCGCAGCGTCTTGTCCTTTTTCGGACAAATATTGCCGAGCATCCCCAAGGAGATGAGCTAGGCGGATGAAACCCTTTTCTTGAAGCTCACCCACCGCTTCTTCAACTCCACCAACTCAATTGGGTCCATTCGGTGAGCCTCTTTGAAATCGGGCGATGCGGGACCAACTCAATAACAAACTCGAGGTCTCGAACCGGTGGCATCCCGGAAGGTCGTCGGGAAGACATCAACAAAGTCACGAGACCACCGACTTCACTAATATCTAGAGCGGCTTCGCCGGCGCGAAGAGATGCGGATCCTGCAGCTTCGGCGGCGAACACCGCCGGACGGACTGGTGAGGTAGATGAGCCTCCTAGCGCAATCAATTTGCCCCATATGCTGGGACAACCAATCAATGCCTAGGATCACATCTAAGCTCACCGATCGAAGGAGGATAAGGTTTGCCAAGAATCCTACCCCTTCTATCTCAACAGGGACATCCCTACACTCAGACTCAGCTCTCAACTCCGAACCGGGAGAGCGAATGAGCAGCGGGACCAACAAGGGAGTAAAAGAAGACCTCCCACAGCAAAGAAAAGACTCGTAAACAAAAGAATGAGATGCGCTGAATCAAACAAAATCAGTAGCGTGGAAAGAGTTAACCGAAGGGTACCCAACACGACGTCGGGTGCCTCCTGTGCCTCCTCGCGGAGATGAGGTTGACGCGCCACTACCCACGCCTTGGGTAGCGGGACAACCTTCTCGATCTGAGAAGAACCACCTCCTGCCGCGTCCTCCATTAGGGCGAGGCCGCTCGATCTGTTAGGGCAACTATTGGCATAATGCCCTTACGGTTGCACGCAAAGCAGTGACCCGGCGGCCGGATTGCGGGGCCACCTGCTGGTTCACAGCGCACGTGGCGGGCACGCTGCGGAGGGCGAGGAGGCGTGGTGGCGGCCTCGGTGGTAGTGAAGCCACGAACGGGCCCCGAGGTAGGCCCGACACGGGACGAGAGGCCGGCTGTGCGGATCGGGGCCTCCCACTTGCGCTATGGGACTCGCGCCTTCGCCTTGTGCTCGGAACAATGGCCTTGTCCACCAAGGCACGAAAGTCAAACAAAGTCCACAATGGAGAGCTTGTCTTGTAGCTCCTCGGACAAGCCCTCCATGAACTTCTCTGCTGGCCTCATCGGTGGCCACCTCGGATGGAGCATAACGAGCCAAGTGGTTGAACTGCATGCAGATACTCCATCATCGACTTACGCCCTTGCTTGAGCGCGAAATTCCTTCTTCTTGACTTCATCAAGCGGCGAGGATGTGAGCTCGGCGAACGCCGTCGGAACTCATCCCAAGAGACAATGTGGTCGGCGGGCTGCATGGCCAAGAAGTTCTCCCACCAGAGAGTGCCGCCCCAGAGCCGATGGGAGGCAAAGAGTGCCCCGCCCGGTCGGAGCATCGAGCAACGTCGAGCTTACGCTCAACTTGACGCAGCCAGTCATCTGCGTCCAAAGGGTCCTCAGATCTGGAAAACGTGGGGGGCTGAGTGCGAAGAAACTCAGCGAGGCCCCCACGAGACTGAGGTCCACCCCCTTGCCCGGATCCTGAGGCACCGCAAGGGCGGAGGTGTTGCGCGCAATAACATCCAGCAGGACCCTCCTGTCCTCTGAACGGTTGCGCTCGATCTGAAGAAGGACCTCAGCCATGGTCGGAGGAGGCGGGAGCTCCTCATCCAAACCAGGCTGCTGCCCACGGCCGCTACGAGTACCTCCGGCCATCCTGGTTCAAGAAACTTAGGTTAGCAACCCACACACTAAGACTAGAAGTTGATGAAAGCGAAAAGTTAACGATTAGGGGAATGAGATATCACCCTAACCGAAAGCCAAAAACAGCAAGTAATCAAACTTTAAATGTTTCCAAAGAAGCTCCAAAACAGCAAGGAAACTCCAAACCAATCTCAACTTCTCACTGCCATTAACCCGTATTGAATGAACGAGTAATAGTGTGAGAAGATAAAAATTTCAGCACACCACAACAAGCCTAACAGTACTCAAGAGCAAGGTTAAAGCGATAACAATAACGTTAGATACTTAGCTAACTAATATCACATCTTACCCTTTTATTCCCACTAGTTTTAGTTGACTAACCTCTCATTTTCTACCTTATTTAGAACCTTTGAGCTTGCTGTCCGGAACTCGAGTGATCGCTATCCGCATTTTGCATCCAAGCCTCCTAATTGAAATCTTCAACTCGGAGCTTCAAAACACAGTAGAGGGCAGCTAACACTTCAATTTGCCAAACTCATTGGTCCCCAAAACCCAATTTAAACGATAATGACTATCTTTTGAGAGAAGGAAAGGAAAAACACTCTTTAAAACTCAATTTAGAGCAAGATGAGAGGAGAAAGCTAAGATAGGTAAGGAGTAAAATCTGAGAACTTACTTAAGCTTTCATAAACCATTTGATACTTTGAAATTAAGGTTTTCCAAAATATCCTAAGGACGACCAAGCTTGGGTTACTACGGTCGGAATGGCTCTGATACCAACTTTGTGAGGACCCCGGTTTATTCGGCTTGTACTGCTTAACCATCCACTTGGTCCTAACGGTACAAATCAAATAAACTAAGCCTCGAGATATGTATACTTCCTGCAGTGCAGATACACACCCTTACAAAATCATGTACCAATTCCATTCATACACATAGAGCGAAGCAAAAGCAACAATCAAAGACATAGGTAATATAAATAGAGTTATTACAAAAGAGAGGCCAACTGCCCAAAAGACATACACATAAGTAAATACACAGTGAAGCAAAATGGCCATAAGATGGCAATAACAAAAGCCAATCGCGTGCCTTTCGCCCACAAGGCAACCAACCGGACCGCCAAGCTAATCGCCCCAAATAGCGCAAGAACACACTCACAAAAGTGAGGCCCTTGGGGCTCACCTTCTTCCTCTGCAACAATTAATATTAAGCAAAGCGGATGAGTACAAAACTTGTTTTTGTACTGCAAGACCGATGTGTGAGATAACGTAACTATAATTAACTACATGCAAGCTTTATTTAAGTGGATGAGGCTCGACTTATTTTCAACATAAAGCAAGTTTTCATTTGCAATAAGGTAATAGATTCAAAGCAAGTTTGCAATTAACTTTTATTGTTCAAATAAAGAGAGACAATAATAACAATAGATAGAGAACAACACCAACCTAGAAGTGACTAACCCATAGTCACTACAACAATAGCATGAAGTACCCTTCATACCACCCATGTCAAGTTTAAGTTTTTAAAAGGTTGTAGTCTAGTTCTTGTGGGAAATAACCAAGCGTGTCCATAACCTAGGGCGAGGCTATTCGAATAGTTTTAACCTCGCAGGGTGTACCAATGTACCCACACGATAGACCGCTTTCCACCACCCACTGTTAGCACACTTCCTTTGGTATGCGCATGGCTAAGTCTAACAAGACGCTTCCAATGGACGATGCTAATTAAGAGCCGCAACCCACGGAGAAAGACACATTAGACGGCCTAACCGGTCCGCTAATGCTCCTCTCCAACACCACAACACACACACACACAAGAACACACCCACCAACCAGCTCATAATTAACACCTCCCAAAGTACTTAGTCAAGAGAGGTTCCATATCCCCTCGTGTGGTTAGCACGCAACAATTGCTTGGATCAATGGCACAAGTAACTCTGGTTCTTAGGGACTTAGGCACCATTCCAATCACACCCAACAGATCACCCAACATACCATTGTGCCCAAGCCAAGATATAATTTTGTTTTCGCTTTTGATTTGCAAAATGGTAAAACACAAGGGTTGGACATAATGGAATAATAATAGTATTTGTGTGATCAAGATCACCGACTAAGCTCTGATCGCCAATACTACCGATACTAGGCATGGCTAAGCAATATTTATTCGAATCTACTAAGTGATGAGAGTTCATCCATCGAACTCTAACCACAAAGAAATAACCTAGGCTCGTGTAGTAGAGGATAATCATTTGCCTACAGATTATGCAACTAGAGGATTACTACTCAATTTAACAACAAAATAGCAATGCATACATAGAAGTTAAACAAATTATTAGACTTTAAAAGTAATGGGATCAAATGAGAAATGGTCAAACTGCTTGCACGCTTGTCGTTGCTCAATTTGTTGCGAGGGTCGTTTCGGGATTACCGCAAATATCGAATCCTAAGCGAAAGAGCGAAAACAACCAATAAGACGAGCAACACTTAAACAAAAGAGCAAGCAAAAAATTATCCAAATGTGACGAAATTTATACATAAGGTAAAGTACTAATATACCTAGACATAGGAACTGGAAAACTTAATTTGGATTTGAGGTGCAAAAGATATTCCCTAAAAACCTATTTTCTACCATAATTAGCAATCAGAGCAAAAATATTTTCCAGAAAGGTTTTGAAGCTGAAATTTTTATGGTAGCTACCTACTGGTATAGTGGTAACCCATATAAAATTTCAGGTCATTTGGAGCTAAAATGATTTAGTTATGATTTTTCTAAGTTATAAATCTAAGACATGATTAAATCCAAGATAAAGACTATGGTAAAACCTATACTAAACTAAAGTACTTTAACAGATGCATTTATAGAACTTTAGTTTGTTAAATTTGGAGCTACAGAGAAAAAGATATGAAATCTTGAAGTTTAAAACAATTAATAAGTGCAAATAAAAGCTCTCGGAACTAAATCTGGAAAAACCACGAAAACTGGGGAGGTCGTGGGCCGTTGATCAAGGATCGCACGGCTCACGAGCTCGGACGCTCAAAACCCGCCCGAGCACCTGGGCGCAAAGACCTCATCGCGCCTAGGGGAGGTCTTAGCCGTTAGATCTGGACTTGACGGTCTGGATCTAACGAGGAGGTCCTAGACGGCAAGATCTAGCGAGGAGGTCTGGCGTAGATCTTAAATCCAACGGCTACGCACTGCTGCACGCCAAAGGCACACGAGGAGGTCCTCGCGCACTAGGGAGGTCGTGATCGTTAGATCAAGATTCGACGGTCCCGACCTCCTTAGGAGGTCCTAGGTTAAATCCACTAAGGAGGTCCGCGGTGAGATCGGAAGGAGGAGGTCTTCGACGCCTATGATCTCCGAGGAGGTCTTAATCGCCAACGACTCCACCGATGGATTTAGATCCAACGCCCACGTGAGACGGGATGTTCGGACCATCCGAGTACCTCAACGAATACGGGCCTTGGATCTTGAGATGGACGGCCTAGATCAAGATCGCATCCGAGGGTCCGAATGTTCTCCGATCCGGGTCGAGATCTAGAGATGAACGACCAAGAGAGAAACTAAGCGATAGAGTTGTAAATAGATCGAGGAGGTCTGGCCTGCTAGATCTAAATCTAACGATCCAGAGCCGACAGGGAGGTCCTAGACGGCCACGATCTCCGTGGGGAGGTCGTGAACGGTCCCAGATCTAGGTGGGAGGTCTTGCGGTCTTCTTCACAAAGGACCAGAGGTGGTCTTTTTGCAAAGAGGACCCCAAAGGTAGTTTTGAAGGTTCTCTTTACAAAATACCAGGGGTGGTCTTTTGCAAAGAGGACCTCGGTGGGGTGGTTTTGAAGGTTTTCTTTACAAAAGGCCAGGTGGTCTTTTGCAAAGAGGACCCTGGTGGTGGTCCGAGAGGGTGGTTTTTATAAAACGACTAAGGAAGGTCTTTTCGCACGAGAGGACCTCAAGGAGGTCTTTTGCAAAGAGGACCCCAAGCGGAGGGTGATCCTATCGGCCGAGATTTAACCTACTGAGGTCTTTAACGGCCGGATACGATTAGGGGAGGTCCAGAGACTTAGGATTTTTCTAAAAGATCCTAAGGCCCGCATCTAAACTTGGAGAGGTCGGGACGGCTAAGATTAGCCCGAGGAGGTCCTGGGGTGGTTTTAATGGTGCAGGACTTCCGGACAACGACAAAAGGTGGCGGTTAAGACAAATTAAATGCTCCAGATGATTGACAATAAATGAAACTAAAAGGGACACTTAATGACTTCTGGACTTTAATTCTAAAGACCACGCCCACACGCCGCTGACTCCACAAGACAAATTAGGACACAATTAATGCACCAATGATGAGCAATGAATTGAGCATTAAAGTGGTCCTAAAAAGATGATTTAAACGGGGTTTTGAACCGACAAAACCCGAAGTGCTTAGCGGCTTGTCGCGCGATGTGGACCTCGTCGGCGGAAACCAAGGGCACTGATGAGTTCCAAATAGGAGGAGGACCTAAAGGTACCAACGGCTAAGGCTAAATGCACCCTAGGCGCCTGTCGAGGTGATCGCCGAAGGCAAAACGTGACCAAAACGAAAAGCTAACGCGGTCCAACAGGACAAGGTTTTCAACACTAGGGTACCAACCTGGAAGTGAAGGAGGTCCAGGGATGGCCGCAAGAGCTCCGGTGACGGTGGAGGTCGCCGGAGGTGAAGAAGACGGCTCCCGCCACGAAAACAAGCTCCCAAGTCACAACCTCGTGGAAGGTTAAACAAATCAAGTTAGGGAGGCTTGAGGTGACCAAGAGAACAAAAGAACAGCCACTATTGCAATATTGAACCACTGGAGCTCGGAGGTCGCCTGGGAGCTCTAATGTCCAGCAATGGTGGCAAAGGCTTTCGGGTGTTTGAACACAAGAGCAGAGAAAGAAGCTAGAGGTGCAAGAATGGATCCAAAGAAACTTAAGGGAGAAGCTCGGGCTCAATATATAGCCGGAGAGCCAAGTGGAAACAAGGTCACACACACTCGGGTGCACAGAGCCAGGGCACCAACGACATGATGGGAGCAGGTGTCAGGGTGACTTTTGAGCAAAAGGTGCTGCCAGACATTTAATGTTGGCAGCACATAGCCGTTTGTCAGCCCTAGAGTTGACAAGGCACTGCTCCCTACTGCCACGCACAAAAATTGATAAAGACCAGGCCCCACCAGTCAGTGAGAGAACCAGGGAGGATTGGTCAACAAGTGTAACTGTTAGAAATCACACAGCTCCACCCGGGAGGTCGTGAGCGGTTGGATTGAAATCTAAGGGCTCAGGTTTAGAGCTAGGTATTAGAGGTTCTAACACTTATGGGAGGTCTGAGCCACCGATCTCACGATGGACGGCCCACGATCACCCAAGTGCTAGGGGTGGTCGGGGAGGTCTGAGGAGGTCGCCCAGGGTGGTCTTTGCAAAAGGTGCAAAGGAGGTCCTGGGGGAGGTCCTCGAGGGTTGTCTTTGAAAAAGAACAGGAGGAGGTCGTGGGGGTGGGAGGTCCTTTACAAAGACCCGAGGAGGTCCTTGATCGTTGGATTTGAAATCCAACGCACCAGACCACCTGCGCCCAACCTGACCGAGTCCGACACGGCTTAATTGGCTCGGTGCGACCAAGGCCTGGAGGTCTGAGTCCAAGCCCGACTCGGACCAGGGCTTAGGGTTTAATTTGAACTGGGATCTTGAAGGGACTTTTAGAGCTAGCAAACTAGCTCCAATTTCTATGGAATTTTGACAGTAGCTTGCTAACCTTGAGTTGGACCTTGTATAAAATTTTTAGAGGTTTTGTGTCGAGCATTTTCCTCCGTAAATTGTACAAGGCTTAAAGCTAGGTTTGACTACAAGTCAAGCAAGTTTGACTGACCATAAAACTATTCAAACAATTTCTGAAAATTGTGAAATTTTTCAGAGGGGTCACATATCAACTCTAGGACTTAGGGAAAACATTTCCCAGGAGAGGATCAACAGACTTGTGATTTTGTATTTCCATACTCTGGTGCAATAATTGTCTAATACACCCAGGAAACACAGGATTGTAAGAAAAAGTTTTAATTTCTACTCATTTTCTTACATTTAAAACACAAGTTGAAAATGGGGATGTTACAATAGCACACAGCACACACAGTTTTATCACACAGTTCCATAATCACTTAGTCAATTTCATAATTGTACTCACATGAGATGATGACTCGTAGCATGGCTAAGCAATTCTAGTCGTCCTAACCCACCATGTTGGCAATATGCTAATACCAACTAAGTAATAAACCAATCTAGGGCGACAAAGATGAAGGTATACAAGTAGGCAAGGTGAACATAACAAGTGGGATCAATAACTAGCCCAAAAGTATTTAAATACATAATTAAAGTAAATGCAATAATTTAACACAATGTAATTTGGGAAAACTGGGATTCAATATGATCAAAGGTATGAATTGCCTTGGAATAGGTCTATGTACTGGTCTTGAACTTGGTTGAAGCCTTCTTCGACGAAAACCCCCGAAGTATCGACGTCTACGCACAAACGAAGCAAAACAACCAAAACAAATAAATAACAGAGGCAAAACAAACTCCAAAAATTAAATAAAAATCTCAGATAAATAGATCTTGAATTTAGACAAATTTAGAAATTTGAATGGGCTCAATCGGAGTTAGGATGCAAAAGTTATGGGCTTTGGAAGATTGAAATTACATAAAATGCTGAAAATCAGATTTTATGAATTTACTGAATTATTTTCCTAAAGGAAAATCAGTTTTATTGCGCAACGCGTCGTAAACGTTCGGACGGGTGATCGTGGATCCGGCAGTGGGTCCCACTGCCGGTGGCTCGGCTCACGGTGGACAAAGTCCACCGAGCCCCGGGATCTGAGACCGGTGGACAACCCACGTGTGTACCCACGTGGCTGCCACGTAGGTGACACGCAGGTGCGGCTGCCGATCTGGCGATGAGGTGGCCTGCCACGCGGCTGCCACGTCAGGTCGGCGGTGACCGAGCGCGGTGGCGGGCGACAACGGCGAGCGGCGGCTCCTCGTCGGCGGCGAGTGGCACCAGGGTGTAGCTGAGACTATTGCGCACCTAATGGGCTAACTCCGGGTGATCGAGGTGCAACGAGGCGCCGCGCGGCGAGCGAAGGGCGGCGGAGATGGTGCGGCTTTGCCGAACGAGTTCGACGATGTTCCGGTGAAACGGAGGCCACCAGGGTGTAGCCCTTGCTTGTGCGATGCTGGTGGTGCGGATGATGATGACCCGGCGGCACTGACGGCGGCAGGAGGGCTCACCGGAGTTGGTGACGAAAGAACCCTAAAAACCGAAAAAGTGGCGGCGCAGGGATCCTCGGGTGGAGCTAGGTGGGGGTTTCTGATGCGGCTCAACAAAGTAACCCGGGGGCTTTATAGGGGTCTGGAGGGGCTAGGGTGGCGTCGCGCGAAACCCTAGAGGGAGTCCGAGACGGGCACGAAGTTGATCTCTGGTTTAAAAGGAAACCGGGATTTGATTTCAACCGAAACAAGTACGGGGAGATAGGGGATAAGATTTGACACGCTTTCTAGAAAGGTTTTAGTTGGAAAGGATGTGTTGTCGGACGGAGCTAGAGCTCCTAGCAATGGCGACCGAGGCGAGCTCGCGCGAGGAGGAAGACGAGCGAGGAGGACGAAGGCCTGACACGCGGGACCCACGCGTCAGCGAGGAAGAGCGGGAAGGCGCGCGGGCGGTGGAGGCTGACAGCGGACCCACTGTCGATCGAAACGACACAAGCAGCTGGGCTGAGGGTTTGGGCTGAGGCCGAGAGGGGATGGGCCGGCTGGGGTTTAGGCCCAGGCACTGCTTTGAGATTTTAATTAGTTTTTCTAATTTAGAAAATACCAGAAAATCAAATAAGCAATAGAAAATAGCAAATGAACTCAGAAAAATTCTAGAAAAATCTAGAAAATATATCTGAGCACATAGAACCCAAATAAAATAGTTTTGGCTATTGTCCATGTTGGGATTATTCACATTAAATGTTTTTGATTGTAAAGTCCAGTATTAAGCTTTTGAAATTAAATTCAAATAAATCCAAATGGTGAGTTTTCTTCCTACTAACTATTTAAAAGATTTTAAGCTCAAAAATTGGGATGTTACAAACCTCCCCTTAAAGGAATCTCGACCCGAGATTCAAAGCTAGCTAGAGAAAAGGCTAGGAAACTCGGCTTTCGGCTCTTCTTCACGTTCCCACGTTGCTTCTCCTTTTGAGTGGTTGCTCCACCAACCTTGCAAAACGAACAGCCTTGCTTCGGTGAGGCGCTCTGCGACATCCAAGATCTTGACCGCTGCTCCTTGTAGGTAAGATCCTCTTTTAAAACAATTGATTCCAACGGGCTTGCTCTTCGGCACACGAAGACACTTCTTCAATCTGAGACATGAAAGACATCATGTACTCGCTAACTCTCGCGGTAGCTCCAATTGGTAAGCAACTTCCCACGGCGTTCCAAAATCTTGAACGGGCCAACATACCTAGGGCAAGCTTCCCTTTGGCATGAAACCTTTGACACCTCCGAGCGGGGTCACCAAGATAGACAAAATCTTCTCGCTCAAATCGAGATCTCGACGGCGGTTATCGGCATAACTCTTACGCCTTGATCGGGCTATTTTTAGCCTTTCCCGATCATAGCAACTCGTTCTTCCGCCTCTTGAATGATATCCGGCGAACATCAGACGCTCACCGTCTCGACCAATTTAACGGGTTCGGCAGCACGCCATACAAAGCTTCAAATGGCGACCTTTGCGGTCGCTTGATAATCGTTGTTGTACGAGAACTCGCATACGGCAAACTTTTATCCCATCGGTAGCATTCGCTAGAGCGCAAGCTCAAAGATATCCTCCAATATCCGATTGACTCTTTCATCATCCGTCCGTCGTGGATGATAAGCGATCAAATTTCGATGGGTACCCAATGCTTCATGCAAACTCGCCAAAAGCGAGAGGTGAATCGAGATCCTCGATCGACACTATTTTCTTGGGCACTCCATGCAACCGACAATTCGCCATGTACAACTCCGCAAGGCGATCTCCCGAGTACGTGGTTTTGATCGCGTAAAATGTGCGACCTTGGTCAATCGATCAACTATTACCCGCATTGAATCGTAACTCGATTGGGTCTTGGGTAAACCGGTGATGAAATCGATCCCGATTTCTTCCCACTTCCATTCGGAATCTTCACGGTTGCAAAGAAACTTGTCGGTCTCTCGTGTTCGCTTTATTTTACGGCGGTGTCGCACAAGGCAACGAACTCTGTGACTTCTCGCTTCAAATTTGGCCACCAAAATTTAGTTTTCACATCCTAGTACATCTTGGTACTTCCAGGGTGAATCGAATACTTTGAGTCATGGGCTTCCTTTAAGATTAACTGTCTCAGACCATCTATCTCTGGTACACAGATTCGACCATTAATCCAGAGTATGTCTTGATCATCCCTGGTGAAATCTTTGAATTTCCCTTCTGCCATTTTGACCTTGATGTCTGACAACACGGGATCCTTTGGTTGTGCTTCACGAATTTGCTTCTCCAGGGTAGACTGCACTTCCAAATTGGCTACAAATCCTTCAGACACAACTTCTAGCTTTAGCTTTTGAAATTCTTCATAAAGTTCTGGGCGACTTTCCTTTACTTCCAAAGTATTGCAGTAACTCTTACGACTTAGAGCGTCTGCAACTACGTTGGCTTTTCCGGGATGGTAGTGGATTCCAAGATTATAATCCTTGATCAATTCTAACCATCTTCTCTGTCTCATATTCAAATCTGACTGGGTGAAAATGTACTTCAGACTCTTATGATCTGTGTAGACTTCACAGCGATTACCGATGAGGTAATGACGCCAAATCTTTAGAGCATGCACTACGGCACTAATTCCGCATCATGAGTAGGGTAATTTCTTCGTGAGGTCTCAATTGCCTTGATGCATGTTTACAGCTCTTCCTTCTTGCATCAGACGCATTCTAATCCTTGACGCGAAGCATCACAATAGATATCGAAATCCTTGCAAATATCTGGCAAAATCAGTACTTGGGCTGAAGTCAAACGTTTCTTCAACTCTTGAAAACTTTCTCACAGCCGGAGTCCAAGTGAACTTTTTCCTTTTCGCCAGCCATGTAAGAGGCTTAGCAATCGATGAGAATCCTTCGATGAAACGGCGGTAATAACTCGCCATCCCCAAGAAATCGCGAATCGGGTTACGCCTTGGTTTGGTCCTGTAACATCGCTTTACTTTTCCCGTCAATGCTACTCCATCGGCGGTCATCACATGGCCAAGGAAATCCACTTCCTTCTTCCAAAGTCACACTTATCGAACTTGGCATACAACCGATGCTCCTCGAGTTTCTCCAAAATTAACCTCGTGTGTTCGTGTTCCTCCTCCGATTTGGAATAAACCGAATATCGTCAATGAACACCACCACAAACTTATCCAGTATTCCATGAAAACTTTGTTCATCATATTCATGAAGTAAGTGGGGCATTTGTCACCCAAATGACATGACCAAGAACTCATAGTGTCCATACCGCGTGAGAAAGCGGTCTTTGGTATATCCTAGGGTAGATCTTCAATCGATGGTAGCCCGATCGCAAGTCGATCTTTGAGAACACTCGGCTCCTTCATCCGGTCAAGCGGATCGCCTATCCGGGCAATGGATACTTATTCTTGATAGTGACCTCGTTGAGAGAACGGTGAGTCGATACACATCCTCATGCTTCCGCTTTCTTCTTGACGAACAAGACTGGTGCTCCCATGGTGACGAACTTGGTCTAACGAAACCTTTCTCGAGAAGTTCTTCAATCTGCTTCTTCGTCTCTGCTAACTCGTCAGCGGGTATTCGATAAGGTCGCTTAGAAATTGGCGCTGTCCCTGGCACTAGATCAATAACGAACTCGATGTCACGATCCGTGGCATTCCGTAACTCTTCCGAAACACATCGGTATTCTCGACTATTGGTACATTCTCCAATGCAATGGTCTTCGATTGTTTACTAGCAAGTGTCCTTCACGAACCGATGTGGCTAGAAACTCCACTTTCCTTCCATCAAGATTTCAACCGCTACGCGGCTCTTGCCACAATCCAAAGACAGCCTTTGTGCTTGGATAGCCAATCCATGCCAAGAATGACATCTAGGGTTTGGGTGTCTAGAACAATTAGGTTGGCTAGAAACTCAACTCCACTATGAGTAACTTAGCTCCTAAACAACCCACTCTAGAGCTTAGCTCGCTCCAGCGATTGAACTAATAGAGTATGATTAAGTTGTATAGCCTCCAACTTATTCTTAGTTGCAAAAACTTCGACACAAAAGAATGCAAGCTCGTAATCAAACAGTAATCGATGCGTATCGAATTAACCAGAACTTACCCAAGACGACGCCCGGTGCTTCCGTGCTCCTTCCAGGTGACGTGATTGACACGGCCTCGGACCACGGACCGCGCTCCTCCTCCCGGCTGATTGTGGGCTGGACAGCGGTTCCTGTTGGTGACCGGTGCGGTGTCTTATTTGGTGTAGCTCCAAGGTTGAAACGAATCGAGTGACCGCTCCCCTCGTGGACACCGACGGCGAGTGGCTCGTTGACGGCAAGTATAGCACACCCTTGGCTCTTGCGACTTGTTGATCGCCGGATTAGCGTTGGTCGGTCTTTGGTGCGCGAGTGTTCGGCAACCGGGCGAGGTGCCGAGGTTGGTGCAGTGTTCGCGGAGTTCGTGGAGAAAACCGCTGAATCGCGTGGCACCGCCCTTGCTCTGTTGGAATTGCCGCCTCCCGCCGATCATCCTGCGCTTGCGATTGTCTTCCGCCTCCTTGCGCTTATCCTCCATGACTAAAGCTTTGTTGATCGCTTCTGGAAGTCGTGAAGGTATGTGCAAGGAGATTGACTCAAGTCCGTGTTCACCCCTTCGTAAATGACTCGCGGGCCTTGTCTCATTGCAACATCTTCTCGCGGATAGCGAGCAAGTTGCGAGAACTTGTTGAGATAGTCGACATCGACAAGCTTCCTTGCTTCGTGGCACGAAATTCATCTTTCTTCGCCCAATAATTCCTTCGTACGTGGTATTGGCGAATGTCGAGAGAATTCCTCCCAAGTGATATTCGTGGTGCCTCATGGGCGGCGCAGGTTCTCCCACCATTCTGCGCGATGCCCTCCAACCGTGAGAGGCATAGAGAACTTTTTCATGATCGCTGCATTGAGTGATCGCAGCTTCCTTTCAATCACCCGGCCAATCATCGCTTCCACGGTGAGACATGTCCGAAAAATGTTGGTGGACGAGTCCTCATGAATTTCGCAAGTTTGATGGTCCATGGTGACCATGAGCACCGGGCTCCGTGGCCGTGATTGTTGTTGTTATTGTTCGCTTGTGCATGGCTTGCATCCGAGTCATCATGGTATTCATCACCGAGTCGTGCGCCATGAAAGCTCCAAAGTTTTGCAAGTCAATTGGGGTGCTTGTGGTGGAACCGCTCCTATAGCCGGTTGCTCATTTCCTCCTGATGCTGGGGTACCGGAACCACTTGCAACCGTCATGAGTTGTAACCATCCGCGAAGCTCCAAGGGTTAGATAAGGTAGCAAGCATGGGGTGAGTTAAGAACTAAGCGGGGATTGGTTAAACCCAACAACAACTGAGAGAACCAAAAGCAACTTTATTACTTAAGAACTTAGTATGGCTTGCAACAGATGCCTAAGGGCCTTTGCAGCTCATACTCACACTCAAAGAAAATAGCGAACCTAAGCACACAATCTAACACCTAAAGGGTGACACAACTAGGCTTAGACTGACGCGGCTTAACACACTAAGCCTCAACTGCGAACCTAGGCCTTAGCGAACTCAGTCGCTGAGGTAACCTCCACAACGCTCACCATAGGTCTGAAGGCGAGGCATCTGTCCACAAGACAGAGAGAGGGGAAAACAACTTAAAAACAGCGGAGAGAGGGGAAAACTCTTAGCAATAGGTGAGTCTAGAGAGACATGAGGAGAGTTAAGCATTTGATTAACTTTACAAGTTAATTTTTTCCTTTAGAAAATAGTTTGGACACTCTAAAGACGGCCAATCTAACTAAGGTCAAGACCTACAGTCAACCTGGCTCTGATACCACCTCTGTCGGGACCCAAAATGCACTGACCCTCCGTATTCTCGCACTAGTCCAGATCACGCTAGTGCACACAATGCAACATAGGTGAATATCAATCCACACAAACGAAATATAACATAAACGAATAGTTTGAGTAACAACTTAGAGTTTTGACCTTAAGGTCGGGGTTACAACTTATTAAGCCACGCAGGGCTAACACTAAAGAAATACTGCAGTGGAACGAAATAAACTCTGGCAAACTCCAATCAGCACACCACAGGCAACCGACTGGGATCGATGACCTAGCGATCAACCTTCTTCCACAAACTCCTCCTCAAAAGCAGGCAAAGACTCCTCCACTTCGTAGGTTTGGGCGCAAGTTTTACAACAAGCGTGAGTACACAACCGTACTCGCAAATCATACCACAGAATGCAATATATAGATGCAGGCTTATTCCAAAGGAATGGCTTCTGTGGTTATTTTGCAGAAATGCAACATTTGCAATTGAATACAAATAATAGATTGAAAGCATAATTTAAAACAATTAGACAATCTTAATTTAATGCTTCTTTTCACAAAGGCACAAAGCTAATCGATTGATTCACACACCATATGATTGAGATCACACGACTCCCAATTCCACATTTTATGAACACTACCCTCATGTGAAATCCCGAGCGTTGTCCATGACCGAGGACGCGCTATTCGAATAGATTGATTAACACTCTACAGAGGTTTGTACACTTTACCCACACGATACAACTAGTGTAGCTAGCACTAATCGTAACATAACAGCTTCGCAACTTTGTCTCAACATTGACGTTCTTATTCACACAAATCCCATATCACAAAGCTTAACCTATCCACCGAACCCCAATGTTGAAACTCCGTAACCTACTAAGTTAGGCTGTCACGGACATGTGGTCGTCAAAGATAGCTCGCTCAATGGCGCACAAAGTTAAGTCCTTAATTGACCAAGGCAAGACTTCCAGCTTTTCTAACTAAACCACACGATAAATCCCAATCACAAAGCCACCAGCTCACACAAGATCCACCACTTGCCTCGGTCTAAATCTTTTACCACCCAGTTGGTTTAGTGCAACACATGCCATCACGAGTAATAGCACACAAAGACACACAGCTTTATCACACGCTCCATAATCACTTAGTCAATTTCATAATTGTACTCACATGAGATGATGACTCGTAGCATGGCTAAGCAATTCTAGTCGCCCTAACCCACCATGTTGGCAATATGCTAATACCAACTAAGTAATAAACCAATCTAGGCGAAAAGATGAAGGTATACAAGTAGGCAAGGTGAACATAACAAGTGGGATCAATAACTAGCCCAAAAGCATTTAAATACATAATTAAAGTAAATGCAATAATTTAACACAATGTAATTTGGGAAAACTGGGATTCAATATGATCAAAGGTATGACTTGCCTTGGAATAGGTCTATGTACTGGTCTTGAACTTGGTTGAAGCCTTCTTCGATTTAAAACCCCAAGTATCGACGTCTACGCACAAACGAAGCAAAACAACCAAAACAAATAAATAACAGAGGCAAAACAAACTCCAAAAATTAAATAAAAATCTCAGATAAATAGATCTTGAATTTAGACAAATTTAGAAATTTGAATGAGCTCAATCGGAGTTAGGATGCAAAAGTTATGGGCTTTGGAAGATTGAAATTACATAAAATGCTGAAAATCAGATTTTATGAATTTATCAATTATTTTCCTAAAGGAAAATCAGATTTATTGCGCAACGACGCCAACGTTCGTTCGACGGGTGATCAGGATCGGCAGTGGGTCCCACTGCCGCTGGCTCGCTCACGGTGGACAAAGTCCACCGAGCCCCGATCCGAGACACGCAGTGCGCAGCCGCCGACCGGCGATGAGGTGGCTCGCCACGCGGCCGCCACGCCAGTCGGCGGTGACCGAGCGCGGTGGCGGGCGACAACGGCGAGCGGCGGCTCCTCGTCGACGGCGAGTGGCACCAGGGTGTAGCTGAGACTATTGCGCACCTAATGGGCTAACTCCGGGTGATCGAGGTGCAATGAGGCGCCGCGGCGCGGCGAAGGCGGCGAGATGGTGCGGCTTTGTCGGAACGGGTCTGATGATGTTCCGGTGAAACGGAGGCCACGTGGTGTAGCCCTTGCTTGTGCGATCTTTGGTGGTGCGGATGATGATGACCGGCGCAGCGACGGCGGCAGAGGGCTCACCGGAGTTGGTGACGAAAGAACCCTAAAAACCGAAAAAGTGGCGGCGCAGGGATCCTCGGGTGGAGCTAGGTGGGCGAACCTCGGGGGCTTTTATAGGGGGGTCGGGAGGGGCTAGGGTGGCGTGCGGCGGCGAAACCCTAGAGGGAGTCCAAGACGGGCACGAAGTTGATCTCGGGTTTAAAAGGAAACCGGGATTTGATTTCAACCGAAACAAGTACGGGGAGATAGGGGATAAGATTTGACACGCTTTCTAGAAAGGTTTTAGTTGGAAAGGATGTGTTGTCGGACGGAGCTAGAGCTCCTAGCAATGGCGACCGAGGCGAGCTCGCGCGAGGAGGAAGACGAGCGAGGAGGACGAAGGCCTGACACGCGGGACCCACGCGTCAGCGAGGAAGAGCGGGAAGGCGCGCGGGCGGTGGAGGCCGACAAAGTGACCCACTGTCGATCGGAAGCAGCACAGCGCGAGCCCCGGGGCTGAGGGGTTGGGTGAGGCCGAGAGGGATGGGCCGGTGGGGTTTAGGCCTGAACATTTGCTTGAGATTTTAATTAGTTTTTCTAATTTAGAAAATACCAGAAAATCAAATAAGCAATAGAAAATAGCAAATGAACTCAGAAAAATTCTAGAAAAATCTAGAAAATATATCTGAGCACATAGAACCCAAATAAAATAGTTTTGGTTATTGTCCATGTTGGGATTATTCACATTAAATGTTTTTGATTGTAAAGTCCAGTATTAAGCTTTTGAAATTAAATTCAAATAAATCCAAATGGTGAGTTTTCTTCCTACTAACTATTTAAAAGATTTTTAAGCTCTGAAAATTGGGATGTTACATTCGGCCACTGCTCAAACAGAGGGCTTACAACCATGAGTACGTTGAATGTACTCAGCAAATCGTAGGGAACAAGTATGCAATTATTATTCATGCATTAGCATTGACAATGGAGAGCTACAGGGTTAGTTGCAGAAAGCAATATTTTACAAGAAATGACATAGATAGATTGCAAGCTCAAGTTAAAAACAATAATACATAAGTAAATTTGCTTAAAAGGAGGTCGTGAGCACCCACTCACTCCCAAGACCACTCGTGGGAGGTCTGGCCGCACCCATGACCAGGATCACCCCCACGACCACTCTGGAGCACCAACTCCAGAGCACCACCAAAGACCACCCTAAGGCTCTAAGACCTCCCTGAGCACCAACTCTGGAGCACCTTGGACCACCCTAGGGTTCACAAGATCTCTTTTGAAAAGCTACCCCTTGCGCAAAATCATCAAGCAATGTCCATGACCAAGGACTTGGCTATTCGAATAGATTTTTCACTCTGTAGAGGTGTACAACTTTACCCACAATTCACAACCTCTCTAGCGGGTTGGGTTCCCGTCGAAACTCTTGTTCACTTCCGAAGGTGAGTAGTCCAGAGAGCGTGACAAGGCCATTACAAAGTTTTGAACTCACTCGGAGCTGCCTGCTAAGGTTTCGCTTCTAACAGGCTAAACACCCGCCAGATTCGTGCCCCCTCTTGCATCAGCGAATCGGCACGCTACACCACAATAGAACCAAGCCAGCTCATTACTAATTATTTGGCCCAAACCACCCCATAAAGTGGTGTTGTGGTTGCACGAGAATACCCAGATCAAAGGAACACAAAGTTAAGTCTTTAAACCACCCAAGGAAGACAACCTCATCCCACAGTGCGTATAGCACCTCCCCTTTACTGCACGATCACTTCCCCGGGTGAGAAAACAGTTTTTGGGTACAACCCAGCCAAGACTACCTTGGTCTTGGCACAACAAGTTTTAACAAAAGCGGCATCACACCACAATCGATACAACGGTGGCATCCCACGACTGTTCCATAGTTTAATTAGTCAAGATTATTAAAAAAGCAACAAGATTCTCAAGACCAGCGGTTCTAAAGCAAGGCTAAGCATACGGTCCCATGTTGGCAATATCAAGCAATACCAACTAAAATACCCATTCTAAGTTGTCCAAGGGGATCATGTCAACATGTCGAGTATAATTATCCAAGGAGGCATAAAGTCAAGTAGGAAAGTAGCTACTGCCCAAACCATTTCTTATAAAAAATAGCCATGCATGTAAAGGTAAAACAATATACTTTTAAAAAGCTAGGTTCAATATGATCAAAGGTCTGCGACTTGCGTTCGTTGAGAAGTGGTGAGGCTTCGGCAGAGGCTGGTGGATCCAAGCACTCCTCCACGAACTCGGGATATATACGTTAGCAAAGAACCAAATTAACAAAGCAAACTCGGGCAAAAGAACTTAAAAGACTCAAAAGAACTTAAACGAATTCAACTAAAAAACCAGAAGAGCAGGAGGTCCTAGCGAGAGGGGAGGTCCAACCCAAAGGAGGGTTACGCTCCAGATACAAGCACGGAGAGAACTAGGCGAGAGCAAGGAAGTTAGGAATGAGAAAAAAGGTGATGAAGGGAGGCATGCTCGGGCTACAAATAGTTGGAGATGGCGGAGAAACCCTGCGTGACTCAGAGCAAACGTGTCAAGGGTAGGTGAACGACAGGACAAACATAAGACAAGGCATGCCATCAATAGGAGGAAACGAAGTGCCTCAGATGTGACCGCATTTAATGTGATACAACAGCCATTAAATGCACATAGGCTTTTGAGGCGGAGGAATTGAGAAAGTGAGCAGGACTGACAAGTCGGACCAGTCAAACTCAAGAGAACAGACCAGTCAATAGGGGTGGTCTCAACCCACAAAGGTGGTCTTTACAAAAAGACCAGAGGTCTTGACCACGAGTAGGGATGGCAACGGGGCCATTCCCCATCGGGGAGTGGTGGAACATCCACATCCCTGAGAGAAGAAAAATTCCACATCCCCGTCCTCGGGTGCTATTCTCCCCCCGTCCCCATGCCCATCGGGTTAGCAGGGCCCCACGGGGACCCATACCCGAAAGTTAGATCCCGAAAGAAGAGAAAATAAGTTCCATAATGTTATAAAATAGGTATGAACATCCACATGCAATGCTAAAATGATAATATTTTTTGATTAATTAGCATCTGAAAAGTAAAGGATGCAAAAGAGATTATCGGGCTATCGCCTTGTCGGGTTGTACGGTAGTAGGCTAGTGGCCTACATGTCTTATCGAGGGCCTATGTGGGTAGCAGGGATGGGGAGTAGGAGAATGGCCCCATCCCTGCTTCACTCGATGGGGAATTGTATTTGCATATTAATATCCCTGTGGGGAAAAAAATAGCCCCATCCCCGTCCCCTAATAGGTGAATTCCCCGTCGGGGAACGAGGAATGGGGCCCCATTGCCATCCCTAACCACGAGGGGTGGTCGTGATAAAAGAGGGTGGCCTTTGCAAAAAAGACCAGAGGTCATGACCACATAGGGTGGTCGTGACAAAAGAGGGTGGTCTTAGAAAAAAGACCAGAGGTCATGACCACATAGTGTGGTCGTGACAAAAGAGGGTGGTCTTTGCAAAAAGACCGGAGCTCATGACCACATAGGGTGCTCGTAACAAAAGAGGGTTGTTTTTGCAAAAATACCAAAGGTCTTGGCGTGGAGGAGGTCTAGAGGATAAAGAAAAAGGCACAATGAACCAGGACCACACCATCTTGGTCCGGTGGTCCAAGGGGGAAAGGAACGCTCGGACCATCCGAACGCCTCCTCTCAATCTAGGGAGGGGAAGGCGCACACAGGATCTGGACTTCAGGGAGGTCCAGACAAGTTTCAACGGATAAGATACAAAAGGGGAAAGGATCTAATGGAGAGGTCCAAAGAAAAAGGTCCAAGGAGGTCCTAACAGTCAGGATGGAACCAAGGGAGATCCTGATGGTCAAGATCTAACAAGGGGAGGTCATGACGGTCAAGATCTAACAAGGGGAGGTCCTCACAGTCAAGATCTAACAAGGGGAGGTCCTGAAAGAAGTAGAAGGAGAGAAGGTCAAGCGAAAGGGAGGTCCAAAAAGTGGAAACTCAATTCAAAATTGAATTTCAGGAATTAAAGGGGTTTGAAACACAAACCCGATCTTAGAATAGCTCGAGGGTGGTTGCGACCTAAAGGGAGGTCTGAACCCAGGGGAGGTCTGGGCAAAGAAGAGGTCCAAACACATAGGAAATCTAAACCTGAGGAGGTCTAAACCACAGGAAGGAGGTCTAAACCTTAAGGGAGGTCCTAACTGAGGGAGAGATCTGGACTTAAGGGAAGGTCCAAGAGAGGAAAAACTAGGTTGAGGGACACCCACACCAAGCAAAGAAGGGAAAACTAATGGCTAAAGAATGCCAGAGAACTCCAACAACGAACAAAGAGCTGGTTTGACTTAGTTGAATTTAAGTTAGTTCAAGTTAAACCTCCAATATTTTCCAAAGTTCCAAGTTAAGCTTGAGCAAACTAATAAACCGAATGTTTCCTTTTTGGTTTTGAAATCTGGTGAGAACTCTAGGACAAATGGGACATTACAAACCTTCACCCAAAGGGAATCTCGACCCTGAGATTCAGGCTGCCTAGAGAATAGGTGGGGGAACTCGGCCTTGAGGTCGTCTTCGCGCTCCCAAGTTGCTTCTGCCTCGGTATGATTGCACCATTGCACTTTGCATAGGCAGATGGTCTTGGTCCTGGTGACTTGTTCATGCACGTCCAAGATCTTGATAGGCTACTCTTGGTAGGTGAGGTCTTCTTGGAGGTCCACAGCTTCTAAGGGCATCTGTTCTTCTGGCACTCGCAAGCACTTCTTTAACTGAGACACATGGAAGACATTGTGCACTCCAGTCTGTTGAGGAGGGAGGTCTATCTTGTAGGCAACTTATCCTCTACGGGCAAGAATTAGAAAAGTGTAACAGCCCCAAATTAGAGTTTGTATTTTAAATGTATAAAAATATTAATTTTTTTTTTTAAAAAAAACTTTTGTTGTATCTCTTGGTCATGCTCTTGGTTTTCTAAAAATTTGTGCACAATTTTAAACTTTGGATATTTTGTATTAAAGTTGTGTTGGAAATTTCAAAACTTTTAAACTTAAAATTCATTTCTTTTTGAAATCCAGAAAAATGTGTGAATAAAAGTTTCCAAAAATAATTTATTCAAATACTAGATTATTTATGTTGAATTTTAGTTATTTTTACCAAATTTTTAGAAGTCATTTTGCCTTCACCAAAATTAAAATCAAATCACTAATACAGATTTGAAAATAATTTAATTCTGACAACTTTTAAAAAACAAAGTGTTTGAAATTATTTTTCCAAAGTCCCTTGTAAACCTAAGAGTGCCCACAAAAATTTTCAGAATTTTTAGAATTTTATTTCTAGTTCAAACGACTAGTCAAACTTGTGTTATTCTCGGTCAACACTGAAATTCCAACCCAAACTCGTGTACACTATTCCTCCGACCGAACCCAAGCCCGACCGGACCACTTTGTCTTGACTTGACTCAACCGCGTCGGTTCGCCGAGCCATCTTCTCCCTCTGTCGCTGACTGCCCGGCCCCACCGGCAGACTTTCTTCTCCACGCGGCTTAGCGTTCGTCGCCAGCTCTGCCGCGCTCAAGGGCGTCGTGGCAGCTCTGCCGAGCTTCACTCGCCAGTGAGCCACCGCCTCACCCCCGGGTTTTTGGCCGCGCCCACGGTTCGCCCTCGGCCTTGCCCTCGTGGCCTCGTCTCACCGCACGCCACCTCCACGCGTCGCTCGCGCCAGAGCGTTGGCGCCATGTCAAGTTTGCCCTGTCGTGTGCCGGCTCCGAAACAAATGCCACTGAGCACAACATTCTCTTGTGCTCTCCGCCGTTTTCGTCTATAAAGGGAGGCACCTGAGCTCGCCAGACCTTCCTTTGCCTGACCTCCCTTCGCCCCGGTCTCCTCTCCATCCCACCCTATCTCTTCTCCGAGCTTGAACCAAGTTCGAATGTCACCGCACCGCCTCAGAGCTCCTAGCCACTCCGGTGAGCTTCACCGCTTTAAACCGCGTCACGGCGCGTCCCCACCTCCCAAGAGACAAACCCCTCAAGAGATTTCAGATTTTATCACCCGGGACCCGCGCGTGGTTTCTTCGGGACTCGGCCCACCGCCTCCACCGCCGCCATGCCACCGCCAGTGAGCTCTAGCTCAATTCCTTCCTCCGTGAGCATCTCCTAGGCTCCTTCTTCCTTCCCCGATCATTCACTCGCGTCGCTTTGCTACACAGGGACCCCTCCATGGTGAACCACCCCGCGCCGCCGCTGGCTTCCGTCGTCGGCCCACTCTGACAACTCTCCGTCATCGACAAGCACCCCGATGAGTTCACTGAGTCACACTGGTGCTCGTGCGTGCGCTAATTCCCTTCCCCTTCTTCTCTGGCGCCGTCGCCCCTTACCACCTCCACGGCCGGCCGCCGCTCGCCCTCGCCGCACCGCCACAGTGCATCTCCGGCTACCCCGAGACCACCTCTAGCATCCACAAGCTTCCCTCGACCCATTTTGGCCATCACCGTGGTCTCCCCGCCGCTCCAACTGCCGGCGATTTGCCGCCCCAATTCCAGCCGAGCCTCCCCTGTTCCTCTCGGTTCTCTGTATGTTATGTCTATGTGTATTGTTGTCTCTGACAATAGGATTATCTTGTAAGGAAGTGCTAAGTGTTATGCGAATGTAATTAAGTCACTCTAAATGGTTTAGCAAAGTTGTAGTTGAGGTTTGGAAGAAGGTTAGTCATTAGTTTCATTTCCAAATTTTTCATCAGTATTGGCAATGAACTGAAAATCATGTTTAGGTAAATGGTGAGGAGGGTGAGGATAGGAATTGTCAGTGAGCCCTTGACTGTGTAGATAGCATTCACTAAGATTGGTTTAGCAAAGTTGAAGATTGAGTTTAGAAAGGAGTTTAGGCTTTAGCTCTCTGAAGCAATGTTTCTGTGTTGTCAGTAATCTGAAAAAACAGATGTTGGGTAGAGGAGCTGTTGGATGAAATATGGATTGTGTCAGTATATATCATTTGCACAGCCAACTACTAAATGCTAACCAACATTCTGAATGTCAAAGTATGTCACTCAAATGAACTAACCAATTCAAAATTTAAGTCTGATTATGTGTAGAACTAACAATAGGTCAGGGGCTTTCCCATGCAAGTAGTCAGGAGATTTGGTGATTCAGTTAGCTAAGTTTGTTGATGAATTATTTAGATCAATCATACTTGTGCTTAGCAATTCAAAAATTGAGTTTAGGAGAGGTAAAGTTGGCAGCTTCTTCTCTCTGAAAATGATCTATTGGTTGTCCAGATAGAGGAAGTTTAGTGCTTAATGCTGTGTGTAGGTATTAACTCACTCAAGAAAACCTCATTTAACAAATGGAAATTTGAATTAGTGGGAAGGCTTAGTAACAAACACTTTTGCTCTGAATTTCCCTCTAGAATCAGGAATAGTATTAAGCTGTTGTCACTTTTTGTCAATCCTTATGCTTGTGCTTGCAGAGTTGGTTGTAGATAGCTTAGGTCATCTGAAGCTTATAATATGGCAATTGGTTATCTTTTGCTAAGTCTAGTAGTTAGTAATCCTTGTGTTCTTTTAGCCTATGGGCACTTATCCAACAGTAGCACTAGGTCAAGATGTTATGTAGTACCTAGTGGTAAAGCTTTAAGATTAGCAATCTTTGGTATGGTCTTAGCATAAATTGTTAAGATTATTGCCCCTAGTTCAAGATCCAAAATAAAATGTTTATATCTTGAAATTGGGTAAACTTCACAATTACTTAACCAATTTAAATCATTTCTAAGTTCCTTGATTCTGTGTCTTTAAATTTATCTAAAATCATAATCTGTTTTCTGTGTTGTTATTTATTTGGCTTGTGTTTCAAATGTAATAAAATGAGGGTAAATTAAAACTTTTCCTTCATCCTTTTACTCTTGAAACTTTTCTGAAATTCTTGTGAAGGAATTTTGGGAAATTCAAAATCAAAATCCTCATTTATCTCAAGTCAAAACCTTCTGGGTGAAATCTTGTGTCAAATCCTTGGCAATAATTTTTCCTGGGTTCTAGGGTTGCTTGGTGACACCTCTGAATTATTTCATAATTTTTGGAAATTATTTGAAATATTTTAGAGGCAAGTCAAACCTTGGTCAACCCTCTGCTCCAGTTAAAATTCAAAACCTAACTGGTTTCATAAATTTCATAAATTTATGAAACCTCAATTAAATCCCCAAAGTTTCAGCCTTTAAAATTCAAAACCTAACTGGTTTGCACTGTTCCTCGGGCGCGAGTCAGGCTCGGGGTCGAGTCACTTGACTCGACCGAGCCAACTAACCGCACCCCTGCGCCAGTTCAACCGCGCACGCGTTGTCAGCCGTTGGATCTCCATTGAACGGCTCTCATCCGTGTAGGCATTCGGACTTCTCCGGTTGCCCTCCGACTCTCGGCCGTTGGATTTCCATCGCGCGGCCCACGTTTGCCCGATGCCGTTTCAACTCGATCGCGCGCTAGCCCTTGGATGCAAATCGGGCGGTTGGTCGTCGTCGCCTTCCTCTCGCCATGGCGCAGCGCCGCCGCCCGCGTCCAGCGCGCCATGGCGGGAGTGGTTGAAGCGCAATACCGGGTCACCTCGCAACGGTCTCGCAGGTGCATTTAATGCGCGCCGCTGCACCGCCTCGCAAGTCCGCGGCTCAATCGCCTCGCCGCTCCTCTCGCTTTGTGCGAGGTGTGGGCATCCGAGGCGAGCGCCGTAACCCCCTTGCTCCTCACGGCTACTTAAGCCCCCATTGTCCTCCCCTTGCTTCCTTTACGCAACCGTGAGCTCTCCTTGCACCCATCGCCTTGTGGAGCTCCCAGCGCCAAAATCTCTCACCGCCATTGTTGCCGCGGAGCTTCTCGGTGAAGGCCGTGCTCGAGTGGTTCCCTGGCTCCCTCCTTGCTCCTGTTGCTTCCCCTCACCTCGGTGGTACTTAACACCCGCTCCTTTTCAGGTGGTTTCAACGGGAGCACCGAGATTTTGGATTTCCCCCAAATCGGCCGCGAGCGCCTCTCTTCGTCTCCAGTGCCGGTGAGGCCTTCTCCCTCTAATTCCTCTCTCTGGTAGCATCAGTGAGTGGTATGCAACCTATCTTGATCACGCGGGCTCGTTGTTTTGGCTCAGGTGATCCTCCCCTCGTTGCCGCCATTGTTGCCGCCGCGGAGCTTCGTCGCCGGAGCTGCTCAGTCATCCTCTGTTCCTCCGCGTCACTCAGGTAGCATCGCCGTAGTCCCTAGATGCTCGGGCACCGCTTGAATGAACTGCTGCGGAGCTCCTTGTCACTAGTCGTCGTTGTCATTTTTCCCGCACCGCCCCTCGCCGTCGCGCCGCCGCTCTGGTCCACCACCGTCGGTGTGGGTGGTACCGGAGGGTGCGCAACACTATTCGCACCCATTCCTGGCATTCACTCGCGCCGCCGTGCTTTTGGTCGCCGGCGTTTTGCCGGTGAAGCCTTCGGCCGTGTTGTCGGACGACAACGCTGTAGGAGCGACGTGGCTGGTCTTCGTCCGTTGGATCCAGAGATCAACGACCCTGGAGCCTCCACGTCGGCCCTCTGTTCTGCGCGCGTGAGAAGTGTATTGGCCTGGTTCGATGTAGTCCGTTGGATCTGAGATCTGTGGCTGTGGGTTAGCCACGTCGCCCCTTTCTCGATCTGCCGGTTTTCGCTAAGTCCAGAAATCAGTATCACATTAGGGCCTTCTCATTTTCATATCTTTGTCATCTTAGCTCCAAATTAGATGATTCCAATTTTGTTAGCTTCCTTATCACTTGAACTTAAATAGAAAAATAATTGTAGACCATGATCAAACCTGGAAAACCGTTTTCAAAAATAGTAAACAAGTGAACTTAATACTGTTTTTCAGAACTTTTAGCAAACTTGTAAAATGCATAACTTTTAATCTATAGATCCTTTTTGTATGAATCCGATTGGATTAGCTTCCACTGCTAATGTATTTGCTAGGAAAATTGGTTTCACAAATTTTACTGTTTTTGAAAATCATAAGGATCATATTTTAGTTTAATACCCTAAACAATTTAGACAAATCATAACTCTTTCAATATAACTCCAAATGACCTGAAATATTATATGGCTTATCACTATACCAGTAGGTAGCTACCATAAAAGTTTCAGCTTCAAAATCTTTCTAGAAAATATTTTTGCTACAGTACCTAATTATGGCCGAAAATAGGTTTTTAGGGAATATCTTTTGCACCACAAATCCAAATTAGGTTTTTCCAGTTTCTATGTCTAGGTATATTCGTATTCTACCTTGTGTATAAATTTCGTCGCATTTGGATAATTTTTGCTTGCTCTTTTGTTTAAGTGTTGCTCGTCTTATTGGTTGTTTTCGCTCTTTCGCTTAGGCTTCGACATTTGCGGTAACCCTGAGAGCGACCCTCCGCAACAAATTGAGCAATAGCTAGAAGGCAAGCAGTTTGATCATTTCCCATTTGATCCCATTACTTTTAAAGTCTAATATTTTGTTTAACTTCTATGTATGCATTGCTAATTTGTTGTTAAATTGATTAGTTAATCCTCTAGTTGCATAATCTGTAGGTAAATGATTATCCTCTACTACCGAGCCTAAGGTTATTGGTTGTGATTAGAGTTCGTTGGATGAGCTCTTGTCACTTAGTAGATTGCGAATAAATATTGCTTAGCCATGCCTAGTTATCGGTAGTATTGGGCGATCATCGACTTAGTCGGTGATCTTGATCACACAAATGCTATTATTATTCCATTATGTCCAACCCTTGTGTTTTACCAATTTGCAAAGCAAAAACTGAAAACAAAAATTATATCTCGGCTTGGGCACAATGGTATGTTGGTGTGATCTGTTGGGTGTGATTGGAATGGTGCCTAAGTCCCTAAGGACCGAGTTACTTGTGCCATTGATCCAAGCAATTATTGCGTGCTAACCACACGAGGGGGATATGGGACCTTTCTTGACTAAGTACTTTGGGAGGTGTTAATTATGAGCTGGTCGGTGGGTGTGTTCCTGTGTGTGTGTGTTCGTGGTGTGGAGGGGAGCATTAGCAGACCGGTTAGGCTGTCTGATGTGTCTTTCTCCCGTGGGTTGTGGCTCTTAATTAGCATCGTCCATTGGAAAGCGTCTTGTTAGACTTAGCCATGCCTGCACACCATAGGAAGTGTGCTAACCGTGGCTGGTGGAAAGGCGGTCTATCGTGTGGGTACATTGGTACACCCCTGTAGGGTTAAAACTATTCGAATAGCCTCGTCCTAGGTTATGGACACGCTTGGTTATTTCTCGCAAGAACTAGACTACAACCTTTTAAAAACTTAAACTTGACATGGGTGGTATGAAGGGGTACTTCATGCTATTGTTGTGGTGGCTATTGGGTTAGTCACTTCCAGGATGTTGGCATCTACCTATTGTTATATTTGTCTCTCTGTTATTTGAACAATAAGAATTATTTGCAAACTTGCTTTTAAATGTATTACATTATTGCAAATAAAACTTGCTTTATGCTGAAAATAAGTCCAAAGCCTCCTCCACTTAAATAAAGCTTGCATGTAGTGAATTATAGTTCTGTTATCTCACACGTCAGTCTTGCGAGTACAAAAACAATTTTTGTACTCAGATGCTATGCTTAATTGTTTTGTTGCAGAGGAAGAAGGTGAGCCCCAAGGGCCTCACTTTTGTGAGTTGTGCTGCGGCGCTGTTTGGGACGATTAGCTTGGCGGTCTGGTTGGTTGCCTTGTGGGTGAAAGGCACACCGATTGGCTTTTGTTTATCGCCATCTTATGGCCATTTTTGCTTCCGCTGTGTACTTATTTATTTGTATGTCTTTTGGCCGGTCGGCCTCTCTTTTGTAATAACTCTCCTTATATTATGTATGTCTTTGGTTTATTTGTTGTGCTTCGGTTCTATGTGAATGAATGGAATTGATGCACGATTTTGTAGCGAGGTGTGTATACTGCATTTCTGGGAAGTATACATATCTCGAGGCTTGGTTTATTTGATTTGTACTGTTAGGACCAAGTGGATGGTTAAACAGTACCAGCCGAATAAACCGGGGTCCTCACAACTTAGCCGTGCCGGCATACCTTCGGAAGTGCGCTTTTTGGCTTAAAGGCGGTCTGAAGTGTGGGTACAGTGGTACACCCCTGCAGGGTTTAAAACTATTCGAATAGCCTCGTCCTAGGTGATGGACACGCTTGGGTAAGCTTTTCAAGAGTTAGACTACAACCTTTTAATTAAAACTTGATGGGTTGGTATGAACAGTGTTCATACTATTGTTGTGATGGCCATTGGGTTGGTCATCTCCGGATGTCTTTTGTTACTACTTCATCGTATCATGTTATTTCGCAAATAAAATTCGAATTGTTAAACCGCTTCAAACTATTACCTTATTGCAAAAGAAAACGGCTTTATTCTAAAAGTAAGTCCAGAGCCCTCCACTTAAATAAAGCTTGCATGTAGTTAAATTGTAGTTCATTACCCTTACACGTCGGTCTTGCAGTACAAAAACAATTTTTGTACTCGGATGCTTTGCTTAATGTTTTTGTTGCAGAGGAAGAAGGTGAACCCCAAGGGTTTCCCTTTTGTGAGATGTGCTACGGGTTTGACGACTAGCTTGGTGGCCCGGTCGGTTGCCTTGTGGGTAAAAGGCACACTAATTGGCTCTTTTATTTATCGCCATCTTATGGCTTTTGCTTCCGCTGTGTAGTTTGTTATTTTTCTTGTAATTTCAATCTGTTGTATATTATGAAGTTTTGTTATTGTAACCTCTCGTGTATGGAATTGATGCATAATTTTGTGAAGAGGTGTGTATACTACAGTTCTGGGAAGTATACATATCTCGAGGCTTGGTTTATTTGATTTGTGATGCTAGGGCCAGGTGGTTGGTTAAGCATTGCAAGCCAAATAAACTGGGGTCCTTACAAAGTTGGTATCAGAGCTGTACTGACCGTAGAAACCCCTAGCTTGGTCGTCATTAGGATATTTAAAAAAAACTTATTTTCAAAATGTCAAATGGGTTATGAAAACTTAAGTAAGTTCTTAGATTTTACTCCTTACCTATCTTAGCTTGCTCATCTTGCCTTATTCTCGATGAGTTTTCGAAAAAGTTGTTCCTCTCTCTTCTCCTTTCAAAGTTAGTTGGTTATCGGTTAAATTCGGTTTGGGGAATAATGAGATTTGAAAAAATGAAGTGTTGATTGTTATTTGGTGAAGATTTGAAGCACTCGGAGTTGAAGCACTCATCTCGGAGCCCGGATACAAAATCTGGACAGCAAGCACAAGTTTTGGACTGCGAGCACTTAGTTTGTCGTTAGGGATAAAAATGAGATGTTAAATCAACTAAAATTCATGGGATTAAAAGGGTAAGATGTGATATTAGATGGCTAGTGCCCAATGCACCCTTATATGATTTTTGCTATGCCTTTTAGATGCGTTAGAACTTGAGTTGTATTCTAAAATTTTATCATCCTAAACGATTGCTCGTTCGTTCAATACGAGTTAGTCGTACCGGGAAGCAAATCTTTTGCTTTGTGGTTTTGCGCTGGTCTTATGCTTTCATACAAATATTTGGAGTTCATTTCTTGCCTGTTATGTGTTTGCAATCGGGTTAGGGTAATGTCTGTTTCTCCTAAACGATGCCTTACTGCGGTATTAGGATTAAATTAGAGTTTATTCTTAGAATATATACGCCCTAATGATATTACTTAGCATATAGATGCTAGATTCTGTAATCATTTGCTCTCTTTGTTCCAAGTAGTTGCGCATCGCAATTATGTCAGAAAACTATCGGTGATTCAATTGATCTCATTATGGCGATTTTGGAATGATTAGTGCATGTTAGAACTAAATTGTATACCCATTGCCATTCCCTCACCTTATGCTCATTCTTTCCTCACCACATCTTATATGCACTAAAACATTAAGGGGGTAGAAGATACCTCAAAATACTTGTTAGGCATCTTGATTCCTATACTTTGATCATGTATATAGTTTCTAAATTAACTTAAAGAATGTCATGTTACTCAAGTTGCATAGAACAAGAAGCATGTAAGCATGCATGTAAGCATTTGCACTCTCATTAAGCAAAAATTTAAAATTGGCCTTAGGACTAATTTGCACACATGCATCCCCTCGTGCGTTCATCCTGTGCATTTCCTTTCTCAGCCAAGCAATTAGAACTAGAGAAGTGAGGTTAAGCGAGACCACCTTAAACCTTACTTGCCTTCTCTTTTCTACACCGAATCCTGGTATTGATACTAGATTATCATCTAAACAGTCTTTCCGTTCTATCGTTCGATGCCCCTTTCGGTCGACTGAGTGGAGCAGAGTCTTTCGTACTACCAGAAGACGATGTGAAGCGTGATGTCAAATTATCTTCGAATCAAGAAAGGAAAGGTTAAACAAAGCAATGGAAAGAAAAATGTGGCAGCGACGTCAGGATACTGCGACACGATCTTCCAGCACTATCTTTGAAGGAAATCAAGACAACAGATGGTACATTTCGTTTAGAATTGAAAGGAACCACCTAGAAAACATCTAACAGAAGGACATTAGAAATCCTTCAGCAAAGCCTCCCACTTTAGAACCTAAACCTTTCTAAAGAACCTCTCTGGACTCAGATTTGAGTTCGGTATGCGGCGAAATCCGAAAAGTGACCCCATGACCAAACCCACCTAGGTTGCCACAGTCTTTCGTTTCGACTTCTGAACTACCGGAATCTCGGGACGAGATTCTGTTTAAGGGGGGTAGATTTGTAACAGCCCCAAATTAGAGTTTGTATTTTAAATGTATAAAAATATTAATTTTTTTAAAAAAACTTTTGTTGTATCTCTTGGTCATGCTCTTGGTTTTCTAAAAATTTGTGCACAATTTTAAACTTTGGATATTTTGTATTAAAGTTGTGTTGGAAATTTCAAAACTTTTAAACTTAAAATTCATTTCTTTTTGAAATCCAGAAAAATGTGTGAATAAAAGTTTCCAAAAATAATTTATTAAAATACTAGATTATTTATGTTGAATTTTAGTTATTTTTACCAAATTTTTAGAAGTCATTTTGCCTTCACCAAAATTAAAATCAAATCACTAATACTGATTTGAAAATAATTTAATTCTGACAACTTTTAAAAAACAAAGTGTTTGAAATTATTTTTCCAAAGTCCCTTGTAAACCTAAGAGTGCCCACAAAAATTTTCAGAATTTTTAGAATTTTATTTCTAGTTCAAACGACTAGTCAAACTTGTGTTATTCTCGGTCAACACTGAAATTCCAACCCAAACTCGTGTACACTATTCCTCCGACCGAACCCAAGCCCGACCGGACCACTTTGTCTTGACTTGACTCAACCGCGCCGGTTCGCCGAGCCATCTTCTCCCTCTGTCGCTGACTGCCCGGCCCCACCGGCAGACTTTCTTCTCCACGCGGCTTGGCGTTCATCGCCAGCTCTGCCGCGCTCAAGGGCGTCGGGGCAGCTCTGCCGAGCTTCACTCGCCAGTGAGCCACCGCCTCACCCCCGGGTTTTTGGCCGCGCCCACGGTTCGCCCTCGGCCTTGCCCTCGTGGCCTCGTCTCACCGCACGCCACCTCCACGCGTCGCTCGCGCCAGAGCGTTGGCGCCATGTCAAGTTTGCCCTGTCGTGTGCCGGCTCCGAAACAAACGCCACCGAGCACAACGTTCTCTTGTGCTCTCCGCTGTTTTCGTCTATAAAGGGAGGCACCTGAGCTCACCAGACCTTCCTTTGCCTGACCTCCCTTCGCCCCGGACTCCTCTCCATCCCACCCTATCTCTTCTCCAGAGCTTGAACCAAGTTCCGAATGTCAGCCGCACCGCCTCCGGGCTCCCTAGCCACTCCGGTGAGCTTCAGCCGCCTTAAACCGCGTCACGGCGCGTCCCACCTCCCCAAGAGACAAACCCCTCAAGAGATTTCAGATTTTATCACCCGAGGACCCGCGCGCGTGGTTTCTTCTCCGACTCCGGTTCCACCGCCTCCACCGCCGCCATGCCACCGCCAGCGAGCTCTAGCTCAATTCCTTCCTCCGTGAGCATCTCCTAGGCTCCTTCTTCCTTCCCCAATCATTCACTCGCGTCGCTTTGCTACACAGGGACCCCTCCATGGTGAACCACCCCGCGCCGCCGCTGGCTTCCGTCGCCGGCCCACTCCGGCAACTCTCCGTCATCGACAAGCACCCCGGTGAGTTCACTGAGTCACACTGGTGCTCGTGCGCGCGCTAATTCCCTTCCCCTTCCTCTCTAGCGCCGTCGCCCCTTACCACCTCCACGGCCGGCCGCCGCTCGCCCTCGCCGCGCTGCCACAGTGCATCTCCGGCTACCCCGAGACCACCTCTAGCATCCACAAGCTTCCCTCGACCCATTTTGGCCATCACCGTGGTCTCCCCGCCGCTCCAACTGCCGGCGATTTGCCGCCCCAATTCCAGCCGAGCCTCCCCTGTTCCTCTCGGTTCTCTGTATGTTATGTCTGTGTGTATTGTTGTCTCTGACAATAGGATTATCTTGTAAGGAAGTTCTAAGTGTTATGCGAATGTAATTAAGTCACTCTAAATGGTTTAGCAAAGTTGTAGTTGAGGTTTGGAAGAAGGTTAGTCATTAGTTTCATTTCTGAAATTTTTCACTGTATTGGCAATGAACTGAAAATCATGTTTAGGTAAATGGTGAGGAGGGTGAGGATAGGAATTGTCAGTGAGCCCTTGACTGTGTAGATAGCATTCACTAAGATTGGTTTAGCAAAGTTGAAGATTGAGTTTAGAAAGGAGTTTAGGCTTTAGCTCTCTAAAGCAATGTTTCTGTGTTGTCAGTAATCTGAAAAAACAGATGTTGGGTAGAGGAGCTGTTGGATGAAATATGGATTGTGTCAGTATATATCATTTGCACAGCCAACTACTAAATGCTAACCAACATTCTGAATGTCAAAGTATGTCACTCAAATGAACTAACCAATTCAAAATTTAAGTCTGATTATGTGTAGAACTGACAATAGGTCAGGGGCTTTCCCATGCAAGTAGTCAGGAGATTTGGTGATTCAGTTAGCTAAGTTTGTTGATGAATTATTTAGATCAATCATACTTGTGCTTAGCAATTCAAAAATTGAGTTTAGGAGAGGTAAAGTTGGCAGCTTCTTCTCTCTGAAAATGATCTGTTGGTTGTCGAGATAGAGGAAGTTTAGTGCTTAATGATGTGTCTAGGTATTAACTCACTCAAGAAAACCTCATTTAACAAATGGAAATTTGAATTAGTGGGAAGGCTTAGTAACAAACACTTTTGCTCTGAATTTCCCTCTAGAATCAGGAATAGTATTAAGCTGTTGTCAGTTTTTGTCAATCCTTATGCTTGTGCTTGCAGAGTTGGTTGTAGATAGCTTAGGTCATCTGAAGCTTATAATATGGCAATTGGTTATCTTTTGCTAAGTCTAGTAGTTAGTAATCCTTGTGTTCTTTTAGCCTATGGGCACTTATCCAACAGTAGCACTAGGTCAAGATGTTATGTAGTACCTAGTGGTAAAGCTTTAAGATTAGCAATCTTTGGTATGGTCTTAGCATAAATTGTTAAGATTATTGCCCCTAGTTCAAGATCCAAAATAAAATGTTTATATCTTGAAATTGGGTAAACTTCAATATTACTTAACCAATTTAAATCATTTCTAAGTTCCTTGATTCTGTGTCTTTAAATTTATCTAAAATCATAATCTGTTTTCTGTGTTGTTATTTATTTCTTTTTGGATGCTTTTGGCTTTCTGGTGTTTATTCGCTGTTTTTCGCTTTGGCAGTTTTTATCGTTAGATGGCGTTGATTACGAGAGTGATCCTCTGCAGCAAGTCAAATATCTCTAGCAAAGCAAAGGCAAGCAGTTTGATCATATCCAGTTCATTCCCATTATTTTCAAGTCTAATATTTTGTTTAACTTGTATGTATGCATGCTTTTGTGTCAAAGTTAATTTTGTTGATTAGAGGTAGTTAATCCCATTGCATTGTTGCCCTGAAATTGTTCACCCCTGCCACTACCTTAGGAATATTATTCTCACTGGTGAATTAGAGCCCGGTGAATGATTTAGGGCCTTTTATTTGTCTTTGCGATATGATGCTTAGCAATGCTTAGATACCGGTAGAATTGGGCGGTTATCGACTTAGTCGGTAACTTTGATCACACAAATTATTATATCTTCATATTTCAGCCTCTGTGCTATGATTACTTGTGAAAACTAAAAACTAAAAACAAAATGATTTCGACTTGGGCACAATGGTAAGATGGTGTGCTTTTGGGTGTGACTGGAATGGTGCCCAGGTCAATTAAGGACCGAACATCTTGTGAGTGAATTTTTATCCAGGCATTTCGGCGTGCTAACCACACTAGAGGGTATGGGACCTCTCTTGACCTAGTACTTTGGCGTGTATTGGCTCCGGGTCGCAGGAGGTCGCAGGAGGGATGGTGTTGGGAGCATGGTAGTTGTCCAAAGCTTTACCTGAGTGGGTAGTTGTCTTTTCGGCTTTACCATGTAGCGTATGGATTTCTATCCATACGAGCTGCTCGTAGTTAATACACAACATTGGAAAAAGTCTCGTAGGACTTAGCCGTGCCGCATACCTTCGAAGTGTGCTTTTTGGCTTAAAGGCGGTCTCAAGTGTGGAGTACAGTGGTACACCTGCAGGTTTAAAACTATTCGAATAGCCTCGTCTAGGTGATGGACACGCTTGGGTAAGCTTTTGAAGAGTTAGACTACAACCTTTTAATTAAAACTTGATGGGTTGGTATGAGCAGGTGTTCATACTATTGTTGTGATGGCCATTGGGTTGGTCATCTCCAGGATGTCTTTTTGTTACTACTTACTGTATCGCTGTTATTTCTGCAAATAAAATTCGAATTGTTAAAACTGCCTTCAAACTATTACCTTATTGCAAAAGAAAACTGGCTTTATGCTAAAAGTAAGTCCAGAGCCCCCTCCACTTAAATAAAGCTTGCATGTAGTTAAATTATAGTTCATTACCCTTACACGTCGGTCTTGCAGTACAAAACAATTTTTGTACTCAGATGCTTTGCTTAATGTTTTTGTTGCAGAGGAAGAAGGTGAACCGCAAGGGTTTCCCTTTTGTGAGATGTGCTACGGGTTTGACGACTAGCTTGGCGGCCCGGTCGGTTGCCTTGTGGGTAAAAGGCACACTAATTGACTCTTTTATTTATCGCCATCTTATGGCTTTTGCTTCTGCTGTGTAGTTTGTTATTTTTCTTGTAATTTCAATCTGTTGTATATTATGAAGTTTTGTTATTGTAACCTCTCGTGTATGGAATTGATGCATAATTTTGTGAAGAGGTGTGTATACTGCAGATTCAGGAAGTATACATATCTCGAGGCTTGGTTTATTTGATTTGTGATGCTAGGGCCAGGTGGTTGGTTAAGCATTGCAAGCCAAATAAACTGGGGTCCTTACAAAAAGGCCCAATGAATCTTGGTGCAAGCTTTCCATTGACTCTGAAATAGTGCATTCCTTTGAGAGGTGATACTTTAAGGTACTGTGAGGGTCCTGGTTTATTCGGCTTGTAATGCTTAGTCTTCCGTTGACCCTAGCATCACAAATCAAATAAACCAAGCCCCGAGATATGTATACTTCTCAGAAATGCAGTATACACACCCCCATTACAAAATCATGCATCAATTCCATTCATTCACATAGAACCGAAGCAAGCGACAAACTAGAAGGCATACATAATAATGAAGTTATTACAAAAGAGGGGCCGACCGGCCAAATGTCATACAAATAACTAAGTAAACAGCGGAAGCAAAAGTGCCATAAGATGGCGATAAACAAAAGCCAATTAGTGTGCCTTAACCCACAAGGCAGCCAACCGAACCGCTAAACTAGTCGTCCCAAACACCGCCACGGCACATCTCACAAAAGTGAGGACCTTGGGGCGCACCTTCTTTCTCTGCAACAAATAACATTAAGCAAAGCAAATGAGTACAATAATGTACTCGCAAGACTGACGTGTGGACTAGCAGACCTATACATATGCTACATGCAAGCTTATTTGAGTGGAGGCCACATGGTTCATTTTCAGCACAAAGCAAACTTTATTTGCAATAATATAATACATTTTAAAATCAAGTTTATAATCGGTTTTTATTGTTTAAATAACAGCGAGAACAACATAATATCAATAGATAGATGGCAACAACATCCTGGAAGTGACTACCCCAATAGTCACCACAACAATAGCATGAATTACCCATTCATACCACCCATGTCAAGTTTTATGTGAGACCCCGGTTTATTAAACTTGTAATACTTAACCTTCCACTGGTTCTAGTATCACAAATAGAATAATCCGCGTCTCGATGAACATGTGCCTCTCAGAACAAGCAGCACACATACATCAATTCCAAGCATGCATCATTTCCATACAACAGAATATAACAAGTCTACCAAAAGACATACATAATATAAGTTATTACAACACAGTAATAAGCCAAATGACATAAGTAGCAAATAAGTAATAATGAAGCAAAGTTGCCATAAGATGGCTTAAACCAAAAGACGACCGGTTAGCCACATAACACCACAGGGCAACCGACCGCCATAAGCTAATCGCCCCTTAAACCGCCACAGACAACTAACAAAAGTGAGGTCCATCGGACTCACTATCATCCTCTGCACAACACAAGCAATGCGGTGAGTACAAAAATGTACTCGCAAGACTTACGAGTAGCAAGCCTATACATAGCTACATGAAAGTCGTATTCAAAGGAATGTGGTTATATGGTTCTTTGGGCGCATAAAGCAAGTTTCATTTGCAATATTGTAATAGATTGAACAATGGTTTGTAAAATCTGTTTTAAGCATTTAAATAACAATGAGTAAGCATAAGTAACAAGTATCCACCTAGAAGTGACTTTCCCAAAAGTCACCACAACATAGCATGAACCCCGATTCATACCACCATCAAGTTTTAATTTGAAAAGGTTGTAGTCTAACTCTTGAAAAGCTTATCCAAGCATGTCCATAACCTAGGGCGAGGCTATTCGAATAGTTTTAATCCTGCGAGGTGTACCAATGTACCCACACTTGACACCCTTTTGCCAAGCTATTAAGCACACTTCCTTTGGTATGCAGCACGGCTAAGTCCTCTGAACCCTTTCCAATGGAATATGCTAATCAAGAGACGCACGTATGGGGTTAATCCTTAGTGATCTGCCGACTGAAATATGGATCACAAGGACCCACACGTGGAGCAAGATACACCGCCTCTGCGGTGTTCTCCTCCTACAAACGTGTCCATGTTGCATATAATCAAATATGCAACCCACCACGCGACTCATTAATTAACACGCCCAAAGTACTCGGCTAAGAGAGGTCCCATATCCTCTAGTGTGGTTAGCACGCACGAATGCTCGGATAATGAGATACTCACAAGTAGTTCGGTCCTTAATTGACCGGACACCATTCCAATCACACCCAAAAGATCACACCATCATACCATTGTGCCCAAGTCTAAATTGTTTTCATTTTCAGTTTTAGTTTTGCAATTTAGACAAAGCACAAGGCTGAAATATACATATTATAACAGTTTGTGTGATCAAGGTTATCGACAAGTCGATAACCGCCCATTTCTACCAACGACTAAGCATGGCTAAGCATAATAACGCGTAAACTACTAAGTGACAAGGGTCCATCCAAATAACCCAAAGTCACGACAAGTAACCTAGGCTTCGTAGTAGAGGAATGAACATTTCCTACGATAATGCATCTAGTAGGCCAACTATCGACAATAGTTTAAAACAACATAGCAATGCATACATAGAATTTGCAAACAATATATTAGAATTTGAAAATAGTAGGAACAATATGATCAAATGAATGCTACATCCGCTTGCTCGTGAAGTCAGAGTCGATGGTCTTTGTGGCCCAATATCGATAATAAAATTATCTTGGAACCTATCGCTAAAAGGCGATAAGCAAATAAGAACGAAGAATACCAAATAAATCCCAACAAAGAAACACATCCAAAACCAATAAAATTTACACTACAGCTAGGGAATGATCTAAGACAAAGACAGGAACAAGAATTATGCAATTTGAACTAAGCATGCAAAAGATATGAGCAAAATTCTCTTTCTCAGCCTTATAGCAATCTAATTAATAATTAACACAGTTCATGGCGAAATTTTCTAGAATGATCTAAGGTCTGAAATTTTTATAGCAGGTAGATTATGACATCCTAATAACAGCAAAGTTGGATTTACTAAATTTGAAGTTATACACATTTACTTATGATTTTTCTAAGTTGTAAATCTAATGCAAGTCATTTTACAGAATTATGAACATGCTCAAATCCTATTCCACATGAAAGTATACTAACAGATGAATTTAACAAAATTGATTTTGCACAAATTGGATTTATACAGAAAAAGATATGCATTTTTCAAGGTTAAATCCATTTCTGGAATATTCAAAATGACAGAATTCAAGTTATTTCTAGTTATACAATTTTCACTCGCAACATGCTTAAATCCATTTTATAATAAACTAAAGTGATAACAAAATTTATTACTGATTGGAATTATCTAAAAGCGATTAAAATGAATTAGTTATGAGTTTCTAAAGTTTTTATATCATTTTGATTGTTAAATAAATACTTACAAATACGAACAACCCAAATAAAAGAAAACGACGTGGGCGCCGATAACCCTTGATCTAAATCCTCGGCTCACGCTAGCGAAAACAGCGCGCCACTAACTCAGAACGAGCCCTACCGTTGGATCACGATCCAACGGTGCACACGAGTGTATGCATTCGGACGGTGCGGTTGCATACACGATCCTGGCCGTTGATCGAAAGATCGACGGTCGAGAACGATCAAGGCATCCGGAGGGTCCGAACGCACACAAAGATCAGGGCCGCAGATCTAAAAATGAACGGTAGCTATTGATCGCAGTTCAAAAAGAGATGCTGACATGTGGGACCGCATGTTAGTGACTTCGAGTCACGACCGCAACGTTTTAACCCACGTGCACAGTGCACTGAGCCCACTTGTCAGCGACTGAGAGTGACGGTTAAGACCAAATTAATGCCGTTAATGATTAACATTAAATAGGCACTAACGACTTCTGAAATTTGATTTTAACCCCTCGGGCCCACAAGTCAGTGACCCAGAGGTAAATTCCGACAGCGATTTAAATGCCAACACATTAATTAACTAATGATTAAGCATTAATGATGTCGGAACAGTGCGGGATTGAACCAGAGAGTGATTATGGATATTGGGCCCACTGGTCAGAGGCTCAACGACAACGATTAAGACATCATTAATAACTAATGATTAGTAATCATTGCACAATTAATATGTCCTAATTAATCGACGAAACGGGAGCGTGCGGCAAAGTCGGCGGTTTCAACGGCGACCGCCGGTGACAGCATGCGCGGCGCCACCAAGAACCAAAATGGATTCGCAATAGCACTACGAATCTAATGGTAGCATCCTCGCGGCGGTGAGGGACTAGAACGCCGGCTAGCCGGAAAACGAAAATGGAACCTTACTGCTAAACACGAAACTCGCGATGAGCTCCACTGCAAGCCTAGGATGCGGGTGCCAAAGCTTCTAAGGACTAATAAGAAGCTACCTTAAAGGAGAGGAGCTTCAAAGATGGCCGGAGTTGCTTGATCACAGAGGAAGCTCGCCGGACTTGGGGAAGAAAGTTCGAAAATGACACCCTGAGCTAAATGAGTGATACCAAAGCATCAATATAGCTTCATAACGATTCACAGAAGCTACATGAGCAAGTAATTAGAAAATGGAGCACTCACCCGAGTTGAGGAAGAAGATGACCAAATTCGGCCGAATTTGAACAAACCCCAAATTGGACAATTCCTGAGAATCAAATCCAAAATTAAGTGAGGGGAAATGTTCAAGGAAGTAAATAGATGAGGTTAGGGCAAAGAAACGTGAAGGAGGACCACTGGAACACCAAGAACACCAATGGAGCTCCACGGGTCAACAATGGCGATTTGCCATTTTTGAGGTGTTAAGCTCCAATATTGTGAATGGGGCTCGATGGTGGTCTAAAGAAATGCCAGGAGGTCTTGAGAGTGCTTATAAAGCCAAGAAAGCATTAGGGTTTGCACCACACATCTTTCGGGCGGCAAAACACAGAGCACAAGGTGCGGCCGACATGGAAAAGATAATAGCTGGTGCAATAGGGCATGGCATGGCCGAATGTGTCTCCCACGACCCTCACTGTTGACTAGGGCGGCCGTAGGAAGCACGACATGACACTGCCATAACCCCTACTGTGCTCGCACGGCTCAAGGTTGAAGAAGACCAGGGAAAGATGCTCGAGCGATTTTGAGCCGTTAGATGAGACACGGACGATTGAGATAGCGCCACGCCTTCGGGCTTTAAAACACAACGAAACGTTTCCGAGCCCTAGGATTAGAAACGAACGGCTCAGATTGCTCCACGTTGCAAACTCAATTTACCACGAAGGGACACGCGAGCGTTGGATCTTAATCCAACGGCTCGATTCAAGAATGCAACCGAGGGTCCGGTTTCGCGCATCTCGGCGGTTGGATGGAGATCTAACGATGCGACAATCAAACTTGCAACCGGAAGGTCCGAAGTCTTACACGCGCGCGGGCCGCGCGATTTAGATCCAACGGTTGAGATTCAATGCGCGATTTAAAGAGAGGCTCGGTGCAGTTAGTTGACTGGACCAAGTCAATTGGCTCGAGCCCGAGTCTGACTCGAACCCGAGTAACAGTAAAACCAAGTTTGACTTTGAAATAAGAACAGAGACTTTGAATGATTTATTTGAGGTAGCAAATTAACTCCAAAAATTATGAAATTTTTACAGGAGCTTGCTAACTCAGATATTAACCTTGTGTAAAATTTTCATAGGTTTTTATACTGTGAATAAATCTCCAAAAATTCTGCAAGGCTCTGTTTTAATGTTTGACTGAGAGTCAAGCAGTTTGATCCTCTAAAAATATTCAAACGATTTCTAAAAATTGTGAAATTTTTCAGAGGGTCACCAACCATCACAGAGACTAAGGAAAAATATTTCAGAGGATGATCATAAGATTTGACAAGATTGTTTTTGGAATAACAAGATTTGGATCAACTAGACTTGTGACAATGTATTTCCATAATCCCTTGTACAAGAATTGTTTGGCACAACAGAAATACATGATGTAAGAAAAAGTTTTAAATTCTCTGATTTTCTTACATTTGAAACACAAGCCCAAAATTGGGATGTTACAAAACCTCCCCTTACAAGAATCTCGCCCGAGATTCCGTTTACTCGGAGAAGAAGGATGGGTAATCTGCACGAAGACGATCTTCGTGCTCCCAAGTTGCCTCATCTTCAGAATGGTTTGACCACTGAACCTTAAGGAACCTGATGACACGGTTCCTTGTCCTTCGTTCAGATTCTTCAAGAATACGAACAGGATGCTCATGATAGGTCAAATTTTCTTGCACATCGAGATTTTCCAACGGAGTTTCCTCAACTGGAACACGGAGGCACTTCTTTAAGTGTGACACATGGAACACGTCGTGCACACCCTCAAGTGAAGCTAGCAACTCCAATCTGTATGCAACGGCCCCAATCCTCTCGATGATGCGATAAGGTCCAACATAACGAGGAGCTAACTTGCCCTTGATGCCAAAACGCTGATGGCCTTTCAAGGGTGAGACCTTGAGATAAACAAAGTCATTGGGCTCAAAGCTCAACTCTCGACGACGACGATCCGCATAGCTCTTTTGCCTGGACTGGGCCACGCGCAGATGCTCACGAATCAACTGAACTTGGCTCTCGGCCTCATTGATGGAATCTGGCCTGAAGAACTGACGCTCACCAGTTTCTGACCAGTTCAATGGGGTTCTACACCTCCTCCCATACAAAGCCTCAAATGGTGTCATGCCAAGACTAGCTTGGAAACTGTTGTTGTAGGAGAACTCTACAAAGGGCAAGCACTTCTCCCACTTCTTGTGAGGACCCCGGTTTATTCGGCTTGTACTGTTTAACCATCCACTTGGTCCTAACAGTACAAATCAAATAAACCAAGCCTCGAGATATGTATACTTCCCGAGTGCAGTATACACACCTGTTACAAAATCATGCATCAATTCCATTCATACACATAGAGCCGAAGCAAAAGCAACAACTGAAAGACATAGGTAATATAAATAGAGTTATTACAGAAGAGAGGCCAACCGGCCCGAAAGACATACACGTAAGTAAATACACAGTGAAGCAAAATGGCCATAAGATGGCAATAACAAAGCCAATCGGTGTGCCTTTACCCACAAGGCAACCAACCGGACCGCCAAGCTAATCGTCCCAAGCAACGTAGCCTTACACTCACAAAAGTGAGGCCCTTGGGGCTCACCTTCTTCCTCTGCAACAATTTATATTAAGCAAAGCAGATGAGTACAAAACTTGTTTTTGTACTCGCAAGACTGACGTGTGAGATAACAGAACTATAATTAGCTACATGCAAGCTTTATTTAAGTGGATGAGGCTCTGGACTTATTTTCAGCATAAAGCAAGTTTTCATTTGCAATAAGGTAATAGATTCAAAGCAAGTTTGCAATTAACTTTTAATGTTCACATAAAAGAGACAATAATAACAATAGGTAGATGACAACACCAACCTAGAAGTGACTAACCCATAGTCACCACAACAATAGCATGAAGTACCCCTTCATACCACCCATGTCAAATTTAAGTTTTAAAAGGTTGTAGTCTAGTTCTTGTGGAAATAACCAAGCGTGTCCATAACCTAGGGCGAGGCTATTCGAATAGTTTTAACCTGCAGGGTGTACCAATGTACCCACACGATAGACCGCCTTTCCACGACCACGGTTAGCACACTTCCTTTGGTATGCGAGCATGGCTAAGTCTAACAAGGCGCTTTCCAATGGGCGATGCTAATTAAGAGCCGCAACCCACGGAGAAAGACACATTAGACAGCCCTAACCGGCTGCTAATGCTCCCTCCAACACCACAACACACACACAGAACACACCCACCAACCAGCTCATAATTAACACCCCCAAAGTACTTAGTCAAGAGAGGTTCCATATCCCCTCGTGTGGTTGCACGCAACAATTGCTTGGATCAATGGCACAAGTAACTCGGTCCTTAGGGACTTAGGCACCATTCAATCACACCCAACAGATCACCCAACATACCATTGTGCCCAAGCCAAGATATAATTTTGTTTTCGTTTTGATTTGCAAAATGGTAAAACACAAGGGTTGGGCATAATGGAATAATAATAGCATTTGTGTGATCAAGATCACCGACTAAGTCGATGATCGCCCAATACTACCGATGCTAGGCATGGCTAAGCAATATTTATTCGAATCTACTAAGTGACAAGAGCTCATCCAACGAACTCGAATCACAGCAAATAACCTAGGCTCAGGTAGTAGAGGATAGTTATTTACCTACAGATTATGCAACTAGAGGTCTAACTAATCAATTTAACAACAAAATAGCAATGCATACATAGAAGTTAAACAAAATATTAGACTTTAAAAGTAATGGGATTAATGGGAAATGATCAAACGCTTGCACGCTTGTCGTTGCTCAACTTGTTGCGGAGGGTCGTTCTGGGATTACATAAATATCGAATCCTAAGCGAAAGAGCGAAAACAACCAATAAGACGAGCAACACTTAAACAAAAGAGCAAGCAAAAATTATCCAAATGTGACGAAATTTATACATAAGGTAAAATACTAATATACCTAGACATAGGAACTGGAAAAACTTAATTTGGATTTGAGGTGCAAAAGATATTCCCTAAAAACCTAATTTCGGCCATAATTAGCACTGTAGCAAAATTATTTTCTAGAAAGATTTTGGAGCTGAAATTTTTATGGTAGCTACCTACTGGTATAGTGGTAACCCATATAAAATTTCAGGTCATTTGGAGTTAAAATGATTCAGTTATGATTTTTCTAAGTTTTAAATCTAAGACATGATTAATTTCAGTATTAAAGACTACTGCAAAACCTATACTAAGCTAAAGTACTTTAACAGATGCATTTATAGAACTTTAGTTTGTTAAATTTGGAGCTACAGAGAAAAAGTTATGCAATTTTGAAGTTTAAAACAATTAATATGTGCAAATAAAAGCTTCTCGGACTAAATCTGGAAAATCAACAAAAACTGGGGAGGTCGTGGGCCATTGATCAAAGATCGCACGGCTCACGATCTCAGATGCTAAAACCCGCACGAGCACCCGGCGCAAAAACCTCATCGCGCCTAGGGGAGGTCTTAACCGTTGATATTGAATCCAACGGCTCCGACCACCGGATGCACAAAGCCTGCGAAGGAGCTCCTCGCGCACTAGGGAGGTCGTGGCCGTCGGATCCGGATCGCGGCCCCGAGCTCCACGAGGAGGTCCTACGGCTAACTTTCGCTAAGGGGAGGTGCAGGCCGGTTAAGATTTCCCGGGGAGGTCTTAACGGTCTAGATCCGATCGGAGGAGAGGACCTAAGCGGTGAGCTTAACGGCGGGAGGTCTTGGCGGTGGGATCTCACCGAGGAGGTCCTAACGGTGAGATGTCCCTGGGAGGTCCTCCAACACGATGCTATCTGAGAGAGAGATCGGATGGCTCGGATCTCCATGGAAGAGGTCTGAGTGGTCCAGGATCTAGGCGGGAGGTCCTCATGGTTAAGACCAAGACGAGGAGGTCCTGAGGTTCTCTTTACAAGGAGACCAAGGGATGGTCTTTTGTAAAGAGGACCCTGGGATGGTTTTGAAGGTTTTCTTTACAACGGACCAGGGGTGGTCTTTTGCAAAAGAGGACCTTGGCGGGGTGGCTCGGGGTGGTTTTGAAACGACTAAGGAAGGACTTTTGCAAAGAGGACCCCAAGGAGGTCAGAGAGGCGGTTTGACAAAAGCAGTGGGTGACCTTTTTGCACAGAGGACCTCAAGGAGGTCTTTTGCAAAGAGGACCCCGGGGAGGAGGGTGATCCTAGCGGCTGGGATTTAACCTACGGAGGTCTTTAACGCCAGATTCTATATGGTGGGAGGTCCAGAGACTTAGGGTTTTGGAAAAGATCCTAAGGCCCAGATCCGAACTTGGAGAGGTCGTGAGCAGCTAAGATTAGCAGGAGGTCCTAGAGTGGTTTTAATGGTGCGAGACCTCCAGACAGTGGCGGCTAAGGCGATTTAATGCATCGAATAATTGACAATAAATGAATCTAAAGGAACACTTAATGACTAAGGCCCCGCCTACACGCATGATGACTCCACGGCACAAATTAGGACACAATTAATGCACCAATGATGAGCAATGATTTGAGCATTAAAGTGGTCCTAAGAAGATAACAGCGGGAGGTTTTGAACCGACAAAACCCGTGCCACAATGACTTGTCGCGGCGATGTGGACCTCGTCGGCGGAAACCAAAGGCACGAATGAGCTCCAAATAGGACGGAGAACCTAAGGGTGCCAAAAGCTACACAAGCACCACCAACCGGCGGCTAACCGGAGATAACCGCCGGGGACCAATGCGGCCAAAAACGAAAACCGAAGAGGTCTAATGGGATCGGGTTTTTGGAACTGAAGTACTCACCCGGGATTGAAGGAGAACTGGGAGTGGTCGCGGTAGCTCTGGTGACGGTGGAGGTCGCCGGAGATGAAGAAGACGAAGCTCCCGGCCACGAACAGCAAGCTCCCTCCTTGTCAACCTCTGTGAAGGTCAAACAAAGCAAGTCAGGGAGGCTTGAGGTGACCAAGGGAACAAGATTACTGCCAACAACTACAATAATGAACCACTGGAGCTCGGAGGTCGCCGGGGAGCTCCAAGGTCCAGCAATGGTGGCAAAGATTTTCGGGTGACTTGAGCTCAAGAGCAGAGAAAGAAACTAGGGGTGCAAGAATGGATTCAAAGAAACTTAAGGGAGAAGCCCGGCATCCATATATAGCCGAGCGCCAAAATGAAAACAAGGTCACACCCACTCGGGTGCACTGAGCTAGGGCATCAACGACATGATGGGAGCAGGTGTCAGGGTGACTTTTGAGCAAAAGGTGCTGCCAGACATTTAATGTTGGCGGCACATAGTCGTTGTCGACCCTAGAGTTGACAAGGCCTTTGCTCCCTCTTGCCACGCACAAAATTGATAATGCCCAGGCCCACCCGGCGGTGAGAGGACCAGTCAAAAGAGCCCAGCGGCTAAAATCGGCCTGAGCTCCCACTAGGGAGGTCGTGAGTGATGGATTGAAATCAAGGGCTCGGACCTTGGGCCAAGTATTAGAGGTCCTAACACTAAGGAAGGTCCGAGCCACAGATCTCAAAGAGATGGCCCACGATCACCCAAGCGCTAGGGGTGGTCGTGGAGGTCTGAGGAGGTCGCCAGGTGGTCTTTGCAAAAGGTGCAAAGGAGGTCACGGGAGGTCCTCGAGTTTGTCTTCGTAAAGAACTTTGAGGAGGTCGTGCGGGTGGGAGGTCCTTTACAAAGACCGAGGAGGTCTTTGAGCGTTGGATTTAAAATCCAACGGCCCAGACCACCTGCGCCCAACCTGACCGAGCCCGACACGGCTAAGCGGCTCGGTGTGACCAAGACCTGGAGGTCTGAGTCCACGTCTGACTCGGACCAGGGCTTAGGGTTTAAGTTGAACTGGGATCTTGAAGGGACTTTTAGAGCTAGCAAACTAGCTCCAAATTCTATGAAATTTTGACAGTAGCTTGCTAACCTTGAGTTGGACCTTGTATAAAATTTTTAGGAGTTTTTGGGCTGAGCATTTTTCTCCAGAAATTATACAATGCTTTGAGCTAGGGTTTGACTATGAGTCAAGCAAGTTTGACTGTCCCATAAAACTATTCAATCAATTTACGAAAATTGTGAAATTTTTGGAGGGTCACATATCAACCCAAGAACTTAGGAAAAATATTTCCTAGGAGATGATCAACAGGGCTTGTGACTTAGTATTTCCATACTCTGTGAAATAATTGTTTAGTACCCACAGAAACACATGATGTAAGAAAAGTTTTAATTTCTACTCATTTTCTTACACTTACAACACAAGTTGAAATTGGGGATGTTACAAACCTCCCCCCCTTACAAAAATCTCGTCCCGAGATTTGGATCAGCCGGGGGCGAAAGAGGGGTAGTTTGCGTGCAGATGATCTTCTCGTTCCCAAGTATCTCACTCACGGAACGAGTTGACCACTGAACTTTTACGAATTCGAGGGTACGATTCGTTGCTCTTCGTTCAGCTTCTGCAAAGACACAACCTTTCTTTATAATTCTTTATCTATTTTAGAATATTTTTGTTGTACTTGGATCTATTGTTTTATTGTATTGTTTCTCGTTAGGTCACGATTCTGACGTACCTTCTTGCACATCAAGAGTTTCCAACGGGACTTCCTCAGTTGGAACACGGAGGCACTTCCTTATCTGGGGCACATCATGTACTCCGCCAAGTGCAGCAGGCAATTCCAACTTGTAAGCCACGGCCCATTCCTTTTTGACGATGCGGTAAGGACTCACATATCGAGGAGCTAACCTACCCTTAATGCCGAAATGTTGATGGCCCATTTTGGCCTGACCATCAGGTCGAGGATGGTAAGCTGAACGGAAAGAAAGACGAGTTCCCATAGCCTCATGCAGACTATGCCAAAATCGATAAGGGAACAGAGAAATGATCCAACATGGGCGTCTTCGGTACATCTTGCAAGCTTCCGATCCTTGAGACATAAAGCTCAGCCAAGTGACCGGTACGAACCTTGGTTCTGACCTGGTAGAAAATGTGCCACTTTAGTTGACACAAAGAAACTTACCAAGTCCAGATAAAACAAGGATTGGTAGACTGAGAGATCTTTTCTAATGCTATGGTTGGTGGAGCAGGGTAGTTGTTAGTTGGTGGAGCGGTTTGTCTGGCCAATTCCGGAACAATTTGTCTGGTTAATCCCGCAGCGATATGTCTGGTTAATCCCACTAACAACGGAATCTCAGTCTGCTAACTAGCTATACGGAGTCATCCCTCCGCAGCTAGCTTTTTAAAGGAACCAAGGCCATTCTCAGTTGGTGGAGCAATTTGTCTGGTTACTCCACTAACGAACAAAACCTCAGCTTGATAACTAGCTATACGGAGTCATCCCTCCGCAGCTAGCTTCTTAGATGGACTATGGCCATTTAGGCCACGTAGTAAACTTCACTTGTGATGACGATCCGCATAGCCCATCTCGGTGCGGTTGAGTGCGAAATCAATCTCGACTTAAGCGAAGTTGGTTGTTCCGAGCTTGACATTTTGCTTGATTTGGTTCACTCCGACATCAGATCACGAAGCGGACTTGATCGATGCACCAAGGTTGGCTGCACAACCAAGGCTGCAGGAGATCCGTTCTCAACCACACCCAAGTTGAGACGTTGAAATTCTTCAAGCAAGGCGGGCTGCAGTTCCTGGAGCAACAATGCATTGCAAAACACCTTTTTGACTAATTGTATCTGCGAAAACATTAGTCTTGCCCGGATGGTAACGAATTCCCATGCCAAAGTCTTTGACGGTCAAGATTGAATCAACAAGAGGTCTGAATGGCTCGGATTAAATCAAGGAGGTCTCATATGGTACAAAGAGGTTCAAACACTTTGGTCTTTGCGAGTTTGCAAGACTGGTACCATCACACCTCCGTAGCACCCGGTGCTACATGGCGTGAGGATTCCCAGAACCCATGTTCTTAGAGTTTGTTTCCCTCATGAAGCGGTGTGACTACGAATTGAGCGGAGGTAATACCGCATAGCGGTAATACCTAGTTGGCGCGGTATGGATATTCGGAGAAAGGGTATCGAAAGAGAGTTCTAGAAAGCAGAACCAAAGGGAGGCTGGGTAGTTTAGAACCCACTCAACACAAGGAACTTCCAGATTTGATTTGTCGAAGTTTGCTTTAGTCATTTAGGATTCTTTAGAAAACTTAGGTTAAGTTTTGAACTCTCATCAAAACCAAATGGTTCTATTTTATTTTAAATGCCTTGAAAAGGTTTAGAAAACAAGGGTGTTACTAATAACTTTGGTTAGCGACACCACTCGAAACTTGAAGTTGACGAAAGCGAAAAGCTAACAACTAGGGGAAATGAGATATCACCCTAGACAAAAACCAAAAACAGCAAGTAATCAAACTTTAAATGTTTCCAAAGAAGCTCCAAAACAGCAAGGAAACTCCAAACCAATCTCAACTTCTCACTGCCATTAACCCGTATTGAATGAACGAGTAATAGTGTGAGAAGATAAAAATTTCAGCACACCACAACAAGCCTAACAGTACTCAAGAGCAAGGTTAAAGCGATAACAATAACGTTAGATACTTAGCTAACTAATATCACATCTTACCCTTTTATTCCCACTAGTTTTAGTTGACTAACCTCTCATTTTCTACCTTATTTAGAACCTTTGAGCTTGCTGTCCGGAAACTGAGTGATCGCTATCCAGATTTTGCATCCAAGCCTCCTAATTGAAATCTTCAACTTCGGAAGCTTCAAAACCTGGTAGAGGGCAGCTAACACTTCAATTTGCCAAACTCATTGGTCCCCAAAACCCAATTTAAACGATAATGACTATCTTTTGAGAGAAGGAAAGGAAAAACACTCTTTAAAACTCAATTTAGAGCAAGATGAGAGGAGAAAGCTAAGATAGGTAAGGAGTAAAATCTGAGAACTTACTTAAGCTTTCATAAACCATTTGATACTTTGAAATTAAGGTTTTCCAAAATATCCTAAGGACGACCAAGCTTGGGTTACTACGGTCGGAATGGCTCGATACCAACTTTGTGAGGACCCGGTTTATTAAACTTGTCTTGTTTAACCATCCACTTGGTCCTAACGGTACAAATCAAATAAACCAAGCCTCGAGATATGTATACTTCCAGTGCAGTATACACACCAGTTACAAAATCATGCATCAATTCCATTCATACACATAGAGCCGAAGCAAAAGCAACAACTGAAAGACATAGGTAATATAAATAGAGTTATTACAGAAGAGAGGCCAACCGGCCCGAAAGACATACACGTAAGTAAATACACAGCGGAAGCAAAATGGCCATAAGATGGCAATAACAAAAGCCAATCGGTGTGCCTTTACCCACAAGGCAACCAACCGGACCGCCAAGCTAATCGTCCCAAACGGCGCATAACACGACTCACAAAAGTGAGGCCCTTGGGGCTCACCTTCTTCCTCTGCAACAATTTATATTAAGCAAAGCGGATGAGTACAAAACTTGTTTTGTACTCATAAACTGACGTGTGAGATAACGAACTATAATTAGCTACATGCAAGCTTTATTTAAGTGGATGAGGCTCTGGACTTATTTTCAGCATAAAGCAAGTTTTCATTTGCAATAAGGTAATAGATTCAAAGCAAGTTTGCAATTAACTTTTAATGTTCACATAAAAGAGACAATAATAACAATAGGTAGATGACAACACCAACCTAGAAGTGACTAACCCATAGTCACCACAACAATAGCATGAAGTACCCTTCATACCACCCATGTCAAATTTAAGTTTTAAAAGGTTGTAGTCTAGTTCTTGTGGGAAATAACCAGCGTGTCCATAACCTAGGACGAGGCTATTGAATAGTTTTAACCTGCGGGTGTACCAATGTACCCACACGATGACCGCCTTTCCACCAGCCACGGTTGCACACTTCCTTTGGTATGCGGGCATGGCTAAGTCTAACAAGGCGCTTTCAATGGGCGATGCTAATTAAGAGCCGCAACCCACGGAGAAAGACACATTAGACAGCCCTAACAGGCTGCTAATGCTCCTCAACACCACAACACACACACAAGAACACACCCACCAACCACTCATAATTAACACCCCCAAAGTACTTAGTCAAGAGAGGTTCCATATCCCCTCGTGTGGTTAGTACGCAACAATTGCTTGGATCAATGGCACAAGTAACTCGGTCCTTAGGGACTTAGGCACCATTCAATCACACCCAACAGATCACCCAACATACCATTGTGCCCAAGCCAAGATATAATTTTGTTTTGAGTTTTGATTTGCAAAATGGTAAAACACAAGGGTTGGGCATAATGGAATAATAATAGCATTTGTGTGATCAAGATCACCAGACTAAGTCGATGATCGCCCAATACTACTAGATGCTAGGCATGGCTAAGCAATATTTATTCGAATCTACTAAGTGACAAGAGCTCATCAACGAACTCTAATCACGACAAATAACCTAGGCTCGGTAGTAGAGGATAGTTATTTACCTCAGATTATGCAACTAGAGGTCTAACTAATCAATTTAACAACAAAATAGCAATGCATACATAGAAGTTAAACAAAATATTAGACTTTAAAAGTAATGGGATTAATGGGAAATGATCAAGCTGCTTGCACGCTTGCATTTGCTCAACTTGTTGCGGAGGGTGGTTCTCGGATTACGCAAATATCGAATCCTAAGCGAAAGAATGAAAACAACCAATAAGGCAGCAACACTTAAACAAAAGAGCAAGCAAAAATTATCCAAATGTGTGAAATTTATACATAAGGTAAAATACTAATATACCTAGACATAGGAACTGGAAAAACTTAATTTGGATTTGAGGTGCAAAGATATTCCCTAAAAACCTAATTTACGCCATAATTAGCTTTGTAGCAAAATTATTTTCTAGAAAGATTTTGGAGCTGAAATTTTATGGTAGCTACCTACTGGTATAGTGGTAACCCATATAAAATTTCAGGTCATTTGGAGTTAAAATGATTCAGTTATGATTTTCTAAGTTTTAAATCTAAGACATGATTAATTTCAGTATTAAAGACTCTTGCAAAACCTATACTAAGCTAAAGTACTTTAATGATGCATTTATAGAACTTTAGTTTGTTAAATTTAGAGCTACAGAGAAAAAGTTATGCAATTTTGAAGTTTAAAACAATTAATATGTGCAAATAAAAGCTTCTCGGACTAAATCGGAAAATCAACAAAAGCGGGAGGTCGTGGGCCATTGATCAAAGATCGCACGGCTCCACGATCTCGAGATGCTAAAACCCTTACGAGCACCGGCGCAAAAACCTCATCGCGCCTAGGGAGGTCTTAACCGTTGATATTGAATCAACGGCTCAGACCACGGATGCACGGCCTGCGAAGGAGCTCCTCGCACTAGGGAGGTCGTGGCCGTCGGATCTGGATCTGGCGGCCCGAGCTCCACGAGGAGGTCTACGGCTAACTTCGCTAAGGGGAGTGCGGGCGGTTAAGATTTCCCGGGAGGTCTTAGCGGTCTAGATCCGATCGGAGGAGAGGACCTAAGCGGTGAGCTTAACGTGGGGAGGTCTTGGCGGTGGGATCTCACCGAGGAGGTCCTAGCGGTCGAGATGTCCCTCGGGAGGTCCTCCAACACGATGCTATCTGAGAGAGATGCGGATGGCTCGGATCTCCATGGAAGAGGTCTGAGTGGTCGGATCTAGGCGGGAGGTCCTCATGGTTAAGACCGACACGAGGAGGTCTGAGGTTCTCTTTACAAGGAGACCAAGGGATGGTCTTTTGTAAAGAGGACCACAGGATGGTTTGAAGGTTTTCTTTACAACGGACCGGGGTGGTCTTTTGCAAAGAGGACCTTGGCGGGGTGGCTCGGTGGTTTTTGAAACGACTAAGGAAGGACTTTGCAAAGAGGACCCCAAGGAGGTCCGAGAGGCGGTTTGACAAAAGCGACCGGGGTGACCTTTTGCACAGAGGACCTCAAGGAGGTCTTTTGCAAAGAGGACCACGGGGAGGAGGGTGATCCTAGCGGCTGGGATTTAACCTACGGAGGTCTTTAACGGCGAGATTCTATATGGTGGGAGGTCCAGAGACTTAGGGTTTTGGAAAAGATCCTAAGGCCCAGATCTGAACTTGGAGAGGTCGTGAACAGCTAAGATTAGCCCGAGGAGGTCCTAGAGTGGTTTTAATGGTGCAGGACCTCCGGGCAGTGGCTAAGGCGATTTAATGCATCGAATAATTGACAATAAATGAATCTAAAAGGAACACTTAATGACTAAGGCCTGGCCTACACAGCTGATGACTCCACGGCACAAATTAGGACACAATTAATGCACCAATGATGAGCAATGATTTGAGCATTAAAGTGGTCCTAAGAAGATGACAACGGGAGGTTTTGAGCGACAAAACCCGAAGCGTGCCACATGACTTGTCGCCGGCGATGTGGACCTCGTCGGCGAAACCAAAACACGAATGAGCTCCAAATAGGACGGAGAACCTAAGGGTGCCAAAAGCTACACCGCACCACCAACCGGCTAACGGAGATAACCGCAGGGGACCAATGCGACCAAAAACGAAAACCGAAGAGGTCTAATGGGATCGGGTTTTGGAATGAAGTACTCACCCGGATTGAAGGAGAATGGGAGTGGTCGCGGTAGCTCTGGTGACAGTGGAGGTCGCCGGAGATGAAGAAGGCAAGCTCCCGCCACGAGCAACAAGCTCCCTCCTTGTCAACCTCTGTGAAGGTCAAACAAAGCAAGTCGGGAGGCTTGAGGTGACCAAGGAACAAGATGACGCCAACAACTACAATAATGAACCACCGGGCTCGGAGGTCGCCGGGAGCTCCAAGGTCCACAATGGTGGCAAAGATTTTGGGTGACTTGAGCTCAAGAGCAGAAAGAAACTAGGGGTGCAAGAATGGATTCAAAGAAACTTAAGGGAGAAGCTTGGCATCCATATATAGCCGAGCGCCAAAATGAAAACAAGGTCACACCCACTCAGGTTGCAGAGCTAGGGCATCAACGACATGATGGGAGGCGGTGTCGGGGTGACTTTTGAGCAAAGGTGCTGCGGACATTTAATGTTGGCAAGACATAGTCGTTGTCGACCCTAGAGTTGACAAGGCACCGCTCCCTCTCGCCACGCACAAAATTGATAATGCCGAGGCCCACCCGACGGTGAGAGGACCAGGTCAAAAGAGCCCAACGGCTAAAATCAGCACAGAGCTCCCACTAGGGAGGTCGTGAGCTGATGGATTGAAATCCAAGGGCTCGGACCTTGAGCCAAGTATTAGAGGTCCTAACACTAAGGGAAGGTCTGAGCCACAGATCTCCAAAGAGATGGCCCACGATCACCCAAGCGCTAGGGGTGGTCGTGGAGGTCTGAGGAGGTCGCCCAGGGTGGTCTTTGCAAAAGGTGCAAAGGAGGTCCTGGGGGAGGTCCTCGAGGTTTGTCTTCGTAAAAGAACCTGAGGAGGTCGTGCGGGTGGGAGGTCCTTTACAAATACCCGAGGAGGTCTTTGGCGTTGGATTTAAAATCCAACGGCCCGCACCCTGCGCCCAACTCGACCAGAGCCCGACACGGCTAAGCGGCTCGGTGTGACCAAGACACGGAGTGCGAGTCCACGTCTGACTCGGACCAGGGCTTAGGGTTTAAGTTGAACTGGGATCTTGAAGGGACTTTTAGAGCTAGCAAACTAGCTCCAAATTCTATGAAATTTTGACAGTAGCTTGCTAACCTTGAGTTGGACCTTGTATAAAATTTTTAGGAGTTTTTGGGCTGAGCATTTTTCTCCAGAAATTATACAATGCTTTGAGCTAGGGTTTGACTATGAGTCAAGCAAGTTTGACTGTCCCATAAAACTATTCAATCAATTTCTGAAAATTGTGAAATTTTTCAGAGGGGTCACATATCAACCCAAGAACTTAGGAAAAATATTTCCTAGGAGATGATCAACAGGCTTGTGACTTAGTATTTCCATACTCTGGTGAAATAATTGTTTAGTACCCACAGGAAACACATGATGTAAGAAAAAGTTTTAATTTCTACTCATTTTCTTACACTTACAACACAAGTTGAAATTGGGGATGTTACACTTCTTCCCATAGGAAAGAACACAGGCACGGAGCATATCTTCCAACACTTGGTTGACTCTCTCCGTCTGACCGTCAGTTTGAGGATGATAAGCCGAACTGAAAGAAAGACGTGTACCCATCGCCTTTTGCAGATTATGCCAAAAGCGAGAGGTAAAAAGAGAACCACGATCTGACACAATCGTTCGTGGCACACCATGCAAGCATACAATGCGAGACACGTAGAGATCCGCCAGCTGACTAACACTAAGGTTGGTACGCACTGGCAGAAAGTGTGCTACCTTCGTCAATCGATCAATGACAACCCAGATAGCATCCTTCCCGGAAAAGTGCAGGCGGACCGGTGATGAAATCCATACCAACGAATCCACTTCCACTCAGTGCGGCAAAGGTGAAGAAGGCGTGCATTGGCGATGTTCGACCTTGACACGACAAAGACACGCCTCGACAAAAGAACACAGCAATCTCGCGCTTCATGCGAGTCCACGAAATCTCTGCCGAAGGTCTTGATACATCTTGGTAGCTCCGGATGGATAGACAAAGGGAGTCATGGGCCTCGCGGAGAATCAAATCTCGCAATTCCATGACCTTGAAACCACAAGACGCTGTCCAAACCACACAACACCGTGCTCATCCTCGAGAAAAGCACTTAGTTGTCCCGTTCTTGATGTTACGCTGATTTGGATCACACCAACATCATCTCACGGGCGCCTTGATTCGCTCCACCAAAGTCGGTTGCACAACCGGGTAGCAAGAGAACCATGCTCAATCAATCCCAAATTAAGCCGCTGAAATTCTTGAGAAGGGTAGGTTGTTGCTCTCGAAGTGACAAGGTATTGCAATACACCTTGCGACTAAGTGCATCCATAACAACATTGGCCTTGCCGGTGATCTCTGAATGCCCATATCATAATCCTTGATCAATTCCAACCATCTCCTCTGCTCGAGGTTCAGATCTGGTGGGTGAACAAATATTTCAAGCTCTTGTGATCGAATACACCTCACAGCGGTTACCAATTAGGTAATGCCGCCACATCTTGAGTGCATGAACCACTGCAGCTAACTCCAAATCATGGGTAGGATAGTTGAGTTCATGAGGCCTCAACTGCCTCGATGCATAGGCCACTACCTTGCCTTCTTGCATAAGAACACAACCGAGTCCCTGCCGAGAGGCATCACAATAAATATCAAAGCTCTTATGCACATCAGGGAGAACAAGTGTAACAGCCCTAAGTTAGGGTTTGTATTTCAAATGTAAATTTTGAGGAGAAACAAAAACTTTTGTTGTCTCATCAAGTCATTTGAAAGTTTCTACATTTTTCCCTAGCAATTTCCATTTTCTAGAATTAAATTCTTGTGAATGGAAATTGTTGTCAGCAAATTCTTAGTCTTCAAACTTGTGATCATCCCCTAGGAATATTTTTCCTGTCATCTTGATCATCCTATCTACCTCCCTGAATTATTTCACAATTTTTAGATTTTATTTACTATTTCAAATGGCCAAGTCAAACTAGTTTGAATTTCTGGTCAAACCCTAGGTCAGCAACTTGTGAATTTTCTGTAGAACAATGTATTGCATAAAAAGTTCTGGAAAATTTATACAATGTTGTTCTAGGTCCCTTGTAGCTACCATAAAAATTTCGGAAATTTTGGAGCTCGGGAACTACCTCTAAAATTTCCCAAACTCTCTCAGCCTTTTAAAAACTCCAAATCAGTATTCACTGTTCCTCGGGCTCGAACCCGAGCCCGACTCGAGTCCGACCGCACCACATGGCTCGGTCGCACCGCCTAGCTGCACCGCGCGCGCGCCCGATGGCTGTCAGCCGTCCGATGCAAATCGAATGATCCACGTGCGCGTATGCAACCGACCTGTCCGAATGCATACATCGATCTCGACCGTCCATCTCAGATCCAACGGCCGATACAATATTGATCGAGTTAAACCCACTCGTCGCACCGCACCTGGCTCCGACTCGAGTCGCACCCTTTACTCGCCGATGGCGGTCCCACTGCGGGTCATCTCGCCACGTCGCCGAGCCGACTCGGCGCACCGCTCACCAGCGCTCTCGCGGCCGCCGCGCATGCACGCCGCGCCACCTCGCCTCCTGGTCTTTTCACCGCCCACCGCCTCACCTCGCGCCTCCTTTGCTCCTACAAAAGCCATCGAGGGCTTTCCCTACGCCGTTTTCGTCTCCATCGCCTTTCTTCTCCACCGAGCTCTGAGAGCCGTAAGCGTCGCTGCGACACCTCCGAGCATTCTTGCTGCTCCGGTGATCTCCGAGCACGGCCGACCGCGTCACGGTGTGTTCCACATCCCTGGGAAGTAAACCCCTCAAGGAATTTCGGTTCCATCGCTCGTGGAGCTGCGCGTGCGCTTTCTTCTCAAAGTCCGGCGAAACCGCCTCTTCCACCACGCATCTTCTCGGTGAGCTCCAACTCGATTCCTTGCTCGGTGAGCATCACCTGGACTCCACCTTTCTTCTCCACTCACTCACACGTCCTCTCGTTCACCTCAGGCTCCTGTCGTCGTTGACTGCCTTGCGCCGCCGTTGGCTCTCGTCGCCGAGCCACTCCGGTGCCTCTCCGTCGTCGCCGAGCACACCGGTGAGTTCCTAGTAACCCACTGATGCTTATGCGCGTGCTAATTCTCACCTTCTTCTTCTCTGGTGCAGTTGCACCTTGTCACCCCCACTACCGGCCGCCAAGCTCCGTCGCCGCGCCGCCGCGGTGCATCTCCGGCTGCCTCGAGACCACCTACAGTTTCAGCAATCCTCCGGCGACCCATTTTGACCTTGGTTTCCACCTCGCCGCGCCTCCACCGCCGGCGACGAATCCAGGTCCAGAGCCGCTGAGCCTCTCTGTTCTTCTGTTGTGCTCCTCCCTGTCTGTCTGACAGTGGGGCCCACTCCTTCAAAACCAATTCTTTAGTCTCTAATCATGATTAGGAATGTTCTTTAGTTCACTCTCATGCATGATCAATATTGGTATTGGAGGTTTGAAAGCATTTTAGTTCTAGTTCTCTGTATGTTTCTCTGTTGTCGTTTTTCTGTTGTCAGTAAACTGAAAATTGGTTTCATGCTTATGCTAGTTAGGTCTTGTTAGGCTTGATGAATTCCTTAGGAAATAGTGTTTGGTAAAGAATTATGTTAGTTAGTGATTCTAGATTTTAAAACCCTTGTTGGCATGAGTGATCTAAAGAAGTTGTTATTGGATCTAGTGGTTTGTCTCTGTACTTGTTTTTCCTACTTTTACCAGTGTAGTAAGGCCTTGTAGTGATAGCATGCTGTAATTGTTAACCTTCCTATATGTTGGCATGTTGCTTAGGTGTGTTAGTAGCTGAATTTTATTAAAGCCCAAACTTAATTAGAATTTTGTTTGGCATCTCGTAGTTGGATACTTGACTAGTTAGTGTTTTCAATAGCTTCTTGTAGGTTCTGTGCTCTCACCTGATAATGGTGGTTTTAGAGTAGCTAGTTGTTTTTGATATACTAACTTGATGATTAAATAATAGATGTGCACACAATCACCATCAAAGTCTGTCCAAAGTTTAAAACATATAAGAAGATTGATTTTGTGGATTAGCTTAGTAAATAAGTGAGTGGGTAGATCAATCACTTGAAAGCATGTCTATTTGAATCATCTCTGTAGCTGCTATTTGTTACCTCTTTTTGTGTTGGTCTAGCCTCTGGGTATAAATTGGTGTTTGTATTTGATTATTGAGTTTTGCCGGTGTTATTCGTTCTTATTCGCTGTTATTTGTTCAATCGTTAGGATTGACATTTGCGGTACCCCTGAGAGCGATCCTCTGCAACAGGTTGAGCATTCTGAGCAACAGCAGCCAGGCAAGCAGTTTGACCATGTTAAATCCCAGTATTTTAAAGTCTAATATTTTGTTTCAACTGTATGTATGCATCGCTTAATTTGTGTTAAATTCGTTAGTTAATCCTTTGGATGCATAATCTGTAGGAGAAATGATTATCCTCTACTACCTGAGCCTAGGTTATTTGCTGTGATTAGAGATCGCTGGATGATCTCTTGTCACTTAGTAGATCCGGGTCAATTTGCTTAGACATGCTTAGCTATCGGTAGAACTGGGCGGTTATCGACTTTAGTCGGTAACTTTGATCACACAGAAATTATTTATGACTTTACGTTTCAGCTTTTGCTATGTTTATCTGCAAACCTAAAAATGAAAACAAAAATGATTTGGACTTGGGCACAATGGTATGTTGGTGTGATCATTTGGGTGTGGTGGAAAGGTGCCGAGTCGATTAAGGACCGAGTTACTTGCGCCATCGTCTTGAGCATTTTGCGTACTAACCACACTAGAGTATATGGGACCTCTCTTGACCTAGTACTTTGGCGTGTATTGGCTCAGGTGCGGGAGGTCGCGGGAGGATGGAGGTGGGAGCATGGTAGTTGTCAGAAAGCTTTATCTGAGTGGGTAGTTGTCTTTCGGCTTTACCATGTAGCGTATGGTTTCTATCCATCTAGCGGCTCAGAGTTAATACACAATATTGGAAAGCAGTCTCGTAGGACTTAGTTGTGCACATACCTTGGAAGTGTGCTTTGTCTTAAAGGCGGTATGAAGTGTGGGTACATTGGTACACCCTGCGAGGTTTAAAACTATTCGAATAGCCTCGTCCTAGGTTATGGACACGCTCGGATCCCCCCAAGAACTAGACTACAATATTTAAATTAAAACATGATGGGTGAGTGCGAATCGGGATTAGTGCTATATTGTGGTGACTATTGGGATAGTCACTTCTAGGTGATTACTTGTTGTGAGGACTGATTTATTTGGTTTGTAATGTAACCAACCACAGCCCTAGCATCACAAATCAAATAAGCGATCCTCGAGATATGTATACTTCCTGACAGATACACACCCCTGTACAAATTAGACATCAACTCCATTCCACACATAGAGTCCAAACACAACACTACCAAACGAAAGATAAACAAATAGTAGAGTTATTACAGACAAAGACCGATAGGCCAAGATACACAAATAACAAAAGAAGGCAGCGGAAGCAAAAGTGCCATAAGATGGCTATAAACAAAGCCAATCAGTGTGCCTTCACCCACAAGGCATCTGACCGGACCGCCAAGTCTAGTCGTCACCCACGAAGCGACAGCACAGCTCACAGAAGTGAGGCCCCTGAGGCTCACCTTCTTCCTCTGCAACAAAACATTAAGCAAAGCACCCAGTACAAAGATTGTCTTTGTACCCGCAAGACTGACGTGTGAACTAGCGCACTGTTCATATGCTACATGCGAGCTTGTTTAGTGGAAGCCATATGTTTCATTTGCATAAAGCCAACTTCCATTGCAATAATATAATACGCTTTAAAGGCAAGTTTGCAATTCATTTTCTTGTTGAAATAATCTGCAAATAAAGGTAGGTACAAGCAACCACCTAGAAGTGACTATCCCAATAGTCACCACAACAATAGCACGAATCCCAGTTCGCATCACCCATCAAGTTTTAATTTAAATGTTGTAGTCTAACTCTCGATAAGCTTACCCAAGCGTGTCCATCACCTAGACGAGGCTATTCGAATAGTTTTAACCTGCGGGTGTACCACTGCACCCACACCTCGGACCGCCTTTAAGCCAAAGCACACTTCGAAGGTATGCAGCCAAACTAAGTCCTACGAGATCAAGTTTCCAATATTGTGTATCAACCTCGAGCCGCTCGTATGGGTAGAAACACCATACGCTTACATGGTAAAGCCGAAAAGACAACTACCCACTCGGGATAAAGCTTTTGGACAACTACCATGCTCCCACCTCCGTCCCTCCTGCGACCTCCTGCGACCGGGACCAATACACGCCAAAGTACTAGGTCAAGAGAGGTCCCATACCCTCTAGTGTGGTTAGCACGAAATGCTGGATAACAAAAACTCACAAGATGTTCGGTCCTTAATTGACCGGGCACCTTTCGATCACACCCAATAGATCACACCAATCTTACCATTGTGCGCGTCTAAATCATTTTTGTTTTTGGTTTTAGTTTTGCAAGTAAGCATAGCAAAATCTGAAACATAAAGTTGTAGTAAATTTTGTGTGATCAAGGTTACCGACTAAAGTCGATAACCGCTTGATTCTACCGATAGCTAAGCATGTCTAAGCAAGTTGAAATCGTATCTACTAAGTGACAAGAGATCATCCAAATGACCTCTAATCACGACAAATAACCTAGGCTCGGTAGTAGAGATCAATATTTTGGCTACAGGATATGCGACTCACAGTTTAACTAATCAATTTAACACAAATTAAGCAATGCATACATACATTGAAACAAAATATTAATCTTTAAAATACTGGATTAAACATGATCAAATCGCTTGCTCTGTCGTTGTTGCTCAAGTTGTTGCGGAGGATCGTCCTCGGGGTTGCCGCAAATATCGAAGCAACGATCGAACATAACAAAGAAATAAGAACGAATAACACCGACAAAACTCAAACATTCAACAACATCAAACAAGCCAAAACTCACACAGCGACCTAAGCATGATATAACAAAATTTTAGAAACAGAGAACAAATCATTTTAAGTTATTAGCAATTTTCTATGAATTTTCTAAGCTAAAAACACAACAAGTCACTAGTTAATTACTTAACAAATTTTCATGAACAGAACCAGCGTATAAAATCTATCCTAATAGTTAGTATACTTTGAAAATGAAATTTTACTGAACTTGGGTTCATTTAATTTGGACAATTATTGAGAAAGATATGAATTTTCTAATTTTGGAAAATGCATAAAGCATCAATTAATCATTTAACAGATTTTCGATACAGAGACGAGGTTGAAACTAATTTTAATAAATAGAACATTTAAAATAAAAATTAACAAAGATTGGTTTTATGCAATTTGGATAAAAATTGAATTAGTTATGCATTTACAAGTTTAATCGATTTAAAGGCAACAGTGAAAAGCATTTGAAATACTAAAGCTCTTAATACTTCTTCTATCGACGCACGGCTAGCCCTCACCATCGACAAAGGCCCACGCGAAATGTTGGCCGAGCGATCGCCCTCATAAGGTGACGCCGAAGCGTATTCAAAGAATACGCCTTCGCTTAACAAACGTAATCCTAACACATATGCCCAAAGAAAATACGCTTCATGAAAGAGAAAACGCATTAACAAAACTACACAATCCCTAACCGACATTCCGCCCACATAACGAGAGACTCGGAGAATTAAAGCGATTAGATTTGAATCCTAAAGCAGACTTAACACGAGAGGGCCCACAAGTCGCTGACCTAACGAACGAGTTTAGCGATAACTAAGCCACGCGGCTCGTCGACACGACGCGACGGGACGGCGCGCGCGCGCAGTGATCCGCAAACGGTGAGTTTCAAGACAAGTGAGTGGTACCTTAAGGTTCGCAAAGACCTCACGAACCCGGTGTGACGCGGAGCCCAATGGTCGCCGGAGATGGGCTCACGACGGCGGCGAGGCGGAGAAGAAAGTACGGTGCTCGCGGAGAAGATGCTACGGACTTCGAGAAGCTACGGGAAGGTGCGCCACGGAATCGCCTCGACTCGGGAGCAATAAGCACAAGATAACGCCGAAGAAGAAGGTCCGAGACGGCTGAATTGCCACGGCGCGAACACCGTGATTGGAGAAGAAAGGGTCGCGCAGCCTCAACGATGCACCAAAGACAAAAATGAAGCCATCATTAACTTCGGTGCATCAATGCGATTCGGCGACCAAGTGTCGGCCGAAACTCACCGTGAGCACTAGCAAGCTTGCAGAGCCGAGACCAACGGAGTTGGGGATGAAGAAGTGGCTCGGACGATTCACCGGATGCTACGAGCTCGGGATGGGAAAATGGATGCGGCCGAGTGTGGTTCACGATGGTGAGGTTGCGGGCTCAAGGGCTTCTCCAACGCGGTGCTGCAACCGTTTCCTTCTCCGCCAAACAAGAAATCGCGAGATAACACGAGAACGCAGCGGAGAAGAAGTGGATGAGCTCGTGGCTTTTATGAAGTCACCGCGATGCCTCCCACCGGACACGAGGTCATAAAGGTGGCGCGACGCAGGTACGTGGCAAACATGCACGCACGCCGCGAGCTCCGGTGAGGTGCGGAGAAGACGAGGTTGATCTTGGCGAGTGGGACCCATATGTCAGCGACAGACGAAGCGGTGCGAACCGGTGGTTTGATTTGATCAGCAACACACCGACCGTTGGATCTGAAATGGACGGCTGGGATTGGTGTATGCATTCGGACAGGTCGGTTGCATACGCAACGTGGATCGTTCGATTTGCATCGGACGGTCACGATCGATTGGACTCGCGCGCGGTGCGTTTAGTTGACGCGACCGAGTCAAGTGGTATGAAGTCGGACTCGAGCCCGAGTTGAGTTCGGCCCGAGGAACGATTTTTAGAATTTGGTTTAAAAGAGAGAAGGTTTGGGGAATTTTAGAGGTAGCTCCTGAGCTCCAAAAATTTCGAAATTTTTATGGTAGCTACTAGAGACAGAGGACAACCTTGTATAATTTTTCCAGAACTTTTTATGCACTGCATGGTTCTAGAGAAAATTCACAAGCTGCTGTCCAGGGAGTTTGACCAGATTTCAAACAGAGTTGACTTGGCCATTTGAAATAGCAAACAAAATCTAAAAATTGTGAAATAATTCAGGAGGTAGATAGGATGATCAAGATGGTAGGAAAAATAATTTCAGAGGATGATCAAAGTTTGAAGGCTAAGAATTAGCTGACAACAATCTCCATTCACAAGAGTTTAATTCTAGAAAATGGAAATTGCTAGGGAAAATGTAGGAACTTTCAAATGATTTGAAGAGACAACAAAAGTTTTTATTTCTCCTCAAAATTTTACATTTGAAATACAAACCCTAAGTTAGGGCTGTTACAAATCTCCCCCTTACAGAATCTCACTTAGATTCTCATCATCGGGAGAAGAATGATGGGTAATCTGCTCGAGGCGATCTTCCGCTCCCAAGTGGCTTCATCCTCGAGTGGTTTGACCACCGAACTTTAAGGAACTTGATCACACGGTTCCTTGTTCTGCGCTCGACTTCTTCGAGGATACGAACGGGATGCTCATGATAAGACAGATCTTCTGCACATCGATATTTTCCAATGGTGTTTCCTCCACAGAACACGGAGGCACTTCTTCAATTGTGACACATGGAAAACATCATGCACCCCTTCAAGTGTAGCCGCAACTCCAACTTGTATGCAACAGCTCCCACTTTCTTGATGATGCGATCGGCCCGACATATCGAGGAGCCGTTGCCTTGACACGGCAACGACGATGTCCCTTCAGAGGTGAGACTTTGAGATACACAAAGTCATTGGGCCGAAACTCAACTCACGGCGACGCCGACCGCATAGCTCTTACGCTCGATTGAGCTACGGCGCAAGTGCTCACGAATCAACCGCACTTGACTTTCGCCTCATTAATGGAATGCGCCAAAGAACGCCTTTCACCGCCACTGGTTCAACGGTGTTCTGCGGCGCCGCCCATACAAAGCTTCAAACGGTGCCATACCGAGACTAGCTCGAAGTCGTTGTTGTAGGAGAACTCGGCAAGCGGTAGGCACTTCTCCCAATTCTTCCCATAGGAAAGAACACAAGCACGAGCATATCTTCAAGAACTTGGTTGACTCGCTCCGTCGACCATCGATACGAGGATGGTAGCGGTCTTTGAAAGTAAGACGGTACCCATGGCCTCCTCATGACCGTGCCAAAGTCGGAAGTGAAAAGAGAACCACGATCGACACCATCGTTCGTGGCACACCATGCAAACTCACAACGGGATATGTAGAGGTGCGCCAATTTATCGACGCCGAGGGCCGTACATACCGCGTAAAATGTGCTACTTTCACAATCATTAATAACCACCCGGATAGCATCCTTCCCGAAGAAGTACAGGCAAAACGGTGATGAAGTCCATACCAACGGAATCCCACTTCCACTCGGTATAGGCAAGGGTGGAGGAGACCGCTTTGTCGATGCTCGGCCTTCACGCGACAACATACGTCGCATCGCAACGAACCCGCAATCTCGCTTCATGCGAGTCCACCGTAACTTCGCGCGGATCTTGGTACATCTTGGTAGCCCGGATGGATGGACAAAGGCGAATCATGGGCTTCTGAAGGATCAAATCCGCACTCGGGGATCTTTGGGACCACGAGGCGCCCAAACCATACAACACCGTGCTCATCCTCTCGTGAAACACTTGGTGATCCATTCTGATGTTCTCGCTTGATTTTACCCACACCATCATCGATTCTTTGTGCTGCCTTGATTTGATCCACCAAGGTTGGTTGCACAATCGTAGGCGATGGAACCGTGCTCAACCAAACCCAAGTTGAGACGCTGAAATTGCAAGTAGTGCGGTTGTTGCTCTTGGATCATCAAAGTATTGCAATACACTTTTCGCCTAAGTGCATCAAGAACCACATTGGCTTTGCCCGATGATACCGAATACCCATGTCATAATCTTTTATCAATTCCGCCATCTCCTCTCGCTGAGGTTCAGATTCGCCGAGTGAACAAGTATTTCAAGCTCTTGTGATCGGAATACACCTCACAATGATTACCGATCAAATAATGCCGCCAAATCTTGAGTGCATGAACCACCGCAGAAGCTCTAAATCATGGGTGGGATAGTTGAGCTCGTGAGGTCTCAATCGCTCGATGCATAGGCAACCGCCTTGCCTTCCCGCATAAGAACATATCCGAGCCCCGACGAGAGGCATCGCAATAAATATCGAAGCTCTTGTGGATATCGGGAAGAGTAAGGACTGAGTCAAGTCAATCGCCGCTGAGCTCTCGAAAGCTCTCATCACAAGCGAGAGGACCATACAAACTTCTTGTCCTTCTTAAGCAATTCACCATCGGCTGCGATCTTGGAGAAGTTCTCGATAAAGCGCGATAGTAGCCACTAAACCAAGAAAACTCCGCACATCGTTGGATCGACTTGGCCGGCCCCAAGATAGAACATCGCCGACCTTCTTTGATCCACGACTATACCTCCACTGAAAGAACATGGCCCAAGAATGCCACTTCCTTCAACGAACTCACATTTGTTGAACCGCGTGATATAGCCGGTGCTCCATAATTTGCCCAAAACAATCTTGAGATGCTCAAGCATGCTCGCTTGATCTTGGAATAAATAAGAATATCATCAATGAAGACCACCACAAATTTGTCCAAAAACTCCATGAATACCGAATTCATCAAGTTCATGAACAAAGCCGGAGCATTGGTTAATCCGAAAGACATGACGGTGTACTCGCATGTGCCATAACGAGTAGTGAAAGCCGTCTTGGAATATCCTCACCGATCCGGACTTGATGATAGCCCGATCTCGCATCAATCTTGGAGAACACCGAGCTCGGACATAACCGGTCAAAAGATCATCAATGCGGGCGAGAGGATATTTGTTCTTCACCGTCACTTCATTGAGAGGACGGTAATCAACACACATGCGCAAAGTCTTGTCCTTCTTCTTCACAAAGATCACCTGACAACCCCAAGGAGATGAATGGGACGGATGAAACCCTTTGCTTGGAGCTCACCAAGCCGCTTCTTCAATTCTTCTAGCTCATTGGGAGGCATCCGACTGGCGCCGAGATAGGGGCGACGGAAGCAACTCAATGACAAACTCAAGGTCTCGAACCGAGGCATCCTGCAAATCATCGGAAAACATCCTCAAAGTCGATACTATGGGAACATCCTCAACTGTAAAGTCGGCTTTGTCTCTAATGCACATAGATGTGGCCCTGCAATGCGGCGAAAATCCAACCCGCCGCTTGATGGGCCGGTAAGATAAACAACCTTCTGGCACAATCGATTTGCCCCAAGTGTTGGGACAACCAATCCATGCCAAGAATCACATCCGCATCATTGGCCGAAAGAAATAAGGTTTGCCAAAACCCCTCCTTGGACTATGATAGGAACATCCCGACATCAGAATCGGCTCTCATTTCCGACCCCGGAGAGCGGATGAGCAAAGGAACTCCCAAAGGAACACAGTGAAGACCACTAGCAGCAGCAAATGATCTTGAAATAAAAGAATGCGATGCTCCAGAATCAAATAATACTGCAGCAGGACGAGAATTAACAAGAAGTGTACCCATCACGACATCTGGCGCCTCCTGAGCCTCCTCAGCTGAAAGGTGGTTGACTCGACCGCCGCCGCACTCGGGCTTCGGATCATCTTACGGTCGTGGATGACCACTCCCACGCCGCGTCCTCCATTAGGACGAGGTCGCTGCAACACTCGAGGCGACATTCGCATAATGGCCCTTGTTGTGGCAAATAAAACAAGTAACCTCGGCGCGGATTGCGGAGGCCGCTCGTTGCCGATCGCAGCGCACGTGATCGAAACACGGCTGCGGTGGCGGAGCCGTGCGAGATGGTCTCGGCGCGGTGGAGCAAAAGAACAGGCCATCGTGCCGCCCACCAGGACGAACGAGGCCGTGAGTAGACCGATGCCTCCCATTTGCGCTATGGACTCGCCACGCTTTGCCTTATGCTCTGCAACGATGGCCTTATCTACCAAGGCACGAAAGTGCGAGAAGTCCACAATAGATAGCTTGTCCGCGGCTCCTCTGACAAGCCATCCATAAACTTCTCTGCTAGCCTCATCCGAGGCCACCTCACCCGAGCATAACGAGCCAAGTGATTAAACTCGTATAGATACTCGGTCAGCACTTGCGCCCTTGCTTGAGCGCCGAGGAACTCCTTCTTCTTCACTTCATCGTGCCATCCGGGATGTGGGCCCGACGAAAGCCGACTGAACTCCTCCCACGCGACCACATGGCCCGCAGTCGCATGGCGAGATAGTTCTCCCACCATGAGAGTGCGCGCCCTCAAGCCGGTGGGGCGCAAAGTGCCTTATCCTGCGCTGGCATCGAGCTATGTTGAGCTTCGCTCAACCATGCGCACCAATCGTCCGCATCGAGAGGTCCTCGAGAGGGAGAAAGTCGGCGGTGTGTACGGAGGAACTCGCAAGTCCCCACGAAGTGCGGTGGCCGCCACCACCGGCAGGAGTGGAGGTATTCCTAGCAATAACCTCCAAGATGCGCGTCGTCCATGCGGTTTCGCTCGATCGAGCGAGAACCTCACCATGGTCGGAGGAGGGCTCCTCTTCATGACCGTCACTGACCGCCACGCGCTTCTCTCGCCATCCTGCTTTACTAAGACAAGTTAGCAACAAATTTAAGAGCAAGAAAGCCCAAAATTCATGAAAGCGGTCCGTAAACAAACACAAGGCGGGATAAAGTTCGACCAAAGAAAAATCGGACACATAACTACCCCTTTACATCTTACCCTATTATCCCCACAAGTTTTAGTTGGATTTAACTTCATGGTTCTCCCCAAACTAATTCCACCGGTAGTAACTATCTTTTGAAAGGTGAAGAGAGAAATCAAGTTTCAAAACTTAAATTAGAGTAAGATGAGAGTAGAAAGCTAAGATAGGTAAGGAATAAAATCGAGAATCGCCTAGGTTTGCATAAACCTTTTATGATTTGAAAATAAGACTTTCAAAATATCCTAAAGACGACTATGCTTGGGTTACTACGGTCAGAATGGCTCTGACACCAACTTTGTGAGGACCCCAGTTTATTTGGTTTGTAATGCTTAACCAACCACCTGGCCCTAGCATCACAAATCAAATAAATCGATCCTCGAGATATGTATACTTCCTAAAGCAATATACACACCTACACAAAATTAGACATCAACTCCATTCCACACATAGAGTCCAAACACAACACTACCAAACGAAAGATAAACAAATAGTAGAGTTATTACGCATAAAGACCGATAGGCCAAGATACACAAATAACAAAAGAAGACAATGGAAGCAAAGTGCCATAAGATGGCTATAAACAAAGCCAATCGGTGTGCCTTCACCCACAAGGCATCGGACCGACCGCCAAGTCTAGTCGTCACCCACTTAAGCGACAAAGACAGCTCACGTAAGTGAGGCCCCGAGGCTCACCTTCTTCCTCTCGCAACAAAAACATTAAGCAAAGCACCCGAGTACAAAGATTGTCTTTGTACCCGCAAGATCGACGTGTGAACTAGCGCACTGTTCATATGCTACATGCGAGCTTGTTTAGTGGAGGCCATATGTTTCATTTGCATAAAGCCAACTTCCATTTGCAATAATATAATACGCTTTTAAAGGCAAGTTTGCAATTCATTTTATCATTGAAATAATCACAAATAAAGGTAGGTACAAGCAACCACCTAGAAGTGACTATCCCAATAGTCACCATTAACAATATACACGAATCCCGTTCGCACCACCCATCAAGTTTTAATTTAAATGTTGTAGTCTAACTCTCGATAAGCTTACCCAAGCGTGTCCATCACCTAGACGAGGCTATTCGGATAGTTTTTAACCTCGCAGGGTGTACCATCGCACCCACACCTCGCACCGCCTTTAAGCCAAAGCACACTCCGAAGGTATGCGCACTGACTAAGTCCTACGAGATCTGCTTTCCAATATTGTGTATCAACCCGAGCCGCTCGTATGGGTAGAAACACCATACGCTTACATGGTAAAGCCGAAAGACAACTACCCACTCGTGATAAAGCTTTTGGACAACTACCATGCTCCCACCTCCGTCCCTCCTGCGACCTCCTGCGACCGGGACCAATACACGCCAAAGTACTAGGTCAAGAGAGGTCCCATACCCTCTAGTGTGGTTAGCACGCGAAATGCTGGATAACAAAAACTCACAAGATGTTCGGTCCTTAATTGACCCGGGCACCTTTCGATCACACCCAATAGATCACACCAATCTTACCATTGTGCGCGTCTAAATCATTTTTGTTTTTGGTTTTAGTTTTGCAAGTAAGCATAGCAAAATGTCAAAACATAAAGTTGTAGTAAATTTTGTGTGATCAAGGTTACCGACTAAAGTCGATAACGCTTGATTCTACCGATAGCTAAGCATGTCTAAGCAAGTTGAAATCGTATCTACTAAGTGACAAGAGATCATCCAAATGACCTCTAATCACGACAAATAACCTAGGCTCGTGTAGTAGAGATCAATATTTTGGCTACGGGATATGCAACACGATTTAACTAATCAATTTAACACAAATTAAGCAATGCATACATACAAATTGAAACAAAATATTAATCTTTAAAATACTCGGATTAAACATGATCAAACCGCTTGCACGCCGTCGTTGCTCAAGTTGTTGCGAGGATCGTCCTCGTGGTTGCCGCAAATATCGCTTCAACGATCGAACATAACGAAGAAATAAGAACGAATAACACCGACAAAACTCAAACATTCAACAACATCAAACAAGCCAAAACTCACACAAGAATAAGCATGATATAACAAAATTTTAGAAACAGAGAACAAATCATTTTAAGTTATTAGCAATTTTCTATGAATTTTCTAAGCTAAAAACACAACAAGTCACTAGTTAATTACTTAACAAATTTTCATGAACAGAACCAGCGTATAAAATCTATCCTAATAGTTAGTATCTGAAAATGAAATTTTACTGAATTGGGTTCATTTAATTTGGACAATTATTGAGAAAGATATGAATTTTCTAATTTTGGAAAATGCATAAAGCATCAATTAATCATTTAACAGATTTTCGATACAGAGACGAGGTTGAAACTAATTTTAATAAATAGAACATTTAAAATAAAAATTAACAAAGATCGGTTTTATGCAATTTGGATAAAAATTGAATTAGTTATGCATTTTACAAGTTTAATCGATTTAACGAAGGCAAATGTAAAAGCATTTCGTAAATACTAAAGCTCTTAATACTTCTTCTACGACGCACGGCTAGCCCCACCATCGACAAAGCGGGCCACGCGAAAATGTCGACCGGAGCGGACGCGCATAAGGTGGCGTCGAAGGCGTATTCAAAGAATACGTCTTCGCCAACGTAACGTAATCCTAACACATATGCCCAAAGAAAAATACGCTTCATGAAAGAGAAAACGATTAACAAAACTACACAATCCCTAACCGACATTCCGGCCCACATAATGAGACTCGGAGAATTAAAACGATTAGATTTGAATCCTAAAACGGACTTAACACGAGGGGCCCACAAGTCGGTGACCTAACGTAACCAGTTTAGCGATAACTAAGCCGCGGCGGCTCGTCGACGCGACGGACGACGGTGCGCGGCCTTGCAGTGATCCGCAAACCAGTGAGTTTCAAGACGAGTGAGTGGTACCTTAAGGTTCGCAAAGACCTCACGAACCCGGTGACGTGGACGCTGAGCCCAATGGTCGCCGGAGATGGGCTCACGACGGCGGAGGCGAGAAGAAAGTACGGTGCTCGCGAGAAGATGCTACGCACTTCGAGAAGCTACGGGAAGGTGCGCCACGGAATCGCCTCGACTCCGGGAGCAATAAGCACAAGATAACGTCGAAGAAGAAGGTCCGAGACGCGGATTGCCACGCGGCGAACACCGTGATTGGAGAAGAAAGGGTCGCGCAGCCTCAACGATGCACCAAAGACAAAAATGAAGCCATCATTAACTTCGCATCAATGCGATTCGGCGACCAAGTGTCGGCCGAAACTCACCGAGCACTAGCAAGCTTGCAGAGCCGAGACCAACGGAGTTGGGGACGAAGAAGTGGCTCCGACGATTCATTTGGATGCTACGAGCTCGGGATGGGAAAATGGATGCGGCACCGGCGTGGTTCACGCGATGGTGAGGTTGCGGGCTCAAGGGCTTCTCCAACGCAGGTGCTACTCCGTTTCCTTCTCGGCGGAAACAAGAAATCGGGCGGAGATAACACGAGAACGCAAAGGAGAAGAAGTGGATGAGCTCGGGGCTTTTATGAAGTCACGCGATGCCTCCCACCGACACGAGGGCATAAAGGTGGCGGCGACGCAGGTACGTGGCAAACATGCACGCACGCCGCGAGCTCCGTGAGGTGCGAGAAGACGAGGTTGATGCTTTGTGTGGGACCCATATGTCATCGATGCAAGCGGTGCGAACCGGTGGTTTGATTTGATCGAGAACACACCGACCGCTGGATCCAAATGGACTACCGGGATTGGTGTATGCATTCGACAGTCGGTTGCATACGCAACGTGGATCGCTCGATTTGCATCGACGGTCACGATCGATTGGACTCGTCGCGGTGGCGCTTAGTTGACGCGACCGAGTCAAGTGGTACGAGTCGGACTCGAGCCCGAGTTGGGTTGGGCCCGAGGAACAATGATTTTAGAATTTGGTTTAAAAGACAGAGAAGGTTTGGGGAATTTTTAGAGGTAGCTCCTGAGCTCTAAAAATTTCGAAATTTTTATGGTAGCTACTAGAGACAGAGGACAACCTTGTATAATTTTTCCAGAACTTTTATGCACTGCATGGTTCTAGAGAAAATTCACAAGCTGCTGTCCAGGAGTTTGACCAGATTTCAAACAGAGTTGACTTGGCCATTTGAAATAGCAAACAAAATCTAAAAATTGTGAAATAATTCAGGAGGTAGATAGGATGATCAAGATGGTAGGAAAATAATTTCAGAGGATGATCAAAGTTTGAAGGCTAAGAATTAGCTGACAACAATCTCCATTCACAAGAGTTTAATTCTAGAAAATGGAAATTGCTAGGGAAAAATGTAGGAACTTTCAAATGATTTGAAGAGACAACAAAAGTTTTTATTTCTCCTCAAAATTTTACATTTGAAATACAAACCCTAAGTTAGGGCTGTTACACTTGTATCTATCTTTATTTCGCAATTTATTTCAACAGTAAAAATGAATTGCAAACTTGCCTTTAAACCGTATTACATTATTGCAAATAAAGTTGGCTTTATGCAAATGAAACATATGACCTCCACCGATAAGCTCGCATGTAGCATATGAACAGTCCGCTAGTTCACACGTCGGTCTTGCGGGTACAAAGACAATCTTTGTACTGTGTGCTTTGCTCAATGTTTTGTTGCAGAGGAAGAAGGTGAGCCCCAAGGGCCTCACTCGTGAGTCGTGTTCTTTGTTTCGTGACGACTAGACTTGGCGGTCCTGGCCATATGCCTTGTGGGTTGGAGGCACACCGATTGGCTTTGTTTATAGCCATCTTATGGCACTTTTGCTTCATTGTCCTCTCTCGTTATTTTTTGTATCTTGTGGCACGTCGCCTTTGTCTGTAATAACTCTACTATTTGTTTATCTTCCGTTTGGTAGTGTGGTGTTTGGACTCTATGTTTGGAATGGAGTTGATGTCTAATTTGTAACGAGGTGTGTATCTTGCTTTGGGAAGTATACATATCTCGAGGATCAGTTTATTTGATTTGTGATGCTAGGACCAGGTGGTTGGTTAAGCATTACAAGCCAAATAAATTGGGGTCCTCACAAAGTTGGTATCAGAGCCATTCTGACCGTAGTAACCCAAGCATAGTCATCCCTAGGATATTTTGAAAAGACTTATTTTCAAATGATAAAAAGGTTTGTGAAAACCTAGGCAGATTCTCAGATTTTATTCCTTACCTATCTTAGCTTTCTACTCTCACCTTACTCTAAGTTGAGTTTTAAAACTTAGTTTCTCTCTTTCCTTTCAAAAGATAGTTACTACCGGTGGAATTAGTCTTTGGGAGAACCATAGAGAATTAGTCTAATTAAAATTTGTGGGAGCATAAGGGTAAGATATGTATGAGTTTGCTAAGTGTCTGATTTTGTCAGTTGGTTTTGTAACTTAAAAGTCTTGTGCTTGTTTTGTGCTGTTAGCAAGTTAATTGCAGTGGGTTATCGACTTCATGTTTTCCGGCTATTGTTAACTTGTCTTAGTGAAACAGATGGCCGGAGAACGCGTGGCGGTCGGCAGGTGGTCGCGATGAGGAGCTTCCTCCTCCGACCATGGTGAGGTTCTCGCCGATCGAGCGAACCGCATGGACCGACGCGCATCTTGGAGGTTATTGCTAGGAATACCTCCACTCCCGCCGTGGTGGCGGCCACCGACTCGCGGGGACTTGCAGAGTTCCTCCGCACACGACCACCGACTTTCTCCCGCTCACGAGGACCTCTCGATGCGGATGATTGGCTGCGCATGGTTGAGCGGAAGCTCAACATAGCTCGATGCCGCGCGCAGGACAAGGCACTCTTCGCCCCACCGGCCTTGAGGGCGCAGCGACTCTCATGGTGGGAGAACTATCTCGCCATGCAGCCGCGCCACGTGGTCGCGTGGGAAGAGTTCGAATCGACTTTTACGTCGGGCCCACATCCCCGATGGCCCGATGAAGTCAAGAAGAAGGAGTTTCTCGCGCTCAAACAAGGGCGCAAGTCTGTGACGGAGTACCTGTACGAGTTCAATCATCTGGCTCGTTATGCTCCGGGAGAGGTGGCCTCAGATGAGGCTAAGCAGGAGAAGTTTATGGATGGCTTGTCCGAGGAGCTGCAGGACAAGCTATCTATTGTGGACTTCTCTGATTTTCAGGCCTTGGTAGATAAGTCCATTGTTGCAGAGCATAAGGCAAAAGCACTGGGCGAGTCCCGCAAGCGCAAATGGGAGGCGCATCAGTCTACTCACACCAGCCTCGTTCGTCCTCGTGCTGGGCCAGCACCAGTGGCCCGTTCTTTTGCCCCACCGGCACCGAGGCCATCTGCACCAGCTCCTCGTCCACCGCAGGCCGTGTTTCAGCCACGTGCGCCTGCGATCCAGCAGCAGAGCGGCCTCCGCAATCCGGCGGCTGAGGTTACTTGTTTTCGCTGCCACAACAAGGGCCACTACGCCAACGCTTGCCTCGTGAGTGTTGCGATCGCCCCTCGTCCTAATGGAGGACGCGGCGGAGTGGTCATCCACCACTGTAAGATGATCCGAAGCCTCGATGCGAAGCGGCGGTCGAGTCAACCACCTTCACCGAGGAGGCTCGGGGGCGCGGATGTCGTGATGGGTACACTTCTTGTCAATTCTCGCCTGCAGCAGATTATTTGATTACGGGCATCGCATTCTTTTATTTCAAGATCATTTGTGCTGCTAGTGGTCTTCACTTTGTGTTCCTTTGGGATTACTTTGCTCATCCGCTCTCCGGGTCGGAAATGAGAGTGATTTACTGTGTCGGGATGTTCCTATCGTAGTCAAAGGAGTGGAATTTTTGGCAAATCTCATCCCGCTCAACTCAACGAGCCCGATGTAATTCTTGGTATGGATTGGTTGTCCCAACACTTGGGACAGATCGACAGCCAAGAAGATGGTTTTCTCACCAACTTTATGGCGAGCAGGTTGGCTTTTCCTCGCACTGCAAGGGTCACACCTTTGTGCACTTGCAAAGAAAGCCACTTTGAAGATTCAGAGGTTCCCACTGTTTGTGATTTTGAGGATGTCTTTCCAAGATTTGCCAGGATGCCTCCGGTTCGAGATTTGGAGTTTGTCATCGAGTTGCTGCCCGGTACCGCCCCGATTTCAAGGCGCCGATCGGATGCCTCCCAATGAACTAGGGAATTGAAGAAGCGGCTTAGTGAGCTCCAAGCAAAGGGTTTCATCCGTCCCGCCATCTCCTTGGGGTTGTCCGGTGATCTTTGTGAAGAAGAAGGACAAGACTTTGCGCATGTGTGTTGATTACCGTCCTCTCAATGAGGTGACGGTGAAGAACAAATATCCTCTGCCCCGCATTGATCATCTTTTTGACCAGTTGTCTGGAGCCCAGGTGTTCTCAAAGGTTGATTTGAGAATGGGGTATCATCAGATCAGGATCAGATCAGAGGATATTCTGAAGACGACTTTCACTAATCGTTATGGGCTGTACGAGTACACCGTCATGTCTTTCGGTCTAACCAATGCTCCAGCTTTGTTCATGAACTTAATGAATTCAGTATTCATGGAATATTTGGATAAATTTGTGGTGGTCTTTATTGATGATATTCTTATCTATTCCAAGACTCGAGCGAGCATGCCGAGCATCCGACGATTGTTTTGGGCAAATTATGGAACACCGCTTATATGCAAAGTTCAAGAAATGTGAGTTCGGTTGAAGGAAGTGGCATTTTGGGCCATGTTCTTTCACCGAGGCATAGTCAGGATCCCAAAGAAAGTCAACGATGTTCTATCTTGGGGTCACCAAGTCGGTCAACGATGTCGCGAGTTTTCTTGGTTTAGCGGGCTACTACCGCGCTTTATCGAGAACTTCTCCAAGATCGCAAAGCCGATGACCGAATTGCTCAAGAAGGACAAGAAGTTTGTGTGGTCCTCTGCTTGTGATGAGAGCTTTCGGAGCTCAAACAACGATTGACTTCACTCCGCCCTTACTCTTCCCGATGTCCACAAGAGCTTCGATATTTATTGCGATGCCTCTCGTCAGGGACTTGGATGTGTTCTTATGCAGGAAGGCAAGGCAGTTGCCTATGCATCCAGGCAGTTGAGACCTCATGAGCTCAACTATCCCACCCATGATTTAGAGTTTGCTGCTGTGGTGCATGCACTCAAGATTTGACGGCATTATTTGATCGGTGCATGCAATGCGGTGTACTCCGATCACAAGAGCTTGAAATATTTGTTCACCCAGCCAAATCTGAACCTCAGGCAGAGGAGATGGTTGGAATTGATCAAAGATTATGACATGGGTATTCAGTATCACCCTGGCAAAGCCAATGTAGTTGCTGATGCACTTAGCCGAAAGGTGTATTGCAATACTTTGATGATCCAGGAGCAGCAACCTACACTTCTTGCAGAATTTCAGCGTCTCAACTTGGGTTTGGTTGAGCATGGTTCCCTTGCTGCCTTGGTTGTGCAACCAACCTTGGTGGATTAGATCAAGGCAGCACAGCAATCGGATGATGGTGTGGGTAAAATCAAGCAGAACATCAAGAATGGTTCAGCTAAGTGTTTCACAGAGGATGAGCACGGTGTTGTATGGTTTGGGTAGCGTCTCGTGGTTCCAAAGGTTCCGGAATTGCGAGATTTGATTCTCCAGGAGGCCCATGATTCCCCTTTGTCCATCCATCCCGGGGCCACTAAAATGTACCAAGATCTGCGGCAGAGATTCTGGTGGACTCGCATGAAGCGCAAGATTGCCTGGTTCGTTGCCAGATGTGACATATGTTGTCGCGTCAACGCCGAGCATCAGCGTCCAGCAGGTCTTCTACAGCCTTTGCCCATACCAGAGTGGAAGTGGGATTCTGTAGGCATGGACTTCATCACTGGTCTACCCCGTACTCCTTCGGGGAAGGATGCATTATGGGTTATCATTGATCGATTGACGAAGGTGTCTCATTTCCTTCCAGTGCGATCGAAGATTGATGTGAATCAGTTAGCGGATCTTTACATATCCCGCCTTGTGAGTCTGCATGGTGTGCCACGAACAATTGTGTCAGATCGTGGTTCTCTGTTCACTTCTCGGTTTTGGCACAGTTTGCAAGAAGCCATGGGAACTCATCTTACTTTCAGCACGGCCTATCATCCTCAGACCGATGGTCAGACGGAGCGCGTCAATCAGGTGCTTGAAGACATGCTCTGTGCTTGTGTTCTTTCCTATGGGAAGAATTGGGAGAAGTGTCTACCGCTTGCCGAGTTCTCCTACAACAACAGCTTCCAGGCTAGTATCGGTATGGCACCGTTTGAGGCTTTGTATGGGAGGCGATGCAGACACCGTTGAACCGGTCGAACCGTGAAAGGCGGTTCTTTGGCCCGATTCCATCAATGAGGCCAAAGTCAAGTGCGCTTGATTCGTGAGCACTTGCGCCGTAGCTCGATCGTGCAAGAGCTATGCAGATCGGCGTCGTCGTGAGCTGAGTTTCCAGCCCAATGACTTTGTGTATCTCAAAGTTTCACCTTTGAAGGGACACCGTCGTTTCGGTGTCAAGGGCAAACTGGCTCCTCGGTATGTCGGGCCTTATCGCGTCATCAAGAAAGTGGGAGCCGTTGCATACCAGTTGGAGTTGCCAGCTACACTTGAAGGGGTGCATGATGTTTTCCATGTGTCACAATTGAAGAAGTGCCTTCGTGTTCCTGTGGAGGAAACGCCATTGGAAAATATCGATGTGCGGGAAGATCCGCCTTATCGTGGCGCCCGCTCGTATCCTCGAGGAAGTTGAACGCAGAACAAGGAACCGTGTGATCAAGTTCCTTAAAGTTCGGTGGTCGAACCACTCCGAGGATGAAGCCACTTGGGAGCGGGAAGATCGCCTCCGAGCAGACACCGTCCTTCTTCTCCGATGATCGAATCTCGGGCAGATTCTGTAAGGGGAGATTTGTAACAGCCCTAACTTAGGGTTTGTATTTCAAATGTAAATTTTGAGGAGAAACAAAACTTTGTTGTCTCATCAAGTCATTTGAAAGTTTCTACATTTTTCCCTAGCAATTTCCATTTTCTAGAATTAAATTCTTGTGAATGGAAATTGTTGTCAGCAAATTCTTAGTCTTCAAACTTGTGATCATACCCTAGGAATATTTTTCCTGTCATCTTGATCATCCTATCTACCTCCCTGAATTATTTCACAATTTTTAGATTTTATTTGCTATTTCAAATGGCCAAGTCAAACTAGTTTGAATTTCTGGTCAAACCCTAGGTCAGCAAATTGTGAATTTTCTGTAGAACAATGCAGTGCATAAAAAGTTCTGGAAAATTTATACAATGTTGTTCTAGGTCCCTTGTAGCTACCATAAAAATTTCGGAAATTTTGGAGCTCGGGAACTACCTCTAAAATTTCCCAAACTCTCTCAGCCTTTTAAAAACTCCAAATCAGTATTCACTGTTCCTCGGGCTCGAACCCGAGCCCGACTCGAGTCCGACCGCACCACATGGCTCGGTCGCACCGCGCACGCGCCCGATGGCTGTCAACCGTCCGATGCAAATCGAACGATCCACGTGCGCGTATGCAACCGACCTGTCCGAATGCATACATCGATATCGGCCGTCCATCTCGGATCCAACGGCGATACAATATTGATCGAGTTAAACCCACTGTCGCACCGCACTGCTCCGACTGAGTCGCACCTTTACTCGCCGATAGGCGGTCCCACCTGCAGTCTTCTCCGCCACGCCGCCGAGCCGCTCAGCAGCACCGCCACTGCGCTCGCCCGCCGCCGCCGCGCATGCACGCTGCCACCTCGCCTCACTGGTCTTTTCACCGCCCACCGCCTCACCTCGCTGCCTCCGCCTGCTCCTACAAAAGCCATCGAGGGCTTTCCCTACTTCGTTTTCGTCTCCATCGCCTTTCTTCTCCACCGAGCTCTGAGAGCCGTAAGCGTCGTTGCGACACCTCCGAGCATTCTTGCTGCTCCGGTGATCTCCGAGCACGGCCGACCGCGTCACGGTGTGTTCCACATCCCTGGGAAGTAAACCCCTCAAGGAATTTCGGGTTCCATCGTCTGTGGAGCTGCGCGTGGGCTTTCTTCTCCAAGTCCGGCCGAAACCGCCTATTCCAGCACCGCATCTTCTCCGGTGAGCTCCAACTCGATTCCTTGCTTGGTGAGCATCACCTGGACTCCACCTTTCTTCTCCACTCACTCACACGTCCTCTCATTCACCTCAGGCTCCTGTCGTCGTTGATCGCCTTGCGCCGCCGTTGGCTCGTCGCGAGCCACTCCGTGCCTCTCCGTCGCCGCCGAGCACACCGTGAGTTCCTAGTAACCCATCGATGCTCATGCGCGCGCTAATTCTCACCTTCTTCTTCTGCAGTGCGCTTGCACCTTGTCACCCCATCGCCGGCCGCCAAGCTCGTCGCCGCGCCGCCAGTGCATCTCCGGCCGCCTCGAGACCACCTACGCCAACAATCCTCCGCACCCATTTTGACCTTGGTTTCCACCTCGCCGCGCCTCCACCGCCGGCGACGAATCCAGGTCCAGAGCCGCTGAGCCTCTCTGTTCTTACATTGTGCTCCTCCCGCTCTGCATGCGGCGGTGGGGCCTCCTTCAAAACCAATTCTTTAGTCTCTAATCATGATTAGGAATGTTCTTTAGTTCACTCTCATGCATGATCAATATTGGTATTGGAGGTTTGAAAGCATTTTAGTTCTAGTTCTCTGTATGTTTCTCTGTTGTCGTTTTTACGTTGTCGATGGCGAAAATTGGTTTCATGCTTATGCTAGTTAGGTCTTGTTAGGCTTGATGAATTCCTTAGGAAATAGTGTTTGGTAAGGAATTATGTTAGTTAGTGATTCTAGATTTTAAAACCCTTGTTGGCATGAGTGATCTAAAGAAGTTGTTATTGGATCTAGTGGTTTGTCTCTCAGACTTGTTTTTCCTACTTTTACCAAAGTGTAGTAAGGCCTTGTAGTGATAGCATCTGTAATTGTTAACCTTCCTATATGTTGGCATGTTGCTTAGGTGTGTTAGTAGCTGAATTTTATTAAAGCCCAAACTTAATTAGAATTTTGTTTGGCATCTCGTAGTTGGATACTTGACTAGTTAGTGTTTTCAATAGCTTCTTGTAGGTTCTGTGCTCTCACCTGATAATGGTGGTTTTAGAGTAGCTAGTTGTTTTTGATATACTAACTTGATGATTAAATAATAGATGTGCACACAATCACCATCAAAGTCTGTCCAAAGTTTAAAACATATAAGAAGATTGATTTTGTGGATTAGCTTAGTAAATAAGTGAGTGGGTAGATCAATCACTTGAAAGCATGTCTATTTGAATCATCTCTGTAGCTGCTATTTGTTACCTCTTTTTGTGTTGGTCTAGCCTCTGGGTATAAATTGGTGTTTGTATTTGATTATTGAGTTTTGCCGGTGTTATTCGTTCTTATTCGCTGTTATTTGTTCAATCGTTAGGATTCGACATTTGCGGTACCCCTGAGAGCGATCCTCTGCAACAGGTTGAGCATTCTGAGCAACAGCAGCCGAAAAGTGCAAGCGCTTGACCATGTTAAATCCAGTATTTTAAAGTCTAATATTTTGTTTCAATCTGTATGTATGCATCGCTTAATTTGTGTTAAATTCGTTAGTTAATCCTTTAGATGCATAATCTGTAGGAGAAATGATTATCCTCTACTACCTGAGCCTAGGTTATTTGCTGTGATTAGAGATCGCTGGATGATCTCTTGTCACTTAGTAGATCCGGGTTATTTGCGTACTAACCACACTAGAGTATATGGGACCTCTCTTGACCTAGTACTTTGGCGTGTATTGGCTCCGGTCGCAGGAGGTCGCAGAGGATGGAGGTGGGAGCATGGTAGTTGTCCGAAAAGCTTTATCCTGAGTGGGTAGTTGTCTTTTCGGCTTTACCATGTAAGCGTATGGATTTCTATCCATACGAGCGGCTCGTAGTTAATACACAATATTGGAAACAGTCTCGTAGGACTTAGTGTGCCAGCATACCTTCTAAGTGTGCTTTGGCTTAAAGGCGATGCGAAGTGTGGGTACATTGGTACACCCTGCAGGTTTAAAACTATTCGAATAGCCTCGCCTAGGTTATGGACACGCTGGATACGCCCCAAGAACTAGACTACAACATTTAAATTAAAACATGATGGGTGGTACGAATCTGGGATTCGTGCTATATTGTGGTGACTATTGGGATAGTCACTTCTAGGTGGTTACTTGTATCTATCTTTATTTCGCAATTTATTTCAACAAAAAATGAATTGCAAACTTGCTTTAAACCAGATTACATTATTGCAAATAAAGTTGGCTTTATGCAAATGAAACATATGACCTCCACCGTATAAGCTTTGCATGTAGCATATGAACAGTGCCGCTAGTTCACACGTCGGTCTTGCGGGTACAAAGACAATCTTTGTACTCGTGTGCTTTGCTCAATGTTTTGTTGCAGAGGAAGAAGGTGAGCCCCAAGGGCCTCACTCGTGAGTCGTGTTGCCGCTTTCGTGGGCGACTAGACTTGGCGGTCCTGGTCGGATGCCTTGTGGGTTGGAGGCACACCGATTGGCTTTGTTTATAGCCATCTTATGGCACTTTTGCTTCCGCTGCCCTCTCTGTTATTTTTTGTATCTTGTGGCTGTCGGCCTTTGTGCTGTAATAACTCTACTATTTGTTTATCTTCCGCTTGGTAGTGTGGTGTTTGGACTCTATGTTTGGAATGGAGTTGATGTCTAATTTTGTAACGAGGTGTGTATCTTGCTCAGAAGTATACATATCTCGAGGATCGCTTATTTGATTTGTGATGCTAGGACCGGTGGTTGGTTAAGCATTACAAGCCAAATAAATTGGGGTCCTCACAACAAGTACTGGAGCCGAAGTCAAACGCCTTTTGAGTTCTTGAAAACTCAAATCACAAGCAGAAGACCACACAAATTTCTTTTCTTTCTTGAGCAATTCGGTCAAGGGCTTAGCAATTTTGGAGAAGTTCTCGATAAAGCGGCGGTAGTAGCCCGCTAAACCAAGGAAACTCCTCACATCGGTGGATCGACTTGGCTGCCCCAAGATAGAACATCGCTGACCTTGCTAGATCCATCACTACACCACTGCTTTGAAAGAACATGGCCCAAGAATGCCACTTCCTTCAACCGTAACTCGCACTTGCCGAACTTGGCATACTGGTGATGCTCACGCAGCTTTCCCAAAACAATCATGGATGCTCGCATGCTCCTCTTCACTCGGGAGTAGATGAGAATGTCATCAATGAAAACCACAACAAACTTATCCAAATACTCCATGAACACCGAGTTCATAAGATTCATGAACAAAGCCGAGCATTGGTCAAACCGAAGACATGACGGTGTACTCGTAAAGGCCATAACGAGTAGTGAACGCCGTCTTTGGAATATCCTCGTACTCGATCCGGACTTGATGGTACCCCAATCTCAAGTCAATCTTGGAGAACACACAAGCTCCGGACAAGCGGTCAAAGAGATCATCAATACGAGGCAAAGGATATTTGTTTTTCACCGTCACTTCATTAAGCTTGACGGTAATCAACACACATATGCGGGTCTTGTCCTTCTTCTTCACAAAAATAACCGGACAACCCCAAGGAGATGAGCTAGGACGGATGAAGCCTTTGCTTGAAGCTCACCTAACCGCTTCTTCGCTCCTCCAATTCATTAGGAGGCATTCGATGCACGGCGCCTTAGAAATTGGAGCGATGCACGGCAACAACTCAATAACAAACTCCAAGTCTCGAATCGAGGCATACCGAGCAAATCTTCGAGGAAGACATCCACAAAGTCACAGATCGTGGGTACATCCCGAATCTCCATGGTCGCTTAGCTTCAAGGGCACAAAGATGTGGCCCCTGCGCAATGCGTGAAATCCCAACTTGCTCGCTCGAGGGACTAGTGAGGAAAACCATCTTCCTGGCACAATCGATTTGCCCCAAGTGTTGGGACAACCAATCCATAGCAAGAATCACATCCAGGCGCGCTGAGTCAAGTAAGATGAGATTTGCCAAGAATTCCACTCCTTCAATATTAATAGGAACGCCTCGACATTCTTGATCAGCTCTCATTTCCGCTCCCGGAGAGCGAATAAGCAAAGGAATCCCCAAAGGAACAAAGTGAAGGTCACATTCAGCAGCAAATGATCTCGAAATAAAAGAATGCGATGCTCCAGAGTCAAACAATACTGCAGCAGGATGATAACTAACAAGGAACGTACCCAACACAACGTCGGTGCCTCCCGAGCCTCCTCACCGAGATGTGGTTGACTCGACCACTCCCGACACTGGGTCTTCGGATCACCTTACGTCGTGTGTGTGACCATTCCGCGTCCTCCATTAGGACGAGGGCTGCTCCGATCCTCGAGGGCAATCGCTAGCATAGTGGCCCTTCTTGTTGCGGCGGCGAGTAACATCGCACGGTGGGTTGCGGGCGCAACTCGCCGCCGGGTCGCAGTGCACGTGGCTGGCTCACGGCCCGCGGGGACGAGCAACGGCGCCGACGGCCTCGGCGGTGGTGAAGCCAAAGCACGAGCCTCGTGCGGGCCCAACATGGGGGCGAGTGAGGCGGCCTGCGCGGACCGATGGACCTCCCACTTGCGCTATGGACTCACCCAGCGCCTTCGCCTTGTGCTCGGCGGCGATGGCCTTGTCAACCAAGGCACGAAGTCAACAAAGTCCACTATAGATAGCTTGTCCTGCGGCTCCTCGGACAAGCCATCCATGAACTTCTCTGTTTAGCCTCATCGAGGCCACCTCACCCGAGCATAACGAGCCAAGTGGTTAAACTCGTAAAGATACTCCGAGACGCACTTGCGCCTGTTTAAGCGCAAGAAACTCCTTCTTCTTGAGCTTCATCAGGCCATCGGTATGTGGGCCCGACGGAAGCGGTCGAAACTCATCCCACGAGACAACGTGGCTGCGGGCCGCATGGCGAAAGTTCTCCCACCAAGATAGTGCCGCACCTCAAGGCGATGGGATGCAAGAGTGCCCGCTCCGCTCCCGGCATCGAGCGATATTGAGCTGGCCAAGAAGACGCAGCCAATCATCGCGTCGAGTGGATCCTGATCGAGAGAAAGTGGGCGCCGCGTGAGAAACTCCGCAAGCCCACCACGAGGCCGGTGGCCACCACCTCCAGCCCGGCGGCGGGAGCGGAGGTATTCTCGCAATGACCTCCAAGATCCGGGTCCGGTCCATGCGATTCCGCTCGATCCGAGCGTAACCTCACCATGGTCGGAGGAGGGGAAGCTCCTCATCGAACCACCGGATGATCATTGCGGGTGGTTCTTGTCATCCTGTTCCACAAAAATAGGTTAAAACACAACTCCGGAACAGGAGACAAAGAAAACTACTAACCACTAAGAAAACAATCCTTAAAAGCTCAAGTAACCACATAAAACTGCAGCAAGATCACAAAGACATTATCCATCTTCCCATTATGACTAACTCGTATTAAAGAACAAGTAGTCAATTTTCAGGAGGACAAATTTCAGAATAATAACTTCTGTTCGAAAACAGCAAGGAAGCAGGGTGGGAAATTTGCTAAAGAAAGGTTAGACTCTTAGCTAATTCATATCACTTCTTACCCTTTCATTCCCACAAATTTTAGTGGAATTAACCTCTCATTTCAGCACCTCCTACTAATTAAATGCTAGCTGTCCAGAAAATTCTGCTTGCTGTCCAGATTTTCTTCTCAAGCCTCTGGCCGAAATTGGTAGCTTCCAGTTGCTTCAAATATTCCCAAGACAGCCAACACTTTCATTTTATAACTCTCATGATGTACCCAAAACCAATCTACTCGATAAACAACTATCTTTTGAAAGAAGATGAGAGGAAAACTCAGCTTTCAAATTCAGTTTAGAATAAGGTGAGACGAGCAAACTAAGATAGATGAGGAGTAAAATCTGAGAACTTACTTAAGATTTTCAGGAAAGCACTGATACTTGGAAAGTAAGTTTTCAAAGTATACTAGGGACGACCAAGCTAGGGGTTTCTACGGTCAATATGGCTCTGATACCAAGCTCTGTGAGACCCCGGTTTATTAAACTTGTAATACTTAACCTTCCACCGGTTCTAGTATCACAAATAGAATAATCCGTCTCGATGAACATGTGCCTCCCAGAACAAGCAAACACACATACATCAATTCCAAGCATGCATCATTTCCATACAAATGTAATATAACAAGTCTACCAAAAGACATACATAATATAAGTTATTACAACACACCGACCGGGTCAAATGACATAAGTAGCAAATAAGTAATAATGGAAGCAAAGTTGCCATAAGATGGCTTAAACCAAAAGACGACCGGTTAGCCACATAACACCACGGGCAACCGACCGGCCGCCAAGCTAATCGCCCCTTAAAGCGCCACAAAGCACAACTCACAAAAGTGAGGTCCATCGGACTCACTATCATCCTCGCACAACACAAGCAATGCAGGTGAGTACAAAATGTACTCATAAGACTTACGAGTAGCAAGCCTATACATAGCTACATGAAAGTCGTATTCAAAGGAATGTGGTTATATGGTTCTTTGGACGATAAAGCAAGTTTCATTTGCAATATTGTAATAGATTGAACAACGATTTGTAAAATCTGTTTTTAAGCATTTAAATAATAGCGAGTAAGCATAAGTAACAAGTATCCACCTAGAAGTGACTTTCCCAAAAGTCACCACAACATAACATGAATCCCGATTCATACCACCATCAAGTTTTAATTTGAAAAGGTTGTAGTCTAACTCTTGAAAAGCTTATCCAAGGGTGTCCATAACCTAGGACGAGGCTATTCGAATAGTTTTAATCCCTGCAGGGGTGTACCAATGTACCCACACTTGAGATCGCCTTTGCCAAGCTATTAAGCACACTTCCTTTGGTATGCCTACACGCTAAGTCCTACTGAACCCTTTCCAATGGAATATGCTAATCAAGAGACTCACGTATGGGGATTAATCCTTAGTGATCTGCACGACGAAATATGGATCACAAGGACCCACACGTGGAGCAAGATACACCGCCTCGTGGTGTTCTCCTCCCTACAAACGTGTCCATGTTGCATATAATCAAATATGCAACCCACCACGCGACTCATTAATTAACACAGCCCAAAGTACTCGGCTAAGAGAGGTCCCATATCCCTCTAGTGTGGTTAGCACGCACAGAATGTTCGGATATGAGATACTCACAAGTAGTTCGGTCCTTAATTGACCGGGCACCATTCCAATCACACCCAAAAGATCACACCATCATACCATTGTGCCCAAGTCTAAATTGTTTTCATTTTCAGTTTAGTTTTGCAATTTAGACAAAGCACAAGGCTGAAATATACATATTATAACGATTTGTGTGATCAAGGTTATCGACAAGTCGATAACCACCCATTTCTACCGGCGACTAAGCATGGCTAAGCATAATAACACGTAAACTACTAAGTGACAAGGGTCCATCCAGCAACCCAAAGTCACGACAAGTAACCTAGGCTTCAGAGTAGAGGAATGAACATTTCCTACGATAATGCATCTAGTAGGCCAACTATCGACAATAGTTTAAAACAACATAGCAATGCATACATAGAATTTGCAAACAACATATTAGAATTTGAAAATAGTAGGAACAATATGATCAAATGAATGCTACATCCGCTTGCTGGTGAAGTCACAGTCGATGGTCTTGTGGCCCAATATCAGTAATAAAATTATCTTCGGAACCTATCGCGAAAAGGCGATAAGCAAATAAGAACGAAGAATACCAAATAAATCCCAACAGCAAAACACATCCAAAACCAATAAAATTTACACTACAGCTAGGGAATGATCTAAGACAAAGACAGGAACAAGAATTATGCAATTTGAACTAAGCATGCAAAAGATATGAGCAAAATTCTCTTTCTCAGCCTTATAGCAATCTAATTAATAATTAACACAGTTCATGGCGAAATTTTCCAGAATGATCTAAGGTCTGAAATTTTTATAGCAGGTAGATTATGACATCCTAATAACAGCAAAGTTGGATTTACTAAATTTGAAGTTATACACATTTACTTATCATTTTTCTAAGTTGTAAATCTAATGCAAGTCATTTTACAGAATTATGAACATGCTCAAATCCTATTCCACATGAAAGTATACTAACAGATGAATTTAACAAAATTGATTTTGCACAAATTGGATTTATACAGAAAAAGATATGCATTTTTCAAGGTTAAATCCATTTCTGGAATATTGAAAATGACAGAATTCAAGTTATTTCTAGTTATACAATTTTCTGCTACTGCAACATGCTTAAATCCATTTTTATAATAAACTAAAGTGATAACAAAATTTATTCTGATTGGAATTATCTAAAAGCGATTAAAATGAATTAGTTATGAGTTTCTAAAGTTTTTATATCATTTTCAGTTGTTAAATAAATACTTACCGAAATACAGAACAACCCAAATAAAAGAAAACGACGTGGACGCTCGACAACCCTTGATCTAAAATCCTACGGCTCACGCGCGCCGAAAACAGCGCACGCGCGCGAACTCGAAACGGAGCCCTACCGTTGGATCACGATCCAACGGTGCACACGAGTGTATGCATTCGGACGGTGCGGTTGCATACACGATCCTGGCCGTTGATCGAAAGATCGACGGTCGAGAACGATCAAGGCATCTGGAGGGTCCGAACGCACACAAAGATCAGGGCCGCAGATCTAAAAATGAACGGTAGCTATTGATCGCAGTTCAAAAAGAGATGCTGACATTACCTCATGTCAGTGACTTCGAGTCACGACCGCAACGTTTTAACCCACGTGCACAGTGCACTGGGCCCACTTGTCAGCGACTGAGAGTGACGGTTAAGACCAAATTAATGCCGTTAATGATTAACATTAAATAGGCACTAACGACTTCTGAAATTTGATTTTAACCCCTCGGGCCCACAAGTCGACGCAGGTAAATTCGACAATGATTTAAATGCCGACACATTAATTAACTAATGATTAAGCATTAATGATGTCGGAACAGTGCGGGATTGAACCAGAGAGTGATTAAGGATATTGGGCCCACTGGTCAGAGGCTCAACGACAACGATTAAGACATCATTAATAACTAATGATTAGTAATCATTGCACAATTAATATGTCCTAATTAACTGACGAAAACGGGAGCGCTGTGCCGGCAAAGTCCCGAGCGGTTTCAACGGCGAATCGCCGGCGACACTGGCCGCGGCGGCGCCCACCAAGAACCAAAATGGATTCGCAATAGCACTACGAATCTAATGGTAGCATCCTCGTCGGCGGTGAGGGACTAGAACGCCGGCTAGCCGGAAAACGAAAATGGAACCTTACTGCTAAACACGAAACTCGCGATGAGCTCCACTGCAAGCCTAGGATGCGGGTGCCAAAGCTTCTAAGGACTAATAAGAAGCTACCTTAAAGGAGAGGAGCTTCAAAGATGGCCGGAGTTGCTTGATCACAGAGGAAGCTCGCCGGACTTGGGGAAGAAAGTTCGAAAATGACACCCTGAGCCAAATGAGTGATACCAAAGCATCAATATAGCTTCATAACGATTCACAGAAGCTACATGAGCAAGTAATTAGAAAATGGAGCACTCACCTGAGCTGAGGAAGAAGATGACCAAATTCGGCCGAATTTGAACAAACCCCAAATTGGAAAATTCCTGAGAATCAAATCCAAAATTAAGTGAGGGGAAATGTTCAAGGAAGTAAATAGATGAGGTTAGGGCAAAGAAACGTGAAGGAGGACCACTGGAACACCAAGAACACCAATGGAGCTCCACGGGTCAACAATGGCGATTTGCCATTTTTGAGGTGTTAAGCTCCAATATTGTGAATGGGGCTCGATGGTGGTCTAAAGAAATGCCAGGAGGTCTTGAGAGTGCTTATAAAGCCAAGAAAGCATTAGGGTTTGCACCACACATCTTTCGGCGGCAAAACCAGAGCACAAGGTGCGTGACATGGAAAAGATAATAGCTGGTGCAATAGGGCATGGCATGGCCGAATGTGTCTCCCACGACCCTCACTGTTGACTAGGGCGGCCGTAGGAAGCACGACATGACACTGCCATAACCCCTACTGTGCTCGCACGGCTCAAGGTTGAAGAAGACCAGGGAAAGATGCTCGAGCGATTTTGAGCCGTTAGATGAGACACGGACGGCTGAGATAGCGCCACACCTTCGGGCTTTAAAACACAACGAAACGTTTCCGAGCCCTAGGATTAGAAACGAACGGCTCAGATTGCTCCACGTTGCAAACTCAATTTACCACGAAGGGACACGCGAGCGTTGGATCTTAATCCAACGGCTCTGATTCAAGAATGCAACCGGAGGGTCCGAAGGTTTCGGCGCATCTCGACGGTTGGATGGAGATCTAACGGTCGACAATCAAACTTGCAACCGGAAGGTCCGAAGTCTTACACGCGCGCGGGCCGCGCGATTTAGATCCAACGGTTGAGATTCAATGCACGATTTAAAGAGAGGCTCGGTGCAGTTAGTTGACTGGACCAAGTCAATTGGCTCGAGCCCGAGTCTGACTCGAACCCGAGTAACAGTAAAACCAAGTTTGACTTTGAAATAAGAACAAAGACTTTGAATGATTTATTTGAGGTAGCAAATTAACTCCAAAAATTATGAAATTTTTACAGGAGCTTGCTAACTCAGATATTAACCTTGTGTAAAATTTTCATAGGTTTTTATACTGTGAATAAATCTCCAAAAATTCTGCAAGGCTCTGTTTTAATGTTTGACTGAGAGTCAAACAGGTTTGACTGCCTCTAAAAATATTCAAACAATTTCTAAAAATTGTGAAATTTTTCAGAGGGGTCACCAACCATCACAGAGACTAAGGAAAAATATTTCCAGAGGATGATCATAAGATTTGACAAGATTGTTTTTGGAATAACAAGATTTGGATCAACTAGACTTGTGACAATGTATTTCCATAATCCCTTGTACAAGAATTGTTTGGCACAACAGGAAATACATGATGTAAGAAAAAGTTTAAAATTCTACTGATTTTCTTACATTTGAAACACAAGCCCAAAATTGGGATGTTACATTTTAAGTTTCTAAAAGGTTGTAGTCTAGTTCTTGCACGACCTTACCAAGCAATGTCCATAACCTAGGACGAGGCTATTCGAATAGTTTTAACCCTGCAGGGGTGTACCAATGTACCCACACGATAGACCGCCTTTCCACCAGCCACGGTTAGCATACTTCCTTGGGTATGCAGGCACGGCTAAGTCTAACGAGATATTTCCAATGAATGATGCTAATTAAGAATCGCGACAACCCGAAGGGTAGGGTGCACTGGTCCAGCCGCAGCAACTGGAGGTGCTCTTCCCCTTATAAAAACAGTTTTAACCACCTGCGACCCCGAATTAACACATCCCAAAGTACTTAGTCAAGAGAGGTCCCATATCCCTCTCGTGCGGTTAGCACGCAATAAGCGCTTGGCTTAGTGACACAAGTAACTCAGTCCTTGGGGACTTAGGCACCATTCCAATCACACCCAACAGACCACACCAACATACCATTGTGCCCAAGTCAAGATATAATTTTTATTTTTAGTTTTTGATTTGCAAATTAGCAAAACACAAGGGCTGGACATAATGGAATAATATTGACATTTGTGTGATCAAGATCATCGACTAAGTCGATGATCGCCCAATACTACCGATAACTAACCATGGCTAAGCAACTTGAACCCGTAATCTACTAAGTGACAAGAGCCCATCCAACAAACTCTAATCACAGCAAATAACCTAGGCTCAGGTAGTAGAGGATAATCATTTACCTACAGATTATGCATCTAAAGGATTAACTAATCAATTTAACAACAAAATAAGCAATGCATACATACAAGTTGAAAACAATATATTAGACTTAAAAATAATAGGATTAACATGATCAAACTGCTTGCCTGGTTGCTGCTGCCCAAAATGTTGCTGAGGATCACTCTCAAGGATAGCACAATCGTCGGAACCTAACGAAAAAGCGAAAAAGAATCGATAAGAACGAAGAATACGCAAAAGACTCAATGACCAACTTTCTCTAAATTCTCTGAAAATTTTACAGCAGCAAGAGCCTGATTTTTAGTGAATTTAGCAACAAGAACCAATTGATTTGGATTCTTAATGCAAAAGTTATGATCAAAACAATTTTGCTCGGCTTGAAAAATGCAATCGGTTACTGTTCATCATAATTAAATTGTTTGGCAAAAATTTCTAGAAAGGTGGTGCAGCTGAACTTTTTATGGTAAATCAAGCACCTTATAAGATGAACAACCCAGTTGGATTCATCTCATTTGGAGCTAGGATGCATTTTCTGTGAATTTTCCAAGACGTGAAAATGAGCATAAGTTAAATGCATAGGAAATTCTTTTGAAAACAGTAACATGTTCAAAACTAATTTTAACAGCAAGTTCATTAACAGAGGAAGCCAACACAGTTGGGTTCACGCAAAAAGGATTTACAGGGAATTAGTTATGCATTTTCCAAGTTAAATGAATTTTTAATGCACAAAATAACCCTAAACAGGAAATAAATCTATTTTTATATTTTTCTGGAGCTAAACTAAGCTTAAAACCATTTTTAGATTAAAGTTTGGTTAACAACATAATTAACAAAATTGGAATCAACCGAAAAGGAATTATATTGAATTAGTTATGACATTTTGCAATTTAATACAATTTTCAGTTCATAAATAAACCTTACCGGGGAAATAAAAACAATAAATTGAAAGGAATAGATGTGGCTCAATATGGGCTGTTGATCTTGGATCGGACGGCCCAAGACCACGGGACAACAGCGCTCGCGCCCGCGCGAGATCGCCAAACGTCGGCCGTTGATCTTGGATCCAATGGTCCACGTTGAATCGCGCACGGTGCATTTGAACTCGCGCGCGGGAATAGGGGCGGCGATTGTGGACCGTCGATCGCGAGATGGACAGCTCACGATGACGTTACACAGCGCACTAAAAAGGGACTCACCGTTGGATCTGAGATCAATGGCTGAGATCAATGCACTATTCCGCGGTCCGAACGTTCCTCCGAACGTCCTCGCGATCTCAGCCGCAGATCTCAAAATGGACGGTCGACAGTGATCGGGCCGATTGCGACATGAATAGGAGCGCTGACAAGCGGGGCCCACCTATCAGCGACGCTGAGTCACACCCGTGGCTAAACGCACGTGCATAGGACATCAGGCCCACTCGTCAGTCACAGCGGACCACCCAGGAGTTTACTGTGCATGGGGGGTTATTTAAATCGCGGGCCCACAAGTAAGTGACCGCGACACGGCAGCTTAAGACAGCATTAAGGCTAAGTGATGATTAGACATTAAAGAAGGTAATCACTGTTCCTTAACCGGTGACAACGGCGCTGTCACGCGTCCGACAAAATGCCCGACGGCGTCCCTGGCTAATCGCCGGCGACTCAGGCCACAACGTTGCGCACCAAGAGCAACTACGGGTGCGCAATAGCGACACGATCACGTTGGTACCACTCACATTGCCGGTGGTGACCCAGAACGACGGCGAGCCGACAACGAGCAGAGGTGAAGTGCACGGCGAAAGTGACAACGGCGAAAAGCTCCGCAGCAGTCCATTCAAGCGGGTGCCTGAGTATTTTGGACTATTGAGGAGGTACCTGAGGGCAGGGAAGGCACAGAGGAAGTCGTCGAGGTAGCTCCGGCGATGAAGCTCCGTGACGGCGACAATGGCGACAACGAGGAGAAGATAACCTGGGCAACCAGAGGGAGACCGCATCATCAAAATGGGTCCTACACAGCACAAAGAAGCTCCCCGAGCGAGGAATTGGGAAGAGGAGCACTCACCGGTGCTGGAGATGACGAGGGGCGTTTACGGCCGAAAAAAGGGGAACCTTCAAATTAGCTTCACCCTGAAGAGGACAAGACAGATTGAGTGAGGGGATTTACTCCAGGAGGTTAGAGGGTTACTCCAGAGCAAAAGAAAGAGAGGAGAGTTACTGGAATACCGCCTTCACCGTGGAGCTCGAAGTGCGGCAACGGTGGCCGAAGGTGATTAGGCAAAAGGAGCTCGAACACGCAGAGAGGGTGCACGCTGGAGCTCAAGGGGGTGTAAAGGAAGCCAAGGAAGGAGCAAGGGAGCTTAAGTAGGAGAGATGGCAAGGAGGCAACGGCAACAAGCCTCGGATGCTCACGCTGGCCAGGGAGCGCTGAGGGCGATGGAAGCAGGTGAGCTCGACGACTTTGAGGGCGGTGGCTGACCAGCATTTAATGCGGAGACCCGTTCGCAGGGACGCGGAGTGGACAGGGCGCTACGCTCCCACGATCCCCTCTGCCCATGGCGCTGACGCTGGCGCTGCGTCGCGCGGGCGAGAGGAGGACGACAACGCAGCCACCGTTGGATTTTGATCGTGCGGCTCCCATGCGATCGAACGTAGACCACGCGATGATGATCCGACGGTCTACAGCGATCGCGCCAACGCACCCGCGCCGGGTGCAGCTAGTTGACTCGACCGAGTCAAGTTGCCCAAGCCAGGCTCGGGTCCGCGCCCGAGGAACAGTGCAAACCAGTTTGAGTTTGAAATTGAAGGCTAAAACTTTGGGGATTTATTTGAGATAGTAATTCAACTCCAAAAATTATAAAATTTTAACTGGAGGTTGCTGACTTTAGGATTAACCTTACATAAATTTTTTAGAGGTTCTCATGCACTGCATTGTTCCCAAGAAATTCCAGAAGGTTTAATTTAGGGTTTGACCAAGGTTTGACTTGCCTCCAAAATTATCAAATAATTTCTGAATATTATGAAATAATTCAGAGGTGTCACAAATCATCCCTATAACCAAGGAAAAATGTTTCCAGGGGTTTGACACAAGATTCTCACCAAGGAGGTTTTTTTTTATTTTAGTCAATTAGGTATTTTGGTTTTTGATTTCCCACAATTCCTTTACAAGAATTATAGAAATGTTCAAAAACTTCAAGATGCAAGAAATATTTTAATTTCCCCTCCTTTTCTTACATTTGAAACACAAACCCAATTTGGGATGTTATAGGTACACTTGATCTCTAAGAGCAAAGGCCAGATCTCGACGTCTATTGTCTGCATAGCTTTTTTGTTTGGTTTGAGCGGTCTTCAATTTCTTTCTTATTGATCTCACTTGGTCTTCTGCTTCTTTCAAGAGGTCTGATCCAAGTACTTGACCTTCACCAGATTCTGTCCAGTACAAAGGTGTCCTACACTTCCTTCCATAAAGGCTTCAAAAGGGGACATTTGAAGACTTGCTTGCTAGCTATTGTTGTAGGAGAACTCCGCATAGGGTAGCATCCGATCCCAACTAGCTTGTTTTTCCAGAGCACAAGCTCTCAGCATATCCTCAAGAACTTGATTAATTCTTTCGGTTTGGCCATCGGTCTGGGGGTGATAAGCTGTGCTAAAGTTGAGGTCTGTGCCCAGGACATCATGTAACTTCTGCCAAAATTTGGAGGTGAACTGAGACCCTCGATCCGACACGATCTTCTTTGGCACACCATGTGGACACACAATCTTTGTCATGTAGAGCTCTGCTAACCTGTCTCTAGAGTAGGAGGTCTTGACGGGGTTAAAATGAGCCACCTTTGTCAAGCGTTCCACAACCACCCAAATGGAGTCAAAACCAGCTTGTGTCCGGGGTAGACCAACTATTAAGTCCGTTCCGATCTCTTCCCATTTCCACTCGGGTATGGGCAAGGGCACCAAAAAACCTCCAGGTCTTTGGTGCACGGCCTTAAACTTTTGACAAGTATCACATTTGGCCACATACTCCACAATTTCGTGTTTCATGCTAGGCCACCAGTATATTTCCTTGATATCTTGATACATTTTAGTAGCTCCATGGTGAATGGAATACAATGTTTCGTGGGCTTCTTTGAGGAGCACCTTCTTGAGCTCTAAGTTGTTCGTCACACTGAGCCTTTTCTCGATAATTGTAGCAAGTTTGACATTTTCTTCCATCCTTTGTCTTCTTGTTTTGCTTATTGTCGGCTTGCCTCTTCTTTGATAATATTTGCTTATCATTTATCTTATTTGGGCACACCGAGGCAAAATGTCCCTTCTCATGACTATCATGGCACTTGATATTCTTCGTGTGTCTTGCATTGTGCTTTGTCTTGCTATTCTCCTTCTTCTTGGGAGTGTAGCCAGTTCCACTCTTATCTTGCAAGCTTCTTTGCTTGCTCAAGATATCATCGAGAGTGGACTTCCCTTTGTAGCTTCTTTCCAAGTCATTCTGCAAATTTGTGACTTGGGCCTTGAACTCTTTGTTTTCCTCTACAAAGTTAGTCTCAACAAGCACAGAGTAAGTAGAAGCATTTTCACTCGAGCTACAAGACATATCTAGCAAGTCATCACAAGAAGTGGATGTGCTAACCTTAGATGCAATGCAAGGGTTAGCAACTACACATGACATATCATCAAATAAATCCCATGTTATGCCTATATCCACCTTAGAGCTAATGACTTCCTTGAGAAGGAGATATTCATGTTCTTCTTTTAGCATATCATAATTATTTGGAAGGGAAATATGTGCTTTCTTTAAAACATTGAATTTTGATTACTCCTTCCCAAGATACTCAATAAGATATTCAAGCATATCCATCAACTCATCATATGAAGGCTCATAATCATCATCATTTACCTTCTTATTACCTTTGGCCATAAAGCAATGAGGTGATGTGGATGGAGTTGAGATCTCATCATTGTCGGAGCTAGAGGTTGAGCATTCTTCTCTCGACATCCATTCTTGTATGCAATCATCCTTGGTTGAGGTGGGCATTTCATAATTATCTTGAAGTTGTGTCCACATCTCATGAGTGTTCTTGAGATTGCATACTTCATTGAACACCTCTACACTCAGAGTACTAAATAAAGCGTTAATTGCTTGAGCGTCGAGATGTAAGCATTTCTCTTCCTCAATAGTTGGAGCAAGATGATCCAATGGAGGAGAAAATCCAACATCTACAATCTACCATATTTTAGGACTTATGACCTTAAAGTAGCATGGCATGCGGATTTTTTAATAAACATAATTTGTGCCATCAAATAAAGGTGTTTCACCAAGGTGCACTATATCACTAGTCGCCATCCTTTACTCTTTAAATGGTTAAGTCTAATAAAATAAGAGACCAAGCTCTGATACCACTTGTAAGATCGAGGAGGCCGACTAGAAGGGGGTGAATAGGCGGTTTTAAAAATCTTTTAGCTAAAACTGAGTTTTATGCGGAAATGTGAATCAAATCGGTTTTGCTCAATTAAAACCTAAATCAACTAGTCTTGACTAAGCGCACCAATAATATAAAACTATTGGTAACTAGCAACCAAATAAATATATGTAAGCAATTTAATTCTACAAATATAAATTGCGCAAAGTAAAACACATGAGAACAAACCACAATGACACAGTGATATTTTACCGTGGTGTTCGGAGAATTGCTGGTCTCCCCTAATCCACGTTGAGGTAAGCCCAACCAAATTGGACCGACTCCATGAATTAAGCCAAACATCTCGATCCACTTGGGGTTGCTCTTCCTCCACTCTGGAGATAGCGAGCACCAAACCACTCACAACACGTTGGGCCTTCTCACAAACTTCTTGAAAAGATCACCGGACCACGACGCCTTCACGCCGTCTAGGTGTCGGCAAATACCAAGGGTAATAAGCCAAACCCTTGCTTAACTCTCACCATGTGCAATGAATACACAAGCTCAAATGGGTATGAAATCCAACTCTAGATACAACACATGCAACCAGAGACCCCTCTCCTTGCTCACAAGGTGCAACACATGCACAATTGAGAGGAGATGCTCACACTAGCTCAATGGAATGATTTGTGATGCCAAAGGTTGGCTCTCAACCAGCCAAAGGGGTATTTATAACCCCCCACAACAAAAACTAGCCGTTTGGAGCAGAAATCCCCAAAAATTAGGATTTGCGGTAGTACCGCCGTTCATAGGTCGGTAGTACCGCACTTACTGTTCAACGGTCGGAAACGGTGCATTAAAAGCTCAAAAACTACCCATTTTTGAGTTTGGGGTGGTAGTACCACTGTACAAACCTTGGTACTACCGTTCTGAGGTACCACTATTATAAGGGTGGTACTACCGCAGACTATTTTTAGCACAGACGACACTCGGTAAAAGGTCATAACTTTTGACTCCGATGTCAGAATTAAGTGATATTGGACTCTATTGAAAGCTTATTCAGAGGGCTACATAACCCACCTGATTGCATGATCTCAAATGCATTAGATTAATGCAGAAAGCACAAGAACTTTAGAGAGTCACAACCATGGTCTAAGTCCAAGGAAATAGCAACAAGGAATCTTAGACCATATCAAGAGAATACACGTGAATCCCAACAATTTGCAAAACACATTTGCAAACTTAGATCATGCCACAAGGAGTAGGTATATGGACTTCAACTATTTGCAAAACATATTTGCAAAGTATAGTCACATGCTACAAGGATTAGACGCATGAACTTCGACTATTTGAAAAACACATTCGCAAATAATAGTATCATGCCACGGTGAGCTAGAGCAAACGAGATTGAGCTATCAACACATAATGAGACTCAAGCTACTAGACAAGACCCCTCTTAATAGTACGAGAACCTATACTAGCAATCCGATCTTCCGACCAAGCACCAAGACCGATAAAAGATTAGGAACACATCTTTAGACCTAACTAGTCATACCTTTGCCTTGAGCATCTTTTTGAAGCTTGATGATGCATATCTTTACTTTAAGTCCGGGTCATTGTCTTGATATGCATCAACCCATGATGTATCTTTTACTTGACCTCCATCAACACATGATAAGTCTTCTCTTGATGATCAACTCATGATTATCTCTTCTTCGACATCTTGATATGTATCAACACATGATACATCATCTTCTTGAACCTTGACTTGATGATGATCAACTCATCATGCCATCAAAAGTCTTCATCACCTTGGAACATGACCTATTCATCCAACTCATGGAAATGTTAGTCCCACAATGATTAACATTAATTACCAAGATATACCTGCATTAAAATGCTTCTGAACAAGTCATTTCTGACACGTGCGGTATTACCGCCGTTGATCATGCGGTCATACTACGATGCGGTAGTTCCGTCAAAAGAGCATGGGTACTACCGCTCTTCCAGGGGAGCAAACATGCTCTAAAAGGTGTCTCTCTGTAAAAAACGTATCGCTCTTTGATCGGTCCAACCGGGTTGCAGCAGTTCCGCACAATGAGCTCCAGTCATATCGTTGTGCGGTAGTTTCGTCAAATAAACTCCGGTACTAACGCCTTCCAAGTCCGACCTGACCAGGTCATATGATTGGTCGAGACGTTCGGACAGTCCGAACTTTCAACCGAGTTGTAATACTAGAACCATTTGGAGTTTAAGTATTACGAGTTAAATACCTTAGGTCCTCACAACCTTACATTGCTCTGTTAAGTTGAAAAATTGTTTTCCCCTCTTCTTTTTCCAAAGGATACTTGTTATCGTTTAATTTGGGTTTTGGGGAACCAATGAGAGTTGTAAAATTTCTGTGTGGCTGTCTTTTGGAGAAGTTAGAAGCTGTTGGAGTTGAAAATTTTAGCTTAGAGCTTGGATGCAAGATCTGGACAGCAAGCACCAGTTTTTGGACTGCAAGCTCTTAGTAAATTGATAGGGCTGAAAATGAGAGGATAACTTAACTAAAACTCATCGAAATAAAAAGGGTATGATGTGATATTAGTTGGCTGTGTACAACACACCCTTAGATGCTTTTTACCTTGTCCAGTAGGTTGTTAGAACTTGAGTTGTGTTATGAAATTTTCTTCCTAACCGATTGCTCGTTCTTTCAATACGAGTTAGTCGTACTGGGAAGTTGATCTTGCGTCTGGAGGTCTCGTGCTGTTTTGTGGGCCTATTTTTGAGCCTTTGGGGTTCATTTTTTTATAGATAATATTGCTTTGGAGTTGGGATAATATCTCTTTGCCTTAGTCGATTGCTTCTCTACCGCTTTCCTTTCGTTTATTTCAAGTTGGTTCTTGCGTTTTGAAGTTTAAAATCTCTAAAGTAAATTAAAGACCTTACCCCTGTTATTTTCCCCTACCTTGTGCTTTTCCCTCTCACCTCTTTAATGGAAGTCGTTGGTTGGTTAAAGGATTGATAGCAGAATCGGTAAAGAGAAGAGTATTATTAGGTAACCGCTATTTTATCTTTGATCGTATTCTCCTTGTTAGGTTGCTGATTGGTGGTTTAGCTTGGTCAAAGTGATGTTTGATAATTGAGAAATTGGATTATTACCCTTGGTCATTGAATATGATCTTAGAAGGATTAATTAGATAGTTGAACCATGAGATATTAGCCTTTGTGGGATCTTTTATAGATTGTCGTGAGGTATAAGCTTGCCTGCAGGTGATGTTAGATTTATATCGGAAGAATATGTAGGTATAACTCATAGGACACATGTAGTGGGTCGAATTAATAACCTTGTGGATTCACTTGGGAATTTAGATTTTGATATGCCTTAGTTGACAATCAATAAGCACTACTACAAAACAGGCCATACCAGACACCTCATCACATACGGTTCCAAAGGAGCCGTCTGTGTTGAACTTATACAGACGGTTCCCTTTGGAACCGTCTGTGATAGTGTCTCATCACATACGGTTCTTATTACCAACCGTCTGTGATACTTCACAGACGGTTTATAATAAGAACCGTCTGTGATAGTGCCTCATCACAGATGGCTCCTTATACCAACCGTCTGTGAAGTATTACAGACGGTTGGAAGAAGGAGCCGTCTGTGATGAGGACACCTCATCACGCATTTGTTAGTATAACGAACCGTCTATGATACTTCCTGCAGCGGTTCGTGATACCAACCGTCGCTGTGTGTATCTCATCAAAGACGGTTGGGATTAACAACCGTCTGTGATTTTGATTTTACCATGGCTTTAAATTTTCCTTACTCTCTGATTTTACCATGGCTTCAAATTTTTCTTACTCTCTGATTTTACCATGGCTTAGAATTTTCCTTACTCTCTAATTTTACCATGACTTCAAAATTTTCTTACTCTCTGATTTTACCATAGTTTAGAATTTTACTCTCTGATTTTACCATGGCTTAGAATTTTCCTTACTCTCTAATTTTACTATGGTAAAATTTGAAAGCCATGGTAAAATTTGAAAGCCATGGTAAAATCAGAGAATTCTAAGCCATGGTAAAATCAGTCTAAGCCATGGTAAAATTTGAAAGCCATGGTGGTAAAATCAGTCTAAGCCATGGTAAAATTTGAAAGCCATGGTAAAATCAGAGAATTCTAAACTATGGTAAAATCAGTCTAAGCCATGGTAAAAATTGAAAGCCATGGTGGTAAAATCAGTCTAAGCCATGGTAAAATTTGAAAGCCATGGTAAAATCAGAGAGTAAGAAAAATTCTAAGCCATGGTAAAATTAGAGAGTAAGAAAAATTCTAAGCCATGGTAAAATTAGAGAGTAAGGAAATTTCTAAGCCATAGTAAAATTAGAGAGTAAGGAAAATTCTAAGCCATAGTAAAATCCAAATCACAGACGGCTCTTAATACCAACCGTCTGTGATGTGGTACTATCGCTGAGCAGTTCGTATTAGAACCGCTGCGTGATGAGTTACTATCCTGCACGGTTCGTGATCTGAACCGTCTGCGTGATTTGTCATCACGAGCGGTTTTTGTATGAAACGTGCTCGTGATTCGCAACACGGAATTTGAAAATTTTGAACGCATGCGCGGAGGCAAAATATGTCCTATATATTATGGCCGACCTCCTATGGACGCTTCGATCTCGCACTCCCAGATCCGATCCTCCTCCGGCTCGGTCCTCCCTTGCTCCGGTGGTAGCTGCTCCTCCAGTCCTCCGTAGCTCCTCGGCCCCCGCTACACCTCCGTGCTCCGGTCCTCCCTTGCTCCATGATCCCCAACCTTCGACGTGGTCTTCCTCCCCAACACCGAGAGTCGACGCCGACACCAACACCGACCTCCTCTAGTCCTCCTCCTGACGCCGACGCGAGTTCCTCCAGTCCTCCTCCGACGATGTCTCTAGTATATGAGGTTCTGCTGGTACTTTTGTATATGAGGTTCTATTAGATTCAGATCCAGATTTGTATGTATGAGCTTGTGGTACTTGTGTTAGATTCATATTTAGATTTACATTAGATTCTCCTTGATTCTACTTCATTGGTACTTGTATATGACCGAGTGTATGCATGTATCCATGAATCCATAGCTTGAGAAATTTATTGGGAGGTTTAGGAGTTGGGAATCCATGTATGTGTATCAATGAATCCATGTTTGGGAGGTTTGAAATGGCGGTGTATGTGTATGAGTGTATCCATGAAATGGCAATTTTTTTGCAATAAAAAACCTATCACAGACGGTTGGAACAAGAGCGTGCAGAAAAACTATCACAGACGGTTGAACAAGAACCGCTCGTGATAATCAATTATCACGAGCGGTTCTTGTTCCAACCGTGCAGAAAGCTGTTTTCACGACGGCTCTTGTTCAACCGTCTGTGATAGCTTTATCACTGACGGCTCAAAAACCGTGCGTGATAACCGCTATTATCACAGACGTACTTTTACGCACGGTTGGAAACCGTCGTGATGACAAGATTCAACCGCTCGTGATGAGGCTTTCTGTAGTAGTGAAGATTGTTACTCAGGTTTTGGTCTATTGTGATAGATTTTGAAATTGAAACTATGATGATAATGTAAGTTTTGATAGATACTTGTGTTGATAAGTGGAGTTTGTGGAATTGTAATTAGGTATATAACCGGCTCAAAATACTTTCAGAGATGAGGAATGATGAGGTGATTGAACAGTCGTATAGTATATGACTATGAGGATTGAATAGGTGATCTATCTTTGTGGGAATAATTATCCCAGGGATGGTATACTGGGATCAATTGGGGATAATTTATTGTGACAGTTGGATTTAAGTGCTGCTTGGGGATTAATGGATCTTTGGAAGCCATCGAATTAAAATTATTGAATTAGACTGAGATAATTTTGAGGATGACTTGATCTGGACGGGATTAATAATTCAGATTGTTTGGATTATAATTCAAGTGCAAGTTCACCTTGGATGGATGATCTCCTTGATGGTTTAAATTCACCAGAATAGTGTTGACTGTGAATAGAAGATATATATGTTTCAATCCAAGTGATTATTATTGATTTTGATGATGGATTAGATCCTACAGTGGGGACGAGTGGATTGGTCCTTAAAAGCTTGTTTGGAAGTATTTGATGGATATTGCAAGTGGATCCTACATAAAGGTACCCTCTCTTAAGAATTAAAATTGTCAAGAGGAAACTTGCGAGAAACAACAAATAAGTGATTAATGGTTGATAATATATCTCCATGGGTGGATTATGGGCAGTAAAATACATGACCTTTAATGCTCACAGTTGGAAGTTATGGGAGATGACTAAACCAAAAATTATTGGGTCAGTAGTGGTCTTGATTGGAGATCAAGCGATTAGTTTTGGGAAGAATTTTGGATTTTGACGCAGCAACTAAGTCTTTCCTACCCGCCTTTCTGTTCCTAGTGAATAGAATCTCGGGACGAGATTCTTGTAAAGGGGGGTAGGTTTGTCACATCACAAATTTTGGGTTGTGTTTCAAATGTAAGAAAATGAGGAAAATTTAAAACTTTTGTTGCATCTTGTTGTTTTTAAATTTTCTGGAACCTTTTCAAAGGATTTCTTGAAATCAAAAAACTTAATATTTCAATTGTTTTGAAGCATAGTCCTTTTAAAAACTTTTAAAACAAATCTTGGGATCATCCTTCTGGCCTCTATGAAAAATTTCAAAATTTTTAGAAATTATTTGCTATTTCAAATGGCTAGTCAAACCTTTCCAATCCTTGGTCAAACCCTAGATCAGAACTTTGAAGATTTTCAAGAGAAAAATGCTTTGCATAAAAACCTTTGGAAATTTTACACAAGGTCAGTCCTTGAGTCTGAACTCTCCTATAAAAATTTCAGAATTTTTGGAGTTAGTTTGCTATCTTTAAAAATCCCTCCAAGTCTCAGCTTAATTCAAGCCCTAAGTCAACTCTGGTCGGGTTTGAGTCAAACCCAAGCCTAAACTCACCTCTTGGTTGAACCTGACCCCATCCTCGCGCTGGTTTGCCCATTCCAAAATGCGCAGCCCATCTGAGCCGCTGGATCTCCATCCTACCGCTCTCCTTCCTTGAAATATTTGGACCACCTCCTGTGTTTTTGCAAAGACCACCCTTGGTCTCGACCACCTTGTGTCTTTTTGTAAAGACTACCTCTTGGTCGTTTTGCAAAAGACCACCCTCAACAGATCTAAGCCGTTTATGACCACTTCCAAGTGATATGAGCCATTCGTTCTAATCCAACCGTAGAGGAGTTTGGGTCCGTGTCTGTTGACTTGACTCAACCCACACGTGTGTTTTTTGACCCGAGCCACTTTGGCTTTCTCTCTCTGACTGGTGGGCCCTCACCTTACCTGTTCTTCCCCCTTCCTCGTGCATGAGCGCCATGGCAGAGGAGGAGCAGAGCCTCGTCACTTCCTTGAGTCCTTTAAATGGCTCTTTGCCGCAGAGCATTAAATGCGGGGCAGCTTTTGTGAGACCCCGAGGTATTTAGCTTATAATGCTTAGCCATCCACTTGACTCTAGCATCACAAACAAAATATCCCGCGCCTCGGTGTATTATGTACCTCCCAGGAGTGGTACACATACACCATCACAAACATCAATATCAATCCATACACAAGTGATTACAATATCAAAACTTCATAATATACAACATATTGAACTTACAAGGTTCAGTTTCATACAAAAGGGTCGACCGGCCAAATAACAAGATAAAAATCAAGTACGCAGCGGAAAATAGTAAATTAACTGAATTAAAATCATGAATTCACCATATAGGAAGACCCAATGGCTTGCAATAACCCACAGGGCAACCGACTGGGTTGAAGACATAGCAAATTGACGTTTCTGCGCAATCATTCCTTACCCAATTCGATCTCAACACCTGCTGTCCAGATTAGTAAATGCAAGAAAACAGTGAGTACACGAATGTACTCGCAAGACTTACGAGTAACAAACCTAGTTATTACTACATGCAGGCTTTAATCAAAGGAGAAGGCTGAAGGTTCATTTTCAGCGTAAAGCAGATTTTATTTGCAATAGATAATATGTTGAAGGCAATTTTGACAATCTGAATTTTATTTGCATAAATAACAGTGAGACAATAAGTAATAACATAAAGACAACCTGGAGATGACTAACCCAATAGCCATCACAACAATAGCACGAATTACCCATTCGTACCACCCATGTCAAGTTTTAATTAAAAGGTTGTAGTCTAGTTCTCACGGGGGGTATCCGAGCGTGTCCATAACCTAGGACGAGGCTATTCGAATAGTTCAAAAACCCTGTAGGGGTGTACCAATGTACCCACACTTCAGACCGCCTTTCCACCAGCCACGGTTAGCATACTTCCTTTGGTATGCAGGCACGACTAAGTCTAACAAAACGTTTTCCAATGGAAAATGCTAATCAAGAGCTGCACGTATGGGGGTTAACCCTTAGTGATCTGTTGAGGAAATATGGATCACAAGGACCCATACGTGGAGTAGGAGACACCGGCCTTGGCGGGTGCTTCCCTCCCCACAAACATGTCCATGTTGCATATATTCCATATGCAACCCACCACGCGACTCATTAATTAACACCCCCCAAAGTACTTAGTCAAGAGAGGTCCCATACCCTCTATTGTGGTTAGCACGCAAAAATGCTCAGTACGGTGGCGCAAGTAACTCGGTCCTTAAATGACTCGGGCACCATTCCAGTCACACCCAAAAGCACATCATCTTACCATTGTGCCCAAGTCCAAATCATTTTATTTTCAGTTTTTAGTTTTCACAAATAAACATAGCACAACTGCTAAATCATAAAGATCATAATAAGTTTGTATGATCAAGGTTATCGACAAGTCGATAACCGCCCAATTCTACCGGTAACTAAGCATTGCTAAGCATCATATCGTAAAGGCAATAAAAAGACCATAAATAATTCACCGGGCTCTAGTTCACCAGTGAGAATAATAACCTATGGCAGTAGCGGGGGTGAACAATCTCAAGGCAACAATGCAATAGGCTTATCTACCTCTAATCGATAAGGTTAATCTTGACACAAAGAAGCATGCATACTTAGGTTTTGCAAACAAGATATTAGACTTTAAAAGTAATAGGAGCGATATGATCAAATGATGTTACATCTGCTTGCCTTTGCTTGCTAGTGCTCTGGACATTCTCGAGATCATTTCGTTGCACTCCCGAATCATCGCCATCTAACGAAAAGAATCAACAAGGCAAAAACATCGAATAAACTCCAGAATTCAAAAAGTATCCAATTTAGGAACTAACACAAAAGATAGATAATGATTCTAGATAATTTAGAAACAAAAATTATTGGATTGGGAGTTGATTTGAATTAGTTGTGAATTTTTTAAGTTAAGATTAGGGCATTAGGTCTACTTGTCATTTACTAACCACAAATTCAATTCTTGACTCAAGGTTCATTGTTACTCTTATGGATTAGATGCTAAATGCTAATAATTCATATTTTCTAATCAATATGCTTAGGAACAAGGATTAACTCTATCTCACTGAATTAGTCATGCTATTAGCCTTTCGACACTTTTGATTTCTCAGATTACTGCTTACAACAACATGCTTGTTCTGAAATGATTGCTATCAAATTAACCTCCTTTAAATTCAATCCTTAGATTTGCTAGCTCACTAGAGTTACCCAATTGGTATTCACAAAGTTTTGCTAGCAAACGACATAAGGTTTTGCAAGATTCCACAACCAAACAATTTCTTCTACTAAACACCTTTGCTGCTCAAAAGGATGTCTAAAGGTTTTCACTGTTCTGACAACTAAGCTTCTCCTAATATAATTACTCAAATCGGTTTTTAGTTTAGTTAGATGCTGAAAGGTAAAAGCCCAAATGACTAATCAATTCACTAACCTCCCCAACTACTGCAATAAATAAGCCATTATCCTATTGACACAACACTGACATTCTTCAGAAAGGTTTAGCTATTTTTAGGTGTTGCTAACTCACCTCCTTACTAACCCAAAGTTTGCTAATTACCTTTTGGGGTGGCATACTATTAGCTACTAGGCTTACTAGTTCTTGCATTTGGCCTTTTATCACCTTTACTGCTTTTCATCTTCTGACAATTTCTGAAACTATACATATAGTGTTCTCATAACCTACAACATCACAACTTCTAAACCAAGGTGCTACTTCAACAGACTCCAGCTTTCAGATTAGCTATTTCACTAGGGTGGCTCAATTGGCAAAACAATTTTTCCTAACCATCTTCCCTTCTCTGATCAATACTTCCTCCAAAAAGAGTTGATTGTTTTATGTTAACAATTCAGATTTGTTAGATACTACAAACTGACTAATTGATTTTAAGATAATTTCTAACTACTATAGTAACAAGATTATTAGCTTAAATGACGAATCTGATTGTCATCAGATTTCAATTCATACACCTACAAAAGTAAGATCTTCAGCACTAAAGTGCTAAGGATTGAACTTCTTTAAACTCAACTTCAAATTCGCTAACTCTGTGTTGGTTTCTAAAAGTTCCCTTTTTAAAGCTGATTTTTCAAATTTGATAGCTTCTGTTAAATAGTTGTCCAAAGCCTAATTGAACTGAGATAAACTCCTACTACTACATTGACAAAGTTATCCCAACACTTCTAACTACTATATTAACAAAGTCATCAACCTATTGACATACTGAATATAGATTACAGTGCACAAACTTACAACAGCAAGATTTTCTGAACTAAAATGTGATTAACTCCACTTCCTTAAAACTCAAACTTCTAACCTGTTAACTCAAAGGATTGATTCATTTGACACTTTCAAAATTTTATGACAGTGACTTTTGCAAAAGAGTTTCACTGACAAAACAGCCCTTTACAACACTCTCTCCTCTCTGGACTCCAGTTCAACCAAAGATTGCTATTTTGACCACTAAAGTTTCCACTGTTTTAATTATCCATTTGCCAAATATGGTTAAGTGATTCCATTAGCCATTCAAAAGATTTAACTGCAATTGTATTAGGGATTAAGTACATTGTTCGTCCCTCAACTTTTGCCCTAGTTTAAAGTTCATCCCTGAATTGTAATAACGGATAAAACATGTCCTCCAAGTATCAATACCATGCAAAAACCGTCCTTTATCCCTATTTGAGAGTGGTTTCATGCCACATGTTAGTATCGTGAGCAAGCCACGTGGGTCAAACACCGGTCAAAACCGCTTTAAAACAGACGAAGGGGTATCTTTTGCGCGGTATTGATAGTTCGAGGATGTGTTTTATCTGGTATTACAATTTAAGGACAAAAATTAAATTAGGGCAAGAGTTGAGGGACAAACAATGTACTTAATCCTTGTATTAGTGCTCCTACAAGCAGAGTGTGGAAGATTTCAGATACAAAGAACAGAAGGCAGAACAGGGAGCTGGGAGGCCGAGCTGCGGGTGACGTTCATCGCCGGCGGTCGGAGTAGCGGTGAGGTGCAGGTGATTTCAAAAATGGGTTGAGAGAGACTCGAGGATGCTAGGGGTGGCTCGGGGTGGCCGGAGAGGCACTGTGGCGGTGCGGGCAAGGCGAGTGGCGGCCGGCCGTGGGGTGGAAAGGGGCGCCGGCGCCGGAGGGGAAGGGGGTGGAAACTAGGGCGCGCATGGGCACCAGTGGGTTACCTGGAGCCGGCTGGGGTGGTCGGCGAAGACGGGGAGGCACTGGAGCGTGCTGGCCACGGTGACGATGGTCGGCGCGGGGTGGTCCTCGACGGCGGTGACCTGGAGTGAACGAGAGAGCAAGTGAGTGGTCGGGGAAGGTATAGGGGTATCTAAAGATGCTCACAAAGGGAGGAATCGAGCTCGGGCTCATTGGAGAAGAGGCGGTGGCGGAGGAAGCGGATTCGGTCGGACCCGAAGAAGACGGCGGATGCACAGCCCCACGGTTGATGGATCCCAAAATTGGTGGAGGGGATTAGCTCCTGGTGATGGATGGCGCGCCATAACGCAGTCGGGGGCAGCCGGAGACCACTGGAGTGGCCGGAGAACTTGGAGGCGGTGTGGCGGCTCTGCTCTTGGCGTTCGAAGCTTGGGCCGAATGGGGCTCGAGTGTGAGGACCCCCGGTTATTGGAAATGTTACTAATTAAATTCATACTGTAGCACAATTATTAATGAAGGAACAGTACTGCCCCTTTATTAAAAACCATGCCAAAGATATGAATTTAACAAGTGACAGATCTAGTAAACAGGATTCCCGGATATATATGATTCTCAATGGTTCCCAGGATCAACGACCATTGCATATATATCCTTCATCAACATTGCATCAAACACATACAAGTCATACATTGATATATTTAAACATAAGGTTTGATATATTTAAACATAAGGTTACATCATTCTGTTAATACTACCATATTAAGTGACTTGGTCACTTTAACAGTATACAGCGGAAGCAAAATAAACGGAAAATGTCCACCAATGGCCTCATCCACCCGCAGGCAATTGCGTGGAGGAAAGAAGTAGCGTTACTCGTTAGCGTCACCCTGATCGGCGCTAACGGGTACTTCATAGAGAAAACCATCCTCACCTGCAACAATAGGTGGTAGCACCTTGAGTACGGAAGGTACTCAGCAAGTCTTACACAAACTAATAAAAGAAAGTGGTTATTAGAGCCTAATCAAAGGAGTAGAGTTGTTACATGCATAAGGTTGCAACAGGAAGGTGTAAAGGTTCAACTTTGCATAAAGCAATACATCTTAACCTACAAAGGCTAACTTTTGATAAAGCAATTTAATAAATCAAAGATTTCTTACAACAGTAAGTAAACAACATAAAAGTAAGCAATACAGTGCATGATTCCCTCATGCAAACCGAAAATAAACCGAAACCACATTTTGGAAATCAAAATTTCTATACAGGTGATATCAGTTCAAGTTATCGTCCATGACCGTGGACACGGCTATTCGAACAGTTTATACCCTGCAGGTGTACATCTTTACCCACATGACTTAGCTAGCCCGTTGCCTTCGGATGCCTCCGAATGATGACATACTTCCTTTGGTATGCCGACCGGGGAAACTAAGATTTGGTATTTTTCAACAAGCCAACACTATTGAGTTGGACCCCCATGTGTGAACTGATCCCACTAGTGTAGGCTATACCACCTACTAACCACGGGGCACACATGTTGTGTCGAGAATGCCGATCCAAACAATTTAAAGCGAATTGGGTTCCCTACCCATAGTAGAATGCTATCGGCACCATTAAGGTATCGTATATGCGACGAGGCACATATACGCCTCACCTCCTAAGAACATCCGACTTGACATACAAAGCTCACATGGCATAAAACGCAGTCCTCGGACCAAAGCATCTATGCCATACAAGGTCAATACACATATTCTTACTCTCCTGTTTCCAACTCAATAGTCTCAACATTTTACTTAACCAAACAGCGCCCATACACTGCATGTGGAAGTACGTGGGGGACTTGAACTGAATAGTCAGAGTTCGGTCCTTAATTAACCCGGACAAGTCCACCACAAAACCCAATCTCGTGCACAAAAGCACCATCACTAGCTTCCTCTTGTCCAGATCAATTTGAATTGCAAATACAAGACTGATTTGAAGGAACTGGACCAAGAGTTTAAAATAACAATAGTTCAGTTGTGATTCCCATGTTTGACAAGATATGCTTGTCAAACTCTAAAATCTCTAGACTGCATGTCTAAGCCAAATCTGAAAATAGACCATATAGTATACAGTACTACACTAGAGTTGAGTGTATGGTCATAATTAAGGTAATCCACCATGTCAGGTTATAGCTAGCTATTACAAGTCACATTTTGTATTTTCAGAAAAATAGCATGCACAGATATCACTGGATTTGTAAAAGCTATTGTACAAAATCCGGGTTCAATATGGTGCAAAGAGGATGCTTGCCTTGATAGTAATAGACTTCTGTTGCAGGCTCAGGTTGTTCAGAAGTATATTCAAAAGCTTCAGTAGAACCAGATTCTAAAAGAAGCAATAAAACCCAATAAATACCAAAAACGACAACTAGTATAAATTATCGGAAATTGCATGATCAATAAAGAAATGCATGATTAACAGCATGCTTAGGCCATAACTACCCATAATAGTGATAATAACACATAATATAGCTCACTGTTTTCAAAAGACAGAAACTAGAGTTTATTGCAAAGTCCCAGTTTTCAGATTTGAAAAGAGCTGAAAACAGGACAGATTGCAAAGTTTCGGAAAAAGAAGTATAGATCATGCAAAAGTTCATAAATGAACCTTAGCATGATCTTTTAGGATAATTAATATCCCAAACCAACCTTAGTCTAACCCTAACTAGTTAGATTACAAAAGCTAAAGCAAAAACCTATTTTGTCGGTTGAGCCGACAAAAGAACAGAGACATATTTCAGCTAAGAGTCAAAATAGATAATGACAAGAATGGAAAGATCAACTTGTCATGCTGCTAGGGTTTAGTCAAAACCTAAATAAGATGATAAGTTGACAGGAAGAACCCTAGGTCTTGAAAATGACATGAAAAACCGAAAAGGTATAATATCAACTTTTCAGTTTAAAGCCAGTTGAAGCTACTGATGCTTAAAAGAATGATTCACAGGAGCTTCTTAAGTTCTTAAGATGCTCAAGATGTCGAAACTAGGGTTTTTGGCTTACCAGTATGGAAAGATACCAAAAACTCAGAAAACCGATGATGATGGACAGGGAAACAAACTCTGGATTTGACCTACAAAAGATAACCAATCTTTATTGTAAGTAAAGCCAGTGCTTAAGGATGGATAAGCAAAGGATAGGAGCAAGAACTCCACCACGGCAAGGAAGAAAATGAGCTTGATGGTCAACAATGGTCGACTCAAAACTAGGGTTTATATATGTGGGAGTTGAGCTACAGGATAATTGGGAAAAGTCTAGAGCTTGATGAGGTGTCCATTTAGGGCTAATTATCCCAAAAATTAGTTGCAAAAACTTTGGGATAATTCCTCTCCTCTGATTTCCAGAGAAGACTGCGCACAGAGAGAGAGGGAAGAAGATAAGAGCCAACTGACATGTGGGCCCCATTGTCATCCTCAGCCGCGCGCACCTCAGAAAGGCTCAAACAAATGTCAGCCGTCCGATTGGAAATGGGCGGCTACGATAAATAGAGAGATTAAATGATTTGAATCGGTATCATTTAATATGGACCGCACGATCAAGATCGATCGAACGAGATTAAAACGAAATCCCGATGGTGCTGCGGGGCTCCGCTTTCAAAGAGAGACGTTGGATTGAAATCCAACGATCAATTAAAAGATATACACGTCACCCTTTTAGATGCGATGGCTCAACACCGTTGGATTTGATTTCTACGGTCAGGATGTAAAAATGGAACCGGATGGTCCGATTGCATACACCGCTCTGGGCCACCCGATCGAAATCCAACGATCCACCGATTTTGGGCTTTAAAGGCCCACGGTCAAAAAGGTGTGCCGTAGGATTGAAATCCAAAGGCCCGCATAAATGCGCGCCTCTGATTTCAAATAGGAATAAGCGACACCGCTAGATCAAGGATGGACGGCCACGATTGTGCGGGGATCCGGAGTCGTCCGAATGCATACACTAATCTGGGCCACACGATGAAGATCCAATGGTCCAGAGGAGTGCGGGCTTTATAACACGCGGGAAAAAGGGAAAAGCCGTAGGATTTGAATCTAACGGCTGAGATAAAAGCGCGCCTTTAAGTTTAAAACGAAAAGGGCGTCACGGTTGGATTAGAAACGAACGGTGGAGATTGAATAAGGATCCGGAGTTGTCCGGTTGCATACACCGATCTCGCGCGTTAGATCAAGATCCAACGGCGGAGATTAAAATGCGTACGTGGACAGCTCGTGGAGTGTTATAGCTTCGCCCGTTCGATTGAAGATCAACGGCTCGTATCACGCGTGGGGTTCGGGCTCGCAACGTGATGTGAGCCGTTCACACTGATTTGGTTGGACCAAGGCACATGGTTGAATCGCTACGATTACTAGGTTTGGATCTAGACGGTTTAGTTGACTAGACCCATTCAAATACTTAAAAGGTTTGATAGGACTTTAAAAATAGCAAATAAATTTATAAAATCATGAAATTTTTACTGTAAGCTACTGGGATGATATATTTCCCAGATAAATTTTATAAACCACATTTTCACTTTGTAAAATACATAAATATTTGTTTCAGGCCGAAAATGTTTATTTAAATACAATAAATTTTTCTTTAAGCCCAAATAATTTCTAAAAATGCAACAAAAATATTTTTAGCCAAGATAATTTATCTAGGCTTTAATAAAAATACTTCCCAGTCATAATACAAGTTTTATCTTGTATTCCTTTAAATATTCTAAATAAGTCTTTGGACTTTGGCTAAAAGGAAGGTTTTATTTGGTGACAGCAACTCCCAACTAAGATTAAGAACAGTAATGATATGAACAGTAGCCCATTACTGTTCATAATGCAGATTATCACTGTTGATAAAATTGGGGCTGTTACATCGAGGAGGAGAGGAAAAGGAGGTCAGGCGAACTCAAGGCGACCCTTAAATAGGCGGAATGGGTGGTGGACTCGATGGTGGCAGCGATGGCATCGTCGGCCGGATGCGACAGCGACATGGGCGACGTTCGGTTGAGTGCGACTGGAGCAGTTGCGTGGCGCGCATGCGGTTCGGCTGTTGGCGTCGTGGCGGGAGTGGCCCAGCACCGGAATGGGGAAGGGCAAGACCGTGGGCGGTTGGCCAAAACCGTGGGCGAGGTTGGTGCACGAGCGTGGAGGTGCGGCCGCATGGACATGGCCGAGCGTGGAGTTTGCTGCGGTGGAGAAGATGGGTTGACGACGGGGACCCACAGGTAAGTGAGAGGGGGAGGGTGGCTCGGGCGAGCTGGTTCGGTCAGACCCGGGTGGCGAAGGGGTCTGGTCGGAGGAACAGTAGGTGAGTTAGAATTAGGTTTTCTGGTTTTTGTAAAAAGGTTGAGGTGTTTAGGTAATTTTTAGACTTAGTTTATGAGCTCCTAAAAATCCTAAAATTTTTATGGAAGATTCTTGACATTGCCTAGTTTATTATGTAATTTTTCTAGAGTTTTGCATGTAACAAACGTTTCTCTATAATTGTTTGAAGTTTCAAATTTTAAGTATTTGACTTTTAATTTACAAGTTTGACTGATTGCTTAAAAATAGTAATCTAATCCCAAAATTTATGCAATTTTGCAGGTGAATTTCTTAGCTATTCCAGAACCTAGGATAAGTATTTCCAGGAATTGTGTCCAAGTTTAGTTTGTATTTTAAATTCAAACCCAATTTGAATAAGCAAATAAACAAGGAACCAAATAATCTTAAAAAATTTCAGGAAATCCAAACAAGCATATGAGAAGAGATAGATTCTAACTGAAATATTCCCACATTGGAAAATTTTTAGTTTTGCTTAAGTTTCACTTTGAGCCTTTGAATGGAAGGAGTAAATGATTCTAGGTTTTAAAATCCTAGTCTTCGAAAATCAAGGATTTTCAACATAAGGTTTACAACCAAAAAGTTTTAAAAGTCCAAAATTTCACAAATACACATTAGATGCTTAACTAATCTGACTTAAGGATTTTGGGTTGTTACAGCTTTCGCCCCCAAAGTTCTTGTCTTACCTGCTCCCATCGCACTCAGCCATCCATGACAGGGCCATGAACCAAGAGCACGGTGAACCCTTGTTTTGCTTGTTCCTTGCTCTCCCGGCTATATAAAGCCCCCGAGCTCCTACTTAGTTCATTTTCAGCATCACCTTAGCTTCTCTTAGCTTCCTCCTTGATCTTTGAGCTCAAAACCCAGAAAGTCCTCAAATCACCATTAACGGCCGATTGAGCTCCATCTTCGTCGTCGGCGCTCCAGTGGTTTTCTTGACCATTATTTCACGTTCTTTTGCACCCTTCTTCATCTTAACGTTATCGCCTAACTCAATTTTGGTTGTATTCTCCGAAATCATCAAAGTTGGGTTTGGTCCCTTTTCGGCCGAAGTTTACCCCCCCCCCTTTTCCTCCTCAACTCCGGTAAGAACTGTTACTTTTCAATTCCTTACTTTTGGGCCATCTCTAGGCCGTGTTAAAGCTAACTCTACCACTCTCCATTTTTCGTGTGCGCAACGCTTGTTTTAATCGCGGACCGTTTGTTCCCAGATCTATGTGTGGATATCATGGGGATATGCTCATGATCTTAGGATGATGTGACAATTGGCAATGACGTTGAAGGTTTGCGAAAACACGAGTTTTCGGCAAAGTCCAGTTTCTGTCAGGTCTCAGGCGGTCTGACCGGCCATGGTGGCGATCGGTCCTCTCTCGTCTTGGGCATGTTTCTTTGGTGAGCGGTGGCGGTCCGACCGCCGGGAGGCGGTCGATCGGCGGTGTGGCGATCGACCGGCTCCTGAACACGTCGACCGGCCATTAAGTGAAGTTTGGATTTTGGAGCTGGGCCAAAAATAGAGGGTGTAGGCAAGGGAGGAGGTTCTACTACTCTTGGTCCCATAATTTTTGGAGTCTCCAGACAAAAGTTCTATTCATTTGAAATTTCCAGAGAGGTTGCGGATTTCAGAGTTGAAATTTTGGCTAAGTCCCTGGGGAGCGGTCAGACCGGCCATTGGTTGGCGGTCAAACCGGAAGGGGCGGTCAGACCGGCCAAGGGTGGCGGTCTGACCGGTTTTCACTTAAGACGTTGGCCCGTGTGGTGACGATGGTTGCTTGTTAGGTCAAGTTCATGGGTTTCATTGCATTTGTGTTGCATGATGCATGTTTTGACTAACGTGGGTCAAGTTGTGAAGAACTTGTTCCCGGTTTCGATTTGTTTGTCTATTGTTGTGCAGGTTGCTTGGTGGTCAACGACGGTCAACAGCGAGGATGATCGGGACTAGGCTTGGAGAGCTGAGGTTCAGAAAGATCGACGATGCCGGGTGAAGTCATTGGAATCAAGCATGGTACAAGATGGAGAAAGGTGACCGAACGGGCAGTTCGGTGCGACTGGTTGGATCAAGCGGCGCGGGGATCGGTGCAAGTGCCATGGTGGTTTCGGTGGGGCCGGATGGGAGAGACTTGCCGACATGATGAGGCCGTTGGATCAACCTACACGTGGCGAACAGCGAGTGCCGCACAATCTGGACTCGGTCTTCGGAGAAGGACCGAGAAGGGGTATTTTGGTAATCTTACCAAATACCGCCTTGGTGACCTTTTGCTAACCCGCGACGCAAGGCGGTGCGTGGAGAAGCGGATTAGGTCAAGAGGAGATGAAGACGGCGCTTTAAAATGCGTGCGTGTGTGACCCGTTTGTTTTGGGCCTTAACGGGAGCCCATTTGGGAAACTCTTCTAGAAGGTCTAGGCCTCCACTATAAATAGAGGGGGGAGGTGGCTGCACCCCCTAACCCTTTCATTACTTGAAAACCTTAGTTTTTGCTTGTGTGCTTAGGGAGTTGATAGTTGGAGGTTAGGGTTCTAGAGAGTTGGATTTGATTTCGTGCTCATGTATTGAGTCTTTGTCCTCCATTGATGTAGTGGCTGTAAACCAATACCATATCAAATCAATCCAAAGAAAGTTCTCTCAAAGATGAGTTCATTTGCTTTCTTTCTCTCTATTTGGTGATTTTGAGTCTTTCTTTGATCCATGAGTTTTGGTTGGTTTCTTGCTATGATCTAACTTGCTGCAACATGTGGGAACCCATCTAGGGTCATCTTGGTCATCAATCACCCACGAGCAAGTTTCTAGATCATATTTCGTTCTTGACTCGGTTTTGACCCACCTTCACTCAAGCGGGAAAAGGTCTGAACTTTGGCAAGGATCTTCACGATCGTTGCTTGGAATAGGTTCCCGACATCCTTAGGAAGGTGTGTGTCAAGTTTCACGAATTTTGGGCGCACGAATCAAAAGTTAGATCAATTTGCGTTTTGGTTTTGGTGATTTCACTATTCATTGGCACGGAGTCCGATCCATGTATTGAGAGGTCGACCGATTTCCAAAGTCGACCGATTTCTAGTTGGAGGTCGGACAGCCCAACTCATTTAGGTTTTGAGTTTTTATGTTTTTGAAGATTTTGCTTGGGGTTTTGATTGGATTCAATACAAGTCTTCCAGTGCATGATTGATTGATCTTCATAGCTTTCATAGCTATTGGAGTGAGATTCGTATTGAATTCAATTAGGGAGAAAAAGAGATCGTGCTCCTATTCACCCCCCCTCTAGTCGCCTTTTCGGTCCAACACTATGTCTTAGATCTCTTTGAACGATTCAGATCACCCCCTGGTCTTTTACTAGGACCACCCCCTTAGACCACCTTCAGGACCTTCCCTTTTGGAGATCCCAACCGTTAAGACCTCCTCCTATGAGATCTTAGCCGTCAAGACCTCCCGCCGCCTAGATCTTGACCGTTAAGACCTACTCCAGTGACATCTTGGCCGTCTAGGACCTCCCCTCGTTTAGATCTTATCGTTCAGGACCTCCTCTGAGTAAATCTTGACCATTCAGGATCTCCCCTTGGAGATCTGAGCCGTGAGGACCTCCTCTTGGAGATCTTAAACTTTCGGACCTCCCCGGTAGACCTGGACTGTTAGATCTTGATCTAACGGTCCAGACCTCCTCGGCACGTTTAGAGTTCTAGTGTTCCAGTCCCTTTGGACCATCCATTTCAGATCAGCAGCTCAGATCGCGTGAACGTTTGGACGTCCGGATGGAACTCTCGCTGTAGCCGTTCCTTTTCAGATCAACGATCCAGATGCGCGTGGACGTTCGGACCGCCGAACATCTCCTCGGCTATGGACCGTTGGATCTAATCCAACGGTTGGCTCTATGGGGCGCTGTGCGCGTTTCCTTTCGGCCCTCGCGTTTGGGCCGTTCGATTCAAAATCAACGGCCCAGGTTTTTCCATTTTGGGTCAGTAATAAGTAATTTCTGAAATCTTTTATTTGTGAACTGTTAATTGTTTTAAATTTTAAAATTTCATAACTAATTCATTTTAACTCCTTTTTGAGTGATTCAAATTTTGTTATTGTCCTGTTCAACTGACTTTAATCTAAAATGGTGTATGAACCTTGTTTTGTATCAGAAATCTGTGTAGAGTTATTATCTTGTTTTAATATTGAATGGTTACTCTAAAAATTCATTAAAACTTATAAAATGCATAAGTAATTCTCTGTAACTCCCAATTGAGCAAACTAAAAAGTGTTAGGCTCCTCTGTTAATATGCTTTAGTATAGAATAGGTTTTCATTATGTCTTTGCTTTTGAAAAATACCATGCCCTAGTTTCATAACTTAGAAAAATCATAAGAAATTCATTTTAACTCCAAATGTAGTAAACTAATTTTTGCTGTTCTTAGAATGTCATTATCTCCCTACCATAAAAATTTCATGTTTAAAAACTTTTTGGAAATTTGTGTGATGAACAGTAACAGAAATCAATTAATTTGAATTTTCCAGCAGATTGAAATTGTTTAGGCTATAACTTTTGCATGCTTAGTCCAAATCGATTGATTCTTATTGCTAAATTCTTTTAAAATCATGATCTTCCTGCTGTGTAAATTTCATGGATTTTGGATAAATTTGGATTTTGAGTCTTTTTCGGTGTTCGTCGTTCTTATTGGATTTTCTCGTTCTTGCGATAGGTTCCGAAGAAATTGTTGAGTACGAGAGTGATCCCTTGCAGCAATCAAGTGATCTCCATCAAGTTAAGCAGATGTAGCATTCATTTGATCATATTGATCCCATTACTTTTAAAGTCTAATATCTTGTTTGCAAAGAATAAGTATGCATGCTTCTTTGTGTCAAAGTCAACTTTGTCGTTTGGAGGTTGCTAATCCTATTGCACTGTTTCCCTAAAATGGTTCACCCCTGCCACAAACCTAAGTTAATATTCTTACTAGTGAACTAGAGCCCGGTGAATGAGTTATGGTCTTTTAATTCTCTTTACGACATGATGCTTAGTAATGCTTAGTTATTGGTAGAATTGAGAGGTTGTCGACTTAGTCGATGACCTTGATCACACAAAACTTATTATTACTTATGTTCGGCACCTTGTGCCTTGTTTATTTGTGAAATCTAAAACTGAAAATAAAATGTTTTAGATGTGGGCATATTGGTATGATGGTGTGATCTTTTGGTGTGAATGGAATGGTGCCCGGGTCATCAAGGACCGAGTTACTTGTGTCACTAAGCCAAGCGATATTTGCGTGCTAACCACACTAGAGGGATATGGGACCCCTCTTGACTTAGTACTTTGGCGTAGGTTAGCTCCGAGTCGTAGGAGTTTGTGTAGGAGGAAAGGTGCTTTGGGGCATTGTAGATGTCTGAAGGCTCTACCCCTATAGGGTAGTTGACTTTCGGCTTTACAATGTAGCGTATGGGTTTGTATCCATACGAGCGGCTCATAGTTAATACACAATATTGGAACTATCTCGTAGGACTTAGCCGTGCCGGCATACCAAAGGAAGTGTGCTTAATCATGTGGCAAAAAAGTGATCTGAAGTGTGGGTACATTGGTACACCCCTGCAGGGTTCAAACTATTCGAATGGCCTCGTCCTAGGTTATGGACATGCTTGGTAAGGTCGTGCAAGAACTAGACTACAACTTTTTATTAAAACTTGATGTGGGTGGTACAAATGGGTAATTCGTGCTATTGTTGTGGTGGCTATTGGGTTAGTGACTTGCAGGATGTCTTATTGTTATTACTTATTGTATCGCTGTTATTTGAACAATTAAAAATAGATTGTGCAAACTGCCTTCAATCTATTATCTATTGCAAATAAATCTACTTTATGCTGAAAATGAACCTGTAGCCTTCTCCTTTGATTAAAGCCTACATGTAGTAATATCTAGGTTTGTTACTCGTAAGTCTTGCGAGTACATTTTTGTACTCATTTGCATTGCTTAATTGTTGCAGAGGAGGTTGATCCCCAAGGGGTCGAATTTTGTGAGTTTTGCTGCGGTGTGGACGACTAGCTTGGTGGCCCGGTCGGATTGCCTTGTGGGTGTATGGCAAACCGGCTGGCTCTTGTTCATAGCCATCTTATGGCATCTTGCTTCCGCTGTTCTTCTAGTTCTTTAGTTCGTTCTTGGCCGGTTGGCCTCCCTTTTGTAATAACCATTTTGTATGTCTTTTGCTTGTAAAGCTTTAGTTTGGTTGTATGGAACTTGTATGGAGTTGATGCATTGTTTTGTAAAAGGGTGTGTACACTGCAATTCTGGGAAGTATACATTTTCTTGAGGCACGAGATATTTTGTTTGTGATGCTAGAGTCAATGGAAGACTAAGCATTACGAGCTAAATACCCTGGGGTCTCACAAAGCTTGGTATCAGAGCCATACCGACCGTAGAAACCCTTAGCTTGGTCGTTTTTAGGATGTTTTGAAAAACTTAGTTTCAAAACTATCAAATGGTTTGTGAAAACTTAAGTAAGTTCTCAGATTTTACTCCTTACCTATCTTAGCTTGCTCACCTTTGTAAGATCCTAATTCTCGGCTTGTGTTTCAAATGTATGAAAATGCGTAGAAATTAAAACTTTTCTTACACTTTGTTATTGTATGAATTTTCTGAGAATTCTTGTAGAGGAATTATGGAAATTCAAAATCACAAGCCTCTTTTAACCAAGTCTTGACCCTTTGAAAACTTTTCTAGATAACCTTGTGACCATCCTTTGAAAATATTTTTCCTAAATTCTAGGCATGCTGTGTGACTCCTCTGAAAAATTTCATAATTTTTAGAAATTGTTTGAATATTTTAAGAGGTCAGTCAAACCAGTTGACTATGAGTCAAATCCTAGCTCAGAACCTTGAGAAATTTTGGGGAAGAATGCTCTGCACAAAAACCTCTGAAAATTTTATAAAAGGTCAATCCTAGAGTCAGGAACCTCCTGTAAAAATTTTGGAATTTTTGGAGTTGGGTAATTCCATTTAAAATTTCCCAAAGTTTCTACTCTAATTTCAAACCCTAGACTAAATCACTGTTGGGCTCAAGTCAGACCCGAGCCCAACCACTTGACTTGGTCGAACCAAGTCATCTAACTGCACTCGGGCGTGGTCAGTTGGGCGTGATCCTTTTGGGCCGTGGGATTTCATTTCAACGCCCAGATTGAATGTGCCGTTCGGACCTCCGAACGTCCCATTCAATCTCAGCCGTCCATTATCAATCCAACCGCCAAGAGTTCCGACTCAGGACTTTTGACTTAACCTAACCCACTCACGTGTTGGACTCGAGCCGCTTTGGCTGTGTCTCGCTGACTGGTGGGCCCGCCAGAGGCTGTGCTTCTTCTCCGCACGCGCGTGTGCCATGGCAGAGGAGAGGCCATGGCTTGTCACCTCCGGATTGTCCTCGTCAATGTCTCTTAAGCCAGGGTTTTAATGCCCGTTAGCGCTTTGCCCCTTTAGTCGTGTTCTTCACCTGCTCCCATCATTTCGACGCGTCCATAGCAGAGCTTGGACCCGGTTCACCGTGGGGCGTTGCCGTTGCTAAACTCTAGTCCTCCGACTATATATATGGCCCCCAAGCACTCCTTTCTTCTTTTTCCAGCACCACTGTGGTTCTCTAGCAACATTGCCACCCTTTTGAGCTCCAACCATAGAATTCCTCAAAATCGCCATTAGAAGCCGTGAAGCTCTGCAAACCTCAACGGCTCTCCAGTGGTTCTTCTTCAATTCTTTTTGCACCCTTTTGCTCCTCTTAGCATCTTAAGTGTTTCCCCTAACTCAATTTTGGATTTCATTCTCAGGAATAATCTAATTTTAGGTTTCAATCGTTGCGGCCGAAGGAGGTCCCCTTCATCCCTAACTCTGGTAAGGACCTCTATGCTTCAATCGCTTGCTCCTGGACCATCTAGGAGGTCTTTTGAAGTTGCCCTTACCTTTCTTTTACCTTCTGTTTGCTCAGGACCACTTATCCTCTTTGTCGTCCTCAGCATCGGCGGTGGTCGTCGTCGCTAGAGCTCCTCCGACCATCTCTGGACCTCATCTGTGCTTAGGTAGCTCCTTATTAGTCCCTAGATGCTCGGGCACTCGCTACGTTGAACCGTTGTCGAGCTTTTTGCTGTTTTCGTTTTGGCCGTGCCTTGCACCTCCGCCTCTCTCCGGCTCGCCGGCATTTTAGGCCAACTTCGCCGTCGAGAGTACCCTTAGGGTGTGCGCAATGATATTGCAAACCTTTTGCTGCGCTTGGGTCTGAGGACCCCAATTTATTTGGCTTGTAATGCTTAACCAACCACCTGGTCCTAGCATCACAAATCAAATAAACTGATCCTCGAGATATGTATACTTCCTGAGCGATACACACCTCGGTACAAAATTAGACATCAACTTCATTCTAAACATAGAGTCCAAACATCACGCTACAAACGGAAGATAAACAAATAGTAGAGTTATTACAGACAAGGGCCGACAGGCCACAAGATACACAAATAACAAAAGAGAGACAGCGGAAGCAAAAGTGCCATAAGATGGCTATAAACAAAGCCAATCAGTGTGCCTTCAACCCACAAGGCATCTGACCGGACCGCCAAGTCTAGTCGTCCAAGAAACGGCAACACAGCTCACAGAAGTGAGGACCCTGAGGCTCACCTTCTTCCTCTGCAACAAAAACATTAAGCAAAGCACACAGTACAAAGATTGTCTTTGTACCCGCAAGACTGACGTGTGAACTAGCAGACCTGTTCATATGCTACATGCAGGCTTGTTTGGTGGAGGTCATATGGTTCATTTGCATAAAGCCAATTTTCATTTGCAATAATGTAATACAGTTTAAAGGCAAGTTTGCAATTCATTTTTAATGTTGAAATACAGTAAAGGATAATAATAGCAAAAGAGTAAGTAAAAACATCCTAGAAGTGACTATCCCAATAGTCACCACAACAATAGCACGAATCCCCAAATTCGTACCACCCATCAAATTTTAATTTAAATGTTGTAGTCTAGTTCTTGGGGGGCGTATCTCGAGCGTGTCCATAACCTAGGACGAGGCTATTCGAATAGTTTTAACCCTGCAGGGGTGTACCAATGTACCCACACTTCAGACCGCCTTTAAGCCAAACACACTTCCGAAGGTATGCCGCACAACTAAGTCCTACGAGATCAAGCTTTCCAATATTGTGTATTAACTACGAGCCGCTCGTATGGATAGAAACCCATACGCTTACATGGTAAAGCCGAAAAGACAACTACCCACTCAGGATAAAGCTTTTCGGACAACTACCATGCTCCCACCTCCGTCCCTCCTGCGACCTCCTGCGACCCGGAGCCAATACACGCCAAAGTACTAGGTCAAGAGAGGTCCATATACTCTAGTGTGGTTAGCACGCAAAATGCTCGATGACGGTGGCGCAAGTAACTCGGTCCTTAATCGACTGGGCACCTTTCGATCACACCCAACAGATCACACCGTCTTACCATTGTGCCCAAGTCTAAATCATTTTTGTTTTCATTTTTAGTTTTGCAATTAAACATAGCAAAAATGCTGAAACATAAAGTTATAGTAAATTTTGTGTGATCAAGGTTACCGACTAAAGTCGATAACCGCCCAGTTCTACCGATACTAAGCATGTCTAAGCAATTTGACCCGGATCTACTAAGTGACAAGAGATCATCCAAACCCTCTAATCACAAAGAAATAACTTAGGCTCGGTAGTAGAGATCCATATTTTGTCTACAGGATATGCAGCTACGGATTTAACTAATCAATTTAACACAAATTAAGCGATGCATACATACAGCTGAAACAAAATATTAGACTTTAAAATACTGGGATAAACATGATCAAACTGCTTGCCTTCTTCTTTGTTGCTCAATATGGTGCGGAGGATCGTCCTCGTGGTTGCCGCAAATATCGAATCCTAACGATTAACAAAACAAATAATAAGAACGAATAACACCGCAAAACTCAAACATCAATACAAACACCAACATAAACACCAAGGCTAGACTATCACAAAGAATGACAAATAATTGCTGCAGAGACCCATCCACTCATTTGCTAGGTTAACCTCAAAATCAAACTTCTAACACGCTTTAAACTTTGGACAGGCTTTGATGGTGATTGTGTGCACATCTATTATTTAATCATCAAGTTAATAAATCAACAACAGCTAGCTTCTCTAACTCAACTATTATAAGCTGATATTACAGAACCTACAAAAGCTACGACAATACTAACTACCAAATATCCCACTATGAGATGCTAAACAAAATTCCAATTGAGTTTGGGTATTTAATAAGATTCAGCTACTCATACTCCTAAGCAACATGCTCACATTATGCAAGGTTATCACAATACAGCAGGCTATGGCATCAAATCTAACTGCATTGATAAATCCAAAGTATAGAGACAGTAACATGATCAGCTAACTATCCCATGATCAAACATGACAACAAGAGCTTAGAAGCATGAAGATACTAACTACTGATTTCATGCTAACCATCACGACAAAAAGGAGGCAACAAACCTAACAAAACCTATTAGCAAACATGATACAAATTTTTAGTTTACTGGCAACAGAGAAAATGACAACAGAGAAAAACTCCAAGGAAAACTTGCACTAATATACTTTCAAACCTCAATGACTAACTTTGATCACGCATGAGAGCGAACTAAAGAACCATCATAAGCATGATTAGCAGCTAACTAATTGGTTTTGAAGGAGGGCCCCATCGCCGCAGCATGCAGAGGAGCACAATCGAAAAGAACAGAGGATCTCGGGCGGCTTTGGACCTGGATTCGCCGACGGTGATGGAGTGGCGGCGCGGCCTGTGCGACGGGCAAAATGGGTCGCTTGAGGACCACCGGCCGATGATGGTCGCGGGTTCGCCGGAGAAGCACGGTGGTCGCGCTGGCGACGAGCTTGGCGCCGGCAGTTGGGGTGACAAGGCGCGATCGCACTAGAGAGGAAGACAATGAAATTTAGCGCGCATGGGCATCGTGAGTTACCAGAACTCACCGGTGTGCTTGGCGACGACAGAGAGGCACCGGAGTGGCTCCGGCGAGAGCCCACGGCGCAAGGCGATTAACGGCGGCAGGAGCCCAGGGTGAACGAGAGGGCGAGTGAGAGAGTGGAGAAGAAAGGTGGAGTCCAGGTGGTGCTCACCGAGCGAAGAATTGAGCCGAGCTCACCGGAGAAGAAGCGGCGGTGGAAAAGGCGGTTCGGCCGGACTTGGAGAAGAAAGGCCACACGCAGCTCCACAAGCGATGAAACCCGAAATTCCTTGAGGTTTTACTTCCCGAGGATGTGGAACACGCCGTGACGCGATGCCGTGCTCGGAGATCACCGGAGCAAAGAGAACGCCGGAGGCGTCGCAGCGCGCCACGGCCCCGGAGCTCGGTGGAGAAGAACGGCAATGGAGACGAAACGAGGTAGGGAAAGCCGGAGGGTTTTGTAGGAGCAAAGCGGAGGCGGCGAGGTGAGACGGTGGGCGGTGAAAAGACCGGTGAGGTGAGGTGGCAAGACGCATGTAGGCGGCGGCCGGCGAGCGCCGAGCGGCGCGTGCGCTGGAGCATGGCGAAGTGGCGGGCGGAAACAACCTGCAGGTGGGACCGCCTGCCGCCGATCGACGAAAGCGGTGCGAACCGGTGGTTTGACTCGATCTGACTCGCCCGACCGTTGGATCCGAGATGGACGGTCGAGATTGATGTATGCATTCGACAGTCGGTTGCGACGCAACGTGGATCGCTCGATTTGCATCGGACGGTCACGATCGATTGGACTCACGCAGCGGTGCAGCTAGTTGACGCGACCGAGTCAAGTGGCGCGGTCGGACTCGAGCCGAGGTTGGGTCTGGGCCGAGGAACAAGATGCTTTAGAATTTGATTTAAAAGACAGAGAAGGTTTGGGGAATTTTAGAGGTAGCTCCAGAGCTCCACAAATTTCGAAATTTTTATGGTAGCTACTAGAGACAGAGAACAACCTTGTATAATTTTTCCAGAACTTTTATGCACTGCATTGTTCTAGAGAAAATTCACAAGCTGTCAGACAGGAGTTTGACCAGATTTCAAACAGAGTTGACTTGGCCATTTGAAATAGCAAACAAAATCTAAAAATTGTGAAATAATTCAGGAGGTAGATAGGATGATCAAGATGACAGGAAAATATTCCTAGGGATGATTACAAGTTTGAAGGCTAAGAATTTGCTGCCAACAATGTCCATTCACAAGAATTTAATTCTAGAAAATGGAAATTGCTAGGGAAAATGTAGAAACTTTCAAATGATTTGAAGAGACAGCAAAAGTTTTTATTTCCCTCAAAATTTACATTTGAAATACAAACCCTAAGTTAGGGCTGTTACAAATCTCCCCCTTACAAGAATCTCGTCCCGAGATTCGATCACCGAGAGAGAAGGACTGTAACTGCCTGAGACGATCTTCCCGCTCCCAAGTGGCTTCATCCTCGAGTGGTTTGACCATCGAACTTTAAGGAACTTGATCACACGGTTCCTTGTTCTGCTCAGCTTCTTCGAGGATACGAACGGACGCCACGATAAGACAGATCTTCTTGCACGCCAATATTTTCCAAGGGCGTTTCTCAATCGGAACACGAAGGCACTTCTTCAATTATGACACATGGAAAACATCATGCACCCCTTCGAGTGTAGCCGGCAACTCCAACTTGTATGCAACAGCTCCCACTTTCTTGGTGATGCGACACGCCCGACATATCGAGGAGCCGCTTGTTCTGACACCAAACGACGATGTCCTTCGGAGGTGAGACTTTGAGATACACAAAGTCATTGGGCTGAAACTCACCGCGACGACGCCGACCGCATAGCTCTTCTGCTCGATCGAGCTACGCGCAGTGCTCACGAATCAATCGCACTTGACTTTCAAATTCATTGATGGAATCGGGCCAAAGAACCGCTTTCACCGCCGACCAGTTCAACTGTGTTCGCATCGCCTCCCATACAAGGCCTCAAACGGTGCCATGCCGAGACTAGCTCGGAAGCCGTTGTTGTAGGAGAACTTCGCAAGTGGTAGGCACTTCTCCCAATTCTTTCCATAGGAAAGAACACAAGCACGGAGCATGTCTTCAAGCACCTGATTGACGCGCTCCGTCTGACCATCAGTCTGAGGATGATAGGCTGAGCTGAACGAAAGACGGGTCCCCATAGCTTCTTGCAAACTGTGCCAAAACCGAGAAGTGAACAAAGAACCACGATCTGACACAATTGTTCGTGGCACACCATGCAGACTCACAATGCGGGATATGTAAAGATCCGCTAGTTGGTTCACATCAATCTTCGATCGCACTGGAAGGAAATGAGCCACCTTCGTCAATCGATCAATAATAACCCATAATGCATCCTTCCCTGCAGGGGTGCGGGGTAGACCAGTGATGAAGTCCATGCCTACGGAATCCCACTTGCATTCGCACCGCAAAGGTCAAGGAGACCACCGACGCCGATGCTCGCCTTGACGCGACAACATATGTCACATCCGCTACGAACCCGCAATCTCGCGCTTCATGCGAGTCCACCGTAATCTCGACGCAGATCTTGGTACATTTTAGTGGCCCCGGATGGATGGACAAAGGCGAATCATGGGCCTCTGAAGAATCAAATCCCACAATTCCGAACCTTTGGAACCACGAGACGCCCAAACCACACAACACCGTGCTCATCCTCATGAAACACTTTGCTGAACCATTCCCGATGTTACGCTTGATTTTACCCACGCCATCATCGATTCTTTGTCGCCTTGATCTGATCCACCAAGGTTGGTTGCACAACCAAGGCAAAGAAGGGAACCATGCTCAACCAAACCCAAGTTGAGACGCTGAAATTCGCAAGAAGTGCAGGTTCTTTGCTCTTGGACCATCAAAGTATTGCAATACACCTTTCGCTAAGCGCATCAAGCAACCACATTGGCCTTGCCGAGATGATACTTGAATACCCATATCATAATCTTTGATCAATTCTAGCCATCTCCTCTGCTCGAGGTTCAGATCTCAGTGAGTGAACAAGTATTTCAAACTCTTGTGATCGGAATACACCTCACGTGATTTCAGATCAAATAATGCCGCCAAATCTTGAGTGCATGAACCACTGCAGCAAGCTCTAAATCATGGGTGGGATAGTTGAGCTCATGAGGTCTCAACTGCCTAGAGGCATAGGCAACTGCCTTGCTTTCCTGCATAAGAACACACCCGAGTCCCCGACGAGAGGCATCACAATAAATATCGAAGCTCTTGTGGATATCAGGAAGAGTAAGGACTGGGGCTGAAGTCAATCGCTGTTTGAGCTCAAAGCTCTCATCACAAGCAGAGGACCAAACAAACTTCTTGTCCTTCTTGAGCAATTCGGTCATCGACTGCGATCTTGGAGAAGTTCTCGATAAAGCGCGATAGTAGCCCGCTAAACCTAGAAAACTCCGCACATCGTGGCCCGACTTGGGCTGGCCCAAGATAGAACATCGCCGACTTTCTTTGGGATCCACACTATGCCTCCACTGAAAGAACATGGCCCAAGAATGCCACTTCCTCAACGAACTCACATTTGTTTGAACTTTGCATACGGTGATGCTCCATAACTTGCCCAAAACAATCTTGGATGTTCAAAGATGTTCGCCGATCTTGGAATAAATAAGAATGTCATCAATAAAGACCACCACAAATTTATCCAAATACTCCATGAATACGGAATTCATAAGGTTCATGAACAACGGCTGGAGCATTGGTCAAACCGAAAGACATGACGGTGTACTCGTCTGAGCCATAACGAGTAGTGAAAGCCGTCTTGGAATATCCTCACCGATCCGGACTTGATGATAGCCCGATCTCGGATCAATCTTGAGAACACCGAGCTCCGGACAACCGGTCAAAAGATCATCAATGCGGGCGAGAGGATATTTGTTCTTCACCGTCACCTCATTGAGAGGGCGGTAATCAATACACATGCAAAGTCTTGTCCTTCTTCTTCACAAAGATCACCGGACAACCCCAAGGAGATGAACGGGACGGATGAAACCCTTTGCTTGGAGCTCACCAAGCTGCTTCTTCAATTCTTCTAGCTCATTGGGAGGCATCCGATACGGCGCCTTGAAATCGGGCGATGACGGCAGCAACTCGATGACAAACTCGGATCTCGAACCGGAGGCATCGGACAAATCTTCAGAAAGACATCCACAAAGTCGGACACTATGGGAACATCTTGAATTTGCAAGGTCGGCCGCTTCTAATGCACAAAATGCGGACCACGAAGTGTGGCGAAAGCCCGACACCTTTCGCTGAAGAGTCGGTAAGATAGACAATCTTCACGCACAATCGATTTGCCCCAAGTGTTGGGACAACCAACCCATGCCAAGAATCACATCGGACTCATTGAACGAGCGAATAAGATTTGCCAAAAATCCACTCCTTCAACTATGATAGGAACATCCCGACAACGTAAGTCGACTCATTTCCGACCCGAGAGCGGATGAGCAAAGGAACTTCCAAAGGAACACGGTGAAGACCACTAGCAGCAGCAAATGATCTTGAAATAAAGAATGCGATGCTCGAGAATCAAATAATACTGCGGCAGACGAGAATTAACAAGAAGTGTACCCATCCACGACATCCGCGCCTCCGAGCCTCCTCGGTGAAAGATGGTTGACTCGGCGCTGCTCGCACTCGGTCTTACGAATAATCTTACAGTCGGTGGTGACCACTCCCACGCCCGCGTCCTCCATTAGGGCGAGGGCTCACGCAACACTCGAGGCGCATTCGCATAATGGCCCTTGTTGTGGCGTAAAACAAGTAACCTCGGCCGCCGGATTGCGGAGGCGCTCTGTCTTTGGATCGCGGCGCCGTGGTGGCTCACGACTGCGCGGTGGGCGAGAGCTGTGCGACGGCCTCGGCGCCGGTGGAGCAAAAGAGACCACATCAGTGCCGCCCACCCGAGGACGAACGAGGTGGTGTGAGTAGATATTTGTGCCTCCCATTTGCGCTGCGGGACTGCCGCCGCCTTAGCTTTATGCTCGCAACGATGGCCTTATCCACTAAGGCACGAAAGTCGAAGAAGTCCACAATAGATAGCTTGTCCTCCAGGCTCCTCGGACAAGCCATCCATAAACTTCTCCCCGCTTAGCCTCATCTCGAGGCCACCTCTCCCGAGCATAACGAGCCGGTGATTAAACTCGTATAGATACTCGAGTCACGATTTGCGCCCTTGCTTGGCGCGAGGAATTCTTTCTTCTTGACTTCATCAGGCCATCGGGATGTGGGCCCGACGCAAAGCGACTGAACTCCTCCCACGCGACCACATGGCTCGCGGGCTGCATGGCGAGATAGTTCTCCCACCATGAGAGTGCCGCGCCTCAGGCGGTGGGGCGCGAAGAGTGCCTTATCCTGCGCTGGCAGGCTATGTTGAGCTTTCGCTCAACCATGCGCGACCAATCATCCGCATCGAGAGGTCCTCGAGCGGGAGAAAGTCGGCGGCGTGTACGGAGGAACTCTGCAAGTCCCAGCGAGTGCGGTGGCCGCCACCACGGCGGGAGTGGAGGTATTCTAGCAATAACCTCTAAGATGCGCTGTCTGGTCCATGCGGTTTCGCTCGATCGGCGAGAACCTCACCATGGTTGGAGGAGGAAGCTCCTCATCATGACCAGCCTACTGACCGCGTGCGTTCTCCGGCCATCTGTTTCACTAAGACAAGTTAACAATAGCCTAAAACATGAAGTTGATAACCTCTGCCAAATAACTTGCTAACAAAGACAAAACAAGCACAAGACTTTTAAGTTACAAAACCAATCGACAAAAATCGGACACTTAGCAAACTCATACATAACTTACCCTTATGCTCCCACAAATTTTAATTAGATTAATTCTCTATGGTTCTCCCAAAGACCGATTCTACCCGGTAGTAACTATCTTTTGAAAGGAAAGAGAGGAACCAAGTTCTCAAAACTCAAATTAGAGTAAGGTGAGAGATGAAAGCTAAGATAGGTAAGGAATAAAATCGAGAATTTGCCTAAGTTTTCATAAACCTTTTATAATTTGAAAATAAGACTTTCAAAATATCCTAGGGACGACTATGCTTGGGTTACTACGGTCGAATGGCTCGATACCAACTTTGTGAGGACCCCAATTTATTTGGCTTGTAATGTAACCAACCACCCGGTCCTAGCATCACAAATCAAATAAGCGATCCTCGAGATATGTATACTTCCCAGAAAGCAGTATACACACCTCGGTACAAAATTAGACATCAACTTCATTCTAAACATAGAGTCCAAACATCACGCTACAAACGGAAGATAAACAAATAGTAGAGTTATTACAGACAAGGGCCGACAGGCCACAAGATACACAAATAACAAAAGAGAGACAGCGGAAGCAAAAGTGCCATAAGATGGCTATAAACAAAGCCAATCAGTGTGCCTTCAACCCACAAGGCATCGGACCGGACCGCCAAGTCTAGTCGTCAAGAAAGCGGCAACACACTCACGTAGTGAGGACCACGAGGCTCACCTTCTTCCTCTGCAACAAAACATTAAGCAAAGCACCGAGTACAAAGATTGTCTTTGTACCCGCAAGACCGCGTGTGAACTAGCGACTGTTCATATGCTACATGCAGGCTTGTTTGGTGGAAGTCATATGGTTCATTTGCATAAAGCCAATTTTCATTTGCAATAATGTAATACTGATTTAAAGCAAGTTTGCAATTCATTTTTAATGTTGAAATACAAATAAAGGATAATAATAGCAAAGAGTAAGTAAAAACATCCTAGAAGTGACTATCCCAATAGTCACCACAACAATAACACGAATCCCCAAATTCGTACCACCCATCAAATTTTAATTTAAATGTTGTAGTCTAGTTCTTGGGGCGTATCGAGCGTGTCCATAACCTAGGGCGAGGCTATTCGAATAGTTTTAACCTGCGAGGTGTACCAATGTACCCACACTTGGATCGCCTTTAAGCCAAAGCACACTTCAAGGTATGCTGGCACACTAAGTCCTACGAGGCTGTTTCCAATATTGTGTATTAACTACGAGCCGCTCGTATGGATAGAAACCCATACGCTTACATGGTAAAGCCGAAAAGACAACTACCCACTCGGGATAAAGCTTTTGGACAACTACCATGCTCCCACCTCCGTCCCTCCTGCGACCTCCTGCGACCGGAGCCAATACACGCCAAAGTACTAGGTCAAGAGAGGTCCATATACTCTAGTGTGGTTATACGCAAAATGCTCGATGACGGTGGCGCAAGTAACTCGGTCATAATCGACTGGGCACCTTTCGATCACCCAGATCACACCAGTCTTACCATTGTGCCCAAGTCTAAATCATTTTGTTTTCATTTTTAGTTTGCAATTAAACATAGCAAAAATCTTTGAAACATAAAGTTATAGTAAATTTTGTGTGATCAAGGTTACCGACTAAAGTCGATAACACTTGATTCTACGATACTAAGCATGTCTAAGCAATTTGACCGGATCTACTAAGTGACAAGAGATCATCCAGCGACCTCTAATCACAGCAAATAACTTAGGCTCGGTAGTAGAGATCCATATTTTGTCTACGGGATATGCGACTACTGATTTAACTAATCAATTTAACACAAATTAAGCGATGCATACATACAATTGAAACAAAATATTAGACTTTAAAATACTGGGATAAACATGATCAAGCCGCTTGCCTTCTTGCTTTGTTGCTCAATATGGTGCGGAGGATCGTCCTCGGGGTTGCATAAATATCGAATCCTAACGATTAACAAAACAGCGAATAAGAACGAATAACACCGCAAAACTCAAACATCAATACAAACACCAACATATACACCAAGGCTAGACTATCACAAAGAATGACAAATAATTCTGCAGAGAGACCCATCCACTCATTTGCTAGGTTAACCTCAAAATCAAACTTCTAACACGCTTTAAACTTTGGGCGGGCTTTGATGGTGATTGTGTGCATCTATTATTTAATCATCAAGTTAATAAATCAACAACACCTAGCTTCTCTAACTCAACTATTATAGGCGATATTATAGAACCTACAAAAGCTACGACAATACTAACTAGTCAAATATCCCACTATGAGATGCTAAACAAAATTCCAATTGAGTTTGGGTATTTAATAAGATTGACTACTCATACTCCTAAGCAACATGCTCACATTATGCAAGTTATCTGTCTGACTTATGGCATCAAATCTAACGCATTGATAAATCCAAAGTATAGAGACGATAACATGATCACCTAACTATCCCATGATCAAACATGACAACAAGAGCTTAGAAGCATGAAGATACTAACTCACGATTTCATGCTAACCATCACGACAAAAGGAGGCAACAAACCTAACAAAACCTATTAGCAAACATGATACAAATTTTTAGTTTCATCGCAACAGAGAAAATGACAACGAGAAAAAACTCCAGGAAAACTTGCACTAATATACTTTCAAACCTCAATGACTAACTTTGATCACGCATGAGAGCGAACTAAAGAACCATCATAAGCATGATTAGCGGCTAACTAATTGGTTTTGAAGAGTAGGCCCCATCGAGCGAGGCAGAGAGCACAACTGAAAAAACAGAGGATCTCGGGCGGCTTTGGACTGGATTCGCCGGCGGTGATGGAGTAGCGGCGGCGGCGCGGCGGGCAAAATGGGTCGCTTGAGGACCACCGCCGGCGGCGCATGGTCGCGGGTTCGCCGGAAGCACGCGGTGGCGCGCGCGGCGAGCTTAGCGGCGGCGGTGGGGTGACAAGCGGCGCACTAGAGAGAAGACAATGAAATTTAGCGCGCATGGGCATCGTGAGTTACCGAGAACTCACCGGTGTGCTGGCGACGACAGAGAGGCACGGAGTGGCGGCGAGAGCCACTGCGGCGCAAGGCGATTAACGGCGGCAGGCACGGGGTGAGCGAGGGCGAGTGAGAGAGTGGAGAAGAAAGGTGGAGTCGGTGGTGCTCAGGCGAAGAATGGAGCCGAGCTCACCGGAGAAGAAGCGGCGGTGGAAAAGGCGGTTTCGGCGGACTTGGAGAAGAAAGGCCACACGCGGCTCCTGGCGATGAAACGAAATTCCTTGAGGTTTACTTCCGAGGATGTGGAACACGCGTGGCGCGATGCCGTGCTCGGAGATCACCGGAGCGGCGAGCAGCTCGGGCGTCGCGGCGGCGCCACGGCTCACAGGAGCTCGGTGGAGAAGAACGGCAATGGAGGCAGCGAGGTAGAGAAAGCCTTGGAGGGTTTTGTAGGAGCGGCGGGGCGGCGAGTGAGGCGGTGGGCGGTGAAAAGACCGGTGAGTGAGGTGGCGTACGCATGTAGGCGCGCGGCCGGCGAGCCGCGGCGGCGGTCGACTTGGAGCATGGCGAAGTGGCGTGGCGGAAACAACCTGCGGGTGGGACCGCCACATCGATCCCAGCGAAAGCGGTGCGAACCGGTGGTTTGACTCGATCTGAATCGCTCCGACCGTTGGATCACGAGATGGGCGGTCGAGATTGATGTATGCATTCGGACGGTCGGTTGCGCGCATGCGTGGATCATCGATTTGCATCGGACGGTCCGCGATCGATTGGACTCACGCGCGGTGCAGCTAGTTGGCGCGACCGAGTCAAGTGGCGCGTCGGACTCGAGCGAAGAGTTGGGTTCGGGCAGAGAGCGATACTTTTAGAATTTGATTTAAAAGACAGAGAAGGTTTGGGAATTTTTAGAGGTAGCTCAGAGCTCCAAAAATTTCAGAAATTTTATGGTAGCTACTAGAGACAGAGAACAACCTTGTATAATTTTTCCAGAACTTTTATGCACTGCATTGTTCTAGAAAAATTCACAAGCTGCTGTCTGAGGAGTTTGACCAGATTTCAAACAGAGTTGACTTGGCCATTTGAAATAGCAAACAAAATCTAAAAATTGTGAAATAATTCAGGGAGGTAGATAGGATGATCAAGATGACAGGAAAAATATTCCTAGGGGATGATTACAAGTTTGAAGGCTAAATTTGCTGCCAACAATTTCCATTCACAAGAATTTAATTCTAGAAAATGGAAATTGCTAGGGAAAAATGTAGAAACTTTCAAATGATTTGAAGAGACAGCAAAAGTTTTTATTTCCCCTCAAAATTTACATTTGAAATACAAACCCTAAGTTAGGGCTGTTACATTGGGCTCGCCGCCGTGATCAGAGTCGCCGCCGACGAGCCAGCGAGCAAACCGTGAGGTAGTTAAGTCCTGTTGTCGTAAGCCGACCACCTCCGTTTTGTTTTTGCGAAAACAACCCTCAAGACCACCCTCGAGGTCCTCTTTGCAAAAGACTACCCCTTGGCCTTTTGTAAAGAAAACCTCCAGGATCTCTTAGGTTTAGATCATAGCCGTTAAGACCTCTTTGGGTCAAATCTTGACCGTTAGGATCATCCTCTGTGTTTTCGCAAAAGACCTCCCGTGGTCATTTTTGCAAAAACCACCTCTAGGACCTCCCCTCTTGTAGGTCTTGACCTTCGGGATCTCCTCGTAGATCTTGACTGTCCAGGACCTCCTCCTTGTAGATCTCGGCCATCAAGACCACTCCTTGGTCTTTTACTAGGACCAACCCCCTTAGACCACCCTCAGGACCTCCCCCTTTGGAGACACCGACCGTTAAGACCTCCTCCTAAGAGATCTTAGTCGTTCGGACCTTCCTCCACCTAGATCTTGACCGTTAAGACCTCCTCTGAGTAAATCTTGACTGTTCAGGATCTCCCCTTAGAGATATGAGCCGTTCAGGACCTCCTCTTGTAGATTTTAAACCTTAGGACCTCCCCGGTAGACCTGGACCGTCAGATCTTGATCTAACGGCCCAGACCTCCTCGACACGTTTAGAGTTCTAGTGTTCCAGTCCCCGTGGGCTATCCATTTTTAGATTTGTAGCTCAGATCGTGCGAATGTTCGGACCTCCGAGCGGAACTTGCGCTTGTGAGGACCCGGAATATTTAACTAGTAACACTTAACCTCCAAATGGTTCTAGCATTACTAATTAAACATTCTAAGCCTCGATGGACATATGCTTCCCAGAATTGCAGCATATGCACATCATCACAAAATTATACATCAATTCCATACACATACATCACTAAGTTCAACAACGACATACATAAAATAAAGTTATAACAAAAGAGAGCCGACCGGCCAAATAACATTGTACAAGAATGACAGCGGAAGCAAAAGTGCCATAAGATGGCTAGAACAAAAGTCGACCGGTTAGCCACACACCCACAAGGCAACCGGCCAGGGCCGCCAAGCTAGTCGCCCATAAGCTACCACAACCTGACTCACAAAAGTGAGGCCCTTGAGCTCACCTTCTTCCTCTGCAACAAAACAATTAAGCATAGCATCCGAGTACAAAGATTGTCTTTGTACCATAAGGCCGACGTGTGGAATAGCGACCTATTCATAAACTACATGCAAGCTTATTTAGGTGGAGGTTGTATGTCTCATTTGCATGAAGCCAACTTTATTTGCAATAATGTAATACATTTTAAAGGCAAGTTTGCAAATCAGTTTTATTATCAAAGTAATGATAAGTAAAGATACATATAAGTAACCACAGAAGTGACTATCCCAACATCACCACAACATAGCACGAATCCCGATTCGTACCACCCATCAAGTTTTAATTTAAAAGGTTGTAGTCTAACTCTTGAAAGACCTCCCCAAGCGTGTCCATAACCTAGGGCGAGGCTATTCGAATAGTTTTAACCTGCAGGGGTGTACCAATGTACCCACACTTGAGCCTTTAAGCCAAAAACACACTTAGTAGGTATGTCGACGCGGCTAAGTCCTACGAGGCGCTTTCCAATATTGTGTATTAACTCACGAGCCGCTCGTATGGGTAGAAACACCATACGCTTACATTGCAAGCGAAAGACCACAAATCCCATCGGGTGAAGTCTTTCGGACACTACAATGCTCGACACCATCCCTCCTGCGACCTCCTGCGACCGGAGCAATACACGCCAAAGTACTAAGTCAAGAGGTCCCATACCCTCTAGTGTGGTTATGCGCTAAAATGCTTAGTTTAGTGTAACAAGATGTTCGGTCCTTGTTGACTCGGGCACCATTCGATCACACCGAAAATCACACCATCTTACCATTGTGCCCAAGTCTAAATCATTTTGTTTTGAGTTTTAGTTTTCATAAGTAGACATGGCACAAGGAAGAAATCATAATACATAATAAGTTTGTGTGATCAAGGTTATCGACAAGTCGATAACAGCCCATTACTACCGGAAACTAAGCATGGCTAAGCGATAAATTCGCAAACTACTAAGTGACAAGAGTCCCTCCATGAACTCTAAATCACAGCAAGTAACCTAGGCTCATGGTAGTAGAGGATAATCATTTGCTAAGGAAATGCATCTACTAGGCCAACTATTAAAACAAAATAGCAATGCATACATAGAATTTGTAATCAACATAAATACTTAAAATACTGGGATTAACATGATCAAGCTGCTTGCCTTCTTCTTTGCTCAATTTGTTGGAGGATCGTTCTGGGATTACCGCAAATGTGAATCCTAAGCGAGAGGCAAAAAGAACCAAGAACAACCAATAAGACGAGACACACTTAAACAAACGAGCAAGCAAAAATCATCCAAAGGCAACAAATTTTATACACAAGGTAGAACATGAATATACCTAGGCATAGAAACTGGAAAAACCTAATTTGGATTTGTGGTGCAAAAGATAATACTTAAAAACACATTTTCGGCCATAATTAGCACTGTAGCAAAAGCATTTTCTAGAAAGGTTTTGAAGCTGAAATTTTTATGGTAGCTACCTATGGGCATAAAGGTAACCCATATAAAATTTCAGGTCATTTGGAGTTAAAGTGATTTAGTTATGATTTTTTTTTCTAAGATGCCAAATTAGCATAATGCACTCTCCAGGAGCATAAATATGTTCAAAACTAATTTTACAGTGAAGTATACCAACAGAGGGGTTCTCTAGAATTTATCATATATATTTTGCATTTACAGAAAATTACTTGTGCATTTTATAAGTCTTCGAATTTTCTAAATGCTAGAAATAGGTACTAAATCATTAATCAAGGTTTACATTACAATCTTGGACCTATCATCATTTTTATATTAACATTGGGTTAATAACAAATTTATCAAAATTGGAATCATTCATTTTGGACATACATAGAGCAAGATATGCATTTTCTAAAGTTTTATTCATTTTGGAATATTCAAAATGACAAATCAAGTTATTCCTAGATATACAATTTTACGCTCTTTGGAACATGCTTATATCCATTTTATAATAAGCTAAAGTGATGACATGATTTATTACAGTTGGAATTAACCAAAGCGTAGTTAAAATGAATTAGTTGTGAGTTTCTAAAGTTTTTATACCATTTTCAGTTGTAAAACAATTACTTACCGAATTCAGAACAACCTAATAGAAAGCAGCGTGGACAATTCTCCACCCTTGATCGAAAATCCTACGGCTCACGCGGCATGAAAAACAGCGCCTGCGCGCCAAACCTAATCGAAACCCACCGTTGGATCAAGATCCAGCGGCCCAAGCGAGTGCATGCAACCGGACGATGCGGTTGCCTCGGCGAACTCGACCGCGAGATCTAAAGATGAGCGGCTCGGAACCCAAATCTAGCGGAAGGTCGATTGTACACATGATCTCGGCCGCGGTCGCGAGATGGGCGGTCGGGATGATGAGAGCCGGATGGTCGAGCGCATACAAGATCTGGGCCGTTGATCAAGGGATCGGCGGTGGCTATTGATTGAAGTTCAAAGGGATCTTGACACGTGGGGCACGCATGTCGGTGACTTTGAGGCACACATCATTTGGTTTAACCCACGTGCATGCAGTGCAGGCCCCATGACGAGGCGAGAGAAGCGGTTAGGGCAGGATTAATGCTTCTAATGATTACCATTAATTAATCACTAGCAACTCACGAGATTTGACCTTAACTCTTGGGCCCACAAGTCGACCAGAAGGAGGTTTCCAGCGGCGATTAAATGCCGACTCATTTAATTAAGCAATGATTAGATGTTAATGATGTCGGAGCGATGCGGAGTGAACGAGGTTGATTAAGAATATTGGGCCCAGGTCGGTGGCTCAATAATAATGATTAAGACACAATTAACAACTAACGATTGGTAATTAATGTGTCCTAATGGTGACAGCAGCGGAGTCTTTGTCTTGGCGAACACCGAGTGTCTTTGACGGCTAACGCGGCGACATCGGCGTGGCGGCGCCAAGCACCAAAATGGAATCGCAATAGCACAACGAGTCTAATGGTAGCATTCTGCGGCGGCGGGAAACAACGCCGGCTAGCGGAAAATGGAAGCAGGAGCTCTCATCGCCAAACATGAAAATAGCGAAAGCTCTGCTGCGTCCAAGGAAGCGGGTGCCAAAGCTTCTAAGGACTAATAAGAAGCTACCTTAGTGACGAAGCTTCAAAGATGGCGGAGATGCTTGATCAAGGTGGCTTCATGGGACTTGGAGAAGAAGACCGAAAATGACACCACAGAGCCATATGAGTGATACAAAGCATCAAAATAGCTTCACTGTGATCCACGAAGCTATCAGAGCAAAGAATTGGAAAATGGAGCACTCACGGTGAGGAAGAAGATGACCAATTTCGGCCGAATTTGAACAAACCCCAAATTGGACAATTCACGAGAATCAAATCCAAAATTAAGTGAGGGAAATGTTCAAGGTGATAAATAGATGAGGTTAGGGCAAAGTAACGTGAAGGAGGACCCTTTGGAACACCAAGAACACGGTGGAGCTTCACGGGTCAACAATGGCGATTGCCATTTTTGAGGTATTAAGCTCCAATCTTTGTGAGTGAAGCTTGGTGGTGGTCTAAAGAGATACTAGAAAGCAATGAGGGTGCTTATAAAGCCATGAAAGTGTTAGGGTTTGCACCACTCCTCTCTCGGGCGACAAAACACAAATCACCACTTACAGTGAGCAAGGAAAAGAGGTGAAGACGTGCATTAGGGCATGGCCTAGCTCGGTGTACCTCCCATACTCCTACCGTCGGCTAGAGTGGCTTTAGGGAGCAAGAAATGACACCTCCATCCCCTGCCTTTGTGCTCGCACGTGGGAGGTTGAAGACGACCATAAAAGCTGGGCGATTCTCAACCCTACGATTTAAATCGAGCGACACGCAGCGCCACGCCTCCCGGTTTAAAACACAGCGGAAGATTGCGAGCCTTGATTAGAAAATGGATGGCTCAGTTGCCCCGTCGCAAACTCTATTTACAACGAAGGGTATGCGGCGTTGGATCTTAATCAACGGCTCGGTTTAAGATTGCAACGGGCGGTCGAATGCATACACGCCGCGAGCCGCGCGATCAAGATCAAGCGGCCGAGAATGCGGCGTTTTAAAGTGGCTCGGTGCGTTTAGTTGATGGACGAATCAAGCGGCTCGAGCCCGAGTCGACTCGAACCAAGTAACAAATAAACCAAGTTTGACTTTGAAAAGGAACAGAGACTTTGAAAGATTTATTTGAGGTAGCAAAATAACTCCAAAAATTATGAAAATTTTACAGGAGCTTGCTAACTCAGATATTAACCTTGTGTAAAATTTTCAGAGATTTATATGCTGCGAATAAATCTCCAAAAATTCTGCAAGGCTCTGTTTTAATGTTTGGTGAGAGTCAAGCAGGTTTGACCTCTAAAATTATTCAAACAATTTCTAAAAATTGTGAGATTTTCAGAGGGTCACATACCATCACAGAGACTTAGGAAAAATATTTCCAGAGGATGATCATAAGATTTGACAAGATTGTTTTTGGAATAACAAGATTTGGATCAACAAGACTTGTGACAATGTATTTCCATAATTCTTTGTACAAGAATTTCTTGGCCCCACAGGAATTACATGATGTAAGAAAAAGTTTTAATTTCTACTGTTTTTCTTACATTTGAAACACAAGCCCAAAATTGGGATGTTACAGCGCTGTGAGCCGTTCCTTTCTAGATCAACGATCCAGATGCGCGTGGACGTTCGGACCGCCGAACATTTCCTCCGCTGTGGACCGTTGGATCTAATCCAACAATTGGCTTTATGGGGTGCTATGCGCATTTCGATCGGCCCTCGCATTTGGGCCATTTGATTCAAAGTCAACGGCCCAGGTTTTTCCACTTTGGGTTGGTAATAAGTAATTCTCGAAAGCTTTTAATTGTAAACTGTTAATTGTTCCAAATTTTAAAAGTGCATAACTAATTCATTTTAACTCCTTTTAGAGTGATTCAAATTTTGTTATTGTCCTGTTAAACTGAACTTTAATCTAAAAATGTGTTTAGACACTGTTCTGTACCAGAAAATTGTGTAGGTTGTATTACCTTGCTTTAGCATTAATTGTTGCTCTAGAAATTCATTAAAACTTGAAAAATGCATAAGTTATTCTCTATAACTCCAATTTGAGCAAACTAAAATGTGTTAGATTCCTCTGCTAATATGCTTTGGTATAGAGTAGGTTTTAATAATGTCTTTGTCTCTGAAAAATGTTGTGCACTAGTTTCATAACTTAGAAAAATCATAAGTAATTCAATTTAACTCCAAACGAAGTAAACCCATTTTTGCTGTTTTTAGGGTGTCAATATCTACCTACCACAAAAATTCCAGATTCAAAAACTTTCTGGAAAATTGTGTGATGAACAGTAACAAAAAGCAATTAAATTTGAATTTCCAGCATATTGAAATTGTTTAGGCGATAACTTTTGCATACTTAGTCCAAATTGAATGATTCTTGTTGCTAAATTCATTTAAAATCATGTTCTACCTGCTGTGTAAATTTTATGGATTTTGGATGACTTTGTATTTTGAGTCTTTTTCGGTGTTCGTCGTTTTTATTGGATTTTTTCGTTCTTGCGATTGGTTCCGAAGAAATTGTTGAGTACGAGAGTGATCCTCTGCAGCAATAAAGTGATCTCCAGCAAGGCAAGCAGATGTAGCATCATTTGATCTTATTTCTCCTATTATTTTCAAAATCTAATATCTTATTTGCAAAGTTTATGTATGCATGTGCTATTTTGTTGTTAAACTTTTGTCGATAGTTGATCCTCTAGATGCATAGTCTGGAGGCAAATGTTCAACCTCTACTACTGAGCCCGGGATTATCTTGCTGTGATTTAGGGTTCGTTGGATGAGCCCTGGTCACTTAGTAGTTCACGAGTTAATGTTGCCTAGTCATGCTTAGCTACCGATAGAATTGTGCAGTTATCGACTTAGTTGATGACCTTGATCATACAAAAACTTCTTATGGCTTTATGTCCAGCATCTTGTACTTTGTTATTTGAGAAACTAAAACTGAAAACAAAATGTTTTAGACTTGGGCACAATGATAAGATGGTGTGCTTTTGGGTATGAATGGTTGGTGCCCAAGTCAACAAGGACCAAACATCTTGTGTCGCACTATCCAACATTTTTGCGTGCTAACCACACTAGAGGGAAATGGGACCTCTCTTGACTTAGTACTTTAGTGTGTGTTAGCTCCGAGTCGCAGGAGGTTGTGTAGGAGGAAAGATGTTCGGGAGCATTGTAGTTGCCTTTCGGCTTACAATGTAGCGTATGTGTTTCTATCCATACGAGCGGCTCGTAGTTAATACACAATATTGGAAATATCTCGTAGGACTTAGCCGTGCCGGCATACCTAAGGAAGTATGCTTAATCTAGTGGCAAAAAGGTGGTCTGAAGTGTGGATACATTGGTACACCCCTGCAGGGTTTGATCTATTCGAATAGCCTCATCCTAGGTTATGGACACGCTTGGTTAGGTTTTGCAAGAGTTAGACTATAACCTTTTCACTAAAACTTGAACTTGGGTGGTACGAATTGAGAATTCGTGCTATGTTGTGGTGGCTATTGGGTTAGTCACCTCTAGGTTGTTATTTATGCTACTTATTGTTGTCTCGCTGTTATTTCAATAATTAAAAATAGATTTGATAAATTGCCTTCAATCTATTACATTATTGCAAATGAAAATTGCTTTATGCGTCCAAAGAACCATATGACCGTCTCCTTTGTTTCAGCTTGCATGTAGCTATGTATAGGCTTGTTACTCGTAAGTCTTGCGAGTACATTTTTGTACTCATCTGCATTGCTTTATTATTGCAGAGGAGGAAGTGGATCCCTAAGGGATCCACTTTTGTGAGTTTTGCTGCAATGGGTGCAACTAGCTTGGTGATCCGGTCGGTTGCCTTGTGGGTTATTGGCTAACAGGTTGGTTTTTGTTATTGCCATCTTATGGCATTTTTGCTTCCGCTGTTATTTTGTTACTTTGATGTTATTTGGTCGGTCGGCTCTTGTGTAATAACTCTATATTATGTATATCTTTTGCTAGACTTGGTATTGTAAGTTGTATGAAAATGATGCATGATTTTGTAAAGATGTACGTGTGAGGACCCCAATTTATTTGGCTTGTAATGCTTAACCAACCACCTGGTCCTAGCATCACAAATCAAATAAAGCGATCCTCGAGATATGTATACTTCGAGCAGCGGTATACACACCTCGGTACAAAATTAGACATCAACTCCATTCCAAACATAGAGTCCAAACACCACACTACCAAGCGGAAGATAAACAAATAGTAGAGTTAATACTGACATAGGCGAAGCAGAGCCACAAAATACACAAATAGACAAGAACGACAGCGAAGCAAAGTGCCATAAGATGGCTATAAGCGAAGCCAATCGGTGTGCCTCCAACCCACAAGGCATCGGCCAGGACCGCCAAGTCTAGTCGTCCGACAACGGCAACACTGACTCACGAAGTGAGGCCCTTGGGGCTCACCTTCTTCCTCTGCAACAAAAACATTAAGCAAAGCACTGAGTACAAAGATTGTCTTTGTACCCGCAAGGACGTGTGAACTAGCGGACTGTTCATACGCTACATGCGAGCTTGTTTAGTGGAGGCCATATCTTTTATTTGCATAAAGCCAATTTTCAATTGCAATAATATATCTGATTTGAAGGCAAGTTTGCAATTCCTTTTTTTTTTAAGATTGAAATAACGATAAAGATAATAATAACAAAGAGAAAGAAAAACAACCTAGAAGTAACTATCCCAATAGTCACCACAACAATAGCACGAATCCCGATTCTGTACCACCCATCAAGTTTTAATTTAAATGTTGTAGTCTAGTTCTTGGGGCGTGTCCGGCGTGTCCATAACCTAGGGCGAGGCTATTCGAATAGTTTTAAACCTGCGGGGTGTACCAACGTACCCACAATTCAGACCGCCTTTAAGCCAAGCACACTTAGAAGGTATGCAGCACAGACTAAGTCCTCGAGACTTTTCCAATATTGTGTATTAACTACGAGCCGCTCGTATGGATAGAAATCCATACGCTTACATGGTAAAGCCGAAAGACAACTACCCACTCGAGATAAAGCTTTTAGGACAACTACCATGCTCCCAACTCCATTCCTCCTGCGACCTCCTGCGACCGGAGCCAATACACGCCAAAGTACTAGGTCAAGAGAGGTCCCATATACTCTAGTGTGGTTAGCACGCGAAATGCTCGATCGGTGGCGCAAGTAACTCGGTCCTTAGCGGCTGGGCACCTTTCGGTCACACCCAACAGATCACACAAACATACCGTTGTGCCCAAGTCTAAATCATTTTGTTTTCATTTTTAATTTTGCAATTAAACATAGCGAAATCTTTGAAACAAAAGTTATAGTAATTTTGTGTGATCAAGGTTACCGACTAAGTCGATAACCGCCCGATTCTCCGATAGCTAAGCATGTCTAAGCAAAAATGACCGGATCTACTAAATGACAAGAGATCATCCAGCGATCTCTAATCACGACAAATAACCTAGGCTCGGTGGTAGAGATCAATATTTTGTCTACGAGGATATGCGACTACTGGATTTAACTAATCAATTTAACACAAATTAAGCAATGCATACATACAATTTGAAACAAAATATTAGACTTTAAAATCTTGGGATTAACATGATCAAAGCGCTTGCACATTCTGCTGTTGCTCAATTTGTTGCGGAGGGTCGTTCTCGGGGTTACCGCAAATATCGAAGCCTAACGATAGAACAAGAACAACGAATAAGAACGAATAACACCGACAAAACTCAAACAATACAACAGCGAAACATACCAAAACTCACACAGTAGCCTAAGCATGATCTAACATATTTTTAGAAACAGAGAAAAGTTTATTTTAAGTTATCATGAATTTTCCATGAATTTTCTAAGCTAAATACACAACAAAGCACTTGTTAATTACTTACAAATTTTCATGAACAGAAGCAGTACCTAAAACCTATCACGATAATTAGCATACTAAAAATGAAATTTTCTGAAATTGGTTTCACTGGATTTGAACAATTATTGAAAGAGATATACATTTTCTAGTTTGGAAAATACATAAAACATCATTTAATTAATTAACAGATTTTTGCTACAGAGACAAGGTTGAAACTAATTTTAGTAAATAGTACATTTAAAATGAAAATTAACAGACTGGTTTCATGCAATTTGGACAAAAATTGAATCGATTATGCATTTTCTAAGCTTAATTGAATTAACGATTACAGTGAAAAAGCATTTGAAATACTAAAGCATTTAAATCTTTTCTCTAAGCAACCGCTAGCCCGGACAACGACGGGGCCGTGAAAGTCTTGACGAGCAGACTTCCGCGAAGGTGGCGTGGGCGTATTACGAGAATCGTCTTGGCTTGCAAAATGCAAACCTAACAAATCGCCTTGCAATCGTTTCCGACGGAAAAGCGTATCACGAGTTACACAACCACTAGCGGCAGCATGGACCCACATGGCGGCGACTCGAGAGAACAAATAACGGGCTGGGTTAAAGATTCTCTAAGCGTGATTAGCCAATAGGGCCCACAAGTCGAGACTCAACAAGCCATGATTGAGTTAAACTAATCATCACCGACTCACCGCGCGCGGAGGAAGGCGGCGGCTGCGCAAGTGATCTAGCTAACCGGAGGTTTACGGGCGAGTGGTACCTTCGGGTTCACGGCGTCCTTGCGAACTTGATGCGGTGACCGGGACCTCGAGGATGCCGGCGGGCGGCAGCGAGCGAGGCGAGAGAAGAAGATGCGGTGCTCGCGGAGAAGGCGCGACAAGCTTCTAGAAGACTCGGAAGGTGCGCCTCGGCCGCCTTGACTCGGGAAGGATAAGCCCTCAACCACGGCGGCGATGGAGCTCGAGGTGGCGGAGCGCGCGGCGGTGAAATACCGGGCTCGGAGAAGAAAGGGTCGCACCACCTCCACGATGCACCAAAGGCGAAGCAGGCCCTCCGTTGGACTCGGTGGAGGATTGCGATCACGAAGGACCAAGTGATGGGGCTAGAGACTCACGGATCGCAAGCGAGCTTACGGGCCGAGGCGCGAAGGCGGAGCAGCGATACCACCTGGTGATTCACTAGGCGCCAGGACCGAGATGGGCAAAATTGAGCGGCGTCGAGTGTGGATCACGGTGGTGCGATCGCGAGCTCAAGGCGGTGCTAACACGGCTCTCTCTCGGGTTCCTCTCGGCGAAACCAAGAATTGGGCGGGCGAGCACGAGAATGGGGTAAGAAAGAAATGAATGAGCTCGGTGGGTAGATGAGACCGGTGATGCTTCTCGGGTGACACGAGGGCGAGAAAAGTGGCGGCGACGAGGCGTGGCGAGCATGCGCGGCGGCGGTGAGCTCCGGTGAGGCGCGGAGAAGGCGAGGCGTCTTCGACAAGGAGGGCCCACCGCGTCGGCGGCAGCCGTGGGCGGTGCGAACCCGAGTCACATGCGGCGCAAACCGGTGGTTTGACTCGATCAATATCGCACCAACCGTTGGATCTAAAACGGACGGCTGAGATCAATGTATGCATTCGGACAGGTCGACGAGACAAGCAATGTGGACCGTTCGATCTGCATCGGACGGTCGATAGAGATCGGGCGCGCGCGGTGCAGCTAGGCGGTGCGACCGAGTCGTTTAGGTGCGGTCGGACTCGAGTCTGAGTTGGGTCCGAGCCAGAGGAACAGTGATTCCAGATTTGAATTAGAAAGACAGAGAAGGTTTGGGGAATTTTTTAGAGGTAGCTCCTGAGCTCCAAAAATTCTGAAATTTTTATGGGAGCTTACTGGAACATAGAAAAACCTTGTGAAATTTTTCTAGGAGTTTTCATGCACTAGATTCCTCCTAATAAAATTCACAAGCTGATGAACAGAAGTTTGACCAGCTTTCAAACTAGGTTGACTTGGCCATTTGAAATAGCAAACAAAATCTAAAAATTGTGAAATAATTCAGGGAGGTAGATAGGATGACCAAGATGACAGGAAAAATATTCCTAGGCGATGATCACAAGTTTGAAGACTAAGAATTTGCTGACAACAATTTCCATTCACAAGAATTTAATTCTAGAAAATGGAAATTGCTAGGGAAAAATGTAGAAACTTTCAAATGATTTGATGAGACAACAAAAGTTTTTATTTCTCCTCAAAATTTTACATTTGAAATACAAACCCTAAGTTAGGGCTGTTACAGTACATGTGCTGCAATTCTGGGAAGCACATGTCCACCGAGGCTTAGGATATTTAATTGGTAATATTAGAACCATTTGGAGGTTAAGTATTACGAGTTAAATACCCCGGGTCCTCACAACCTTACCTTGCTCTGTTAAGTTGAAAAAAATGTTTTCCCCTCTTCTTTTTCCAAAGGATAGTTGTTATCGTTTAATTTGGGTTTTGCGGAACCAGTGAGAGTTCTAAAATTTCTGTGTGGCTGTCTTTTGGAGAAGCTAGAAGCTGTTGGAGTTGGAAATTTCAGCTTGGTGCTTGGATGCAAAATCTGGACAGCAAGCACCAGTTTTCGGACAACAAGCTCTTAGTAAATTGATAGGGCTGAAAATGAGAGGATAACTTAACTAAAACTCATGGAAATAAAAAGGGTAAGATGTGATATTAGTTGGCTATGTACAACAGACCCTTAGATGCTTTTTACCTTGTCTAGTAGGTTGTTAGAACTTGAGTTGTGTTCTGAAATTTTCTTCCTAACCGATTGCTCGTTCTATCAATACAAGTTAGTCGTACTGGGAAGTTGATCTTGCGTCTGGAGGTTTCGTGCTGATTTGTGGGCCGGTTTTCGAGCCTTTGGGGTTCATTTTTTTTAATAGATAATATTGCTTTGGAGTTGGGGTAATATCTCTTTGCCTTAGTCGATTGCTTCTCTACCGCTTTCCTTTTGTTTATTTCAAGTTGGTTCTTGCATTTTGAAGTTTAAAATCTCTAAAGTAAATTAAAGACCTTACCCCTGTTATTTTCCCCTACCTTGTGCTTTTCCCTCTCACTCTTTAATGGAAGTCGCTGGTTGGTTAAAGGATTGATAGCAGAATCGGTAAAGAGAACGGTATTATTGGGTAACCGCTATTTTATCTTTGATCGTATTCTCCTTGTTAGGTTGTTGATTGGTGGTTTAGCTTGGTCAAAGTGATGTTTGATAATTGAGAAATTGGATTATTACCCTTGGTCACTGAATATGATCTTAGAAGGATTAATTAGATAGTTGAACCATGAAATATTAGCCTTTGTAGGATCTTTTTGTAATACCCCGTTCAATCCTAAGAATTAAAATTAAATTTCAAACCATTTTATCGGGATTTAAAATAGAATTTCAGAGTTTCTGTAAAAGGAGGATTAAATCTTGGGCCAAAGGCCCATAGCCTTGGCCCATTAGGGGCATCCTATAACCCTAGATGTACTGTAGCACCTGCATGCTACAGTGCCACCCTCTTTGCTCTGATAACCCGGTGCTCTGATTGCACACCCCTTCCATTCTTTGTTGTCCAAGAAGAAGGGGGGAGGGAGAAAAACCCTTCGGGTGCCGCCAGCCAAGGAGAAAAGAGGAGGAAGAGGAGGAGAAGAGGAGAGATGGTCTTTGCGGGATTTCTTCATCATCCTGCTGGGTGCTGCAAGGGTAACGGATGTCGATCTTTGTAGTTTGATTAGTAGTAGATGTGAAATTGCTTAGAATTGATTGGATTGAATTGCTGCGATTATAAAGTCAGTTTTGTCCAGATTGTTGCGTGGCCAATTTGGCGATCTTAGATGCCGAATCAAAGGATCCCATCTCCTATAGTTATGTGGGGTTCGTTCTTAGCTTTTAGTGGACGTAAAGATCGCTTAATTCTGACGTACGGGTCAAAAGTTATGATAGTTTTCGTCTCTGCTGTTCAGAATCCTCACGAGAATGAACTATCAAGTTGTCTTTTAAAATATGATCATGTTAATAGAAAATTCAGGGATTTCACCCAACTAGGTTATTGTAGGCCTTGGTCTTAGCTTTCTATATTGATAAAGAACACTAAGTTTGGATCAGCCAATTAGAAGTTATGGCTATTTTCGTGCTGCTGTCCGGTTTTGTCGAGTAGTTCTGACAGACCGTGTTCATCGGTCTTTTGGTGTTAGATGCATACGGAATTTGGGATTTCCACCAACTAGGTTGTTGTAGATAATTTTGTTATCTTTCACGCAAGCCTGAGTTTACATTTTTATGAATTTCAGAGGAAAAGTTATGTCACTTTTACTACTGCTGTCCATTACGGCTTCCGGCTAGAATGTAGTGCAATTCGCGTAAAGTATGCAATGAAACGTTAGGTTGTTGGGGGTATGTGTTGTGAATAGTGTCTTGACATCATAGTTCTTATTTAGTAATCTAATGGTGTAGGAGGTGAGGCTCTGGGGTTAGCGGCATCGTTGTTGCCTCCTAACGCATCGCAGCGCTAAAGGCAAGTACATTGACGTTTGTATGGTTTGTGTATGTTGGATGCTTGATGTTCGTATTGTGTTTTCATTTGATACGTGAGAAGTTCCGATGACTATGTTCCTTTCGTATGTGAAATTCATATGTTCGGAGATGATGCTAGTCATTATCCATAAGTACATTCATGCATCCATTTTCATGTTCCGTCCATGGGAGTGGAGCTCCACGAGAGTGGAATCTAAAGTCCCATCAATTCCAGTATGGGCATGTGAGTCCCACCATTCCAATGTGAGCAATTTTGGACACCCGTATGAAACGTTCTTCATACGGTAATTTGGATCCCCGTATTTTGTTAAATACGTGATTAAGTGAACACCGACGGGTGTGTCACTAGCTATGCCAGTATAAGCAGGAGTGCAGTCCATTCAATTCAAAAGATCCATTTATTCCATTCGTGCATTAAACATTCAATGCTATGTTCATTTTCTTTAATGTTGTGGTCTTGTTCATATCTGTTGTATGTTTAATTATCCATTGTATTTGCTGAGTCTCGGACTCACTCTTGCTTTGATTATTTATTTTAGGTGATCGTTGAGGATGACTCTATTGGGAGGGAGTAGACACGAACTATTCACTCATTCACCAAATTCAAATTTCAATAATAAGACTTGATTCTACCTTTCATACGTTTAGTGATGAACTGTAATAAATGAAGTTAAATATGGTTGATTATTTCTACCTGTGATACTTGGTCATCTCTTTTGATATGCTAGTATGGATTTATTCTTTATTCCTGTCACTGTTCTATTAAATTTGGAACTCCTAAAGTCCTTAGATGAGTATGGCTTAAACCCTCTGCTTGGTGGTTGTATGCTAGAATATTTAGGTGACATCTTGGTGTGGGGACCCCGGAGTTATCTTCGTAAGACCGAGACTAATCAAGGTCTTAGGGACATAACTCTAGATCTCCAGTAAATGGATTCCAACTTAACTCAGTCCAAATGAGAGGCTTAACTAAAATCTAGAGCCCCGACGATCATGCGTGCCGCTCCTCTGCGAGCACTACATGATTGTCGGTTCTCCAACCAGTCAAGCACTACACTTAGCGAGTTAAATAGGAAGCCATGAACAGCGAGCATGATCTATATTGGCTCCCAAGATCAGCAACCAATATATTCATACTCTTATTACAACGTCGATCACATCCATACAACGCTCATACATAAATAGTACAAAAGTTATACATCACAGTTTCAAGTTTACAACTACATAGGTGGCCGACCGGCCAAAATAAACAAGTTCATAGCGGAAGCAAGTAAAATAAACCAAAATGCCTGCAGTGGTATGCCACATAACCCATCGGCAACCGACTGGGAGCTAAAGATAGCACACTACTCATCGGTGTCGCCTAAATCGACACCGACAAGCTCATCGGTCTCAATATCTTCCTCACCTGTAAAAGCCAGCAAACATCTGGCTGAGTACAAAAGAGTACTCGCAAGTCTTACACAAATAAAAATAGTTATGCATAAGGTCATTCAAAGGAAGGGCTCATATTGGCTTAATTTTGCGAAAGAGGCATATCTTGAACAACCTACACATACTAGTTTTTCAAGTGCCATTTCAAATTCAGATTTGAAGTAGAAGTAAAGCATGTGAAAGTAATGGATTCAATAACAAATAAATCATACAAAGGGCAAAGTGGCTGTCCACTTTGATACAACACCAAACATGAATAGCCCATTCATGACGACACCGAGTTTACCCACAATTTTAATACCAAGTCTAATAATAAGCAGCCACAAATTTCAAGCGGTCGTCCATAACAGTGGACACGACTATTCGAATAGATTTATACCTGCGGGGTGTACTACTTTACCCACACAACTTGATTAGCCCGTAAGCCTCCAGATGCCTCCGAATATAGCATACTTCCTACGGTATGCCGGCCGGGTAAATCAAGATATGGTTGTTTTTAGCAAGAAGATCCCATTGAGCTAAGTCCCTCAACCCAGGGCTCCTAGGAAACACAAGACGTTGACATCTCCATCCTATCGGCCCAAAAGGAAACATAGGATTTCTCGGTCCTCTGTCCTTACAATTTCACCACCGTGGGACTCAACACAACAAAACCTTCCCCCTACTTAACCATACAGCACCCATATACCGCGTGTGATAGCACGAGTGTTGCTTGAACAGCAGGTACCCAAAGTTCGGTCCTTAATTGTCGAGACAAGTCCAACCACATACCCAAATCTGCACAAAGCACCATCACTAACTAACACTTGTCGGACCAAACACTTCTTTAAAATGTCAAAATTTAACTCATAAAATAGATACGAAGATCTGAAAAAAAAGTATATAATGAGAGTTATGTGTATCCCATGATTGTCGGGTTATTCCCGGCAATCAGACTACCGTTTCTAGACTTGCATGGCTAAGCATACCCGTACCTTATAATTTCACACATCCTACCATAAGCATTTCAGTACTGGAATAATTCATGGATAGCCACAATGACAAGAATATAGGATGTGTCTAACTATTCATCACAAAAATAGCGACAATATCAAAATAGCATGCAAGCAATTATCATTGCATCTATCCTAACAAAACTGGGATCAAATATGATGCAAAAATAAAGTTCAAAGAATGCTTGCCTTGCTGGTAGGCTAATTGCTCTCCCTCAGTAGCGTATGTGTCAATATCGATAAGCTCGGAATAATCAAAAATCAAAATGCTCAAAAATGCATGATTTTTCTACAGTAGCTAAGTCATGATTTTAGATGATTTTTGGTGAAAGAATTATTTCATTTTGATTTAGTACATGAAAGTTATGGTGGTTTGAATTTCAGATTCCAATATGCCTCCATTTATGTAATTTAATTATGAGGTGAAATTTTGTAGAGTAGTGGTGAGTACATGGATTACATGGATAAATAGGCAATATTATTACAAGTTCAAAATAGTTGAGTTTGCTCCAATTGGAGTTTTCATGATTTAGTTATTGATTTTTAAAGTTATCAGCATTAATAGTGTAAAAACAATGCCCTTTAGGATCATTTTCCTCAAAATATAGTTTCTGTGACAGAGGTAAGTTTGAAACTATTTTTATAATTAAGTTCATTTGAAATATAAATTATCAGAATTGATTTCACTGTTTTTGGAGTTCCCAAAAATTACTTATGAATTTTTAAAGTTATCAGCCTGTTTCTATTGTAAAAATAATAGTGTTTATAGCTCATTTTCCAAAATAATGCCCTTGTTACAGAGACATGTTTGAAACCAAATTTTAATATAAAGTTCGTGAAAAATGAAAATTATCAGAAGTGGTTTCATTGCTTTTGGAGTTAAAATGAATTTGTTATGCATTTTGGAAGTTAATACCAATTTTCAGTGTGTAAATTAATAGATTCCGAATTTCATAAAGTATTTATTACTTTTTCTACCGAACCTCGCGCTAGCCGCAGTAGCTGACGGGCGAACAGTGTGTATTCCTTTTTAACTCATATTTTAAAATCCACTCCGACATGTGGGACCCGCCGTTAGCGGCACGGTCCAAAAGACTCGGTCCACCGACGCACTCGCATACGTACAGGGTTTAAAGGGCTAGGCCCACCCGCTAGTTTCTCCCGCATCTCTCTTAACCTCAGGGGTTTCTATGCGCGGGGCCCGCATGTAATAGACTCATTAGTGTGGCTAAGACAGCGCTTAATGGCTAAACAATCATTAGCCAATTAATGACCCTCATTTGTAGTAAACGGACAGCTACAGTAGCTGCCCGCGTACGACAACGTGTCCACGCGTTCGCCCAGCGGCTTGCTGGCGATTCCGGCCATGGCGGAGCCAGCCAAGAGCATGCACAGGTGCACAATAGTATGGCGCTCCTACTGAGAGTAGTCTCGGCAGTGGCCGGCTGTCTGCGTGACTCGCGGAGTTAAGCGGAGCTACAAACTACGGACAAGATGCATGCAGCAATGTGTTGCTCCGCAGCACAAACAAGCGGGTGCCCGAGGTTCTACTGGCTACTAGGAGGTTATCGAAGTTAGGTGGGAGCTCGGGGAAGCTGGAAGTCGGCTGGAGCACCGACGGCGCCGGAGAAGAAGATGTTGACAGCACGGCTTCACAAGGAGAGATGGTACTGAGCAAAACCGAGACTAGTGAATGCTTGGAATAGCTTCAGGAGCCTAAAAGCATGCTATAGAAGCAAGGAATTGAACAATGGCTTACCGGATCTAAGTGGGAGATGAAAAGTTGCTTTGCGGCCGAAACGGGGCAAAACTTCAATTCACTTCAACCCTGCCAGGCATCCATGAAATTGATTGAGGGGAAAGCGTCAAGATATCCTAATACACGTTATGACACGCAAGAATGGTTAAAAACCTCACCGGAAACAAAGATGACAAGAAGATGTCCCGAGTGCCCTCGGGCGTGAGCAGAACACGAGAATGGTCCGAGAGCTACAAACAACGAAGTAAGCTCCCATTAGCAAAAATGGAGAGGGCATCGAGTAGGGTATTGAAGGCTACCACCAGTTGGAAGCTTACTCGAGTGAAACACTGATACGAGCTTCCCTATCCTCGGTCAAACAGAGGAGAAGTGGGGAAGAAGAGGGGTGCCGAGGGGGTATTATGCTCGGGAAATGACGGAGATGGAGGCGACGTGAAGTGAAGAAGCTCCAGGAGTGGCCAACGGCAGCGGTGGATTGACGGCGTGAGCATCGCCATTCCTGTGCGCGTCGGAGCGGCGCGGCCGCGTGGAGCTCGGCTCCTGCGCGAGGTTGACAAAGCAGTTGACCGGTGGGCCCCGCTTCGTCAGTGACACGTACACACGCGCGAGCGCCTGAGTTAGTGAGTCCACGTGGACCGTTGGATCTTGAGCGAGCGACTCAGATCGAGTGAGGGATTCGGACAGTCCAAAGGGGTCACAAGATCTGGACCGTTGATTCTAGATCCTAAGGTCGGCATGCATTGGTGCATTTAGTTGACTCAACCGAGTCATTTCGCCTGGGTCGGACTCGAGTCAAGGTTTGGTTCAAGCCCGAGAAATAGTACCAGGGTTTGACTGAGATTTAAATGGTTTTTCCTACTTTGACCAGAGGCTTAAAAATAGAAATAAAATTCCTAAAATCATGAAATAATTTGTAGGGGTTCCTGGGATAGCCTAGTGTCCATAAAAAGTATTGAACCCTACTGTTCATAATATATTTTGTAAAATATAAATTCAAACTTAGGCTAGGTCTTTTAATAGTGTTTGAATTTTCTTGGGGTTCAAACCAGTCCCAAAAATTTAGGAAAAATTATATTAATTCGTGATAATTAATATAGTATTTGAATAAATTATTTCCAGAGATATGTTAGTAGCATTTATTTCAGTTTTTAGTTTGGAGGTCAAATTAAAGTGTATGTTTCATAAGTATTTTGAGATTTTCCAAGTACAATATGTAAATAAAAAGTTTAAAATCATGATGCATGCTTATGAGATGCATAATAATCTCTTTATTAATTTGGGGATGTGACAAACCTCCCCCCCTTACAAAAGATCTCGACCCCGAGATCGATAGGGTGGAAGTTGGACAGGAAGGTTCTAAAAGAAAACATAACATCTGTTGTCTTGATTTCCTTCAAAGATAGTGCCAAGATATCTTTGTAAGGTTACAAGGAATGGCTATTACAATGTTCCTTCCCATTGCTTTGTTTAAACTTTCCTTTCTCGATTCGAAGACACTTTAAGTAGAAGGAAAAAGATCTGGATAATTGGCTCGCACTTGATCTTCACGCTCCCATGTTGCTTCATCTTCAGTATGGTTACTCCACTGAACCTTGATGAATTTGATATTGCGATTTCGTGTCTTGCGCTCCTTCTCTTCAAGAATGCGAATTGGGTGCTCCCGATAAGAAAGATCAGGTTGCAAATCAAGTTTTTCCAGCTCAGTTGCTTCGGTCGGGACACGAAGACACTTCTTTAGTTGTGAAACATGGAAGACATCATGTACATCAGCAAGCGATGGTGGCAATTCTAGTTGATAAGCCACCGATCCCATCTTCGCTAGAATTCGGAATGGCCCGATGTAGCGGGGTGCCAATTTTCCTTTGACTTGGAAACGATGTGTTCCTTTCATTGGAGAAACCTTGAGATAGACATGATCATCCACCTCGAAACTTAATTCATGACGACGGCGGTCGGCATAAGACTTCTGATGAGATTGAGCTGTTCGAAGTCGTCCACGAATGACCCGAACTTGTTCTTCCGCATCCTCTACCAAGGTTGGGCCATAAAATGGCCTCTCCCCGGCTTCATACCAGTTCAAAGGTGTCCTGCAAGCCCTCCCATACAATGCTTCGAAGGGTGACATTTTTATGCTTGATTGGAAGCTATTGTTGTAGGAGAACTCCGCAAACGGTAAACATTTTTCCCCGTTCTTGCTATAGGACAGCACACATGCTCGGAGAAGGTCTTCTAAAATTTGATTCACTCTTTCAGTTTGTCCATCTGTTTGTGGATGGTAAGCGGAGCTGAAAGATAGATTTGTCCCCATCGCTTTATGTAAGCATTCCCAAAAATAGGATGTGAATTGAGGACCGTGGTCGGAAACTATCACCTTAGGAACACCGTGGAGACAAACAATTCTTGTAATATAAAGTTCTGCTAACTTGTCCCCGTGGTAGGTGGTCTTGACAGGAATGAAGTGAGCAACCTTCGTCAAACGGTCGACAATCACCCATATAGAATCAGATCCAGCTTGAGTCCTTGGGAGGCCGGTGATAAAATCCATGCCAACTTCTTCCCATTTCCACTTGGGAATGGGTAGGGGTTGTAGAGTACCTGCTGGCTTCAAATGCTCAGCCTTGACTCTTTGGCATACATCACACTCGGCAACATATTGGGCGATTTGCCGCTTCATTTGGCTCCACCAAAGCCGCTTTGTGAGGACCCCAGTTTATTCGACTTGTAATGCTTAGCCTTCCATTGACCCTAGCATCACAATTCAAATAGACCAAGCCTCAGGATATGTATACTTCCCAGAAATGCAGTATACACACCCCGTTACAAAATCATGTATCAATTCCATACACGAGAGGTTACAAAAATAAAACTTCAATAAATACAACAGAATGAACTTACAAGATAAATAACAAACTACACAATGAAGCAAAAGCCATAAGATGGCGATAAATAAAGAAACCAATTAGTGTGCCTTTACCCACAAGGCAACCAACCGGGCATAAAGCTAGTCGTCAAACCAGCGCATCTCACAAAAGGGAAGCCCTTGGGGCTCACCTTCTTCCTCTGCAACAAAAACATAAAGCAAAGCACTGAGTACAAAGATTGTCTTTGTACCCAAGACTCGACGTGTAAGGGTAATGAACTATAATTTAACTACATGCGGGCTTTATTTAAGTGGAGGGCTCTGGACTTACTTTTAGCGAGAAGCAAGTTTTCTTTTGCAATAATGTAATAGTTTGAAAGCAGTTTTAACAATTCAATTTTATTTGCGAAATAACAACGTCTGATGAAGTAGTGACATAAAGACATCTTGGAGATGACCAACCCAATGGCCATCACAACAATAGTATGAACACTGTTCATACCAACCCATCAAGTTTTAATTAAAGGTTGTAGTCTAACTCTTGGAAGACCTCCCCAAGCGTGTCCATAACCTAGGGCGAGGCTATTCGAATAGTTTTAACCTGCGGGGGTGTACCAATGTACCCACACTTTAGACCGCCTTTCCACCACCACGGTTAGCATACTTCCTTTGGTATGCGAGCACGGCTAAGTCTAACAAGGCGTTTTCAATATTGTGTATTAACTACGAGCATTCGTATGGATAGAAATCCATACGCTTACATGTAAAGCCGAAAGACAACAAATCCCATCACGGGTGAAGCTTTTGGACAACTACCATGCTCCCAACACCATCCCTCCTGCGACCCCTGCGACCGGAGCCAATACACGCCAAAGTACTAAGTCAAGAGAGGTCCCATATACTCTAGTGTGGTTAGCACGCAAGAATGCTTGGTTTAGTGTAACAAGATGTTCGGTCCTTGTTGACTCGGGCACCATTCGATCACACCCAAAATCACACCATCTTACCATTGTGCCCAAGTCCAAATCATTTTATTTTCAGTTTTTAGTTTTCACAAATATACATAGCAAAAATGCTGAATCATAAAGTTATAATAATTTTTGTGTGATCAAAGTTATCGACTAAGTCGATAACCGCCCAATTCTACCGGTATCTAAGTATGGCTAAGCATCATATCGTAAAGACAAATAAAAGGCCCTAAATCATTCACCGGGCTCTAATTCACCAGTGAGAATAATATTCCTAAGGTAGTGGCAGGGGTGAACAATTTTCAGGGCAACAATGCAATGGGATTAACTACCTCTAATCGACAAAATTAATTTGACACAAAAGCATGCATACATACAAGTTAAACAAAATATTAGACTTGAAAATAATGGGAATGAACTGGATATGATCAAACTGCTTGCCTTTGCTTTGTTAGCGATATACATCTTGCTGCAGAGGATCACTCTCGATATCAACGTCATCTAGCGATAAAAACTGCCAAAGCGAAAAACAGCGAATAAACACGAGAACGCCAAAGGCACTCAAAAATCAATAACACAGAAGATAGATCATGAATTCAGGAACAACAAATTAGCAGATTCGAGATTATTTAAATTAGATAGGATTTCTTATTACTGATCTTTCCAAACTCACTTATTTCCACGATAATCATACAGTCAGAAACAATCCTCTTATATATTCTATTCTATCGGCAGACTTTGATGGTGATTGTGTGCACAACAATTAGCTAAGCAGCAATTTACCCCATTTTAAATAACTAACTATTCTATGCAACCTTTACTGCTATAAGCTTATTAGACCTACAAATTTGTTATTGGAGTACTGATGAGCTCATAAGTGAACTGACAATTACAAAACACATTTCTAACCAACCTAATGGAATTAGCCCTACTACAGATCTCCCAAAGGTGCCATATTAACCTATTGCTATCCAGATCAAGCGATCCAAATTGGCTAATATAGCCCGACAATCCAACTTATTAAAGTGCAACTTCAACTGTAAGTTGATCAGTAAGACTTATTGACTCACCAACTACTGGAACTAGTTCTACTAACAAAAAGACTAAAAGACACAAAGAGATTGAGCAAGAGTGGAACTTCTGTTAGATGAAGTCCACAATACAACCACTCTCAAAACTACAAAGCTACTAGCCAAATAAGATTATCATTTCATCCTGCACTAGTTAGCAAATGGACAACTCTTGAAATGAACACGAGGCTGCTAGCCAACCACCTACAAAACAACTTTCCGATTTAGCTGCTATTGATGGATAATTATTCACTAATTAAACTTAAGAGAAACTCTAACTACTCGAATTAATCCAGTTATTAGCCAGCTGACAACTCTTATATTTTCATATTACTATTCAAACACCTACAATAGAAACAAACTTTACGGACGGAGAGCTACAGATAGCCTTCCCACAATTTGAACTTCTAGACTTTCTTTAAACTTAACTACAAATTATTTAACTAGAGTGATCTAATTGCCATACACCAAATTTGTGAGAACAAGAGTTAAGATTTTGGATGGTGCTTGACATTCTTCTTCTCTTTTACGCTTAGACAACCGACAACAAGACATCTTCTATAAAGAGATCTTTGTTAATTTCATTTCTTGCTAAACTGAAATTTCACTAAGCTAGTCATACTTTTGAGTGGCATTCTTGTCGGACAAAATGGTGGAGTGCAGAGGGTTCACCACTTTCTTGACTTTTCAATTTGCCTCCCAATCAACTTCTCTGTTTTTGGATCATCCAAAAGCGCTATTATGACAACTGATCCATAAGCCTCTCGACAATTCTAAATACATTTCAGATCGCCTTACATTCATACAAGTTAGTAACCTACTAAGCGCCATTTATCTGAAAATACAACTTGTTAATGGAGTATCTAAAGCTACTACCACTGCAAGCTAACTTTGCTACTAACATAATCCAATGGAACTCACGACAATCATACTCTAATGAAACACGACTTTAGCCCATTGTTCACGATTTATTGACTAGCCCTGCTCTCTCGTACATCCAAACTTGCATTAACAGTGAGCTAGAGTGATAAGAGGGCTCACGACACGAGAGGAGGCGAAGGTGGCTTAGGTAGGCGTGGAGGAGGCGCAACTTGAGGCGGTGGGCGGTCGGCCGGGCAGCTGCGATCGGACCCAGGCCCGGCGGAGGCCGCGGCGGGGCAGAGCGGAGGCGGCGAGGCAGGGCGGTCGGGCGTCGGGGTGTGGCGGCGCGGGTTGGAGCCGAGAAAACGAGGCGAGGGCCGTGGTGGACGGGCCGGCGCAGATCCGGGGCGATGAGCTCTAGGGCGCGGCGGCTTGCTGATGCCGGCGAGCAGAGGAGGCGGAAGGCGGCGGCACCGAGGCGGCCGGAGGAGGAGAGCTTCGGTGGGAAGGGTGCTGGGAGGCAGCCGGATCTGGGAGAGAAGCCGGCATGGGGAGGCGGTGGGAGGCCGCGCCCTTCGGTGGGAGGCGGCGTGACGCAGAGGCGGGAGGCGGCGGCGGCTCTAAGGGGCGGCTGGAGCCGGGAGGTAACGGTGGCGCCATGCACCAGGGGAGGCGGCCGGATCTGGGGGAGGGGATGCGGCCGGTGGGTTGGGAGGTGGCGGCAGCGAGGAGCGAGGGGCAGCCAGAGCACAGGCGACGGAGACGGGAAGCCGGCGGTTGGGGCAGCTGGGAGTCGGCACCGGCTCTCCTTTGTTCCACTCGGTGAAGAAGAAGGAAAAAGAGGAAGTGACCAGCGGGGCTTGGTGGATTTGATGATGCCTCTATGCAGAAGCGGGCGGAGGAGCGATGGCGGCGATGCACTCGGCGAAAAGTTGGCGAGGTGATCGAGGTCGGCGACACGGTGCAATTGAGCGACGGCGATTGCCGGTAGCGGTGATGCATGCTTGCGGCGTGGCATCGAGCCTGTGGTGTTGACAGAGAGGGAGAGCGGAGAGAAAGAAAACAGCGCGGCGGGAGCTTGGCCGAGAGGCTGGTGCGGTTGGCGGTCGGTGGAGCCAAAAGGCGACCGGTGGGGCGATGTACCGCGCGATGGCGAGCGGGCGTACAGCGTGGCGAGGAGGTTCGAGGCCGTCGTGGCACACATGCGGCGACAACTAAGCGAGCTAGCGCGGCGCGACGAAATGTCGCGTGGAGGAAAAATGCGGCGGCGGGCCCACATGTAAGTGAAAGGAGAGGTGGCTTGTGCGGCTGGTTCGGCGGACCAGTGGCGAAGTGGTCGGTCGGAGGAACGATGCGTGGGTTATAATTTGGATTTAGGGTTAGCAAAATAAATTCAGAGATTTTAGGTTCTGAACAGGTCTTCGACCTAGGGTTTACTTTAGTAATATTTTACAGGGCAACATCTTAGGTTAACTGCTTTTATAATTTCGGGTTTTTAGAGTTTTTCATTTCTAGGGTTCGCGTTTTTAGGTTTTATGTTCTTAGGGTTTTTATTTCTCATTACTTGTGCCGGCAAAATAAATGCAAATTGAATAACTCACAAAGATTGCAGACCAACTGAACGACAACAGACAATCATACAAAAAGTTTAAAAATCTTGTATTTTTGCATTTGGAAATTTTGGGATGTTACAAATCTACCCCCCTTAAACAGAATCTCGTCCCGAGATTCCGGTAGTTCGGAAGTCGGAACGGAAGGCCGTGGCAACCTATGTGGTTCTGGTTACGGGGTCATTTTTTTTTTATGCCCTAGAGTGGGAGGCTATGTCGATGGCTTTCTAAGATCCTTCGGTTAGATGTTTTCTATGTGGTTCTTTCAACTCTAAACGAAATGCACCATCTGTTGTCTTGATTTTCTTCAGAGATAGTGCTGGAAGATCACGACGCAGTATCCTGACGTTGCCGACACATTTTCCTTTCCATTGCTTTGTTTAACCTTTCCTTTCTTGATTTGAAGGTAATTTGACATCGCGCTTCACGTCGTCTTCTGTTAGTACGAAAGACTCGGCTCCACTCAGTCGACCGAAAAGGGCATCGATCGATAGAACGGAAAGACTGGTTAGATGGTAACCTAGTATCAATACCAGGATTCAGTGCAGAAAAGAGAAGGCAAGCAAGGTTTAAGGTGGTCGTGCTTAACCTCACTTATCTGGTTCTATTTTCTTGGCTGGGACAGGAAATGCACAGGATAAATGCACGAGGGAATGCATGTGTGCAAATTAGCCCTAAGGCAGATTTTAAATTTTGGTTAATGAGAGTGCAAATGCTTACATGCATGCTTACATGCTTCTTGTTGTATGCAACTTGAGTAACATGACATGCTTAAGTTAATTTAGAAACTATATGCATGATCAAAGTATAGGAATCAAGATGCCTAACAAGTACTTTGAGGTATCTTCTACCCCCCTTAAATATGTTTGATGCATAAAGGATGAGGGAAGGAAAGAATGAACACAAGGTGAGGGAACAGGCACTGTGTATGCATTTTAATTCTAATATGTACTAACTACTCCAAAAGGTTCCGACATAGTTGCTATATGTGAGGACCCCCGGTTATTGGAAATGTTACTAATTAAATTCATACTGTAGCACAATTATTAATGAAGGAACAGTACTGCTCCTTTATTAAAAACCATGCTAAAGGTATAAATTTAACAAGTGATGATCCGATGTGAGGTTCGGATATATATGATTCTCAATGGTTCCCGGGATCAACGACCATTGCATATATATCCTTCATCAACATTGCATCAAACACATACAAGTCATACATTGATATAATTAAACATAAGGTTACATCATTCATTAATACTACCATATTAAGTGACTTGGTCACTTTAACGATATCTGTGGAAGCAAAATAAGCGGAAAATGTCCACCAATGGCCTCATCCACCCGCGAGCAATTGCGTGGAGGAAAGAAATGGCGTCACTCGTTAGCGTCATGCGATCGGCGCTAACGGGTACTTCATAAAAAAGCCATCCTCACTGCAACAATAGGTGGTAGCACCTTGAGTACAAAGGTACTCGACAAGTCTTACACAAACTAATAAAAGAAAGTGGTGATTAGAGCCTAATCAAAGGAGTAGAGTTGTTACATGCATAAGGTTACGAAAGGAATGTATAAAGGTTCAAGTTTGCATAAAGCGTTACATCTTAACCTGCAAAGGCTAACTTTTGATAAAGCAATTTAACAAATCAAAAATAAAGTAAAACAGTAAGTAAATACATTAAATGTAAGCGATGCGATGCATGATTCCCTCATGCCAACCGAAAATAAACCAAAACCAGATTTTTGAAAATCAAAACTTCTATACAGATGACATCAATTCAAGTTATCGTCCATGACCGTGGACACGGCTATTCGAACAGTTTATACCCTGCAGGGGTGTACATCTTTACCCACATGACTTAGCTAGCCCGTTGCCTTCGGATGCCTCCGAATGATGACATACTTCCTTTGGTATGCCGGCCAGAAACTAAGATTTGGTATTTTTCAACAAGCCAACACTATTGAGTTGGACCCCCATGTGTGAACTAATCCCACTAGTGTAGGCTATACCACCTACTAACCACGGGGCACACATGTTGTGTCAGTAATGCCGATCCAAACAATTTAAAGCAAATTGGGTTCCCTACCCATAGTAGAATGCTATCGGCACCATTAAGGTATCGTATATGCGACGAGGCACATATACGCCCTCACCCTCCTAAGAACATCTGATACTGGCATACAAGCTCACATGGCATAAAATGCAGTCCTCAGACCAGAGCATCTATGCCATACAAGACCAATACACATATCCTTACTCTCCTATTTCCAACTCAATAGTCTCAACATTTTACTTAACCAAACAGCGCCCATACACTGCATGTGGAAGTACGTGGGGGACTTGAATTGAATAATCAGAGTTCGGTCCTTAATTAACCCGGACAAGTCCACCACAAAACCCAATCTCGTGCACGAAAGCACCACCACTAGCTTCCTCTTGTCCAGATCAATTTGAATTTCAAATACAAGACTGATTTAAAGAAACTGGACAAAGAGTTTGAAAGTGACAATAGTTTAGTTGTGATTCCCATGTTTGACAAGATATGCTTGCCAAACTCTAAAATCTTTAGACTGCATATCTAAGCCAAATCTGAAAATAGACCATATAGTATACAGTACTACACTAGAGTTGAGTGTATGGTTATAATCAAGGTAATCCCCCATGTCAGGTCATAACTAGCTATTACAAGCCGCATTTTGTATTTTCAGACAAATAGCATGCACAGATATCACTGGATTTGTAAAGACTATTGTACAAAATCTGGGTTCAATATGGTGCAAAGAGGATGCTTGCCTTGGTAATAATAAACTTCTGTTGCAGGTTCTGGTTGCTCAGAAAAAGATTCAATTGCTTCAACAGAACCAGATTCTAAAAGAAACAATAAGATCCAATAAATACCAAAACTGACAATAAGTCCAAAATGGAAGAAATATGCATGATCAATCTAGAAATGCATGATTACAGTATGCTTAAGCCATAACTACCCATAATAATGATAATAACCCATTATATAGCTCACTTTGTTTACAAAAGACAAGAAATTAGGTTTTAGTGCAAAACTCCGTTTTGATTGTAAAAGAGTAAAAAGGATGATTGCAATTTTGGGAAAAAGAAGTATAGATCATGAAAAAGATTCCATAAATGAAGCTTAGCATGATCCTTTAGGGTAATTAACATCCCAAACCAACCTTAGTCTAACCCTAGACAGTTAGATCACATCGACTAGGAAGGAGATCATTTTTGTCGGCTAAACCGTCAAAAAGAAACAGAGACAATTCTCAGTTAGAAGTTAAAATAGATGATGACAAGGATGGAAAGATTAACTTGTCATGCTGCTAGGGTTTAGTCAAAACCTAAATAAGATGGTAAGTTGACAGGAAGAAGCCTAGGTCTTGAAAATGACATGAAAAACCGAAAAGGTATAATATCAACTTTTCAGTTTAAAGCAAGTTGAAGCTACTGATGCTTAAAAGAATGATTCACATCAGCTTCTAAGGTCCTTAAGATGCTCAAGATGTCGAAACTAGGGTTTTATCTTACCAGAGAAAGGAAGACACCCAAGTTTCTGAAATCTGGATGTGGATCGATCAGAGAGATGGACGATGGTTCAACCTACAAAAGATGTCAAATCTTTATTGTAAGGTGGGACCAGTGCTTAAAGTGGATAAGCAATGAGCAAGAAGCAAGAAACTCCACTGGTCAGCAAGAAAAGGATGAGCTTCTTCGGTTAACAATGGCAACAGCAAGGAGAACTAGGGTTTATATATGGGTGTTGAGCTACAGGGCAATTGAGAAAAGTCTAGAGCTTGATGAGGTGTCCATTTACGGCTAATTATCCCAAAAATTAGTTGTAAAAACTTTGGGATAATCCTCTCCTTGATTTCCAGAGAAATCTGCGCGCAGAGAGGCGAGGAAGATGATAAGAATCATCTGACATGTGGGTCCCGCTGGCAGTCACAGCCGTGCGCGTCTCCTAAAATGCGAAAAGAACACCAACCGTCCGATTGGAAATGGGTGGCTGCGATAAATAGAGAGATTAAATGATTTGAATCGGTATCATTTAATATGGACCGCACGATCTAGATCGGATGATCGAGATCTAATTGAAATCCCGAAGGACTGCGGGGCTCCACTTTCAAAGATAGACGTTGGATCAAGATCCAACGATCAATTAAAAGATATACACGTCACTCTTCTTTTGATGCGATGGCTCAGCACCGTTGGATTTAATTTCTACGGTCAGGATGTAAAATGGAACCGGATGGTCCGATTGCATACTGTAACACCCTGGCTATTCGGAAGCCAAGATGTCACCTAAAACATCTAACATACATCCATATTGCGGAAGAATTCGAATAAAATCAACTAATGATAGTATAAAAACAACCAAGACATGATGAAGGTATCCTTCCTTCACCATCTAATCTATTTATTTCAGTTCATTGATAATGAAAGTTCATATGTAGTAATAAATCAACCTCAATGTGGAGAAGGTATCCTTCCTTCACCAATTATAATTTAATTATTACAGTTCATCATTAACGAATGTAAGATAGAACTAAATTTAATTTTGAACATGAATAGGATGATGTGAGCAGTAGTGCGTGTCTACTCCTCCTAAGTGAGCCAACATCGGGGTTACCTAAAATAAACAAACAACGCAAGAGTGAGTCCATGACTCGGCAAGTACATATATCAATAAGATAATCATTCAATATGAATAAGACAAACTCATCATCGGTTCGATCACATCACAACCGACTACATATGAAGACATGATATGAATGCTCAAAATCAAAGGAATGGACTGCACACATGCATATACGGTATAGCGGTGAAACACCGTCGGTGTTCCTCAAGCCCGCATCTTAACAAAAATGCGGGATCCACTTCCCGTATGAAGAACGTTTCATACGGTGTCCAACATTGCCCATCTTGGAGTTAATGGGTCTTACATGCCCATTCGGAATTAATGGGTCTTTCAAATCCACTCCGTGGACGGACATGACAATGTCCAACACCGCCTACACCGGAATGGTGGGACTTGAAATCCACTTTCGTGGATGAAACATGCATAATGAATGCATAGAATGAAATACTGAATATTGAAAGACATGATAACAAAACATGGATTCAACACATATGAAAGAACATAGACAATCCATCTTCTCGTATCATACAAAATCACAGCATGACCATATAAACATTCGTCAATCACAATCATTAAGGGTGGCAATGTACTTGCCTTCCAGCGATGCGACGCGTTAGTCGGCAAAGGTGATACTCCTAAACCCGAGGCTTCACCTCCTAAACAAGTAAAATAATTTCAATAAGGACATAATATACCCAACACTACTAATCGGCGTTTCTACCTGCTTTCACGATGACTCAAGTCATTCCTACAAAGCCTAAACTGAAAACAACGATTTCTGCCATAAACTGTATCTGGACAGCAGCACGGAAATTAACATAACTCAATGTATGGAAGTCGAAAAATGGTAAACCCAATTTCTGTAGCTTCTTAACTGACTAATCTACAATACTCTAGTTGACGTGATAAACCAATTTGGCCAATTTAATGGGTTAATAAATGCTTGAACTTTCAGTACAGAAACTGTCAACAGAATGAATAGCAGAATTAAAAGATCATAACTTTCATTAGGTAACTCCAAATTGAACGTTCTTTACCAATCTGAAAAGGTCATCGAATCCTCTACAATAACCTAGTTGGGTGAACTTTCAGTTTCGACCAATTTCCTTTCAAAATTTAGGAAATAACCAGACAGTTTATTCTCGTCAGATTTCTGGCAGCAGGTACTAAAACATCCATAACTTTTGACTCAGACCTCGGAATCAAGTAAACTTGGTGGCCACTGAAACTTAAGAACAGAGGCCTACATATCTCTAGGAGACCAAACCTTCAGAGTCTGCCTAAAAATAACCAGAAACAACCCTCCAACATACTGGACAGAACTGAACGAAACACGGACAGACTGAAATTTAACAAAACTACTTGCTCACTTAACGAAAGACTTCTAGAAATCCCAAGAACACATCGTTACCCTTGACAACGTGGGAGATGACGCTGAGTGAGCCTCGAAGAAGAAGTTGGTGGTGATTTCCTCTTCTTGTTCCACAGCCCACGATCGTCGTCCCGATCCTCGCGAAGACCGCAACGGAAGGAGACCAACACCGCAGCGGGAAGAAGTCTTGAGGGCAGCACCATGGAGGAAAGACCAGGGAGGAGGAGGCAAGGCGCACGGAGGGGGAGGCCAAAGGGGCGCCAAAGGGAGGGAGAGGAGAAGTGGGGAAAATTAGGTTTCCCACCCTTTATGTTGGCTGGCCACTAGATGGGCCTATGGGCCTCTAGCCCAGCCCGAGTTGTCCAAAAACACAGAAAACCCTTCTAATCTCCGATTAAACGTTTTCCAAAAGAAACCTTCTACTGATTAATTATTCTCTCCAGAAAATTAATTCTAGCACTATCGGAGAATTACACTAATTCTCTCTCAATTTGTATTGCACTCTCAAATGAAACTCGGGATATTACATTCTACCCCTTAAAAGGATTCGACCCGAATCTAAAGACCGAATCTACGAAAAAGAAAATCGTGGATGGAATGAAACAACGACAAACAAGCACCCGTTTGAGCGAATCGGATATTGAACACGCAAACGAAACTCCATCTTCCAAGTGGCCTCACTCTCGAACCGATGGGACCACAACATAAGGACGTAAAGCGGCGTCATACTAACCCTCAACTCGACATTTCTAGGTACACTCATTGGACAAGACTCGAAGGTAAGATCCTACTCATTGGTCCACGGCGCAAACGAAATCTCAAACTCGGATCTCCCAGAACTCACTCAACACGAGAACATACAAGGCGTTACGTACTCGCGCATGTACTCGAGACGATCCTGGCGATCGCCAACTAGCGAAAACAACCCAATGTACCTTGGGTTAACCTTCCCATTGAAACCGAACCACACGACAAGCACGAAGAACACGAAACTCATGTTCCACCTTTCAATCGAACTCTTCACTAAAGCAAGGATCACCTCCTTTAACTGAAACATACAATCGAATTCTTTTAAAGCAAACTCTTTTCTGGCAAAACCATCTGAATAAGAAAGATTCACGTCACAACTAGATGTTACCAATCGGGCATCAAGAGTAAAATCGAAATCGAATTTCATCACGAAAACCTTTCCACCCTCCAAGTGGCGGTTTGCGAATAAACGTCCACGAAAACCAAAGGAGGAATCATTTTAAATGCCCAAATCGAACTTCCCTTATTCTTCTGAACCGATAAGAACCACACATACCAAAATCGAGTCAAACTCGACTTACGAAAAACATTGGTCAACGAAGACAAAGCTCAAGCGAGAATTAAGAAAACGCTTCACTAATCAAGAAGACATTTTTTCCCTTAGTTTCACTTTTTGGAATAAAACATCTCTCAACCTTGGAATTGAATTCATCGCATACCACACGGTCTCAACCATCTTCATTTAACATCCTCAAGTTAGGTTTAAATCGAAATACATCTTCCACACCGTTGTAGAGAGACCCTATTGATTCCATGAATACTCTAGACAACTCATTCAATCGATGACATTAATTTGATAGAAGGCACCAAAGCACCTAAAAAAACCCATACAATCTCATCACCTCCAACTTTCAAGAATCACATCAGAATTTTCAGTACACCCGCTCATGAACTACATCAAAAGGGTTCTATCGCCAATCATTCCACTACTCAGAATACTCCAGTTTTCTATCTCCTCTACACACAAATCTTTGGGCGACCAAAAGTTTAGCATGAAAATGGAAAGCCCAAAATTAACCTCTGAGACCTCTACAACGAATTCCTCTTATAACAAATAATGAAATCATCGGATTAAATCTCTAAGATTCCCCCAATTCCGACATACTCACTCATTGACATCATCAGGAATCATTCATACAATATCACGATACTTTCAATAGAGTTACTCTATAAAATTGATTACGGTTTCCATACATTTGATAATCCCCAACATTCCAACATGAACCAAGGTTCGGAACTACACTATACCATAGGTCCTACTTAGTCGAACAATATACAATTTTACTTGAAACCATACATTCCATCGAATCAACTTCCCTCCAAGAGGTTCAGTCAAAACCAACTCATCTTCTATTACTTCTCCAATAGTGGGTAGCAAAATCTCACCCCTACAATCACTTAACCACCACCAAACAATTAACAACTCACGATTTGTAAAACTTTAGAGCACAAAGCGGTTGATCCTTTCTCAAAAGAAAGAGGCGAATAAGAACAACTTTCACCACACAGGAAAATGTTGCTGCTCACAGTGAGCACGAGACCAAAAGAAATAATCTGGTAATGAAGATCTGGGAAAAACGAAAGTTGAGTTCACGGAGGAGCACGCATCACCTCAAAATGGAAATAGCAAATAACAACCAATAAGAAAATGACATTGCGATTGAAACTCGACAACTCTTGAGTGAAAAGAGCAAAAAGTTTATGAACAATTCAAATAACCACGAGTTACAAAACTTGACTCAAATTCTCAAATATTCCTAGTGCACTCTTTCCTTTAACACTGAAATTAATTCTTTGACTAACATCGCTTTGCCACAATGAACAAGATAAGGTCTTTAGTCCAAACCACACGGACTAAATAAGAACCAATAAAATTCCTCAATACGTCCTATTTGTTCAGAACAATTCAACTACACACGAAACATGAGATCCAAATAATCTCAGCCACCAAACTCGAAACATTTCCAATTACGGGATTTCATGAAAAGCAAGTAGATTATTCTCCTCTTAAAGGAACCAACATAACTTCTTTGATTGCAACCTTCGTTGTCAACTCGGACCAAAGAGCCTTTAAAATTAAATCACACAAATCTCTTAAGAAACAACAGACAATCAATACCTTAATTTATTTTTTAAAAAATTCAGCTACGAGATGATTCAATAGCTCAAAGAAAATATCACAAAAGCTAAACTTGAATTATTCTCATCGAACGATATCACCAAGGCGATCAAATTACTATGGGTATTAACATCAATTTCACAACAACAATTAGAAAACACTTCAAAAGACCCACGTGAAAAGAATGAGTTGATTCTTTCTCAAAAGAAGAGACAAATGGAAACGATTTTCACCAACTAGAAAACTCATCCACCACTACTGCTGAACATGGGACCAAGATAAGAAACCAATTAAGCAATGAACTCATAGAACATAAGTGGAGTCCACGGTTGAACGCATAAGCCTCGCAAGAAGAGAATATCGAACCTTATGAGATAAGAACAAATAAGTATTCAAAATCGAAGCACTTGCATCATGAAGAACCATTGCAACTTTGTAACATATCGTTACTCGATAAGCTTCATTTACCACATAAAGCTGAACCCCAAAAGATCAAGAACACAAAACTTGAAACTTGATCATTTAGAAAATATCACCATGGGTGATCAAATTACTACGAGAATTAACCTCATTCTCACATTTTGACTATTTAATAACATCGACAACATACACTAGTACCAGAGTCATCAAACTTTATTACTCCATCTAAAACTTCCCAAAGGGAACACAAACCACAAGGTTGAAACAAATTTATCATAACAAGATTATGCTAAGCAATAACGATATCACAAGGCACGCTATCACGGACTACTTACGAAATTGTCTACTCCACTTGTGGGTGTTGCTCAACACCTTCTTTAGCGCTCAATAACAAATGATGATTGTATTAATCATGTATGAACATACGGTACTAATTCCATTTGCAAACACATAACCATATATAAACATAGACTCACATTTCACCTTTGTTCGAAATCATTTCAAAACATGATTAAAGATTCACTAACATAATTTTCTATAAACAAGGTTTCACGAATCGATACACGGCACCCATCCGGTCCTTTATACAAGTTTCAACAATTTTAGCATACCATGAAATAGATAAATCTAGCTCTTATGTAAGATCTATAGGTTACGAGCAGATATGGATGTCTTTATTTAACATACTGACATGTATCAAATACAAGGATATTTCAAATTAATCAATTTCACTTTCATAGATGGTAGTTAAGAATAGTTGATTTGCACCATGCTAATAACCCAACTTGTAACTCATATCGTAACAATTTATTCGCTTAGTTATAAATTCTCAATTTAAGCATGGCAAGATATCACAAAAGGATTCTAACACCTTACTACAACAAAGAGAGACTTCAAACCTCAAAGCTCAAGTAGTCTAAAAGAAACGCATAAAGCCAAAGCTTTCCCATGCAAGCGAACTTACAGTGGAAAACTCTTCACTAACCAAGTTATCAAACGAGTAAATGAGTCATTCTTTTCCAATGAGAAAGAAGGAGCAACCAAGAAAACATCAATCTTGCCAATTGACAACGATCACAAGTAGTAGAAACAACTCAACGATCGAAAAGCAATAATTGTTTGAGAGAACCAAGAGGATCTATGGAAAACCATAACTATCATGGACCACAAACCCGGAGAAGTTCATCAACCACCATAGGACAAGAATTGCCAAATTCGAAATCAAGAAAGAGAACAACTTTCTAAAGCAACTCACGCTTAACACCGAAACTATGGTACTGGGTAACTACTCCTCTAACCACGTTACGCGAGCGGTGGTGTAACTCAGTGAATCGAGTAACAACCACGACCTCCACTTCTTATCATCGATAACATCACGCTTCACCGAAATACTCAATTATGAATATACAGGATCATCTCATGACAATCATAGTATTAGTTTATAGATATTGAATATCATAGCACATCATAGATTAACAACAAGAATAACGATGCGAAGCAATTCAACATTTGCTCAACAAATGAAACATTACAACGAATAATGCGGAAGCAATGTAATTTCAACCCCACCTATCAGTACACGTGTGTCATTTTAATGTTCTTCTATTAACCACGGACCTAAAGCCGCTCGATACCAATCGTAACACCACGGCTATTCTAAGCCAAGATGTCACCTAAAACATCTAACATACATCCATATTGCGGAAGAATTCGAATAAAATCAACTAATGATAGTATAAAAACAACCAAGACATGATGAAGGTATCCTTCCTTCACCATCTAATCTATTTATTTCAGTTCATTGATAATGAAAGTTCATATGTAGTAATAAATCAACCTCAATGTGGAGAAGGTATCCTTCCTTCACCAATTATAATTTAATTATTACAGTTCATCATTAACGAATGTAAGATAGAACTAAATTTAATTTTGAACATGAATAGGATGATGTGAACGAGTAGTGCGTGTCTACTCCCTCCTAAGTGAGCCAACATCAGGGGTTACCTAAAATAAACAAACAACGCAAGAGTGAGTCCATGACTCAGCAAGTACATATATCAATAAGATAATCATTCAATATGAATAAGACAAACTCATCATCGGTTCGATCACATCACAACTCGACTACATATGAAGACATGATATGAATGCTCAAAATCAAAGGAATGGATGCACACATGCATATATGGTATAGCGATGAAACACCGTCGGTGTTCACTCAAGCCCGCATCTTAACAAAAATGCGGGGATCCACTTCCGTATGAAGAACGTTTCATACGGGTGTCCAACATTGCCCATCTTGGAGTTAATGGGTCTTACATGCCCATTCGGAATTAATGGGTCTTTCAAATCCACTCCGTGGGCGGGACATGACAATGTCAACACGCCCACACCGGAATGGTGGGACTTGAAATCCACTTTAGTGGATGAAACATGCATAATGAATGCATAGAATGAAATACGAATATTGAAAGACATGATAACAAAACATGGATTCAACACATATGAAAGAACATAGACAATCCATCTTCTCTCGTATCATACAAAATCACAGCATGACCATATAAACATTCGTCAATCACAATCATTAAGGGTGGCAATGTACTTGCCTTCCGCGATGCGACGCGTTAGTCGGCAAAGGTGATACTCCTAAACCCGAGGCTTCACCTCCTAAACAAGTAAAATAATTTCAATAAGGACATAATATACCCAACACTACTAATCGGCGTTCTACCCTGCTTTCCTGATGACTCAAGTCATTCCTACAAAGCCTAAACTGAAAACAACGATTTCTGCCATAAACTGTATCTGGACAGCAGCACGGAAATTAACATAACTCAATGTATGGAAGTCGAAAAATGGTAAACCAAATTTCTGTAGCTTCTTAACTGACTAATCTACAATACTCTAGTTGACGTGATAAACCAATTTGGCCAATTTAATGGGTTAATAAATGCTTGAACTTTCAGTACAGAAACTGTCAACAGAATGAATAGCAGAATTAAAAAGATCATAACTTTCATTAGGTAACTCCAAATTGAACGTTCTTTACCAATCTGAAAAGGTCATCGAATCCTCTACAATAACCTAGTTGGGTGAACTTTCAGTTTCGACAAATTTCCCTTTCAAAATTTAGGAAATAACCAGACAGTTTATTCTCGTCAGATTTCTGGCAGCAGGTACTAAAACATCCATAAATTTTGACTCAGACCTCGGAATCAAGTAAACTTGGTGGCCACTGAAACTTAAGAACGAGGCCTACATATCTCTAGGAGACCAAACCTTCAGAGTCTGCCTAAAAATAACCGAAACAACCCCTCCAACATACTGGACAGAACTAAACGAAACACGGACAGACTGAAATTTAACAAAACTACTCGCTCACTTAACGAAAGACTTCTAGAAATCCCAAGAACACATCGTTACCCTTGACAACGTGGGAGATGACGCTGAGTGAGCCTCGAAGAAGAAGTTGGTGGTGATTTCCTCTTCTTGTTCCACAGCCCACGATCGTCGTCCCCGATCCTCGCGAAGACCGGCAACGGAAGGAGACCAACACCGCAGCGGGAAGAAGTCTTGAGGGCAGCACCATGGAGGAAAGACCAGGGAGGGAGGAGGCAAGGCGCACGGAGGGGGAGGCCAAAGGGGCGGCCAAAGGGGAGAGGGAGAGGAGAAGTGGGGAAAATTAGGGTTTCCCACCCTTTATGTTGGTGGCCACTAGATGGGCCTATGGGCCTCTAGCCCAGCCCAGGTTGTCCAAAAACACAGAAAACCCCTTCTAATCTCCCGATTAAACGTTTTCCAAAGAAACCTTCTACCGATTAATTATTCTCTCCGAAAATTAATTCTAGCACTATCGGAGAATTACACTAATTCTCTCTCAATTTGTATTGCACTCTCAAATGAAACTGGGATATTACACATACACCCATGTGGTCCGCACGATTGAAATCTAACGATCCACCCATTTTGGGCTTTAAAGGCCACGGTCAAAATGGAGTGCCGTAGGATTGAAATCCAAAGGCCCACATTAACAACGCGCTCGATTTCAATTTGAAATAGCGATACCGCTAGATCAGGATGGGCGGCCACGATTGTGCGGGATCGGAGTCGTCGAATGCATACACTAATCTGGGCCACACGATGAAGATCCAACGGCCCAGAGTAGTGCGGCCTTTATAACACGGGGGAAAAAGGGAAAAGCCGTAGGATTTGAATCTAACGGCTGAAATAAACGCGCGCCTTTAAGTTTAAAACGAAAAGAGCATCACGGTTGGATTGGAAACGAACGGTGGAGATTGAATAAGGATCCGGAGTTGTCCGATTGCATACACCGATCACGTTCGTTGGATTAAGATCCAACGGTGGAGGTTGATCTCGTACACGTGGACAGCTCGTGTGATACCGTGAGCTCGCCCGTTCGATTGAAGATCGACGGCTCGCATCACGCGTGGATTTTGGGCTCGCGTTGGGACGTGACCGAGCCAGACCAAGTCGCACTGGGTTGGACCCAACCACGTGAGACCGAGTCGCTACAGTGCAAGGGTCGGGTTTAGACCAGTTTAGTTGACCAGACCCATTTAAATACTTAAAAGGTTTGGTAGGACTTTAAAAATAGCAAATAAATTTATAAATTCGTGAAATTTTGATCAGAACCTCTGGGATGATATATTTCCCAGATAAATTTCATAAACCACATTTTCACTTTATAAAATACATAAATATTTATTTCAGGCCGAACATATCTATTTAAAAACAATAAATTTTTCTTTAAGCCCAAATAATTTCTAAAAATGCAACAAAATATTTTTAGCCAAGATAATTTATCTAGGCTTTAATAAAAATATTTCCTATCATAGTACAAGTTTTACCTGGTATTCCTTTAAGATTTTAAATGGTTCTTTAGGATGTTAACTAAAAAGGAAGGTTTTAATTTGTAGCATGCTGCCCAAAGTGTAAATATGAACAGTAATGCTATGAACAGCACCTCATTACTGTTCATAAAGCATTTTATTACTGTTTATAAACTTGGGGCTGTTACACTATACATGCCGTCCGTAGGCGATGTGCAACTATTTGGAATAAAGAGAGCAAGTGGTTACAAAATCTAGCGTCTACAAGCTAACTAATATCATTAGGGTGTATATATTCTACGAATAAACCTAATTTAATCCTAATATCGCAATAAGGCATCGTCTAGGGGAATTGACATTTCCCTAACCCGATTGGAAACACATAACAAGAAATGAACTCCAAATGTTTGTATGCAAGCATAAGACCAGCGCAAAACCACAAAGCACAAGATTCGCTTCCCGGTACGACTAACTCGTATTAAACGAACGAGCAATCGTTTTAGGATCATAACATTTTAGAACACAACTCAAGTTCTAACGCATCTAAAAGGCATGGCGAAAACCATATAAGGGTGCATTGGGCATTAGCCATCTAATATCACATCTTACCCTTTTTAATCCCATGCATTTTAGTTGATTTAACATCTCATTTTTAATCCTAACGATGAACTAAGTGCTCGCAGTCCGAAACTTGTGCTTGCTGTCCAGATCTTGTATCCAAGCTCCGAGATGAGTGCTTCAACTCCGAGTGCTTCGAATCTTCACTAACTAACAACTAACACTTCATGTTTTTAACACTCATTATTCCCCAGACCAAATTTAACCGATAATCAACTAATTTTGAAAGGAGAAGAGAGGGGAACAACTTTTTCGAAAACTCAACAAGAATAAGACAAGATGAGCAAGCTAAGATAGGTAAGGAGTAAAATCTGAGAACTTAAGTTTTCATGACCCATTTGACATTTTGAAAATAAATTTTTCAAAATATCCTAATGACGACCAAGCTAGGGGTTTCTACGGTCAGCACAGCTCTGATACCAACTTTGTGAGGACCCCAGTTTATTCGACTTGTAATGCTTAGCCTTCCATTGACCCTAGCATCACAATTCAAATAGACCAAGCCTCAGGATATGTATACTTCCCAGAAATGCAGTATACACACCCCGTTACAAAATCATGTATCAATTCCATACACGAGAGGTTACAAAAATAAAACTTCAATAAATACAACAGAATGAACTTACAAGATAAATAACAAACTACACAGCGGAAGCAAAAGCCATAAGATGGCGATAAATAAAAGAGCCAATTAGTGTGCCTTTACCCACAAGGCAACCAACCGGGCCGCCAAGCTAGTCGTCAAACCATGGCGCATCTCACAAAAGGGAAGCCCTTGGGGCTCACCTTCTTCCTCTGCAACAAAAACATAAAGCAAAGCACCTGAGTACAAAGATTGTCTTTGTACCCGCAAGACTGACGTGTAAGGGTAACAGAACTATAATTTAACTACATGCAGGCTTTATTTAAGTGGAGGGGGCTCTGGACTTACTTTTAGCAGAAAGCAAGTTTTCTTTTGCAATAATGTAATAGTTTGAAAGCAGTTTTAACAATTCAATTTTATTTGCAGAAATAACAGCGATACAGTAAGTAGTGACATAAAATACATCTTGGAGATGACCAACCCAATGGCCATCACAACAATAGTATGAACACCTGTTCATACCAACCCATCAAGTTTTAATTAAAAGGTTGTAGTCTAACTCTTGGAAGACCTCCCCAAGCGTGTCCATAACCTAGGACGAGGCTATTCGAATAGTTTTAACCCTGCAGGGGTGTACCAATGTACCCACACTTTAGACCGCCTTTCCACCAGCCACGGTTAGCATACTCCCAACACCATCCCTCCTGCGACCCAACACCATCCCTCCTGCGACCCCCTGCGACCCGGAGCCAATACACGCCAAAGTACTAAGTCAAGAGAGGTCCCATATACTCTAGTGTGGTTAGCACGCAAGAATGCTTGGTTTAGTGTAACAAGATGTTCGGTCCTTGTTGACTCGGGCACCATTCCAGTCACACCCAAAATCACACCATCTTACCATTGTGCCCAAGTCCAAATCATTTTATTTTCAGTTTTTAGTTTTCACAAATATACATAGCAAAAATGCTGAATCATAAAGTTATAATAATTTTTGTGTGATCAAAGTTATCGACTAAGTCGATAACCGCCCAATTCTACCGGTATCTAAGCATGGCTAAGCATCATATCGTAAAGACAAATAAAAGGCCTAAATCATTCACGGGCTCTAATTCACGGTGAGAATAATATTCCTAAGGTAGTGGCAGGGGTGAACAATTTTCAGGGCAACAATGCAATGGGATTAACTACCTCTAATCGACAAAATTAATTTGACACAAAAGCATGCATACATACAAGTTAAACAAAATATTAGACTTGAAAATAATGGGAATGAACTGGATATGATCAAACGCTTGCCTTTGCTTTGTTAGCGATATACATCTTGCTCAGCAGAGGATCACTCGATATCAACGTCATCTAGCGATAAAAGCGCCAAAGCGAAAAACAATGAATAAACACGAACGCCAAAGGCACTCAAAAATCAATAACACAGAAGATAGATCATGAATTCAGGAACAACAAATTAGCAGATTCGGAGATTATTTAAATTAGATAGGATTTCTTATTCGATCTTTCCAAACTCACTTATTTCCACGATAATCATACGATCGAAACAATCCTCTTATATATTCTATTCTATCGCGGACTTTGATGGTGATTGTGTGCACAACAATTAGCTAGCGACAATTTACCCCATTTTAAATAACTAACTATTCTATGCAACCTTTACCGCTATAAACTTATTAGACCTACAAATTTGTTATTGAGTATTGATGAGCTCATAAGTGAACCGACAATTACAAAACACATTTCTAACCAACCTAATGGAATTAGCCCTACTACAGATCTCCCAAAGGTGCCATATTAACCTATTGCTATCGGATCAAGCGATCCAAATTGGCTAATATAGCGACAATCCAACTTATTAAAGTGCAACTTCAATCGTAAGTTGATCAAGAAGACTTATTGACTCACCAACTCTGGAACTAGTTCTACTAACAAAAGACTAAAAGACACAAAGAGATTGAGCAAGAGTGGAACTTCTGTTAGATGAAGTCCACAATACAACCACTCTCAAAACTACAAAGCTACTAGCCAAATAACATTATCATTTCATCTGTGCACTAGCTAGCAAATGGACAACTCTTGGAAATGAACACAGGGGCTGCTAGCCAACCACCTACAAAACAACTTTCCGATTTAGCTGCTATTGATGGATAATTATTCACTAATTAAACTTAAGAGAAACTCTAACTACTCGAATTAATCCAGTTATTAGCCAGCTGACAACTCTTATATTTTCATATTACTATTCAAACACCTACAATAGAAACAAACTTTCTGGACAGGAGAGCTACAGATAGCCTTCCCACAATTTGAACTTCTAGACTTTCTTTAAACTTAACTACAAATTATTTAACTAGAGTGATCTAATTGCCATACACCAAATTTGTGAGAACAAGAGTTAAGATTTTGCAGATGGTGCTTCTGACATTCTTCTTCTCTTTTCTGCTTAGACAACCGACAACAAGACATCTTCTATAAAGAGATGCTGTTAATTTCATTTCTTGCTAAACTGAAATTTCACTAAGCTAGTCATACTTTTGAGTGGCATTCTTGTCGGACAAAATGGTGGAGTGCAAGAGGGTTCACCACTTTACTGACTTTTCAATTTGCCTCCCAATCAACTTCTCTGTTTCTCAGATCATCCAAAAGACTGCTATTATGACAACTGATCCATAAGACTACTGACAATTCTAAATACATTTCAGATCGCCTTCTGTTCATACAAGTTAGTAACCTACTAACTGCCATTTATCTGAAAATACAACTTGTTAATGGAGTATCTAAAAGCTACTACCCTGCAACTGGCTAACTTTGCTACTAACATAATCCAATGGAACTACTGACAATCATACTCTAATGAAACACTGACTTTAGCCCATTGTTCACGATTTATTGACTAGCCCTCGCTCTCGTACATCCAAACTTGCATTAATAAAGTGAGCTAGAGTGATAAGAGGGCTCACCTGACACAGAGAGGAGGAGCCGAAGGTGGCTTAGGTAGGGGCGTGGAGGAGGGCGCAACTTGAGGCGGTCGGCGGTCGGCGATGGTCGGCGGTGGCCGGCAGCTGCAATGATCGACGGAGGCAAGAGGCGGGGCGAGCCGGGACGGAGCGAGAGGCAGCGAGGGGCCGCGGCGCTCGCGCGTCGGGTGTGTGGCGCTGGCGGAGCCGAGGAAGACAGGGCCAGGGCCGTGGTGGACGGGCCGGCGCAGATCCGGGGCGATGAGCTCTAGGGCGCGGCGGCTTGCTGATGCCGGCGACAGAGGGAGGAGCTGGAAGGCGGCAGCGGCACTGAGGGCCGGCCGGAGGGAGGAGAGCTCGGTGGGGGAAGGGTGCTGGGAGGCAGCCGGATCTGGGGGAGAAGCCGGCATGGGGAGGCAGTGGGGAGGCCGCGCCGCTCGGTGGGGGAGGCGGCGGCAGTACGCAGAGGAGTTGGGAGGCGGCGGCAGCTCTAAGGGGCGGCTGGAGCCGGGAGGTAACGGTGGCGCCATGCACCAGGGGAGGCGGCGGATCTGGGAGGGGATGCGGCCGGTGGGTTGGGAGGTGGCGGCGGCAAGCAGAGGAGCTGAGGGGCAGCCGGGCCTGGGGCGACGGGAGACGGGGGAAGCCGGCGGTTGGGGCAGCTGGGAGTCGGCACCGGCTCTCCTTTGTTCCACTCGGTGAAGAAGAAGGGAAAAAGAGGAAGTGACCAGCAGGGGCTTCGGTGGATTTGATGATGCCTCTATGCAGGAAGCGGGCGGAGGAGCGATGGCGGCGATGCACTCGGCGAAAAGTTGGCGAGAGGTGATCGAGGTCGGCGACACGGTGCAATGAACGACGGCGATTGCGGCGCGGTGATGCATGCTGCGGCGTGGCATCGAGAGCTGTGGTGTTGACACCGAGAGGAGAGCGGAGAGGAAAGAAAACGCCGAGCCGGAGCTTGGCCGAGAGTCTGGTGCGGTTGGCGGTCGGTGGAGCCAAAAGGCGACCCGACTGGGCGATGTACACGCGATGGCGAGCGGTGTGGCAACGTGGCGAGGAGGTTCGAGAGGCGTCGTGGCACACATGCGGCGACAACTAGGCGAGCTAGCGGGCGCGACGAAATGTCGCGTGGAGGAAAAATGTCGACGACGGGGCCCACATGTAAGTGAAAGGAGAGGTGGCTTAGTGCGGCTGGTTCGGCGCACCCGAGTGGCGAAGTGGTCGGTCGGAGAAACGATGCGTGGGTTATAATTTGGATTTAGGGTTAGCAAAATAAATTCGAGAGATTTTAGGTTACGAACAGGTCTTCGACCTAGGGTTTACTTTAGTAATATTTCTGAGGCAACATCTTAGGTTAATCGCTTTTATAATTTGGGTTTTAGAGTTTTTCATTTCTAGGGTTCGCGTTTTTAGGTTTTATGTTCTTAGGGTTTTATTTCTCATTACTTGTGCAGCAAAATAAATGCAAATTGAATAACTCACAAAGATTGCAGACCAACTGAACGACAACAGACAATCATACAAAAAGTTTAAAAATCTTGTATTTTTGCATTTGGAAATTTTGGGATGTTACACGCTTCTTCAGATCTTGGTACATCTTGGTGCTACCTGGGTGGATAGAGAATTTGGAATCATGAGCCTCTTTGAGAATTAGTTCTCTCAGGGCGCGGTCAAAAGGCACCACCAACCGGTTTACGAACAAAAGAGTGCCACGTGCATCTTTTTTGAAACCTTTGGCCTTGCCTTTCTCCAGTGCTTCACGGATTTGAGCTACTTCCAAGTCAGTCTTCTGGGCTTCTCTAATCTGGTCCTCAAGTGTAAAATTCACACTAAGGGCAGCAAGAGAACCTTCTTCAATTATCTCCAGGTGCAAAGATTGCATCGCAGCACACGACCCTGCCGAAATGGTGTTACCGATAAACAGTTGCACTGAGACTTTCTGCTTAGGGCATCGGCTACCACATTTGCTTTTCCTGGATGATAATGGAGTCCAAAATCATAATCTTTGATCAACTCAAGCCATCTTCTTTGCCTCAAGTTCAGATCGGCTTGGGTGAAGATATATTTAATACTCTTGTGGTCAGTGTAGATTTCGCAACGATTACCGATGAGGTATTGTCGCCAAATCTTGAGAGCATGAACAACTGCTACGAGTTCCAAATCGTGAGTGGGATAAGTCAACTCATGTGGTCTCAATTGCCTTGATGCGTAAGCCACCACTCGGCCCTCTTGCATAAGTACACAACCGAGCCCATGGCGAGATGCATCGCAGTAAATGTCAAAACTCTTGTGAATGTCGGGCAGGACAAGTACTGGAGCTTTGGTCAGGCATTTCTTTAGGATCTGAAAACTCTCCTCACATTCAGGCGACCATTCGAACTTCTTTTCTTTCTTTAAAAGTTGAGTCATTGGCTTAGAAATTTTGGAGAAGTTCTGGATGAACCTGCGATAATAACCCGCAAGTCCGAGAAAACTGTGAATATCAGTGATGTTCCTGGGTTGTCTCCAATCAAGGACATCTTGCACTCTGCTTGGATCAACAGCGATACCACCCTTGGATAGGACATGTCCCAAGAAACTAATTTCATGGAGCCAGAACTCGCATTTACTGAATTTGGCATAGAGCTGATGTTGACGAAGCTTTTCCAACACAAATCTCAAGTGTTGCTCGTGTTCTTCATCAGACTTTGAGTAGATAAAGTATGCCGGTGCATTCGTCAGACCAAAAGACATGATAGTATACTCGTACAAACCGTAATGAGTAGAGAATGCCGTCTTCGAAATGTCTTCAGTTCGAACTTTAATTTGATGATAGCCCAAGCGCAAATCAATCTTGGAGAATACTTGAGATCCACTCAATTGATCGAATAAGTCATCAATCCGCGGAAGCGGATATTTATTTTTGATAGTGACTTCATTTAACGGACGGTAGTCAACACACATCCGCAAACTCTTGTTTTTCTTTTTGACAAAGATGGCCGGACATCCCTGTGAGGACCCCGATTTATTTGGCTTGTAATGCTTAGTCTTCCCTTGACTCTTAGCATCACAAATCAAATAAACCAAGCCCCGAGACATGTATACTTCCCAGAAATGCAGTATACACACCCCGTTACAAAATCACGCATCAATTCCATACAACAGGTCTAACAAATGACATACATAATAGAGATTTATTACAATAAGGGCCAACCGGCCAAATGACAACTAAAAACAAATAAACAGCGGAAGCAAAAGTGCCATAAGATGGCGATAAACAAAAGAGCCAATTAGTGTGCCTTTACCCACAAGGCAACCAACCGGGCCGCCAAGCTAGTCGCCAAACCCGAAGCACATCTCACAAAAGGGAAGCCCTTGGGGCTCACCTTCTTCCTCTGCAACAAAATATTAAGCAACGCAACTGAGTACAAAAATTGTTTTTGTACTCGCAAGACTGACGTGTAGGGATAACAGAACTATAATTAACTACATGCAAGATTTATTTAAGTGGAGGGGCTCTGGACTTACTTTCAGCATAAAGCAAGTTTTTATTTGCAATAATGTAATAGATTCAAAGCAATTTGACAAACTGTTTGTAATTGTTGAAATAACAGCGGTACAATAGTAATAACAACAATAAGGACAACCTGGAAGTGACTAACCCATTAGTCACCACAACAATAGTATGAATATCCATTCATACCAACCCATCAAGTTTTAATTTTAAAAGGTTGTAGTCTAACTCTTGAAAGACCTTGCCAAGCGTGTCCATAACCTAGGACGAGGCTATTCGAATAGTTTTAACCCTGCAGGGGTGTACCAATGTACCCACACTTCAGACCGCCTTTTTGCCAAGCTATTAAGCACACTTCCTTTGGTATGCCGACACGGCTAAGTCCTACGAGACGTTTCCAATGGAATGCGTTAATTAAGAGTCGCACGATGGGGTTAACCCTTAGTGACCACCATTGAAATGGGCTACTAGGACCACACGTTGTGGTGGAGTCAAGCAAAGCCGGATTCATTAGCCATTTAGGTAAAGCTAGCCGGACATTTGCATGACCCGGTCGGTGGAGGACCTAGAAAGGGACCACCCCGGTCATGCCTTTGTGATCCTTTTTCTCTATAAACTACAGCCAGCGACTCATTAATTAATGACTCCCAAGGTACTAAGTCAAGAGAGGTCCCATTTCCCTCTAGTGTGGTTAGCACGCCAGAATGCTTGGTTTAGTGTAACAAGATGTTCGGTCCTTGTTGACTCGGGCTCCATTCCAGTCACACCCAAACTCACACCATCTTACCATTGTGCCCAAGTCCAAATCATTTTGTTTTCAGTTTTTAGTTTTCACAAATAATCAACGCACAGAGGCTGAAATCACAAAGTTATAATAAGTGTTTGTGTGATCAAGGTCATCGACTAAGTCGATAACCGCCCAATTCTACCGTTATCTAGGCATTCTAAGCATGACACCGTAAAGACAATAGAAGAGCATAATTAAATCACCGGGCTCTAATTCACCACGATATTAATAACTTATGTTTTGTGGCAGGGGATGAACAATTTAAAGGCAACCATGCAATGGGATTAGCTACCTCTAATCGACAAATAAATCTTGACACAAGAAGCATGCATATTTAGGTTTTGCAAACAAGATATTAGAATTTAAAAGTAGTAGGAGCAATATGATCAAATGATGTTACACCGCTTGCCTTCAGTAGATCACTTTCTTGCTGCAGAGGATTCACTCACGTAATCAATAATTCCTTCTAACCCTAACGCTAAAAGGCGATAACCAAATAAGAACAAAGAACTCCAAATAAAATCCAACAGCAAAAGATAACCAAATGCAATGAAATTTAAACAGCAGCAAGATAATAATTTTAGGCAATTTTAGAAACAAGAAACAAGTCATTTAGACTAAGCATGCAAAAGTTATGGTTAAATCAATTTTTCTCGACCTATTAAATCCAGATTAATTCCTATCTGTTACTGTTCATGGCGAAAATTTCTAGAATGATCTAGGTTCTGAAATTTTTATGGCAGGTAGAATACATTATCCTAATCACAGAAAAGTTGAGTTTACTAAATTTGGAGCTAAAATGAATTACTTATGATTTTTCTAAGTTGTAAAACTAGCATAATGCATTTTCTAGAAATATAAACATGTTTAAAACCTATTTCATATTGAAGTTTGTTAATAGGAGGATTTAACAACATTGGGTTCACACATTTTAAAAATTCAGGGAATTACTTGTGTCTTTTACAAAACTAACAGGATTTTCTAAATGCTGAAAATAAGGCCAAAACCATTAGCTATCAAGTACATTGTTATCTGGGCCTACAACCATTTTTATATTGAAGTTGAGTTAATAACAGATTTATCAAAGTTGAATTTACCCATTTAGGAGATATACAGGAAAAGATATTCATATTATAACATTTTATTCAATTTCTGGGAAACTCAAAAATGGCCGAAATCAAGTTTTTAGTGCTTACAGGATTTTCTACAACAGAAATCGAACTACAAGCATTTTTGAATAAAACTTTAGCCTAAAACAAAATTATTACAGTTGGAAACATCTAAAAAGAGTTTAGAAAGAATTTACTACGAATTTATAAAGTTTCTGCACAAATTTTAGTTGTAAAATAATTACTTATCGAAATCCCGATAACCTAATCAAAAGATAAAGATGTGGACGCACGAGAGCCACTGATTCAAAATCAAACGGCGCGCGCGCGAGGGAGCGGAGGCAACCCGAACGGCCCAATTCACCTCCGCCGTCGATCTGAGATCGGAAGGTCACTAGCGAGGGGCTGTTCGAACTTTGCGAACGCAACAACGATCTCAGCCGCAGATCTGAGAACGGACGATCCACGAGGATGGGGAGTTCGGGTGACCCGAACGGCCCACTTGATCTCGACCGCAGATCAAGAAAAGAACGGCGGCTGTTGATCGAAGTTCAAATTGAAACGCTGACACGTGGGACCACATGCCAGTGACTGTGAGTCATAAATGCGGGCTTTAACACATGTGCACAGTGCACGGGGCCCACAGGTCAGTGACTAACCAGGGATTTTTAAGACAGATCATTAATTACTGAACTAATGATTAGGGATGGTTAGGATTTAATGTGTCCTAAAGATTTGCACAGGTGAGATTTAAGTGGTTAGAGGGCCCACCTGGCAGAGACCTAAAGTGGCGGTTTAGGACCAATTTAATGCTACTAATGATTAGCATTAAATAAACCTAAAAGAGACACTAATGACTTCTGGATTTTGATCTTAACCCCTCGGGCCCACATGTCAGTGACACAGGGTGAACTTAAACGATATTAATCCTCAACACATTAATTAACTAATAATTAGTCATTAATGATGTCGGAACAGTGCGGGAATGCGCTAGAGGGTGATTTAGAGAATCGGGCCCGCTGACAGTGGCACAATGGCCTGATTAGGACATAATTAATACACCCAATGATTAATCATGATTAGGCATTAATTATGTCCTAAATAACTGACGAAAACGGGAGTTTCGCGCCAGTAAAATCCCGAGCTCGACCAACGGCTTATCGCCGGCGAGCCTGGCCACGGCGACGCCAACCAAGTAGTGAAATAGAACCGCAATAGGACTACGATCCTAATGGTGGCATCCTCGCCGGCGGTGAGGGACTAGAACGCCGGCTAGCCGGAAACACGTAAAGGAAGCCAAAACTGCCGATTACGAAAATAGCAACGAGCTCCGCTGCGGTCCAAAGAAGCGAGTGCCATGGTGTAACATCCTCATTTTCAACTTGTGTTTCAAATGTAAGAAAACGAGTAGAATTTAAAACTTTTTCTTACATCATGTATTTCCTGTGTGTACTAAATAATTATTGCACCCGAGTATGGAAATACCAAGTCACAAGTCTGTTGATCCAAATCTTGATCCTCCAAAAACAATTTTGTCGAATCTTGTGATCATCGTCTGAGAATATTTTTCCTAAGTCCTAGAGTTGATATGTGACCCCTCTGAAGAATTTCACAATTTTCAGAAATTGTTTGAATAGTTTTATGGGTCAGTCAAACTTGCTTGACTTGTAGTCAAACCCTAGCCCAAAGCCTTGTACAATTTCTGGAGGAAAATGCTCAGCACAAAAACCTCTAAAAATTTTATACAAGGTCCAACTCAAGGTTAGCAAGCTACTGTCAAAATTCCATAGAAATTGGAGCTAGTTGCTAGCTCTAAAAGTCCCTTCAAGATCCCAGTTCAAATTAAACCCTAAGCCCTGGTCCGAGTCAGACTTGGACTCAGACCTCCAGGTCTTGGTCGCACCGAGCCGCTTGAGCCGTGTCGGGCTCGGGCATTTGGGCACAGGTGGTCTGGGCTGTTGGATTTTAAATCCAACGCTCAACGACCTCCTCGGGTCTTTGTAAAGGACCTCCCACCCCCACGACCTCCTCCTGTTCTTTTACAAAGACGACCCTCGAGGATCTCCCCTAGGATCTCTTTTGCACTTTTTGCAAAGACCACCCTGGGGCGCCCTCCTCAGACCTCCCCGACCACCCCTAGCACTTGGGTGATCGTGGGCCGTCCATCGTGAGATCGGTGGCTCAGACCTCCCATAAGTGTTAGGACCTCTAATACTTAGCCAGCGATCTGAGCCCTTGGATGTCAATCCAATAGCTCACGACCTCCCTAGTGGAGCTCGGTGCGGATTTTAGCCGTTGAGCTCCTTGACCAGGTCCTCTCACTGTCGGGTGGGCCTGGGCATTATCAATTTTTGTGCGTGGCAGTAGGGAGCAGTGCCTTGTCAATTCTAGGGCTGACAAACGGCTATGTGCTGCCAACATTAAATGTCTGGCAGCACCTTTTGCTCAAAAGTCACCCTGACACCTGCTCCCGTCATGTCGTTGATGCCCTAGCTCAGTGCACCCGAGTGGGTGTGACCTTGTTTCCATTTTGGCGCCCGGCTATATATGGATCCCGGGCTTCTCCCTTAAGCTTCTTTGAATCCATTCTTGCACCCCTAGTTTCTTTCTCTGCTCTTGTGCTCAAGTCACCCGAAAATCTTTGCCACCATTGCTCGACCTTGGAGCTCTCCGGTGACCCTTGAGCTCCAGTGGTTCATTATTGCAATTTTGGCTATCCTTTTGTTTCTCTTGGTCACCCCGAATCTCCCTAATTTGCTTTGTTTAAACCTTCACAGAGGTTGACAAAGAGGGAGCTTGCTGTTCGTGGCCGGAAGCTTCGTCTTCTTCACCTCCGGCGACCTCCACCGTCACCGGAGCTCTTGCGGCCATCCCTGGACCTCCTTCACTTCCAGGTTGGTACCCTAGTGTTGAAAACCTTGTCCTGTTAGACCGCGTTAGCTTTTCGTTTTGGTCACGTTTTGCCTTCGGCGATCACCTCCGGCTAGCCGCCGGTAGGGTGCACTTTAGCCTTAGCCGTTGGTACCTTTAGGTCCTCCTCCCTATTTGGAACTCATCCGTGCCCTTGGTTTCCGCCGACGAGGTCCACATCGCCGGCGGCAAGCTGATGAACTCGCTCGGGTTTTGCCAGTTCGCAAATCCCGTTTTCGTCATGTTCTTCGGACCACATTAATGCTCAAATCATTGCTTATCATTGAGGGCATTAATAGTGTTTTAACTGGCTTGGGTGTCATTTGTCTGTGGGCACTGGTTTAGAATTAAAGTCCAGAAGTCATTAAGTGTCCCTTTTAGTTTCATTTATTGTCAATCATCTGGAGCATTTAATTTGTCTTAACCGCCACCTTTTGTCGTTGTCCGGAGGTCCTGCGCCATTAAAACCACCCCAGGACCTCCTCGGGCTAATCTTAGCCGTCCCCGACCTCTCCAAGTTTAGATTTGGGCCTTAGGATCTTTTCCGAAAAATCCTAAGTCTCTGGACCTCCCCCTAATCGTACCCGGGCCGTTAAAGACCTCCGTAGGTTAAATCTCAGCCGATAGGATCACCCTCCGCCTTGGGGTCCTCTTTGCAAAAGACCTCCTTGAGGTCCTCTGTGCGAAAAGACCTTCCTTAGTCGTTTTATAAAAACCACCCCACCGAGGTCCTCTTTGCAAAAGACCACCCTGGCCTTTTGTAAAGAAAACCTTCAAAACCACCCCACCGAGGTCCTCTTTGCAAAAGACCACCCCTGGTATTTTGTAAAGAGAACCTTCAAAACTACCTTTGGGGTCCTCTTTGCAAAAAGACCACCTCTGGTCCTTTGTGAAGAAGACCGCAAGACCTCCCCACCTAAATCTGGACCGTTCACGACCTCCCCCTGGAGATCGTGGCCGTCTAGGACCTCCCTGTCGGCTCTGGACCGTTAGATTTAGATCTAACGGGCTAGACCTCCTCAGTCTATTTACAACTCTATCGCTTAGTTTCTCTCTTGGTCGTTCATCTCTAGATCTACGACCCAGATCGGGAGAACATTCGGACCCCTCCGGATGCGATCTTGATCTAGGCCGTCCATCTCAAGATCCAAGGCCCAGATTCGTTGAGGCGCTCGGATGGCCCGAACATCCCATCTCACGTGGGCCATTGGATCTAAATCCATCGGTGGAGTCGTTGGCAGTTAAGACCTCCTCAGGAGATCATAGCCGTCGAAGACCTCCCTCCTTCCGATCTCACCGCCCAGACCTCCTTCCGTGGATTTAACCCTAGGACCTCCTAAGGAGGTCAGGACCGTCAGATCTTGATCTAACGATCACGACCTCCCTAGTGCGCGAGGACCTCCTCGTGTGCACCGTGGCGCAACCGGTCGTAGCCGTTGGATTTAAGATCTACGGCTTGACCTCCTCGCTAGATCTTGCCGTCTAGGACCTCCTCGTTAGATCCGGCCCGCCAAGTCCAGATCTAACGACTAAGACCTCCCTAGCGCGATGAGGTCTTTGCGCCTAGGTGCTCGGGCGGGTTTTTAGCGTCAGAGCTCGTGAGCCGTGCGATCTTTGATCAACGGCCCACGACCTCCCGGGCCATTGTTTTTCATATTTAGTTCCCAGAGCTTTTAATTGCACATATTAATTGTTTTAAACTTCAAAATTGCATATCTTTTCTCTGTAGCTCCAAATTTAACAAACTAAAGTTCTATAAATGCATCTCATAAAGTACTTTAGTTTAGTATAGGTTTTACCATAGTCTTTAATACTGAAATTAATCATGTCTTAGATTTATAACTTAGAAAAATCATAACTAAATCATTTTAACTCCAAATGACCTGAAATTTTATATGGGTTACCACTATACCAGTAGGTAGCTACCATAAAAGTTTCAGCTCCAAAATCTTTCTAGAAAATATTTTTGCTACAGTGCTAATTATGGCCGAAAATAGGTTTTTAGAGAATATCTTTTGCACCACAAATCCAAATTAGGTTTTTCCAGTTCCTATGCCTAGGTATATTCCTATTTTGCCTTGTGTATAAATTTCGTCGCATTTGGATAATTTTTGCTTGCTCTTTTGTTTAAGTGTTGCTCGTCTTATTGGTTGTTTTCGCTCTTTCGCTTAGGATTCGATATTTGCGGTAACCCCAGAACGACCCTCCACAACAAATTGAGCAACAGCAAGCGAACAACGGTTTGATCATTTCCCATTGATCCCATTACTTTAAAGTCTAATATTTTATTTAACTTCTATGTATGCATTGCTATTTTGTTGTTAAAATTGATTAGTTAGACCTCTAGTTGCATAATCTGTAGGTAAATGGTTATCCTTTACTACCTGAGCCTAGGTTATTTGCTGTGGTTAGAGTTCGATGGATGAACTCTTATCACTTAGTAGATTACGAATGAATATTGCTTAGCCATGCCTAGTTATCGGTAGTATTGGGCGATCATCGACTTAGTCGGTGATTTTGATCACACAAATGCTATTATTATTCCATTATGCCCAACCTTGTGTTTTACCAACTTACAAATCAAAAACTCAAAACAAAAATTATATCTTGGCTTGGGCACAATGGTATGTTGGTGTGATCTTTTGGGTGTGATTGGAATGGTGCCTAAGTCCCTAAGGACCGAGTTACTTGTGCCATTGATCCAAGCAATTATTGCGTGCTAACCACACGAGGGGGGATATGGGACCTCTCTTGACTAAGTACTTTGGGAGGTGTTAATTATGAGCTGGTCGGTGTGTGTGCGTGTGTGTTTGTGGTGTGCGTGGGAGAGCATTAGGCTGTCCGGTTAGGTCGTCTAATGTATCCTTCTCCCGTGGGTTGCGGCTCTTAATTAGCATCGTCCATTGGAAAGCGTCTTGTAGACTTAGCCGTGCCTGCATACCAAAGGAAGTATGCTAACCGTGGCTGGTGGAAAGGCGGTCTATCGTGTGGGTACATTGGTACACCCCTGCAGGGTTAAAACTATTCGAATAGCCTCGTCCTAGGTTATGGACACGCTTGGTTATTTCCCATAAGAACTAGACTACAACCTTTTAAGAACTTAAACTTGACATGGGTGGTATGAAGGGGGTACTTCATGCTATTGTTGTGGTGACTAGGGGTTAGTCACTTCTAGGTTGGCACTGTTCTATACCTATTGTTATAATCGTCTCTCTTTTATTTGAACAATAAAAGTTAATTGCAAACTTGCTTTGAATCTATTACCTTATTGCAATTGAAAACTTGCTTTACGCTGAAAATAAGTCCAGAGCCTCATCCACTGAAATAAAGCTTGCATGTAGTTAATTATAGTTTTGTTATTTCACACGTCAGTCTTGCGAGTACAAAAACAAGTTTTGTACTCATCTGCTTTGCTTAATATTAATTGTTGCAGAGGAGGAAGGTGAGCCCCAAGGGCCTCACTTTTGTGAGCTGTGTTGCGGCGCTGTTTGGGACGATTAGCTTGGCGGTCCGGTTGGTTGCCTTGTGGGTAAAGGCACACTGATTGGCTTTTGTTATTGCCATCTTATGGCCATTTTGCTTCCGCTGTGTATTTACTTTGTGTATGTCTTTTGGGCCGGTTGGCCTCTCTTTTGTAATAACTCTCTTTATATTATCTATGTCGTTCAGTTGTTGCTTTTGCTTCGGCTCTATGTGTATGAATGGAATCGATGCATGATTTTGTAACGGGGTGTGTATACTGCATTTCTGGGAAGTATACATATCTCGAGGCTTGGTTTATTTGATTTGTACTGTTAGGACCCAGTGGATGGTTAAACAGTACAAGCCGAATAAACCGGGGTCCTCACAAAGTTTTGGTATCAGAGCCATTCCGACCGTAGTAACCCAAGCTTGGTCGTCCTTAGGATATTTTGGAAAACTAGTTTCAAAGTATCAAATGATTTATGAAAGCTTAAGTAAATTCTCAGATTTTACTCCTTACCTATCTTAGCTTTCTATCTCATCTTGCTCTAATTTGAGTTTTAAAAGTTATTCTCCTTTCCTTCTCTCAAAAGATAGTCATTATCGTTTAAATTGGGTTTTGGGAACCAATGAGTTTGGCAAATTGAAGTGTCACTGCCCTCTACAAGATTTTGAAGCTTAGGAGTTGAAGGTTTGGCTAGGAGGCTTGGATGCAAAATCTGACAGCGATCATTCGGTTCCGGACAGCAAGCTCAAAGGTTTCTAAATAGGGTAGAAAATGAGAGGATAATCAACTAAAACTTGTGGGAATAAAAGGGTAGGATGTGATACTAGTTAGCTAAGTACCTAACGCTATTTTTGCCGCCTTAACCTTGCTCTTGTGTAGTGTTAGATTTGTTGTAAGGTGCTGAAATTTTTACCTTCTCACACTATTACTCGTTCATTCAATACGGGTTAATGGCATTGAGAAGTTGAGCTTGGTTTGGAGTTTCCTTGCTGTTTTGGAGCTTCTTTGGAAACATTTAAAGTTGTATGCTTGTTGTTTTTGGCTTTCGGTTAGGGTGATATCTCATTTCCCCTAGTCGTTAGCTTTTCGCTTTCATCAACTTCCAGTTTCAGGCGGTGATGCTAACCAAAGTTATTAGTAACGCCCTTGTTTTCTAAACCTTTTCAAGGCATTTAAAATAAAATAGAACCATTTGGTTTTGATGAGAGTTCAAAACTTAACCTAAGTTTCCGAAAGAATCCTAAATGACTAAAGCAAACTTCGACAAATCAAATCTGGAAGTTCCTTGTGTTGAGTGGGTTCTAAAACTACCCAGGCCTCCCTTTTGGTTCTGTCTTCTCTAGAACTCTCTTTCGATACCCCTTTCTCTGGAATATCCATACCGCGTCAACTAGGTATTACCGCTATGCGGTATTACCTCCGTTCAATTCGCAGTCACACCGCTTCATGAGGGAAACAAACTCTTAAGAACATGGGTTCTGGGAATCCCTTACCGCCATGTAGCACCGGTGCTACCAGAGGTGTGATGGTACCGAGTCCTGCAAACTCGCAAAGACCAGTGTTTGGACCTCTTTATACCATATGAGACCTCCTTGATTTAATCTGAGCCATTCAGACCTCTTGTTGAATCAATCTTGACCGTTAAGGACTACGACATGGGGATTCATTACCATCCGAGCAAGACTAATGTTGCTGCCAGTGCAATTAGTCGAGAGGTGTTTTGCAATGCATTGTTGCTCCAGGAACTGCAGCCTGTTAGAAATTGGCCCATATGAGTGAGGCCCATTTTCTATAATTCCAAAGCATTTATGGGTTAGTACCATATTGCTAAGGCAAGGTGGAAGTGACCAACATATAAGGTGGAGTCCTTGCCACTCCTTGAAACATGTAACACATGGATGGATGAGGATGGCATGAGGAGGGCTCGGCTAAACACACACACGCGCGCGCGCGCGCTGCTGCGTTCGCAGATTTTCGCGTGAAAATCGCGTGACTTGTGACTTGCGACGCGGCCGTGCCGTGGCGTGGCACGCCATTTGGCGACCAAGTCCACCTTATTTTTGCTGAACCATGCATCTCTCTCTCTGTTTGAATGAGATTCAAATGTTTAAATTTCGAGCTTTATTGAGTGATGATGACAAGTGCGATTACGGTGGGTAAATGATCGTTATGTGAACGATTACGATGGGTAAAAGGCTGGTTAAGTGTGGCGATTACTGTGGGTAAATGGCTGGTTAAGTGTCGATTACCGGTGGGTAAATGGTGTTTAATCTGTCGATTACCGATCCGCATCTATATATGTCCGAGACGTCCGATTGCATAGTGAGTACAAGAATAGCCTCCATTTCTTCTTCCTTCTAATCAGGTCGCCAGATCGCGCGCCGTCGAACCTCGCCGACTCTTCTTCTCGGCGTGCACCGTGAAGAAGGGAAGCGGTATCTCGAACCGTTGCTGCCGTGGAGACTTGCACGAGGCGGCAATAAGGTTTCGGCAGCGATTCTGCGACCGCTTGTTTGCATCAGCGACATCTACGCTTCGCATCGCATCAACTCTGCGCCGCTTCTGCTCTTCATCGACCCATCCGTAAGTCTCACCGTGATTGAAAGACTTGTTTACATCCCGGTTTTCATATATTGTGAAGTACAATGAGTTGTCCGCTAGCGATCTTGTTTTATGCATCATTAGTCTTTTGCAATATTTGCCTTCTAATAAAATTTGGAATTAAAATATTGCCCTCATTTTTAACATTCCGTAAACCTTATTGTAAACTTTGTTGCAACACAACTATGGTGGAGCTTCGATGCTATGAAACACGAGAGGTTTTCTCGTCGAAATTTCGTAGATGGCGCACTAGAGCCAAGTTCGCTCATGTCTTTGGGGCATGGTGGGTAATCCACCCACAGATCCGTTCTGATTGACCAAGATATGCGATTCGATAATGCGAACAACATCGCTCTTAGGCGCCTTCCGACCATTCTAGCAGATCGGCTCTATGATGTGTACATGGACTATAAGTCCACCACGAGTTGTGGGATGCACTAGAGCACAAATATGCAGAGGCAGAGGCGGTCGTTGGCTCTATATGTGTGAGCAATTCTTCGACTTTACCATGGATGAGGCTAAGTCCATAGTTGGACAAGCTCATGATCTCCGGCTATTGGTTGGTGAGATTGCGCATCCGGGTTGTGTGTTGCCTCCTAAGTTTGTGGTCATGGGCATTGTCGCCAAACTTCTGTTTCTTGGCGGATTTTGCCACTAGCTTGAAACACAAGAGGGAAGAGATTTACATTGAAGATCTCATTGCCGCCCTCGATGTGGAAGAAAAGGCAAGAGCAAAAGATGCACCCGTAAGACTTCTCGTCGAACAATGCAAATTTTATAGAGAAAAGATCATTTGCAAAGAAGTACAAATCCAACAAAGCGAACAAGACAACTAGCTTTAAGAAGAAAATCGAGAAAAGGATATGAAGAACATCACCGCTTTGTGTGTGGGAAAAACGGTCATATGGCGAAGAAGATCGTCATTTCCGCAAGCGAGAGATGGTGAACGAAAAAGAAGAAGGTCATCAACGTGATCATAGGCGAGGCCTCGACTTCGGAGGGTATAGTAATTCTCTGTTGTTTTTTCAGCATGTCAATCCACCGATTGGTGGGTTGATCTGGTGCTAATGTTCACGTATGTTCGATATTTCCTTGTTTTCTTCTTACGAGCGCGTGAGGGCTTCCTCCGTCATAATGGGAAGCGGATCGCATGCTTCGCTTCTTGGTGTTGGCACGGAGAGAAGCTTACTTCGGAAGACCGCCCACTTGAAGAACGTAAAGCATGCTCCTACAATAAACAAGAACCTCGTTAGTGGTTACGTTCTATGTAGGGACGGTTATAAGCTAGTCTTTGAGTCAAATAAAATTGTAATGTCTAAGTTAGGGAATTTTGTTGGTAAAGGCTATGAGAGCGGAGGCTTGTTCCGCCTAAGTACTTTAGAGTCTTGTTATAATCAATGTTGCAACCGGTTTAAATAAATGTGAGGCAAATATTTGGCATTCTCGTCTGTCATATTGGTTTTGATAGTATTGCTAGAATGTCAGTTAGATTTAATTCCAAAATGTGAAATTGTCAAAGGATCAAAGTGCTACCATGTGTGCAAGCAAAGCAGCCTCGCAAACCCTTTAAGGGATTAGAGGACTAAAAGAACTTGGCACCATTAGATCTTGTTCATTCAGATTTGTGTGAAATGAATGGATTGTTGACAAAAGGAGGCAAAAGATATTTTTAACTTTTATTGATGATGCAACACGCTCTTCGCTATGTGTATTTGCTAAAAACTAAGGATGAAGCTTTATACTACTTTAAGACTTATAAGGCCGAGGTTGAGAACCAACTAGAGAAGAAAATAAAAGACTAAGGTCCGATCGTGGAGGAGAGTACATCTCTCATGAATTTTCTCAATTACATTACGAGCATGGAATAGTCCATGAATTTACACCACCATATTCACCCCAATCAAATGGGGTAGTGAGAGGAAAACCGCACACTAACGGACTTGGTTAATGCCATGTTAGAGAGTCTTTGGTATGCCTAAGACATGGTGGGAAGCTATATTGACAACAACTTTCGTCCTAAGCAGAGTAATCACTAAAAAGAGTGATATTACTCCATATGAGGGATGGAAGGGGAGAAAACCCAATGTCAATTTTCTGCGAACTTGGGGGTGTTTGGCCAAGGTCAATATACCATTGCAGAAAAAGAGAAAGCTTGGACCTAAAACAATCGATTGTATTTTTCTAGGATATGCTCATAATAGCACGGCCTATAGATTTTTAGTAGTTAAATCAGAAATTCCTGAGATTATTGCTAACACAATAATGGAGTCTAGAGATGCTTCATTCTTTGAGGATTATTTTCCTATGAGAATAGCAGGCAGTACTTCACAAATTGAAAATAATCAAACTTCTGAACTTCCCACCATCTCTGAACAAATATGTGATATCCCTGAGGAGGATAACAATCTAGTCACAGAAGCTCTTCGTAGGAGCAAGAGACAAAGGGTTGAGAAAACCTTTGGTGATGACTTTATTGTATACCTCGTGGATGATGTGCCAAAGACCCTTTCAGAGGCTTATGCATCTTCGATCTTGAGTATTGGAAAGAAGCGACCAGTGTGAGATGGACTCTATCATGGCTAATGGGACTTGGGAGATCACCGATCGTCCTATCGGTGCAAACACAGTAGGATGTAAGTGGATCTTTAAAAGAAACTAAGACCGATGGTACTATTGAGAAGTACAAGGCAAGACTTGTGGCCAAGGGTTACACCTAAAGAGGGAGAAGATTTCTTTGATACCTATTCTCCTGTCGCGAGACTAACCACCATCGAGTGCTCCTTGCGTTAGCATCCTCTTATGGTCTACATGTCCATCAAATGGATGTAAAGACACTTTTCTTAATGGAGAGTTGGAGGAAGAAATCTATATGGATCAACTTTGATGGTTTTGTGATTTAGACAGAAAATAAGGTATGTAGATTATTGAAATCCTTATATGGTCTAAAGCAAGCACCTAAACAATGGCACGAGAAATTTGATAAAACTTTAACATCTCTTTGGCTTTGTTGTGAATGAAGTCGATAAATGTGTATACTATCGTTATGGTGGGGGTCAAGGAGTGATCTTGTGCCTATATGTAGATGACATACTTATATTTGGAACAAACATCACAGTAATTGACGAGGTCAAATCTTTTTATCTCGATGCTTTGATATGAAAGACTTAGGAGAGCGCAGATGTTATTCAATATTAAATTAATCAAGAACGAGGATGGGATCACTTTGAGTCAATCCCATTATCTTGAGAAAATCTTAAGCCGTTTTGGCTATGAGAATTGTAAAATTTCTCCAACTCCCTATGATGCAAGCATTAAGCTTGAAAGAATCAAGGGTTAGGAAAAGATCAATTAAGATTTTCACAAATTATTGGATCACTTATGTATCTATCTCGTGCCACAAGACTGACATATCATTTGCTGTGAGCAAATTAAGTCGGTTTACTTCTAACCCGGAGATGATCATCGGAGGCACTTGAGAGAGTGTTGCGCTATTTGAGAGGCACAACCTCATACGAATTCACTATCTTGGGCATCCTACGTATTAGAAGGATATAGTGATTCAAATTGGATCTCGATGCGAGATGAGATCAAAGCTACAAGTGGTTATGTCTTTACACTAGCAGAGCTGCAGGTTTCATGGAGGTCGTGTAAGCAGACTATATTGACGAGGTCAACTATGGAAGCGAACTTGTAGCACTAGACACACTCTTGTTGAGGCCGAATGGCTTAGAGAGCTTCGTTGGACTTGCCATCGGTTGCGAAACCAATACCAAAGCAATCCTAATGTCTTGTGATAATCAAGCAGTGTTGATTAAGGTTACAAGTACTAAGGATAACATGAAGTCCTCCGGACATGTGAAGCGTAGGCTTAAATCACGAAAAATTGAGGAACTCCGGGTGATTCTGTGAATTATATACGTCTTGAGAAAAACCGCGGACCCTTTCACAAAGGGGCTAGCACGGAAAAGCGATTTCGTTGCGTCTATGGACATGGGAATGAGGCCCATTGGAGTTACAACTCAACAAGAACCCATACCTTTTTGATCGGAGATCCCGTGACTTAGGCAATGGGAAAAACAAGTTCATGTTGTAACAAGAGAGTATATATTCTTTGAATCCATGTCCTAATAGACAAATTACTCGATTGTATGGAAGGATGGCATAAAGTCTTAATATATTCATTGTCCAAATGAGGAAAAGGTATTAGCTGCGGGATACCTAGAAAGAATATACCTACTTGAGCCCAATCTGTGAGTCGCAGTTCACGAGAATAGGCATTCTCTAGAAAGCTCATGAGCGAGATAAGGAGCATGACCAAATAACGCTCCGTTTAGGCGCGGTTCTTTGACAACCTAGTATCGATTGAGATTTCAAATGAAATCTAATCACAAAAAGCTGTGAATTCAAGGCATGGTCCATTCATCACCGTGAGAAGATGAATCTTGTCATTCTAGGTGCAAGTTCAACCCGCACGGGACTTACACTAAAAGATCGGTATATTAACAAAGACTTGACACAATATCTTTGATATCCTTTTGCTTCTTGCTTTGGAATTGGTGGGGATTGTTAGAAATTGGCCCATATGAGTGAGGCCCATTTTCTATAATTCCAAAGCATTTATGGGTTAGTACCATATTGCTAAGGCAAGGTGGAAGTGACCAACATATAAGGTGGAGTCCTTGCCACTCCTTGAAACATGTAACACATGGATGGATGAGGATGGCATGAGGAGGGCTCGGCTAAACACACACACGCGCGCGCTATCATGCGTTCAGCGTATTTTCGCGTGAAAATCGCGTGACTTGTGACTTGCGACGCTTGCGACCGTGTGCGTGACGTGGCACGCCATTTGTGAACCAAGTCCACCTTATTTTTGCTGAACCATGCATCTCTCTCTCTGTTGAATGAGATTCAAATGTTTAAATTTCAGCTTTATTGAGTGATGATGACAGTGATACCGTGGGTAAATGATCGTTAAGTGTAACGATTACGATGGGTAAAAGGTGGTTAAGTGTGACGATTACGATGGGTAAATGGCTGGTTAAGTGTGTCGATTACCGGTGGGTAAATGGTACATTTAATCTGTCGATTACGATGCGCATCTATATATGTGCGAGGCGTCCGATTGCATAGTGAGTACAAGAATAGCCTCCATTTCTTCTTCCTTCTAATCATCTTTCTTTATCGCGCTGTCGAACCTGCCGACTCTTCTTCTCGGCGTGCACCGTGAAGAAGGAAGCGGTATCTCGAACCGTTCTTTAGTGGAGACTTGCGAGGCGGCAATAAGGTTTACGGGCAGCGCATCTGTGCGACCGCTTGCTTCTGACCTGCGACATCTACGTTTACGCATTGCATCAACTCTGCGCCGCTTCTGCTCTTCATCGGACCCATCTGTAAGTCTCTGTGTGATTGAAAGACTTGTTTACATCCTGGTTTTCATATATTGTGAAGTACAATGAGTTTATGCGCTAGCGATCTTGTTTATGCATCATTAGTCTTTGCAATATTTGCCTTCTAATAAAATTTAGAATTAAAATATTGCCCTCATTTTTAACACAGCCTACCCTCCTTGAAGACTTTTATTGTCTCAACTTGGGTGTGGTTGAGCACGGTCTATTCTTTGCCTTGGTTGTGCAACCAACCACAGTGCATCGATCAAGTTTGCTCGTGATCGGATCTTGGAGTGAACCAAATCAAGCAAAATGTTAAGATCGGAACAACCAACCGGTTAAGTCGAGATCGATTTCGCGCAGCTCAACCAGACAGAAGGGCTACGCGGATCGTTGTCGTCACAAGTTAAGTTTACTTCTGTGGCCTAAATGGCCATAGTCCATCTAAGAAGCTGGCTGCGGAGGGGTGACTCCGTATAGCTAGTTATCAAGCCGAGGTCTCGTTCGTTAGTGGAGTAACCAGACAAATTGTTCCACAAACTGAGAATGGCCTTGGTTCCTTTAAAAAGCTAGCTGCGGAGGGATGACTCCGCATAGCTAGTTAGCAGGCTGAGATCCCGTTGTTGGCGGAATTGACCAGACAAATCGCTCCACCAGCTAACAACGGCCTTGCTCCATCAACCTTAGGACTTAGAAAGATCTCTCAGTCTGCCAATCCTTGTTTTATCTGGACTTGGTAAGTTTCTTTGTGTCAACGAAAGTGGCACATTTTCTTCGATCAAGACCGAGATTAAATGCCGGTCACCTTGCGGAGCTCTATATCGCCAGGATAGTGAGCTTGCATGGGGTGCCGAAGGCGATCATTTCTGATCGTGGTTCCATCTTCACTTCGCGATTTTGGCATAGCCTGCAAGAGGCTATGGGAACTCGCCTTTCTTCAAACGACATTTCACCCCCAAGCAGATGGTCGGGCAGAGGGTCAACCAAGTTTTAGAGGACATGCTTGAGCTTGTGTCCTTTCTATGGGAAGCATTGGGAGAAGTGCTTGCCATTTGCGAGTTTTTACAACAACGACTTCCAAGCCGCCTCGGCATGGCACCATTTGAGGCCTTATACGGGAGAAAGTGTAGAACCCGTTGAACTGGTGCGAGACAGTGAGAGACTTTTCTTTGGCGGACTCGATTAATGAGGCCGAGGGTCAAGTCCAGCTCATTCGTGATCGCTTGCGCACAGCTCAATCCAGGCAAAAGAGCTATGCGGATCGCCGTCGTCGTGAGTTGAGCTTTGAGCCCAATGATTTCGTGTACCTCAAGGTTTCTCCTCTGAAAGGTCACCAGCGTTTTGGTGTCAAGGGCAAGTTAGCTCCTCGATATGTCGGTCCATACCGAGTTATCGAGAAGAAGGGAGCTGTTGCCTACAAGTTGGAGTTACTGCTGCACTTGCGGGGTACATGATGTGTTCCATGTGTCCCGGCTAAAGAAGTGCCTCCGTGTTCCAAGCGAGAAGCTCCGTTGGAAACTCTTGATGTCCGGGAAGATTTGACCTACCGCGGCGTCTGTTCGCATACTCGAGAAGCGAGCGAAGAGCGAGGAATAAGACCATCAAGTTCCTTAAAGTTCGGTGGTCGAATCATTCCGAGGATGAGGCTACTTGGGAGCGAGAAGATCGTCTCGTCTGAGACTACCCTCTTTCTTTTCCGAGTGAACCAAATCTCGGGACGAGATTTTTGTAAGGGGGGGAGGTTTGTAACATCCTCATTTTCAACTTGTGTTTCAAATGTAAGAAAACGAGTAGAATTTAAAACTTTTTCTTACATCATGTATTTCCTGTGTGTACTAAATAATTATTGCACCCGAGTATGGAAATACCAAGTCACAAGTCTGTTGATCCAAATCTTGATCCTCCAAAAACAATTTTGTCGAATCTTGTGATCATCGTCTGAGAATATTTTTCCTAAGTCCTAGAGTTGATATGTGACCCCTCTGAAGAATTTCACAATTTTCAGAAATTGTTTGAATAGTTTTATGGGTCAGTCAAACTTGCTTGACTTGTAGTCAAACCCTAGCCCAAAGCCTTGTACAATTTCTGGAGGAAAATGCTCAGCACAAAAACCTCTAAAAATTTTATACAAGGTCCAACTCAAGGTTAGCAAGCTCATCAAAATTCCATAGAAATTGGAGCTAGTTGCTAGCTCTAAAAGTCCCTTCAAGATCGGTTCAAATTAAACCTAAGCCCGGTCCGAGTCGACTTGGACTCGAGACCTCCAGGTCTTGGTCGCACCGAGCCGCTTGAGCCGTGTCGGGCTCGGGCATTTGGGCACAGGTGGTCTGGGCTGTTGGATTTTAAATCCAACGCTCAACGACCTCCTCGGGTCTTTGTAAAGGACCTCCCACCCCCACGACCTCCTCCTGTTCTTTTACAAAGACGACCCTCGAGGATCTCCCCTAGGATCTCTTTTGCACTTTTTGCAAAGACCACCTTGGGGCGCCCTCCTCAGACCTCCCCGACCACCCCTAGCACTTGGGTGATCGTGGGCCGTCCATCGTGAGATCGGTGGCTCAGACCTCCCATAAGTGTTAGGACCTCTAATACTTAGCCAGCGATCTGAGCCCTTGGATGTCAATCCAATAGCTCACGACCTCCTAGTGGAGCTCGGTGCGGATTTTAGCCGTTGAGCTCCTTGACGAGTCCTCTCAGCGTCGGGTGGGCACAGGCATTATCAATTTTGTGCGTGGCGGTGGGAGCAGTGCCTTGTCAATTCTAGAGGTGACAAGCGGCTATGTCTTGCCAACATTAAATGTCTGCGGCACCTTTGCTCAAAAGTCACCCCGACACTGCTCCGTCATGTCGTTGATGCCCTAGCTCAGTGCACCCGAGTGGGTGTGACCTTGTTTCCATTTTGGCGCCCGGCTATATGGATCGGGCTTCTCCTTAAGCTTCTTTGAATCCATTCTTGCACCCTAGTTTCTTTCTCTCGCTCTTGTGCTCAAGTCACCTGAAAATCTTTGCCACCATTGCTCGACCTTGGAGCTCTCCGGTGACCCTTGAGCTCCAGTGGTTCATTATTGCAATTTTGGCTATCCTTTTGTTTCTCTTGGTCACCCGAATCTCCCTAATTTGCTTTGTTTAAACCTTCACGAGGTTGACAAAGAGGAGCTTCTTTGTTCGTGGCGGAAGCTTCGTCTTCTTCACCTCGGCGACCTCCACCGTCACCGGGCTCTTGCGGCCATCCTGGACCTCCTTCACTTCGAGTTGGTACCTAGTGTTGAAAACCTTGTCTGTTAGACCGCGTTAGCTTTTAGTTTTAGTCACGTTTTGCCTTGGCGATCACCTCGCCTAGCCGCGGTAGAGTGCACTTAGCCTTAGCCGTTGGTACCTTTAGGTCCTCCTCCTATTTGGAACTCATCCGTGCCCTTGGTTTCGCCGACGAGGTCCACATCGCCGCGACAAGTCGATGAACTTCGCCGGGTTTTGCCGGTTCGCAAATCCGTTTCGTCATGTTCTTGGACCACATTAATGCTCAAATCATTGCTTATCATTGAGGGCATTAATAGTGTTTTAATCTGGGCTTGGGTGTCGCTGTCCTGTGGGCCTGGGTTTAGAATTAAAGTCCAGAAGTCATTAAGTGTCCCTTTTAGTTTCATTTATTGTCAATCATATGGAGCATTTAATTTGTCTTAACCGCCACCTTTTGTCGTTGTCCGGAGGTCCTGCGCCATTAAAACCACCCCAGGACCTCCTCGGGCTAATCTTAGCCGTCCCCGACCTCTCCAAGTTTAGATCTGGGCCTTAGGATCTTTTCCGAAAAATCCTAAGTCTCTGGACCTCCCCCTAATCGTACCCGGGCCGTTAAAGACCTCCGTAGGTTAAATCTCAGCCGATAGGATCACCCTCCGCCTTGGGGTCCTCTTTGCAAAAGACCTCCTTGAGGTCCTCTGTGCGAAAAGACCTTCCTTAGTCGTTTTATAAAAACCACCCCACCGAGGTCCTCTTTGCAAAAGACCACCCTGGCCTTTTGTAAAGAAAACCTTCAAAACCACCCCACCGAGGTCCTCTTTGCAAAAGACCACCCCTGGTATTTTGTAAAGAGAACCTTCAAAACTACCTTTGGGGTCCTCTTTGCAAAAAGACCACCTCTGGTCCTTTGTGAAGAAGACCGCAAGACCTCCCAACCTAAATCTGGACCGTTCACGACCTCCCCCTGGAGATCGTGGCCGTCTAGGACCTCCCTGTCGGCTCTGGACCGTTAGATTTAGATCTAACGGGCTAGACCTCCTCAGTCTATTTACAACTCTATCGCTTAGTTTCTCTCTTGGTCGTTCATCTCTAGATCTACGACCCAGATCGGGAGAACATTCGGACCCCTCCGGATGCGATCTTGATCTAGGCCGTCCATCTCAAGATCCAAGGCCCAGATTCGTTGAGGCGCTCGGATGGCCCGAACATCCCATCTCACGTGGGCCATTGGATCTAAATCCATCGGTGGAGTCGTTGGCAGTTAAGACCTCCTCAGGAGATCATAGCCGTCGAAGACCTCCCTCCTTCCGATCTCACCGCCCAGACCTCCTTCCGTGGATTTAACCCTAGGACCTCCTAAGGAGGTCAGGACCGTCAGATCTTGATCTAACGATCACGACCTCCCTAGTGCGCGAGGACCTCCTCCGTGTGCACTGTGCGTGCACTGGTCGTAGCCGTTGGATTTAAGATCTACGGCTTAGACCTCCTCGCTAGATCTTGCCGTCTAGGACCTCCTCGTTAGATCCAGACCGTCAAGTCCAGATCTAACAGCTAAGACCTCCCCTAGGCGCGATGAGGTCTTTGCGCCCAGGTGCTCGGGCGGGTTTTTAGCGTCAGAGCTCGTGAGCCGTGCGATCTTTGATCAACGGCCCACGACCTCCCCAGTTTCGCTGGTTTTTCATATTTAGTTCCCGAGAGCTTTTAATTGCACATATTAATTGTTTTAAACTTCAAAATTGCATATCTTTTTCTCTGTAGCTCCAAATTTAACAAACTAAAGTTCTATAAATGCATCTGTTAAAGTACTTTAGTTTAGTATAGGTTTTACCATAGTCTTTAATACTGAAATTAATCATGTCTTAGATTTATAACTTAGAAAAATCATAACTAAATCATTTTAACTCCAAATGACCTGAAATTTTATATGGGTTACCACTATACCAGTAGGTAGCTACCATAAAAGTTTCAGCTCCAAAATCTTTCTAGAAAATATTTTTGCTACAGTGCTAATTATGGCCGAAAATAGGTTTTTAGAGAATATCTTTTGCACCACAAATCCAAATTAGGTTTTTCCAGTTCCTAGCCCTAGGTATATCCTATTTTGCCTTGTGTATAAATTTCCGTCGCATTTGGATAATTTTTGCTTGCTCTTTTGTTTAAGTGTTGCTCGTCTTATTGGTTGTTTTCGCTCTTTCGCTTAGGATTCGATATTTGCGGTAACCCGAGAACGACCCTCCGCAACAAATTGAGCAACGACAGCAAGCAGTAAGCGGTTTGATCATTTCCATTGATCCCATTACTTTAAAGTCTAATATTTTGTTTAACTTCTATGTATGCATTGCTATTTTGTTGTTAAAATTGATTAGTTAGACCTCTAGTTGCATAATCTGTAGGTAAATGGTTATCCTTTACTACCTGAGCCTAGGTTATTTCTTTGTGGTTAGAGTTCGATGGATGAACTCTTATCACTTAGTAGATTACGAATGAATATTGCTTAGCCATGCCTAGTTATCGGTAGTATTGGCGATCATCGACTTAGTCGGTGATTTTGATCACACAAATGCTATTATTATTCCATTATGCCCAACCTTGTGTTTTACCAACTTACAAATCAAAACTCAAAACAAAAATTATATCTTGGCTTGGGCACAATGGTATGTTTGTGTGATCTTTGGGTGTGATTGGAATGGTGCCTAAGTCCCTAAGGACCGAGTTACTTGTGCCATTGATCCAAGTAATTATTGCGTGCTAACCACGAGGGGATATGGGACCTCTCTTGACTAAGTACTTTGGGAGGTGTTAATTATGAGCTGGTCGGTGGGTGTGTGCGTGTGTGTGTTTGTGGTGTGCGAGGGAGCATTAGTGTCAGGTTAGGTGTCTAATGTATCCTTCTCCGTGGGTTGCGGCTCTTAATTAGCATCGTCCATTGGAAGCGTCTTGTAGACTTAGCCGTGCTGCATACCAAAGGAAGTATGCTAACCGTGGTGGTGGAAGGCGGTCTATCGTGTGGGTACATTGGTACACCTGCAGGTTAAAACTATTCGAATAGCCTCGTCCTAGGTTATGGACACGCTTGGTTATTTCCCACAAGAACTAGACTACAACCTTTTAAGAACTTAAACTTGACATGGGTGGTATGAAGGGGGTACTTCATGCTATTGTTGTGGTGACTAGGGGTTAGTCACTTCTAGGTTGGCACTGTTCTATACCTATTGTTATAATCGTCTCTCTTTTATTTGAACAATAAAAGTTAATTGCAAACTTGCTTTGAATCTATTACCTTATTGCAATTGAAAACTTGCTTTACGCTGAAAATAAGTCCAGAGCCTCATCCACTGAAATAAAGCTTGCATGTAGTTAATTATAGTTACTGTTATTTCACACGTCAGTCTTGCGAGTACAAAACAAGTTTTGTACTCATACGCTTTGCTTAATATTAATTGTTGCGAGGAGGAAGGTGAGCCCCAAGGGCCTCACTTTTGTGAGTGTGTTCTTGCGGCTACTGTTTGGGACGATTAGCTTGGCGGTCGGTTGGTTGCCTTGTGGTAAAGGCACACCGATTGGCTTTTGTTATTGCCATCTTATGGCCATTTGCTTCATTGTGTATTTACTTTGTGTATGTCTTTTGGGCAGTTGGCCTCTCTTTTGTAATAACTCTCTTTATATTATCTATGTCGTTCGATTGTTGCTTTTGCTTGGCTCTATGTGTATGAATGGAATCGATGCATGATTTTGTAACAGGTGTGTATATCTGCATTTAGGAAGTATACATATCTCGAGGCTTGGTTTATTTGATTTGTACTGTTAGGACCCAGTGGATGGTTAAACAGTACAAGCCGAATAAACCGGGGTCCTCACACATGGCCTCTAGGGACTAATAAGAAGCTACCTTGATGGAGAGAAGCTTCAAAGATGGCCGGAGTAGCTTGTCCACGGTGGAGGCTCGCCGGACTTGAGGAAGAGAGGTGGAAAAAGGTATCCTGAGCCAAATAAGTGGTGCCAAAGCATCAATATAGCTTCATTATGTTCCACATAAGCTACATGAGCAAACAATTTGAAAAAGAAGCACTCACCTGAGCTGAGGAAAAAGATGACCAATTTTGGCCGGATTTGAACAAACCCAAAATTGGATAATTCCTGAGAATCAAATCCAAAATAAAGTGAGGGTAAATGTTCAAGATAGTAAGGAGATGAAAATGGTGCAAAGAAATGAGAAGGGGAACCACTGGAACACCAATTTCACCAATGGAGCTCCATTGGTCAACAATGGTGTATTGTTGGTTTTGAGGAGTTAAGCTCCAAAATTGAAATTGGAGCTTGAGGGTGGTCCAAAGGAATACCAGGAGGTATTGAGAGTGCTTATAAAGCTCGGGGTGCTAGGGTTTTGCCAACTAGGGCTCTTCGGGAGACCAAGCTCAAAGCACAAGACATGGCCGAAAGCAAAAAGGTGGTAGATGGTGCACTAGGGCATGGCACGGCAGCATATGTCTCCCATACCCCTAAATGTTGAGTAGGACGACTGTAGGGAGCAAGACTTGACACCCCCATCCCCTCTGCACTGTTCATGCACGGCTGGAGGTAGGAGACGACGCGAAATGCACTAGGAGAATTTTCAGCCGTTGGATTAGACACGGACGGCCGAGATCACAAAGCCACGGTGCTTTTAAAACAACAGAGGATCGTGCGCCCTGGATTGAACAGGCGGTCGAGATCGCCCACGCCGTTGCGGGTTTTAAATTCAACAGTGAGCTTCGCGATCGTTAGATCATAAATGGACGGTCATGATTTAATGTGCCCTTCGGGTCACCCGAAAGTCACACGCAATGTCCACCGTTAGATTTTGATCTGACGATCCAAATGCGTGGGCTCTTCGCGGTGGTTCGAACGGCCCAAGCGTCAAGGGCTGTTAGATTTAGATCTAACGGTCGAGATTGATCGCGAGCTTTTCAAACGGACTCGGTGCAGTTAGTTGACTCAACCAAGTCGTGTGGCTCGCGCCCGAGTCTGACTCGAACACGATGAACAGTACAAACCAGATTTGATTTTCAAAATGGAACAGAGACCTTTGAAGATTTATTTGAGGTAGCACATCAACTCCAAAAATTCTGAAAATTTTACAGGAGCTTGCTGACTCAAGTATTGACCTTGTGTAAAATTTTCAGAGGTTTGCATGCAGTGCATTTTCCTCCAAAGATTCTGCAATGTTCTGATTTAGAGTTTGACCAAAGTCAAACAGGTTTGATTGCCCTCTAAAAATATTCAAATAATTTCTAAAAATCGTGAGATTTTTCAGTGGAGTCACATACCATCCCTAGAACTTAGGAAAAATATTTCCAGAGGATGATCACAATGTTTGACCTGATTTTACTTTTGGAAGATCAAAATTTGGATCAAAAGGACTTGTGCCTTTGTATTTCCATAATTCCTTGTACAAGAATTCTTTGGTACAACAGGAAATACCTGATGTAAGAAAAAGTTTTAATTTCTACACATTTTCTTACATTTGAAACACAAGTCCAATATTGGGATGTTATAATCCCCAAGGCGAGGAGCTCGGCCTAATAAATCCATTGTCTTGAAGTTCTTGGAGTTGCTTCTTCAATTCTTCTAACTCATTAGGGGGCATCCGGTATGGCTGTTTTGAGATCGGCGCAGTACCGGGTACAAGCTCGATGACGAACTCAACCTCTCAATCAGGAGGCATGCCTGGGATTTCTTCAGGGAATACATCTGGATATTCACACACCATTGGCACCTTCTCAATTTCAAGAGAGGTACTAGCTTCCAAAGCATAGAGATGAGAATCGCTTGCTCAAGGTGCAAAACGACTGATGCTAGTCTTTGCTAGTGACCGAAATAGACCGTTGAGCACAATCGATCTTTCCCCTATTTTTGGACAGCCAATCCATCCCCAAGATCACATCAATACCCACTAAATTTATCACAATTAGATTTGCCAAGAAGTTAATATTTTGAATTTCCACTTTTACGTCCCAGTAGACTTGATCGGTTTGGAAAACCGATCCCGGCGACTGGATTTGATAAGGTGGCTAAAGTTTATATATTTCAAATTGATTAAGTGCAGCATATTCCTTTTTGATGAATGAATGAGATGCTCCTGAATCAAATAAAACTGATGCTGGACAAGAATTAACAAGAAGTGTACCCAAAACGACGTCTGGAGCGTCGCTTGCCTCCTCAGCGGTGACGTGGTTCACTCGGCCACGTGCAGGGATCTGAGGAGGGGTAGATGCTGCCCTTGGAGGTGGGGTACGTCTTGCCACAGCTGGTGGTGTAGGAGCTCGATAAACCTGAGGCATTCCCCGCTGCTTGGCGAGGCAATGAGATGCATAGTGGCCCTGACGACCACAATGAAAACAGGTGACATTAGGCTTGTATGTACCACTATTTTGGGAGTTCTTACTCCCATTGTATCGCTGCACTGTAGGTGGAGAAGGTCGTAGAGGTGCCACAGCAGGCCTCGGTGGCACTGGGGCCTGAGAACGAGGTGCCTGGGGCGGCCCGGTGCGTTGTCGAGGGAAACTGCCGCTAGCTGAAAACTGGGCGACTTTCTTCCTCTTCCTGGACTCCTCTACAGCCACACTCTTGTGCTCCACAACAATGTCCTTGTTCACCAAGTGTTGAAAGTTCCAAAAATCATGTACAGCTAGAGCCAGCTGCATCTCCTCAGTCAAGCCGCCCATGAACCGGTTTTGACGACGAGTGTCAGTGGATACATCGTCAGGCGCATAGCGGGCTAAGGAATTGAACTCCTGAAGATACTCAGTGATAGTCTTCCTTTTTTGCTTTAAGGCAAGAAACTGCTGCTGCTTGATCGACATGACCCCGTCAGGAATATAGGCCTCCCTGAAGGCCGCTCGAAACTCGTTCCATGATGGAACTTCTCCGTCAGGCTACATGGCGGAAAAATTATCCCACCATGCACTAGCAGCACCCTCCAGTTGATAACTGGCAAAGAGGACCCTCTCAAGGCCCGTGCATTGAGCAATGGCTAGCTTCTTTTCAACATCTCTAAGCCAATCTTCAGCCCCCATCGGGTCTTCTGTGCCCGCAAAAGATGGAGGATTTGTCCGCTGAAATTCAACGAGACCCCCACGCGGCCGAAGATTTCCCCTCCCCCTGCTGCCGCAGGAGCAAGAGAAGTGTTGCGTGCGATAGCTTCGAGAATCCTCGTCTGATCCATCCTATTTCGCTCAATTTGAGCCAGGACCTCTGCCATAGTGGGTGGCGGAGGAAGTACTTCTTCATGGTCTGCAGTAGGAGGGCGTCGCGGGGGTGGAGACCCCTCGCCACGAAGAGCTCTCAAACGAGTGGTAGGGCCTGACATCCTGAGGCGACAAGGAAAATTAAAAAGTGGCCAAGATTGCTGGAAAGAGGTGTGAATAATAAATCTGGACAACAAGCACATAGTTCTTAATTAGGCATGCATAATGATATAAACTGCACAAAAACATAACACCAAATGGGCGTACAAAGGTGATAATGCCAGTACAAGATCCATAAATTCAAATCATAGTTTTCCCAGTGCAATTACATTCATAACGGCCCGTGGGCGAAAGCAACCATCTGAAATAGAAGTTCTTGCAAGAGAAACATTAAGAGTTCAATTACTACTAGTTCAATACAGGAATTTAAAGATACATGCTCGACTCTGAGCTTACTCCTACAACATCCTAAATGTTGTTCCGGTCAAAGTTCACCGGAAACTCGTCCAGAAGATGTGCCCCAGGGGATCCCGTATCATCGGGTTCTCCTAGATTAGGAAGACGCAAAGGGGAGCCTTGCTCTATTACATGGCCTCCAGCAGGTTCCATCCTATGAGTACGAGCAAAGCTGACCGACATACGGGCCTGGCGTCTCGCCCCATAGTTGGGTACATGCCACGCATACGGAAGACGGTACATCGGTGGTGCTGAAGCATATGGGGAAATCTCATTTGCGCCATAAACCACATGGCGGTCAACGATCCCCATGTTACACATGAGTTGTAAGTGCTCTTGGGCCACCACAAGACGTTGACGAGTCTCGTACAACTCATACATAGTGCACCGATGGATTTGGTCCATGATACGAACCAATCTAGCCAACTGCCTAACCTGAGGATCTTCCCCAAACTGAATTCGGGCAAAGGTGTCTACCTCCGTGCCACGCTCGCTCATAGGAAAATGGTCGTAAGGCGGCTGAGACAACTCCGTCAGATCATAACGGAGATGGCTCATAGCCACACGAGCCACTTCCTGTAGAGCCATGGCCTCAGAAGTGCCACGTGCCTCGAAACAATACGGGATACTCCCCGTGACTTGTCTGGCGATAATGTTGATCACGGCCAGGTATTCCTCCATGCCTGGCCCCCTGTCGCGGCGATAGATGGCGTAGGTTGGCTGGTAGGTAAAGTTCGCCCTCCACATCATATCTCGGAGAAGCGCCGGGTATCCATCCACGTTCTCAGCTTGAGTTTCTTTGACCAGGTATTGACGACTCATCTAAAGACAAGAAAACCAGGTAAGACTTTTTCTTCAAACCAAACAGGAGTAAGGTAAGAAAAGGCACTAAGAGGGATGATGAATAAAAGATATTCCTAACTTATACCTTCTGAAAGTAATTTGATAATCTCAAAATATTTTGACTCAAAAAGGCTGACTAACTCTAACGCCAGTGCTAACTCTAACCTACGATCGGTGTGGCTCACGATACCAACATTGTGGGACCGGAGTTATCTTTGTAAGACCGAGACTAATCAAGGTCTTAGGGACATAACTCTAGATCTCCAGTAAATGGATTCCAACTTAACTCAGTCCAAATGAGAGGCTTAACTAAAATCTAGAGCCCCGACGATCATGCGCGCCGCTCCTCTGTGAGCACTACATGATTGTCGGTTCTCCAACCAGTCAAGCACTACACTTAGTGTAACAGCCCTAACTTAGGGTTTGTATTTCAAATGTAAAATTTTGAGGAGAAATAAAAACTTTTGTTGTCTCATCAAATCATTTGAAAGTTTCTACATTTTTCCCTAGCAATTTCCATTTTCTAGAATTAAATTCTTGTGAATGGAAATTGTTGTCAGCAAATTCTTAGTTTTCAAACTTGTGATCATCCCCTAGGAATATTTTTCCTGTCATCTTGGTCATCCTATCTACCTCCCTGAATTATTTCACAATTTTTAGATTTTGTTTGCTATTTCAAATGGCCAAGTCAACCTAGTTTGAAAGCTGGTCAAACTTCTGTTCATCAGCTTGTGAATTTTATTGGGAGGAATCTAGTGCATGAAAACTCCTGGAAAAATTTCACAAGGTTGTTCTATGTTCCAGTAAGCTCCCATAAAAATTTCAGAAGTTTTGGAGCTCAGGAGCTACCTCTAAAAATTCCCCAAACCTTCTCTGTCTTTCTAATTAAAATCTGGAATCACTGTTCCTCTGGCTCGGACCCAACTCAGACTCGAGTCCGACCGCACCTAAACGACTCGGTCGCACCGCCTAGCTGCACCGCGCGCGCCCGATCTCTATCGACCGTCCGATGCAGATCGAACGGTCCACATTGCTTGTCTCGTCGACCTGTCCGAATGCATACATTGATCTCAGCCGTCCGTTTTAGATCCAACGGTTGGTGCGATATTGATCGAGTCAAACCACCGGTTCGCGCCGCATGTGACTCGGGTTCGCACCGCTCCGCTGCTGTCGATGACGTGTGGGCCCTCCTTGTCAGTATCGCCCTCGTCTCCTCCGCGTCTCACCGGAGCTCACGGCCGCTCGCGCAAGCTCGCCACGTCCCTCGTCGCTGCCACTTTTCTGTCCTCGTGTCAGTCCGAGAAGCATCGTCGGGGTCTCATCTACCCACCGAGCTCATTCATTTCTTCTCTACCCCATTCTCGTGCCTGCTCCGCCCAATTCTTGGTTTCGGCCGGAGAGGAACCCGAGAGCAGCGCCGCCGTGTTAGCGCCGCCCTTGAGCCCGCGACCGCACCACCGTGATCCACGCTCGACGCCGCCTCCATTTTGCCCATCTCGGGTCCTTGGCGTCCAGTGAATCACCAGGGGTGGTATCGTCGTCTCCGCCTCCGGCGCTCTCGGCTCCGTAAGCTCGTTTGCGATCTGGTGAGTCTCTAGCCCGTCACTTGGTCCTTCGTGATCGCAATCCTCCACTGAGTCTAACGGAGGGCTCGTTTCTGTCTTTGGTGCATCGTGGAGGTGGTGCGACCCTTTCTTCTCCGAGCCCGGTATTTCACCGCCGCGGCGCTTCCGGCCACCTCAGAGCTCCATCGTCGTCGTGGTTGAGGGCTTATCCTTCCTGGAGTCAAGGCGAAGCTGAGGCGCACCTTCCGGAGTCTTCTAGAAGCTTGTCGCGTCTTCTCCGCGAGCACCGCATCTTCTTCTCCGCCTCCGTTCGCCGTCAGCTCGCCGCCGGCATCCTCGAGGTCCCGGGTCACCGTCATCAAGTTCGCAAGGACGCGGTGAACCCGAAGGTACCACTCTCTCGCCCAGAAACCCTCTGGTTAGCTAGATCACTTGCGCGGCCGCGCCGCCGTCTCCGTGCGCGCCGGTGAGCCGCCGGTGATGATTAGTTTAACCCTAATCATGGCTTGTTGAGTCTCTGACTTGTGGACCCTATTGGCTAATCACGTTTAGAGAATCTTTAACCCAGCCCGTTATTTGTTCTCTGAGTCGTTGCCATGTGGGTCCATGCTGTCAGTTAGTGGTTGTGTAACTCTGGTGATACGTTTTCTCTGTCGGGAAACATATTTCTCTGTGCGTATTTGTTAGGTTTGCACTTTGGTAAGCCGAAGACGTATTCTCAGAATACGCCTTCGACGTCTGTAACAGCCCTAACTTAGGGTTTGTAATTCAAATGTAAAATTTTGAGGAGAAATAAAAACTTTTGTTGTCTCTTCAAATCAATTGGAAGTTTTCCAAATTTTCCCTAGCAATTTCCAATTTTCTAGAAGTTAACTCTTGTAATTGGAGATTGTTGTCATCAAATTATTAGCCTTCAAACTTGTGATCATCCTTTGCAAATATTTTTCCTAGCTTTTTGATCATCCTATCTACCTCCCTGAATTATTTCACAATTTTTAGATTTTATTTGCTATTTCAAATGGCCAAGTCAAACTAGTTAAAAATCTGGTCAAACCCTAGGTCAGCATGCTTGTGAATTTTCTGCAGAACTTTTCAGTGCATAAAAAGTTCTGGAAAATTTATGCAATGTTGTTCTCTGTCTCAAGTAGCTACCATAAACATTTTGGAATTTTTGGAGCTCGGGATCTATCTCTAAAAATTCCCTAAACTCTCTCAGCTTTTAAACTCAAATCAGAAATCACTGTTTGTCGGGCTCGAACCCAAGCCCGACTCAAACCAGACCGCACCACTTGGCTCGGTCGCGTCAACTAAACGCACCGCTCGAGTCCAATCGATCGTGACCGTCCGATGCAAATCGAACGATCCACGTCGCGTGCGCAACCGACCTGTCCGAATGCATACACCAATCTCAGCCGTCCATTTCAGATCCTACGGTCGATACATTCTTGATCGAGTCTATCGGTACGGTGTTCGCACCGCTTTGTTACGTCGGCGACATATGGGCCCCACTGTCGATGTGCCTCGTCTTCTCCGCACCTCATCGGAGCTCACGGCCGCGTGCGCATGCTTGCCACGCTGCTCGTCGCTGCCACGTCGGGGACGCGTGTCCCTCTCCGAAGCATCGCCAAAGCTTTATAACCTCACCGCACTCATTCCTTCATCGTTTCCTTCGCTCTCTCGCTTTCTCCGCCCGCTTCTCTGTTTCGGCCGGAGAAGAGGACGAAGGTAGCACCGTCGTGTTAGCACCGCTCTTGATTCCGCAACCACGCCATCATGGTCTAATCTCTTCGCCGCTTCCATTTTGCCCATCCAGGATCCTTGGCGTCCAGTGAATCATCAGGGGCGGTATCGTCGTCTCCGCCTCCGGCGATTTCGGTCCCGTGAGCTCGTTTGCGATCTGGTGAGTTTCTAGCTTCGTCACCTAGTCCCTTGGGATCGTATTGATGCACTGAGTCTAACGGTATCTTCATTTTCATCTTTGGTGCATCATTGCGGGCGTGAGACCAATTCTTCTCCAAGCTCGGTTTTCCGCCGCCGTGGAAATTCCGGCCACCTCGGGCCTTCTTCATCGGCGTTATCGTGTGCTTCTTGCTCCTGGTGTTGAGGCGAAGCTTAAGCACACCTTCCGGAGTCTTCTAGGAGTTTGTATCGTCTTCTATGCGTGGACCGTGCTTTCTTCTCCGCCTCCGGTCGTCGTGAGCTCAACTCCGGTGACCATCGGACCCCGCATCGCCACCTCTGGGTTCGCGAAGTTCCTATGAACCCGAAGGTATCACCCACTCGTCTTGAAAACTCACTGGTTTGCGTAATCCCGCTGCGCGGCGCGCGCGTCCCGTCTTGGCCGGTGAGCCGCCGGTGGAGTCAGTTTAGCGCTAATCATGTTTAGTCTGAGTCTCTGGCTTGTGGGCCCTCTCGGGTTAAGTGAGTTTAGGAAATCTTTAATCCAGCCGTTGTTTGTTCTGCTCGATCGCGCCATGTGGGTCCATCTTTGTCGATTAGGGTGTGTAGTTACGTAATCGTTTTCCACAGCCGATGGCGTATTCTCTGTGAGAGTATGTTAGGTTTGCACTTTGGTAAGCGAAGGCGTATTCTTAGAATCGCCTTCGACGTCACTTCGGTGGTATTGCTCGTCAACATTTTCGCGCAGCCCGCCGATGTGAGGGCTAGCTGGTGTGGTGCGAAATGGAATAAATGCATTATAGATTTTGGAAATGATTTAGTATTTCTGGTTTGTGTTTTCTGTTGCACTGTTAATTCAATTAAACTTAGAAAATGCATAACTAATTCAATTTTTATCCAAATTGCATGAAACCATTGCTGTTAATTTTCATTTTAAATGTTCTATTTACTAAAATTAGTGTCAACCTTGTCCCTGTATCAAAAATCTGTTAATTAATTTAATGTTGTAGAATGTAATCTCCAAATTAGAAAATGCATATCTCTTTCAATAATTGTCCAAATTCAATGAACCCATTTCAGTAAAATTCCATTTTCAGTGTACTAATTATTAGGATAGATTTTAGATACTGTTTCTGTTCATGAAAATTGGTTAAGTAATTAACTAGTGTCTTGTTGTATTTTTTTAGCTTAGAAAATTCATAGAAAGTTCTTAATAACTTAAAATGAATTGTTCTCTGTTTCTAAAATTTTGTTATATCATGCTTAGGCTGTTGTGTGGATTTTGGTATGTTTTGATGTTGTTGTATGTTTGAGTTTGTCGGTGTTATTCGTTCTTAATTGCTGTTATTTGATCGATCGTTAGGTTTCGATATTTGCGGCAACCCTGAGAACGACCCTCCGCAACAAATTGAGCAACAAAGACCGAATAAGCGATTTGATCATGATAATCCCAAGATTTTAAAGTCTAATATTTTGTTTCAATTTGTATGTATGCATTGCTTAATTTGTGTTAAATTGATTAGTTAAATCCGTGTTGCATATCCTGTAGACAAAATATTGATCTCTACTACGAGCCTAGGTTATTTCTTTGTGATTAGAGGTCGCTAGATGATCTCTTGTCACTTAGTAGATCCGGTCAACTTGCTTAGACATGCTAGCTATCGGTAGAATCAAGCGGTTATCGACTTTAGTCGGTAGCCTTGATCACACAAAATCTACTATAACTTTACGTTTGACTTTTGCTATGTTTATCTGAAAAACTAAAAATGAAAACAAAAATGATTTAGACTTGGGCACAACAGTATGTTGGTGTGATCTGTTGGGTGTGACCGGAAGGTGCAGTCGATTAAGGACCGAAGTTACTTGCGCCACCGCATTGAGCATTTTGCGTACTAACCACACTAGAGTATATGGGACCTCTCTTGACCTAGTACCTTGGCGTGTATTGGCTCCGGGTCGCGGGAGGTCGCGGGAGGGACGGAGGTGGGAGCATGGTAGTTGTCCAAAAGCTTTATCTGAGTGGGTAGTTGTCTTTTCGGCTTTACCATGTAGCGTATGGATTTCTATCCATACGAGCGGCTCGTAGTTAATATACAATATTGGAAACACCTCGTAGGACTTAGTCGTGCCGGCATACCTTCTAAGTGTGCTTTGGCTTAAACGCGATCCAAGTGTGGTGCATGATGGTACACCCTGCGAGGTTAAAACTATTCGAATAGCCTCGTCCCTAGGTTATGGACACGCTCGGATCGCCCCCAAGAACTAGACTACAACTTTTAAATTAAAACTTGATGGGTGGTGCAGTGCGGATTCGTGCTATTGTTGTGGTGACTATTGGGATAGTCACTTCTAGGTTGTTTACCTTTACTCTCTTGTTATTATTATCTTTCTTGTTATTTCAATCTTAAAAATGAATTGCAAACTCGCCTTTAAACTGTATTACCTTATTGCAAATGAAAATTGGCTTTATGCAAATGAAACATATGGCCTCCACTAAACAAGCCTGCATGTAGCATATTAACAGGTCTGCTAGTTCACACGTCAGTCTTGCGGGTACAAAGACAATCTTTGTACTCAGGTGCTTTGCTTGATGTTTTGTTGCAGAGGAAGAAGGTGAGCCCCAAGGGCCTCACTACGTGTCAGTGTTGCCGTTTAAGTGGGCGACTAGACTTGGCGGTCGGTCGGATGCCTTGTGGGTTGAAGGCACACTGATTGGCTTTGTTTATAGCCATCTTATGGCACTTTTGCTTCCGCTGTCTTTCTGTTGTTATTTGTGTATCGTGTGGCCTGTTGGCCTTTGTCTGTAATAACTCTTCTATTTGTTTATCTTCCGTTTAGTAGTGTTGTGTTTGGACTCTATGTGTGGAATGGAGTTGATGTCTAATTTTGTACCGAGGTGTGTATCTTTGCTTTAGGAAGTATACATATCTCGAGATCGATTTATTTGATTTGTGATGCTAGGACCGGTGGTTGGTTAAGCATTACAAACCAAATAAATTGGGGTCCTCACAAAGTTGGTATCAGAGCCATTCTGACCGTAGTAACCCAAGCATAGTCGTCCTTAGGATATTTTGGAAAGGCTTATTTTCAAAATATCAAAAGGGTTTATGAAAATCTAGGCAGGTTCTCAGCATTTACTCCTTATCTATCTTAGCCTTCTACTCTCATCTTACTCTAATTCCAGTTTAAAAACTTGGTTTCTCTCTTCCTTTCAAAAGATAGTTACTTATCCGGTGGGGTTAGTTTTGGGAGAACCTTGGAAGATCATTCTAACTAAAAATTGTGGGAATAATAGGGTAAGGTGTAAAGTGAGTAGTTATGTGTCTGATTTTTGCTGGTCGAACTTTATCCTGCCTTGTGTTTGTTTCTGGACTGCTTTCATGAATTTTGGGCTTTCTTGCTCTTAAATTTGTTACTAACTTGTCTTAGTAAACAGGATGGCCGGGAGAAGCAGCGATCGCGAGGCTGGTCATGATGAGGAGCTTCCCCTCCTCCGACCATGGTCGAGGTTCTCGCCGACGGCGAAACCGCATGGATCGAGAATCGCATCTTGGAGGTTATTGCTAGGAATACCTCCACTCCCTGCCGGTGGTGGCGGACACGGCACTTCGCGGGGACTTGCGAGTTCCTCCGTACCTGACCGCCAACTTTCTCCCGCTCGAGGACCCTCGATGACGGATGATTGGCTGCGCATGATTGAGCGAAAGCTCAACATAGCTGATGCGAGCGCGGGACAAGGCACTCTTCGCGTCCCACCAGCTTGAGGGCGCAGCACTCTCATGGTGGGAGAACTATCTCGCCATGCAACCCGCGGGCCATGTGGTCGCGTGGGAGGAGTTCAGATCAGCTTTTCGTCGGGCCCACATCACGATGGCCTGATGAAGTCAAGAAGAAAGAGTTTCGCGCTCAAGCAAGGGCACAAATCTGCGATGAGTACTTGTACGAGTTTAATCACTTGGCTCGTTATGCTCCGGGTGAGGTGGCCTCTGATGAGGCCAAGCAGGAGAAGTTTATGGATGGCTTGTCCGAGGAGCTGCAGGACAAGCTATCTATTGTGGACTTCTCAGACTTTCAGGCCTTGGTAGATAAGACCATTATTGCTGAGCATAAGGCAAAGGCGCTGGGCGAGTCTCGCAAGCGCAAATGGGAGGCGCATCAGTCTACTCACACCACCTCACTGCCCCGGTGGGCGGCACTAGTGGCCCGTTCTTTTGCTCCACGGCACCGAGGCCATCTGCACGACTCCTCGTCCACCGCAGCCGTGGTTCAGCCCACGTGCGCTGCGATCCAAAGAACGAGCGGCCTCCGCAATCCGGCGGCGAGGTTACTTGTTTTTTGCCACAACAAGGGCCACTACGCCAGCGCTTGCCCTCGAGTGTTGCGGTAGCCCCTCGTCCTAATGGAGGACGCGGCAGGAAGTGGTCACCCACCACCGTAAGATGATCCGAAGCCTCGAGGTGCGGCGGCGGTCGAGTCAACCACCTTTCACCGAGGAGACTCGGGAGGCGCGGATGTCGGATGGGTACACTTCTTGTCAATTCTCGTCCTGCTGCGGTATTATTTGATTACGAGCATCGCATTCTTTATTTCAAGATCATTTGCTGCTGCTAGTGGTCTTCATTGTGTACCTTTGGGGTTCTTTGCTCATCCGCTCTCGGGTCGGAAATGAGAGCCGATTTGCGATGTCGGGATGTTCCTATCGTAGTCAAAGGAGTGGGGTTTTGGCAAACCTTATTCTCGCCTCGATTCGTGATGCGGATGTGATTCTTGGCATGGATTGGTTGTCCCAACACTTGGGGCAAATCGACAGCGTAAAAGATTGTCTATCTCACCACCCTTCAAAGTAGCGGGTTGGATTTTACGCACCGCAGGGCCACATCTATGTGCATTAGAGACCAAGCCAGCCTTGCAGATTCAGGATGTTCCCATAGTATCTGACTTTGAGGATGTTTTTCCCGAAGATTTGCCTGGGATGCCTCCGGTTCGAGATCTGGAGTTTGTCATCGAGTTGCTGCCCCGTCTTGCCCCTATCTCGAAGCGCCCGTATCGGATGCCTCCCAATGAGCTAGAAGAATTGAAGAAGCGCTTGGTGAGCTCCAAGCAAAGGGTTTCATCCGTCCCAGTTCATCTCCTTGGGGCTGTCCGGTGATCTTTGTGAAGAAGAAGGACAAGACCTTGCGCATGTGTGTTGATTACCGTCCGCTCAATGAGGTGACAGTGAAGAACAAATATCCTTTGCCCGCATTGATGATCTTTTCGACCGGTTATGCGAGCTCGTGTGTTCTCAAGATTGATGCGAGATTGGGATATCATCAAGTCCTGATCGTATGAGGATATTCAAGACGGCTTTCACTACTCGTTATGGCCTGTACGAGTACACCGTCATGTCTTTCGGTTTAACCAATGCTCTAGCCTTGTTCATGAACTTAATGAATTCAGTATTCATGGAGTTTTTGGACAAATTTGTGGTGGTTTTCATTGATGATATTCTTATCTATTCCAAGACTGAAGCAGAGCATGCTGAGCATCTGAGAATTGTTTTGGGCAAATTGCGGGAGCACCAACTATATGCGAAGTTCAGTAAATGCGAGTTCTGGTTGAAGGAAGTGGCATTCTTGGGCCATGTTCTTTCAGCTGGAGGCGTAGCTGTGGATCCCAGCAAGGTTAGCGATGTTCTATCTTGGAGTCAGCCCAAGTCAGTCACGGATGTGCGGAGTTTTCTTGGTTTAGCAGGCTACTACCGCCGCTTTATCGAGAACTTCTCCAAGATCGCAAAGCCGATGACTGAATTGCTCAAGAAGGACAAGAGGTTTGTATGGTCCTCTGCTTGTGATGAGAGCTTTCAGGAGCTCAAACAGCGATTGACTTCAGCCCCAGTCCTCACTCTTCCTGATATCCACAAGAGCTTCGATATTTATTGCGATGCCTCTCGTCAGGGTCTTGGATGTGTTCTTATGCAGGAAGGCAAGGCAGTTGCCTATGCATCCAGGCAGTTGAGACCTCATGAGCTCAACTATCCCACCCATGATTTAGAGCTTGCTGCTGTGGTGCATGCACTCAAGATTTGGCGGCATTATCTGATCGGTAACCGCTGTGAGGTGTATTCCGATCACAAGAGCTTGAAATACTTGTTCACTCAGCCAGATCTGAACCTCAGGCAGAGGAGATGGTTGGAATTGATCAAAGATTATGACATGGGTATTCAGTATCACCCTGGCAAAGCCAATGTGGTTGCTGATGCACTTAGCCGAAAGGTGTATTGCAATACTTTGATGATCCAAGAGCGACAACCCGCACTTCTTGCCGAATTCCAAATACCAACTTGGGTTTGGTTGAGCATGGTTCCTTGCTGCCTGTTGTGCAACCAACCTTGGTGGATCAAATCAAGTTAGCACAGCAATCAGATGATGGTGTGGGTAAAATCAAGCAGAACATCAAGAGTGGATCACCAAGTGTTTCCGCGTAAGATGAGCACGGTGTTGTATGGTTTGGGCAGCGCCTTGTGGCCCCAAAGGTCCCGAGTTGCGGGATTTGATTCTTCAGAGGCCCATGATTCGCCTTTGTCCATCCATCCGGGCCACCAAATGTACCAAGATCTGCGTCGAGGTTACGGTGGACCCGCATGAAGCGGGAGATTGCGGGTTCGTTGCCGTCACGACGTATGTTGTCGTGTCAAGGCCGAGCATCAACGTCCGTGGTCTTCTTCACCTTTGCCGCACGAGAATGGAAGTGGGATTACAGAGGCATGGACTTCATCACCGTGCGCGTGTACTCTGCGAGAAGGATGCATTATGGGTTATCGTCGATCGATTGTGAAGGTGGCTCATTTCCTTCGGTCGATCGAAAATTGATGTGAATCGCTTAGCGATCTTTACATATCCCGCATTGTGAGTCTGCATGGTGTACCACGAACAATTGTGTCAGATCGAGGTTCTCTGTTCACCTCTCGGTTTTGGCATAGTCTGCAGGAAGCCATGGGGACCCATCTTTCGTTCAACTCAGCCTATCATCCTCAGACTGATGGTCAGACGGAGTGCGTCAACCAAGTGCTTGAAGACATGCTCCGTGCTTGTGTTCTTTCCTATGGGAAGAATTGGGAGAAGTGTCTACCGCTTGCTGAGTTCTCCTACAACAACAGCTTCCAGGCTAGTCTCGGTATGGCACCATTTGAGGCTTTGTATGGGCGCGATGCGAACCCACCAACTGGTCAAATCGGTGAAAGGCGTTCTTTGGTCCGAGTCTATCAATGAGACCAAAGTCAAGTGCGATTGATTCGTGAGCACTTGCGCGTGCTTCACCGAGCGAGAAGAGCTATGCGGATCGGCGTCGCCAGAACCGAGTTTCGGCCCAATGACTTTGTGTATCTCAAAGTCTCGCCTCAAGGGACATCGTCGTTTGGATTGTCAAGGGCAAGCGGCTCCTCGATATGTCGCCGTATCGCATCATCAAGAAAGTGGGAGCTGTTGCATACAAGTTAGAATTGCCAGCTACACTTGAGGGGTGCATGATGTTTTCCATGTATCGCAACGAAAAAGTGCCTTCGTGTTCTGTGGAGGAAACGCCATTGGAAAATATCGATTTGCAAGAAGATCTGCTTTATCGTGGCGCCCGTTCGTATCCTCGAAGAAGCCGAACGCGAACAAGGAACCGTGTGATCAAGTTCCTTAAAGTTCAAGGTCGAACCACTCAGAGGATGAGGCCACTTGGGAGCGGGAAGATCGACTCAGCGGACTACCCATCCTTCTTCTCCCAGCTGATCGAATCTCGGCGAGATTCTGTAAGGGGAGATTTGTAACAGCCTAACTTAGGGTTTGTAATTCAAATGTAAAATTTTGAGGAGAAATAAAAACTTTTGTTGTCTCTTCAAATCAATTGGAAGTTTTCCAAATTTTCCCTAGCAATTTCCAATTTTCTAGAAGTTAACTCTTGTAATTGGAGATTGTTGTCATCAAATTATTAGCCTTCAAACTTGTGATCATCCTTTGCAAATATTTTTCCTAGCATCTTGATCATCCTATCTACCTCCCTGAATTATTTCACAATTTTTAGATTTTATTTGCTATTTCAAATGGCCAAGTCAAACTAGTTAAAAATCTGGTCAAACCCTAGGTCAGCATGCTTGTGAATTTTCTGCAGAACTTTTCACTGCATAAAAAGTTCTGGAAAATTTATGCAATGTTGTTCTCTGTCTCAAGTAGCTACCATAAAAATTTCGGAATTTTTGGAGCTCGATCTATCTCTAAAATTCCCTAAACTCTCTCAGCTTTAAACTCAAATCGAAATCATCGTTTGTCGGCTCAAACCCAAGCCCGACTCAAACCAGATCCGCACCACTTGGCTCGGTGGCGTCAACTAAGCGCACCGCCGAGTCCAATCGATCGTGACCGTCAGATGCAAATCGAGCGATCCACGCGTCGCGCAACCGACTGTCCAATGCATACACCAATCTCACCGCCCATTTCGGATCCTACGGCCGATACATTCTTGATCGAGTCTATGCATTGTTCGCACCGCTTTGTTCTGTCCGACATATGGGCCCCACCGCCGATGTGCCTCGTCTTCTCCGCACCACCGGAGCTCACGGCCGCGTCGCGCATGCTTGCCACGCCGCCGCCGCCGCCACGTCGGGACGCGCGTGTCCTCTCCGGCATCGCGAGCTTTATAACCTCACCGCACTCATTCCTTCATCGTTTCCTTCGCTCTCGCTTTCTCCGCCCTTCTGTTTCGCCGGAGAAGAGGACGAAAACTAACACCGCCGTGTTAGCACCGCTCTTGATTCGCAACCACGCCATCATGGTCTAATCTCTTCGCGCTTCCATTTGCCCATCCAGATCCTTGGCGTCCGATGAATCATCGAAGCGGTATCGTCGTCTCGCCCTCCGCGATTTCGGTCCCGTGAGCTCGTTTGCGATCCGTGAGTTTCTAGCCGTCACCTAGTCCCTTGGGATCGTATTGATGCAATCGAGTCTAACGGTATCTTCATTTTCATCTTTGGTGCATCATTGCGGCGGAGACCAATTCTTCTCCAAGCTCGGTTTTCCGCCGCCGTGGAAATTCCGGCCACCTCGGGCCTTCTTCATCGGCGTTATCGTGTGCTTCTTGCTCCTGGTGTTGAGGCGAAGCTTAAGCACACCTTCCGGAGTCTTCTAGGAGTTTGTATCGTCTTCTCTGCGTGGACCGTGCTTTCTTCTCCGCCTCCGGTCGTCGTGAGCTCAACTCCGGTGACCATCGGACCCCGCATCGCCACCTCTGGGTTCGCGAAGTTCCTGTGAACCCGAAGGTATCACTCACTCGTCTTGAAACTCACTGGTTTGCGTAATCCATCGCGCTTGCTGCGCTGCTGCGTCCCGTCTTGGCCGGTGGCGCGGTGGAGTCAGTTTAGCGCTAATCATGTTTAGTCTGAGTCTCTGGCTTGTGGGCCCTCTCGGGTTAAGTGAGTTTAGGAAATCTTTAATCCAGCCGTTGTTTGTTCTCTGAGTCGCTGCCATGTGGGTCCATCTTTGTCGTTAGGGTGTGTAGTTACGTACGCGTTTTCCACGCGCATGGCGTATTCTCTGTGAGAGTATGTTAGGTTTGCACTTTGGTAAGCCGAAGACGTATTCTTAGAATACGCCTTCGACGTCACTTTCGCGGAATTGTTGCTTGTCAGTGACATTTTCGCATGAGCCATTTCACCGTGGGGGCTAGTCGGTCAGGTGCGAAATGGAATAAATGCATTATAGATTTCGGAAATGATTTAGTATTTACGGTTTGTGTTTTACAATGCGTTAATTCAATTAAACTTAGAAAATGCATAACTAATTCAATTTTTATCCAAATTGCATGAAACCATGTGCTGTTAATTTTCATTTTAAATGTTCTATTTACTAAAATTAGTGTCAACCTTGTCCCTGTATCAAAAATCTGTTAATTAATTTAATGTTGTAGAATGTAATCTCCAAATTAGAAAATGCATATCTCTTTCAATAATTGTCCAAATTCAATGAACCCAATTCTGTAAAATTCCATTTTCAGTATACTAATTATTAGGATAGATTTTAGATACTTTTTCTGTTCATGAAAATTGGTTAAGTAATTAACTAGTGTCTTGTTGTATTTTTTTAGCTTAGAAAATTCATAGAAAGTTCTTAATAACTTAAAATGAATTGTTCTCTGTTTCTAAAATTTTGTTATATCATGCTTAGGCTGTTGTGTGGATTTTGGTATGTTTTGATGTTGTTGTATGTTTGAGTTTGTCGGTGTTATTCGTTCTTATTTGCTGTTATTTGATCGATCGTTAGGTTTCGATATTTGCGGCAACCCTGAGAACGACCCTCCGCAACAAATTGAGCAACAAAGAGCGAACAAGCAGCTTTGATCATGATAATCCCAGATTTTAAAGTCTAATATTTTGTTTCAGATTGTATGTATGCATTGCTTAATTTGTGTTAAATTGATTAGTTAAATCAGAATCGCATATCCTGTAGACAAAATATTGATCTCTACTACGAGCCTAGGTTATTTGTTTGTGATTAGAGGTCGGATGATCTCTTGTCACTTAGTAGATCCGGTCAACTTGCTTAGACATGCTTAGCTATCGGTAGAACTGGGCGGTTATCGACTTTAGTCGGTAGCCTTGATCACACAAAATCTACTATAACTTTACGTTTCAGCTTTTGCTATGTTTATCTGAAAAACTAAAAATGAAAACAAAAATGATTTAGACTTGGGCACAACGGTATGTTGGTGTGATCTGTTGGGTGTGACTGGAAAGGTGCCCAGTCGCTTAAGGACCGAGTTACTTGCGCCACCGCATCGGCATTTTGCGTACTAACCACACTAGAGTATATGGGACCTCTCTTGACCTAGTACTTTGGCGTGTATTGGCTCGGTCGCAGGAGGTCGCAGGAGGGACGGAGGTGGGAGCATGGTAGTTGTCCAAAAGCTTTATCTGAGTGGGTAGTTGTCTTTCGGCTTTACCATGTAAGCGTATGGATTTCTATCCATACGAGCGGCTCGTGAGTTAATACACAATATTGGAAACAGTCTCGTAGGACTTAGCCGTGCGGCATACCTTCTGAAGTGTGCTTTGGCTTAAAGCGATGCAAGTGTGGGTGCGATGGTACACCTGAGGGTTAAAACTATTCGAATAGCCTCGTCCTAGGTTATGGACACGCTCGGATCGCCCCAAGAACTAGACTACAACTTTTAAATTAAAACTTGATGGGTGGTACAGTGCGGGATTCGTGCTATTGTTGTGGTGACTATTGGGATAGTCACTTCTAGGTTGTTTACCTTTACTCTCTTGTTATTATTATCTTTATTGTTATTTCAATCTTAAAATGAATTGCAAACTCGCTTTTAAACCAGTATTACCTTATTGCAAATGAAAATTGGCTTTATGCAAATGAAACATATGGCCTCCACTAAACAAGCCTGCATGTAGCATATTAGCAGTGCCGCTAGTTCACACGTCTGGTCTTGCGGGTACAAAGACAATCTTTGTACTCGGTGCTTTGCTTGATGTTTTGTTGCAGAGGAAGAAGGTGAGCCCAAGGGCCTCACTTACGTGAGTCGTGTTGCCGTTCGTGGGCGACTAGACTTGGCGGTCGGTCGGATGCCTTGTGGGTTGAAGGCACACCGATTGGCTTTGTTTATAGCCATCTTATGGCACTTTGCTTCATTGTCTTTCGTTGTTATTTGTGTATCGTGTGGCTGTTGGCCTTTGTCTGTAATAACTCTTCTATTTGTTTATCTTCCGTTTAGTAGTGTTGTGTTTGGACTCTATGTGTGGAATGGAGTTGATGTCTAATTTTGTACCGAGGTGTGTATATTGCTTTAGAAGTATACATATCTCGAGATCGATTTATTTGATTTGTGATGCTAGGACCGGTGGTTGGTTAAGCATTACAAACCAAATAAATTGGGGTCCTCTAACGTCACATTCGGCGGGAAGTCGTGCAGTCAAGACCTTTATTTGGGCCGCTGTCGATGTCAAAGGGCTAGGTGGTTGCCGTAGAAAAGATTTAAATGCTTTAGTATTTACAAATGCTTTTCTTTGCCTTTGTTAATTCAATTAAGCTTAGAAAATGCATAACTAATTCAATTTTGTCCAAATTGCATGAAACCAGTGCTGTTAATTTTCATTTTAAATGTACTATTTACTAAAATTAGTTTCAACCTTCTCTCTGTAGCAAAAATCTGTTAATTAATTAAATGATGTTTTATGTATTTTCCAAACTAGAAAATGTATATCTCTTTCAATAATTGTTCAAATCCAGTGAAACCAATTCTGTAAAATTTCATTTTTAGTATGCTAATTATCAGGATAGGTTTTAGGTACTGTTTCTGTTCATGAAAATTTGTAAGTAATTAACAAGTGCTTTGTTGTGTATTTAGCTTAGAAAATTCATGGAAAATTCATGATAACTTAAAATAAACTTTTCTCTGTTTCTAAAAATATGTTAGATCATGCTTAGGCTGCTGTGTGAGTTTTGGTATGTTTCGCTGTTGTATTGTTTGAGTTTTGTCGGTGTTATTCGTTCTTATTCGCTGTTCTTGTTCTATCGTTAGGCTTCGATATTTGCGGTAACCCCGAGCACGACCCTCCGCAACAAATTGAGCAACAGCAGCCAGGCAAGCAGTTTGATCATGTTAATCCCAGTATTTTAAAGTCTAATATTTTGTTTCAGCTGTATGTATGCATTGCTTAATTTGTGTTAAATTGATTAGTTAAATCCAGTAGTGCATATCCTGTAGACAAAATATTGATCTCTACTACACGAGCCTAGGTTATTTCTTTGTGATTAGAGATCGCTGGATGATCTCTTGTCATTTAGTAGATCCGGGTCATTTTTGCTTAGACATGCTTAGCTATCGGTAGAACTGGGCGGTTATCGACTTAGTCGGTAACCTTGATCACACAAAAATTACTATAACTTTTTGTTTCAGCATTTCTGCTATGTTTAATTGCAAAATTAAAAATGAAAACAAAATGATTTAGACTTGGGCACAACGGTATGTTTGGTGTGATCTGTTGGGTGTGACTGGAAAGGTGCCCGAGTCAGTTAAGGACCGAGTTACTTGCGCCACAGATCGAGCATTTCGCGTGCTAACCACACTAGAGTATATGGGACCTCTCTTGACCTAGTACTTTGGCGTGTATTGGCTCCGGGTCGCAGGAGGTCGCGGGAGGATGGAGGTGGGAGCATGGTAGTTGTCCAAAAGCTTTATCTGAGAGGGTAGTTGTCTTTTCGCTTTACCATGTAAGCGTATGGATTTCTATCCATACGAGCGCTCGTAGTTAATACACAATATTGGAAAAAGTCTCGTAGGACTTAGGTGTGCGGCATACCTTCAAGTGTGCTTGGCTTAAAGCGATGCTGAAGTGTGGGTACATTGGTACACCCTGCAGGTTTAAAACTATTCGAATAGCCTCGTCCTAGGTTATGGACACGCTGATTGGAGGCACGCCATTGGCTTCGTTTGTAGCCATCTTATGGCACTTTTGCTTCGGCCTGCCGTTCTTGTCTATTTGTGTATTTTGTGGCACAGTCGGCCTATGCTGCATAATAACTCTACTATTTGTTTATCTTCCGTTTGGTAGTGTGGTGTTTGGACTCTATGTTTGGAATGGAGTTGATGTCTAATTTTGTACCGAGGTGTATCTTTGCTCGGAAGTATACATATCTCGAGGATCGATTTATTTGATTTGTGATGCTAGGACCAGTGGTTGGTTAAGCATTACAAGCCAAATAAATTGGGGTCCTCACAAAGTTGGTATCAGAGCCATTCTGACCGTAGTAACCCAAGCATAGTCGTCCTTAGGATATTTTGGAAAGGCTTATTTTCAAAGTATCAAAAGGGTTTATAAAAATCTAGGCAGATTCTCAGATTTACTCCTTATCTATCTTAGCCTTCTACTCTCATCTTACTCTAATTTCAGTTTAAAAACTTGGTTTCTCTCTTTCCTTTCAAAAGATAGTTACTACCGGTTGAATTAGTTTTGGGAGAACCATGGAAGATTAATCTAACAAAAAAAATTGTGGGAATAATAGGGTAAGATGTAAAGTGAGTAGTTATGTGTCTGATTTTTGCTGGTCGAACTTTATCCTGCCTTGTGTTTGTTTCTGGACTGCTTTCATGAATTTTTGGGCTTTCTTACTCTTAGATTTGTTGCTAACTTTTCTTAGTAAAACAGGATGGCTGGGAGAATGCGTGCGGTCAGCCGTGGTCATGATGAGGAGCTTCCCCTCCTCAGACCATGGTCGAGGTTCTCGCTCGAGTCGAGCGAACCGCATGGACCGAGCGCATCTTGGAGGTTATTGCTAGAATACCTCCACTCCGCCGGTGGTGGCGGACACCGCACTTCGCGGGGACTTGCGAGTTCCTCCGTGCGTAGCCGCCGACTTTCTCCCGCCCGAGGACCCTCTCGATGCGGATGATTGGTCGCGCATGTTTGAGCGAAGCTCAACATAGCTCAGTGCCAGGCGCAGGATAAGGCACTCTTCGCGTCCCACCAGCTTGAGGGCGCAGCACTCTCATGGTGGGAGAGCTATCTTGCCATGCAGCCTGCGGGTCATGTGGTCGCGTGGGAGGAGTTCGGTCGGCTTTTCGTCGGGCCCACATCCCCGATGGCACGATGAAGTCAAGAAGAGAGAATTCCTCGCGCTCAAGCAAGGGCGCAAATCTATGATAGAGTATCTATACGAGTTTAATCACTTGGCTCGTTATGCTCGGAGGTAGCCTCGGATGAGGCTAAGCGGAGAAGTTTATGGATGGCTTGTCAGGAGGCTGCAGGACAGTCGTCTATTGTGGACTTCCCGACTTTCGTGCCTTGGTAGATAAGGCCATTGTTCTTGAGCATAAGGCAAAGCGCGGCGAGTCCCGCAAGCGCAAATGGGAGGCACATCGGTCTACTCCCACCACCACTGCGTCCTCGGGCCGGGCGGCACTGATGGCCGTTCTTTTGCTCCACCGGCGCGAGGCCAGTGCACCAGCCTCGCCCACCGCAGCGGGTTTCCACGCACGTCGCTGCGATCCAGCCAGCAGGTGGCCTCCGCAATCCGGCGCCGAGGTTACTTGTTTTCGCCGCCACAACAACGCCACTACGCCAACGGCCCTCGAGTGTTGCGATGCCGCCGTCCTAATGGAGGACGCGGCGGGGAGTGGTCATCCAACCGACTGAAGATGATCCGAAGCGTGTGTGCGAGCAATGTCGAGTCAACCACCTTTCACCGAGGAGGCTCGGGAGGCGCCGATGTCGTGATGGGTACACTTCTTGTTAATTCTCGTCCTGCCGCGGTATTATTTGATTACTCGAGCATCGCATTCTTTTATTTCAAGATCATTTGCTGCTGCTAGTGGTCTTCACTGTGTTCCTTTGGGAGTTCCTTTGCTCGTCCGCTCTCCGGGGTCGGAAATGACAGCGGATCTACAGTGTCGGGATGTTCCTATCATAGTCAAAGGAGTGGGATTTTTGGCAAATCTTATTCGCCTTTCGATTCAGTGATCCGGATGTGATTCTTGGCATGGATTGGTTGTCCCAACACTTGGGGCAAATCGATTGTGCCAGGAAGATTGTCTATCTCACTAGCCCTTTAGGCGAGCAGGTCGGATTTTCGCCGCAGCTACAGGGGCCACATCTATGTGCATTAGAGGCGAAGCCAGCCTTACAGATTCAGGATGTTCCCATAGTATCTGATTTTGAGGATGTTTTTCCTGATGATTTACCTGGGATGCCTCCGGTTCGAGATCTGGTGTTTGTCATCGAGTTGCTGCCCGGTACTGCCCCTATCTCGAAGGCGCCGTATCGAATGCCCCCTAATGAGTTAGAAGAATTGAAGAAGCAGCTTGGTGAACTCCAAGCAAAGGGTTTCATCCGTCCCAGTTCATCTCCTTGGGGTTGTCCGGTGATCTTTGTGAAGAAGAAGGACAAGACTTTGCGCATGTGTGTTGATTACCGTCCGCTCAATGAGGTGACGGTGAAGAACAAATATCCTTTGCCCCGCATTGATGATCTTTTCGACGGTTATGCGGAGCTCGGTGTTCTCAAGATTGACACGAGATTGGGATATCATCAAGTCCGATCGTACGTGGATATTCAAGACGGCTTTCACTACTCGTTATGGTCTTTACGAGTATACCGTCATGTCTTCGGTCTAACCAATGCTCCAAAGATATTTCATGAACCTTATGAATTCGGTATTCATGGAGTATTTGGATAAATTTGTGGTGGTCTTCATTGATGATATTCTTATCTATTCCAAGACCAAGAAGAGCATGTTGAGCATCCAAGATCGCTTTGGGGAAATTGCGCGCATCGGCTATATGCAAAGTTTAGCAAATGCGAGTTCGTTGAAGGAAGTGGCATTCTTGGGCCATGTTCTTTCACCGAGGCGTAGTCTGTGGATCCCAAAAGGTCGGTGATGTTCTATCTTGGGGTCACCAAGTCGATCCAGCGATGTGCGAGTTTTCTGGTTTAGCAGCTACTACCGCCGCTTTATCGAGAACTTCTCCAAAATCGCTAAGCCGATGACTGAATTGCTCAAGAAGGACAAGAAGTTTGTGTGGTCCTCTACTTATGATGAGAGCTTTCAGGAGCTCAAGCGAAGAATTGACTTCACCCATCCTTACTCTTCCTGATATCCACAAGAGCTTCGATATTTATTGCGATGCCTCTCGTCAGGGACTTGGATGTGTTCTTATGCAGGAAGGCAAGGCAGTTGCCTATGCATCCAGGCAGTTGAGACCTCATGAGCTCAACTATCCCACCCATGATCTAGAACTTGCTGCTGTGGTTCATGCACTCAAGATTTGGCGGCATTATCTGATCGGTAACCGCTGTGAGGTGTATTCCGACCACAAGAGTTTGAAATACTTGTTCACTCAGCCAGATCTGAACCTCAGGCAGAGGAGATGGTTGGAATTGATCAAAGATTATGACATGGGTATTCAGTATCATCCTGGCAAGGCCAATGTGGTCGCTGATGCACTTAGCCGAAAGGTGTATTGCAATACTTTGATGATCCAAGAGCAGCAACCTGCACTTCTTGCAGAATTTCAGCGTCTCAACTTCGGTTTGGTTGAGCATGGTTCCTTTGTCGCCTTGGTTGTGCAACCGACCTTGGTGGATCAAATCAAGGCAAAGACAAAGAATCGATGATGGTGTGGGTAAAATCAAGCGTAACATCAAGAATGGATCAGCCAAATGTTTTACAGAAGATGAGCACGGTGTTGTGTGGTTTGGGCAGCGTCTCGTGGTCCCAAAGGTCCCGAGTTGCGGATTTGATTCTCCAGAGGCCCATGATTCGCCCTTGTCCATCCATCCGGGCCACTAAAATGTACCAAGATCTGCGTCAGAGATTCTGGTGGACTCGCATGAAGCGCGAGATTGCCAGGTTTGTTGCCAGATGCGACGTATGTTGTCGAGTCAAGGCTGAGCATCAGCGTCCGGCAGGTCTTCTTCAGCCCTTGCCCATACCAGAGTGGAAGTGGGATTCTGTAGGCATGGATTTTATCACTGGCCTACCCCGTACTCCTTCGGGGAAGGATGCCTTGTGGGTTGGAGGCACGCTGATTGGCTTCGTTTGTAGCCATCTTATGGCACTTTTGCTTCCGCTGTCGTTCTTGTCTATTTGTGTATTTTGTGGCCTGTCGGCCTATGTCTGTATTAACTCTACTATTTGTTTATCTTCCGTTTGGTAGTGTGGTGTTTGGACTCTATGTTTGGAATGGAGTTGATGTCTAATTTTGTACCGAGGTGTGTATACTGCTTTCTGGGAAGTATACATATCTCGAGGATCAGTTTATTTGATTTGTGATGCTAGGACCAGGTGGTTGGTTAAGCATTACAAGCCAAATAAATTGGGGTCCTCACACTTAGCGAGTTAAATAGGAAGCCATGAACAGCGAGCATGATCTATATTGGCTCCCAAGATCAGCAACCAATATATTCATACTCTTATTACAACGTCGATCACATCCATACAACGCTCATACATAAATAGTACAAAAGTTATACATCACAGTTTCAAGTTTACAACTACATAGGTGGCCGACCGGCCAAAATAAACAAGTTCATAGCGGAAGCCAGTAAAATAAACCAAAATGCCTGCAGTGGTATGCCACATAACCCATCGGCAACCGATCGAGCTAAAGATAGCACACTACTCATCGGTGTCGCCTAAATCGACACCGACAAGCTCATCGGTCTCAATATCTTCCTCACCAGAAAGCCAAGAACATCCGCCGAGTACCAAAGAGTACTCGCAAGTCTTACACAAATAAAAATAGTTATGCATAAGGTCATTCAAAGGAAGGGCTCATATTGGCTTAATTTTGCGAAAGAGACGCAATACTGAACAACCTACACATACTAGTTTTTCAAGTGCCATTTCAAATTCAGATTTGAAGTAGAAGTAAAGCATATGAAAGTAATGGATTCAATAACAAATAAATCATACAAAGGGCAAAGTGGCTGTCCACTTTGATACAACACCAAACATGAATAGCCCATTCATGACGACACCGAGTTTACCCACAATTTTAATACCAAGTCTAACAATAAGCAGCCACAAATTTCAAGCGGTCGTCCATAACCGTGGACACGGCTATTCGAATAGATTTATACCCTGCAGGGGTGTACTACTTTACCCACACAACTTGATTAGCCCGTAAGCCTCCAGATGCCTCCGAATATAGCATACTTCCTACGGTATGCCGGCCGGGTAAATCAAGATATGGTTGTTTTTAGCAAGAAGATCCCATTAAGTTAAGTCCCTCAACCCAGGGCTCCTAGGAAACACAAGATGTTGACATCTCCATCCTATCGGCCCAAAAGGAAACATAGGATTTCTCGGTCCTATGTCCTTACAATTTCACAACCGTGGGACTCAACACAACAAAACCTTCCCCCTACTTAACCATACAGCACCCATATACCGCGTGTGATAGCACGAGTGTTGCTTGAACAGCAGGTACCCAAAGTTCGGTCCTTAATTGTCCAGACAAGTCCAACCACATACCCAAATCTCGTGCACAAAGCACCATCACTAACTAACACTTGTCCAGACCAAACACTTCTTTAAAATGTCAAAATTTAACTCATAAAATAGATACGAAGATCTGAAACAAAAGTATATAATGAGAGTTGTGTGTATCCCATGATTGTCGGGTTATTTCCGGCAATCAGACTACCGTTTCTAGACTTGCATGGCTAAGCATACCCGTACCTTATAATTTCACACATCCTATCATAAGCATTTCAGTACTGGAATAATTCATGGATAGCCATAATAACAAAAATATAGGATGTGTCTAACTATTCATCACAAAAATAGCGACAATATCAAAATAGCACGCAAGCAATTATCATTGCATCTATCCTAACAAAACTGGGATCAAATATGATGCAAAAAGAAAGTTCAAAGGATGCTTGCCTTGCTGGTAGGCTAATTGCTCTCCCTCAGTAGCGTACGTGTCAATATCAATAAGCTCGGAATCTATATAAATACCGTACCGAATAAACATCGAGAAATACTCAAAAATCAAAATGCTCAAAAATGCATGATTTTTCTACAGTAGCTAAGTCATGATTTTAGATGATTTTTGGTGAAAGAATTATTTCATTTTGATTTAGTACATGAAAGTTATGGTGGTTTGAATTTCAGATTCCAATATGCCTCCATTTATGTAATTTAATTATGAGGTGAAATATTGTAGAGCAGTGGTGAGTACATGGATTACATGGATAAATAGGCAATATTATTACAAGTTCAAAATAGTTGAGTTTGCTCCAATTGGAGTTTTCATGATTTAGTTATTGATTTTTAAAGTTATCAGCATTAATAGTGTACATCCTCGCCAACTGTCGCACCTGGGGGTCTTCGCCAAACTGTATCTCAGCGAACATGCCCACTTCGGAGGTAGGGTCCTGATTCGGGAAGTGGTCGTAGGGTGGTTGAGACAATTCCGTCAAATCATGACGAAGAAGGCTCATCATCCTACTTGCCGCTTCCTGAACTGCCATAGCCTCAGAGGTGGCAAGTGCTTGGACACGATGGGAACACCGCCGGCTACATGCCTAGCGATGACATTGATGAAGGCACGGTACTCCTCCATCCACGGTCCTCGGCCTCGTCGATAAATGGCATACTCCTACCGATAGGTGAAATTGGAGCGCCACATCATGTCCCGAAGTAATGCTGGGAACCCATCAACATCTTCAGCTCGAGTCTCCTTGACCAAGTACCAACCGCTCATCTATAGGCAAAAGACAAGATAAGAAACAATTCACTTTTAAATAAACCAACAGAAAGTTGGGCAAGAAGTGACATTAAGGAGGATAAGGAATAAAAGATGTCATACTTAAGCTTTCAAAATTATACTACTACTTGAAAATAATTTTATTAGAAGACTCTCTAACAACTTCGGCTATGCTACTTCTAACCTACAGGCAACGTATGCTCTGATACCAACGCTGGCGCCTGTGTTATTGAAATGTACTTAATTAAATTCATCTCAGTAGCACAATTATTAATGAAGGAACAAGATCGTCCCTAATTAAAGATCATGCTAAAGGTATAAATTTAACAAGTAACAATTCCAATAAACAGATCCTGGATATATATATTTCTCACAATGGTTCCCAGGATCAACGACCATTGCATATATATATCCTTCAACAACATTGCGTCATACACATACAAGTCATCCATTTACATAATTAAACATAAGCTTACATCATTCGGGTTAATACTACAATATTAAGTGACTTGGTCACTTCAAAAGTTTAACAGCGGAAGCGAAAACAAAAGATTAAAGTCCACCAATGGCCTCATCCACCCGCAGGCAATTGCGTGGAGGAAAGAAGTAGCGTTACTCGTTAGCGCCACCTCGATCGGCGCTAACGGTACTTCATACTGAAACCGTCCTCACCGCAACAATAGGTGGTAGCACCTGAGTACGGAAGGTACTCAGCAAGTCTTACACAAACTAATAAAAGAAAGTGGTTATAAGAGCCTATACAAAGGAATACAATTGTTACATGCATAAGGTCACAACAGGAAGGTATAAATGTTCAAATTTGCATAAAGCGATACATCTTATCCTACAAATACTACATTTTGATAAAGCAATTTAATAAATCAAAGTCACTTAGAACATGAAGTAAATGACATAATTGTAATGATGACAAAGGCATGAATCCTCATGCACACCAAAAACAAACCAAACCACATTTTGAAAATCAAAATTTCTATACAGTGACATCAATTCAAGTTAACGCCCATGACCGTGACACGGCTATTGACGATTTATACCTGCAGGGTGTACATCTTTACCCACATGACTTAGCTAGCTCGTTGCCTTCGGATGCCTCCGAATGATGACATACTTCCTTTGGTATGCCGACCGGGGAAACTAAGATTTGGCATTTTTCAACAAGCTAACACTATTGAGTTGGACCCCCATGTGTGAGCTGATCCCGCATAAACAACGACTGATAGCATCCGCTAACCGGGCACACATGTTGCGTCGAATGTCTTGATCCAAACAATTTAATGCGAATGGGTTCCCTACCCATAGTAGAAGGCTATCGGCACCATTAAGGTATCGTATATGCGACGAAGCACATATACGCCCTCACCCTCCTAAGAACATCTGATACTGACATTCAAGCTCACATGGCATAAAACGCAGTCCTCAGACCAAAGCATCTATGCCATACAAGGTCAATACACATATCCTTACTCTCTGTTTCCAACTCAATAGTCTTAACATTTTACTTAACCAAACAAATACCCATACATCGCATGTGGAAGTACGTGGGGACTTGAACTGAATAGTCAGAGTTCGGTCCTTAATTAATCCGGACAAGTCCACCACAAAACCCAATCTCGTGCACAAAAGCACTATCACTAGCTTCCTCTTGTCCAGATCAATTGAAATTTCAAATACAAGACTGATTTAAAGAAACTGGACAAAGAATTTAAAATAACAAGAGTTCAGTTATGATTCCCATGTTTGACAAGATATGCTTGTCAAACTCTAAAATCTCTAGACTGCATGCCTAAGCCAAAACTGAAAATATAGGTTATTATATACAGTACTATGCTAGGGTTAAGTGTATGGTGACAATTGAGGTAATCCATCATGTTTGGTCATAGCTAACTACTAACAGATCAAAATTTATATTTTCAGAAAAATGGCATGCACAGTTGTCACTGAATTTAGACAAATCTAATGTATAAAATTTGGGATCAACATGGTGCAAAGAGGATGCTTGCCTTGGTAATAATAAACTCCTGTTGCAGGCTCTGGTTGCTTAGAAATAGGTTCAAGGATTTCAGAAGAACCAGATTCTAAAAAGAGACAATAAACTCCAACAATACCAAAATCGACAACAAGTACAAAATGAAAGGAAGATGTATGATCAATATGAAAATGCAAGCTTAACAGTATGCTTAAGTTGTATCTACCCCAATAATAAAAATAATAACCCATAATATCACTTACTGCTTTCAAATAACATAAACTAGAGTTTAGGCCAAAGCTTCAGTTTTCAGAGTTTGGAAAATATAGAAACAGATGACTTTAAGTCTCGGGTTTAAGGAAAATAGGTCAAGCAAAGATTTTGAAATGAAGCTTAGCCTGACCTTTTAAGGTAATTAACACCTGCACTAACTCTAATCTAACCCTAATCGGTTTGATTACCAAAAGTGAAGAAAACTGGTATTGTCGGTTAAATCGACAACAGGAGAACAGAGATTCTTCATCATCTTACTAAATAGATGATAACAAGAATACAAAGAACAACTTATTATGCTACTAGGGTTTAGTTTAGACCTAACTAGGATAACAAGTCGACAGAAGAAACCCTAGGTCTTGAAAATGACATAAAAGACCTAAAAGTTAAAATGATCCCTTTTCGCTTTAAAGCAAGATGAAGCTACGATGCTTAAAAGAATGATTCACGTGAGCTTCTAAGGTTCCTAAGATACTCAAGATATCAAAACTAGGGTTTTGGCTTACCAAGATAGGAAAGATACCAAGATTCTGAAAACTCGAAGTTGATCGACAGAGAGATAAATTCTGATTTAACCTGCAAAAGATATCAAATCTTTAATGCAAGGTAAAACCAGGCTTAAGGATGGATAAGCAAAGGATAGGAGCAAGAACCCCACTGGGCAGCAAGGAAGAAAGTGAGCTTCAGTGGTCAACAATGGCTGCAGCTCAAAAAGCTAGGGTTTATATAAGGGAGTTGAGCTACAGGACAAATGGGAAAGGTCTAGAGCTTGATGAGGTGTCCATTTAGAGCTAAATATCCAAAGAATTAGTTGCAAAAACTTTGAGATAAACCTCTCCTTGATTTCAGAGAGTCGCGCAGAGAGACGAGGAAGATGATAAGAATCATCTGACATGTGGGTCCCGCTGGCAGTCACAGCCGCGCGCGCCTCCTAAAACGCGAAAAGAACACCAACCGTCCGATTAGAAATGGGCGGCTGCGATGAAGACAGGTGTTAAGAGAAACTAATCGGTATTGTTCAATGTGGACCACACGATCACACACGAACGGTCGAGATTTAATGTAGCCTTCGCGTAACCCGAAGGTCACATTCAAAGGGGAGCGTTGGATTGGAATCCAACGGTCAAACAAAAGGATACACGTCACCCCACTTAGGTGCGACGACGCGGCGCCATTAGATGGGCTTCCTACGGTCGAGATTGGAAAATGAACCGATGGTCCGTTGCATACACAATCTAGACCCCACGATCGAAATCCAACGCCCACTAGATTTGGGCCTTAACAATATACGATTAAAAGGAGCGCCGTGAGATTTAGATCTAAGGCTCAAGATAGTCGCGCGCCTTTAATTTCAAAAGAAAAGAATAGCGCGGTAGGATCAAGAATGGACGACGGAGATCGAGAGGGGCTCCGGAGTGGTCCGGTTGTATACACTGATCTCGATCGTTAGATTAGAATCCAACGGCGGAGACTAGTGCGCACACGTTGATAGCTCGCGCGATACCGTGAGCTCGCCCGTTCGATTGAAGATCGACGGCTCGCATCACGCGTGTGATTCGGGCTCGCGCCCGAACGTGACTGGGCCAGACCATTTGTACTGGGTTGGACCCAACAACATGGCTTGAGTCGCTACAGTGCTGAGGGTCGGGTTTAGACCAGTTTAGTTGACCAGAACTTATTCAAATGTTTAAAAGGTTTGACTGGGCTTTTAAAAATAGTAAATAAATTTATAAAATCATGAAATTTTGACTGTAAGCTACTGGGATGATATATTTCCCAGATAAATTTTAAAAATCACATGATCACTTTGTAAAATGCATAAATATTTATTCTAGCCCAAAAATATTCATTTAAAGACAATTATTTTTATTTAAGTCAAAATAATTTCTAAAAATGTAACAAAAATTATTTTTAGCCAAGATAATTCATCTAGGCTTTAATAAAAATATTTCCCAGTCATAATACAAGTTTTATCTTGTATCCCTTTAAGATTTTAAATGGTCTTTTTGAGATTTTTGGCAAAAAGGAAGGTTTTATTTGGTAACAAAGAACTCCCAATCGAGATTAAGAATAAGAATGATATGAACAAAGAGCCCATTCTTGTTCATAATGCAGATTATTATCATGATAAAATTAATGTTACAAACCTACCCTTTAAGAAAATCTCGTCCCTAGATTTGGAACAGTTAAAGATTAGAAAGAAGTGAAGTGGAAATGAATTATAAGGAAATTCAATATCTGTTGTCTTGATTTCCTTTAAAGATACAAATAAGAACTTTACATAACAACATAGTGTTATTATTACATCTTTGTTTACATTGCTTGGTTTAAACTTTCCTTTCTTGATTCAAAGGAAAGTACTAAACAACAAAAGATGGGGGTGCTCAATGCATCGATCTTCACTCCCAAGTGGCTTCATCCTCGGAATGATTAGCCCATCGAATTTTCAAGAACTTGACAAGACGATTTCTTGTCCTGCGCTCCATTGTGTCGAGGATACGCCTGGTCGCTCTTGATAGGAAAGATCAGTTGGAGATTAAGATGTTCATAGCGCTGCCTCAATAGGAACACGAGGCATTTCTTCAATTGAGACACATGAAAAGTATCATGCATCTTTCTGAGAGTGATTCGTAGTTCCAATTGATAAGCTACACTCCTCTTGGCAATTATTCGAAGGGTCCGATATAGCGAGGTGCAAGCTTTCCTTTACACGAAACGATGAGTACCCTTCATGGGTGACACTTTAAGATAGACATGGTCATCTACCTCAAAGCTTAATTCACGACGGCGATGGTCGATATAGCTCTTCCGACGTATGCGGTTTTCTACAATCTCGAATCGATTTAACTTGCTTCTTCGCTTTTCTTTACCAAGTCTCAGCCAAAGAATGATCTTTCACCCGACTTGACCAATTCAATGGGGTCTACAAGCTCTCCCATACAAGGCTTCAAAGGTGACATTTGAATACTTGCTTGGTAGCTATTATTGTAGGAAAATTCCACATATGGCAAAGATTTCTCCCGCTTTGCTATAAGATAGCACATAGGTTCAAGAAGATCTTCCATTACTTGATTCACCCTTTCAGTTCGACCACTAGTTTGAGGATGATAAGCGATCGAAAGAGAGTTCAGTTCCCATAGCTTGATGACGACAATTCCGAAATGGGAAGTGAATCGAGGACCACTGTCGAAACAATGACCTTAGGAACACCATGAAGACAAACAATTCTAGCAATATAAAGCTCGCTGGTTGCTTGCCATTGAAATCGGTCCCGACTGAATAAAATGGGCCACTTTAGTTAAACGGTTGATGATTACCAAATGGCATCGCACCCTTTGGAAGTCTTGGGAAGACCAATCACAAAATCCATACCGATCTCTTCCCACTTCCATCGTGGAATAGGCAAAGGTGAAGGGTACCACCGCTTCGGATGTTCACTTTAACCCTTTGACAAATATCACATTCAGCGACATACTGAGCAATTTGCCTCTTCATTTGACTCCACCAAAATGTTTTCTTTAAATTTTGATACATCTTGGTACTTCCAGGATGCAAAGAAAACTTGGAATTATGAGCCTCCCTGAAAATCAGACTCTTCAATTGAGAATCCGCAGGTTCTACCAAACGATTGTGATATCGAATTATACCGCGATCATCTTCCGAAAACTCGTTGGCTTTACCTGCTTTCATATTCCCCTTGATTTCAGCTACCTCGGCATCAGTTTTCTGGGCCTCGAATCTGAGATTCTAATGTCGGCTCCACATGTAATGCAATGAGAAACTGCTCCCACCAATTCAAGACTTAGCGCCCAAAATCAGCACACAAGTCTTTTCTCAGTAGAGAAGATATGCGGTTGCATTGTGACTTTCGCTTAAAGCGTGCGCCACAACATTGGCTTTACCAGATGATAATGAATACCCATGTCGTAGTCCTTGATCGGTTCAAGCCATCTTCTTTGTCTCATATTCAAATCGATTGAGTGAATATGTACTTGAACTTTATGATCGGTGTAGATCTCACAACGATTACCTAGAAGGTAATGTCGCCAAATCTTCAATGCATGGACCACGGCAGCCAATTCCAAATCATGAGTAGGATAATTAACTTCATGAGGCACAACCGCCGGGATGCATATGCCACAACTCGGCCTTCTTGCATAAGCACACACCAAGTCCATGGCGAGATGCATCGCAATAAATGTCAAGCTCTTAAGAACATCCTAAGAGTAAGAACTGAGCTTTGGTTAAAAGAGTTCTCAAAAGCCAAAACTCTCCTCACACTTATCTAACCATTCAAACTTTTCCCTTTCGCAAGAGCTGAGTTAAAGGTCTAGCAATTTTGGAGAAATTTTCATGAACCTACGGTAATAACCCGCCACCCAAGAAAACTTCAGATCTCGGGACACTTTTGGGAGGCTTCCAATTTAGCACATCTTGTACCTTGCTTGGATCAACAGCAATGCCTCCTTCAGATAACACATGCCCCAAAAATGCAACCTCTCTGAGCCAGAAAGCACACTTGCTGAACTTAGCATATAATCGATGCCGACGAAGTGTTTCCAGCACAAGCCTCAAATGTTGTTCATGGTCTTCATCAGACTTGGAATAAATAAGAATGTCGTCAATAAACACGACAACGAACTTATCCAAGAATTCAATGAACACTGAATTCATAAGATTCATGAAGTAAGCTGGAGCATTGGTCAGACCAAAGGACATAACAGTATACTCGTACAAACCGTAACGAGTAGAAAAAGCTGTTTTAGGAATGTCCTCAGCTCTAACCTTGATTTGATGATAGCCCGACCTCAAATCAATCTTTGAAAAGACGCGGGCACCAACCAACTGATCAAAAAGATCATCAATTCGAGGCAGAGGATATTTGTTCTTGATAGTGACCTCATTTAACGGACGGTAATCCACACACATCCGTAAAGTGTTGTCTTTCTTTTTGACAAAGATTGCCGGGCATCCCCAAGGTGAGGAGCTCGGTCGAATAAATCCTTTGTCAAGCAATTCTCCGAGTTGCTTCTTCAATTCAACCAACTCGTTGACAGGCATTCGATAAGGACTCCTGGATATAGGAGCAGTTCCGGGAATTAATTCAATAACAAATTCCACTTCCCGATCTGGTGGCAAACCGGGAAGGTCTTCAGGAAAGACATCAACATACTCACAGACAATTGGTACTGACTCCAAAGAAGGAGTAATATCAACTTGGTGAGCACAAAGATGAGAGCCTATTGTTTTGGAATGGTAAACAACTTGAATACCGCCGCATTGGTCATAGAAATAGACGTTGGGAACAATGATTTGACCACAGTTCTTGGACAGCCAATCCATACCCAAAATGACGCCCAACCCGTTAGAGTCAATCACAATTAGATTTGCTAAAAACTTTACCCCAAGGATTGTTATATTGACCCCACAAAGAGATCGATCGGTTTTAAAGACCGACCTGTGATTGAATAATAAAAGATGGTTGGAGGGTATGCATGTCTAATCGGTGTTGAGCAACAAAATGATTGCTAACAAAAGAATGAGATGCTCCAGAGTCAAATAAAACGATGTTGACTGAAATTAACTAGAGCATACCCATAACAACCAGTGTATCACCGCCTCTTCAGCAGTGATCTCGTTCACATGGCCACGATCGGGCGGATCGGCTTTGATAGGGCTCTGCGAAGGGCTGGCGCCGGCAATCGGATATGGTCGAACAGAGGCAATCCTTGCCGCTTGCCACACACTTGTTGGCATAATGCCCTGGACGACCACAATGAAAACAGATAACCCACAGGTTAACATTGTTGACAGATTCGGGCTGATTTCCACTTGGTCTGGATCGATCGGTGGGAGGAGATGGACGAGGGCAAACACCGCTGCCTTGGTGAAAATGGAGCTGGTGCTCGCGGTGGTCTAGACAACCACATACGAGGCCCAGGCGAACCGCCACCAGAACAAATCGAGAAGTCCGCCGCCGCTGCGTGACTCCTCCAACGCCTTGCTCTTACTCTCGGCCACAATTGCTTTATTGACCAAATGAGAGAAATTTCGAAGTCATGCAAAGCCACCGCCATCCGCAATTCCTCGATAGACCATTCAAGAACCGGTTTACGACGGCGAAGGTCGGTCGAAACATCATCGAGGCATATCGGCCAAGAGGTTGAACTCATGCGCATACTCGGTCACGCACTTTCGCCCTTGCTTGAGAGCGAGAAATTCTTGTTGCTTGATCATCATGACCCCTTCAGAATATGAGCTTCGCGAAAGCTTCCACTAACTCATCCCAAGTAGGGACATGTCCAGCGGTGAATGGCAAGAAGATTATCCCACCATATGCTAGCCGCCCATCGAGTGATAATCGGCAAAAGAACCTTTTCCTCTGAACATTGAGCAATTAATAGCTTCTTCTCAATGGTCCGAAGCCAATCCTCAGCTTCCATGGGATCATGAGAATCGGAGAACACCGGCGGGTTAGTCCGCTGAAATTCAGCAAGACCGCCTGCACATGGTGACCTCCTGCTCTGACAGCTGGCGCAACAGGAGAAGAAGTATTGCGCGCAATCTGCTCCAAGATGCGCGTTTGATCCATTCGATTGCGCTCAATTTGCATGAGCACATCGGCCATCGAAGGTGGTGGAGGAAGCTCCTCTTCACGGAACCACCTTGCGGACCACGAGTCGAGGGTTCGATCGGCCCTCCACGAGAATGAGGCACGGGAGTCGACATGCCCTTCCTGTGAGGACCCGGAATATTTAACTAGTAGCACTTAACCTCCAAATGGTTCTAGCATTACTAATTAAACATTCTAAGCCTCGATGGACATGTGCTTCCTAAATGCGACACGCTCATCATCACAAAATCATACATCATTTCCATACAACAATTATCACTAAGTTCAACAACGATATACATAAAGTAAAGTTATTACAAAAGAGAGCCGATCGGCCAAATAGAACAATATACAAGAATGACAGCGGAAGCAAAAGCGCCATAAGATGGCTAGAACAAAAGTCGACCAGGTTAGCCACACACCCACAGGCAACGACCGCCGCTAAGCTAGTCGCCCATAGCTACCACAACACAACTCACAAAAGTGAGGCCCTCGGGCTCACCTTCTTCCTCTGCAACAAAACAATTGAGCATAGCAACCGAGTACAAAGATTGTCTTTGTACACTTAAGAGCGACGTGTGGAATAGCAGACCTATTCATAAACTACATGCAAGCTTATTTAGGTGGAGGTTGTATGTCTCATTTGCATGAAGCCAACTTTATTTGCAATAATGTAGTACCTTTTAAAAGCAAGTTTGCAAATTTATTTTGTTATCAAAGTAACAGTAAGTAAAGATACATACAAGTAACCACACAAGCGACTATCCCAATAGCCACCACAACATAGCACGAATCCCGATTCGCACCACCCATCAAGTTTTAATTTAAAAGGTTGTAGTCTAACTCTTGAAAGACCTTGCCAAGCGTGTCCATAACCTAGGACGAGGCTATTCGAATAGTTTTAACCCTGCAGGGGTGTACCAATGTACCCACACTTCAGACCGCCTTCCAGCCACAAGCACACTACCGAAGGTATGCTGGCACGGCTAAGTCCTACGAGACATTTCCAATCTTGTGTATTAACCACGAGTCGCTCGTATGGGTAGAAACACCATACGCTTACATTGCAAGCCGAAGGACAACAAATCCCATCACGGGTGAAGTCCTTCGGACACTACAATGCTCCCAACACCATCCCTCCTGCGACTCCCTGCGACTCGGAGCCAATACACGCCAAAGTACTTAGTCAAGAGAGGTCCCATACCCTCTAATGTGGTTAGCACGCTAAAATGCTTGGTTTAGTGTAACAAGATGTTCGGTCCTTGTTGACCCGGGCACCATTCGATCACCAAAAATCACACCATCTTACCATTGTGCCCAAGTCTAAATCATTTTGTTTTCAGTTTTAGTTTTCATAAGTAGACATGGCACAAGGTGGAAATCATAATCATAATAAGTTTGATGTGATCAAGGTTATCGACAAGTCGATAACCGCCCATTTCTACCGAAGCTAAGCATGGCTAAGCAATTAATTCGCAACTACTAAGTGACAAGAGCCCATCCATGAACTCTAAATCACAGCAAGTAACCTAGGCTCATGGTAGTAGAGGATAATCATTTGCTAAGGAAATGCATCTACTAGGCCAACTATTAACACAAAATAGCAATGCATACATAGAATTTGTAATCAACATAAATACTTAAAATACTGGGATTAACATGATAAAGCGCTTGCCTTCTTGCTTTGTTGCTCAATATGTTGGAGGGTCGTTCTCGGGTTACCGCAAATGTCGAATCCTAAGCGAAAGGCAAAAAGAACCAAGAACAACCAATAAGACGAGCATCACTAAAACAAAAGAGCAAGCAAAAATTATCCAAATGCGACGAAATTTACACATAAGGTATAATACGAATATACCTAGACATAGAAACTGGAAAAACCTAATTTAGATTTGTGGTGCAAAAGATATTACCTAAAAACCCATTTTCGGCCATAATTAGCACTGTAGCAAAAACATTTTCTAGAAAGATTTTGGAGCTGAAATTTTTATGGTAGCTACCTACTGGTATAGTGGTAACCCACATAAAATTTCAGGTCATTTGGAGTTAAAATGATTTAGTTATGATTTTTCTAAGATGCAAAACTAACATAATACACTTTCCAGAAATATAAACATATGCAAAACCCATTTCACATTATAGTATGATAACAGAGGAATTTCCTAACATCAAATTTCTATTTTTAGGATTTACAGGGAATTATTGGTGCCTATTACAACATTAAATGAATTTTTAGTTGCTACTAATAATGTTAAATCTATTAACATATTTTTCTGGTGCTGATTTAGACCTATCACCATTTTTAGATTAAAGTTTAGTTAATAACAAATTTATCAAAGTTAAAATCATTCAATTAGCAGATATACAGAAAAAGATATGCATTTTCCAAGTTTTAATACAATTCTGGAATATATGAAAATAACAGAAAACAAGCTATTAAAGATTATAGAATTTTCTACTACAGAAGCATAGCTAAAAGCATTTTTATATTGAACTTCAGTGAACTGCAAATTTATTACAGTTGGTTTCATGTAAAAAGGATTCATCTTGAATTAGTTATGAGTTTCTAAAGTTTTGATACAATTTTCAGTTGATAAATAAATACTTACAGAAATAAAAACCAACCCGACCGCAAATAAACGACGTGGACGCTCGTGGGCCGTCGATGCAAAATCCAACGAGCCACACGCACGGAGAACAGCGCACGCGCGCGATTCAAAACAGGAGCTCACCGTTGGATCAAGATCCAACGGCTCACGAGGACGAATGCAACTGGACGGTGCGGTTGCCTTGGCCGCTCACAGCCGTAGATCTTAAGATGAACGGCACGGAGAGCACTTCCCGTCGGAAGGTCCGATTGCACACACGCTCAGGGCCGCAGATCAAGCGATGGACGGCCAAGAATGATGAGGGAAACCGGATGGTCCGAATGCATACAAGATCTAGGCCGCAGATCGCAAAATGAACGGCGGTCCAAGATTGAAGTGCAAACAGGAGTACTGACACGTGGGGCCGCATGTCAGTGACTGAGAGTCACACCTGCGAGTTTTAACACACGTGCACAGTGCACGTGGACCCACCTGGCAGTGACATAAAGGAGGTTTTAGGGCGGCTAATTAATTACTAACGACCAATGATTAATGATGATTAGCAATTAATGTGTCCTAACGATTTTGAACAGTGGTGAGTTAGGGACTGAGGGCCCACACGTCAGTGACCCAAAAAGGTAGTTTTGGACATATTTATTGCTAACAATGATTAGCAATAAATAAACCCAAAATCAGCCCTAATGACTTCTGGTTTTCGGTTTTGAGCTTATGGGCCCACCTGGCAGTGGCACAGGGGGTTATTTCCGATAGCCAAAAGTGCCGACACTTTAATTAACCCATGATTAGCATTAATGATGCCTAAACGCACGGATAGAAGCCAGCGGGTGATTTAAGGGGGCTAGACCCACATGTCAGTGAGACATTAGGCCAGATTAAGACACCATTAATGCTCTACTGATTGGCAATCATTAAACATTAAATGTGTCTTAATTATCTGACGACAACGGAGCTTCTCAACTGACAAAACCCGAGTGGCTTTGCCGGCTTGTCGCCGGCGACTCCGGTCGCGGCGGCGCCCATAAACTATCAAAATGGGTTCGCAATAGTGTTGCGGACCCAATGGTGGTGACCTCGCCGGCGGTGGAGGTCTGGAACGCCGGCGAGCCGGAAAACAAAGAAGGAGGCCGACACGGAAAAACACGGAAATAGCAAGATGCTCCGCTGCGGTCCAAGGAAGCGAGTGCCATGACTTCTAGGGATTATATAGAAGCTACCTTAACCGAGAGGAGCTTCAAAGATGGCCGGGGAAGACTTGAACACGATGAAGTCCACCGGAGCCGAAGAAGATGAAGTGGAAGATGAGGTTCTGAGCAAAATGAGTGGAACCAAATCATCACCACAGCTTCATTATATCTCAAAGAGGCTCCAAAAGCAAATAATTGCAAAAGGAATCACTTACCGGAGCTGGGGAAGAAAAGGTTTGAAACCAACCGAAAATCTCCAAACTTAAAATTGAGTGATTCCTGTGAATGCAACCCAAAATCAAGTTAGGGGAAATATAAAGGAGGTTGAGGAGTTCAAAAGGGTGCAAGAAATGTTGAAGATGAACCACTAGACACCAAGGCCGCCATTGGAGCTCTACGGCCAACAATGGTAGATTTAAGGTTTGAGATGGTTTTGAGCTCAAACACAGAGAAGAGCAAAGTTTGGTGTAAAGGAACACCAGGAGGACCTAGAGGGGCAATTTATAGGGAAAGAATTAGGGTTTTGAGCATGAACCCGAGTCCATGGTGGGCTCGGTTCATGCTCCGGTGGTAGACCAAGAAAAGATGGGAGCAAGTGAGCATGGTGACAATGGAGGAGAAAGCCTGGTGCACATTAAATGCATTGCAGAGAGACGTTGACAAAAGCAAACGTGGAGGTGACACATCACGCCGCCCCGCGCTCGCTCTCGCTCTGCCATTTCCGCCCGCGCGCACGGAGAAGCCGAGGAGGAAGAAGAACAGAGAAGACAAACCACGACCGTTGGATTTTAGATGGGCGGTGTGATTTAAAAGAGTCGCACGGACGGTCATTGCCTACGAATGCGGGCGGTTGGATTGAAATCAACGGTCCCAATTGATTAACGCAACCGAGGGTCCGAATGCTCACACGAACGTGGGCCGAGCGATTTGAATCCACGGCTGATATCGCACGCGCGTTCTAAAACGCGGCTCGGTGCAGTTAGGTGGTTCAACCAAGTCAAGTGGCTCGGACTCGAGCCCGACTCGAACCCAATGAATAGTGAATCGCTTTAGGTTTTAAATTAAAGTGAGACTTTGAGGATTTACTTGGGGTAGCAAAATAACTCCAAAAATTCTGAAATTTTTACAGGAGCTTGCTGACTGAGACATTGACCTTGTGCAAAATTTTCAGAGATTTTTATGCATTGTATTTTTCTCCAAAAATTCTACAAGGTACTGGTTTTAGGTTTGACTAAGAGTCAAACAGTTTGACTACCCTCCAAAAATATTCAAACAATTTCTAAAAATTGTGAAATTTTTCAGAGGGTCACATACCATCCCAAGAACTTAGGAAAAATATTTCCAGAGGATGATCACAACATTTGACAAGAATGTTTTGAAGGAACAAGATTGGATCAAAAGACTTGTGACTTGCATTTCCATAACCTTTGTACAATACTTGTTCAAGACACAAAGGAAATACATGATGTAAGAAAAAGTTTTAATTTCTACTCATTTTCTTACATTTGAAACACAAGCCCAAAATTGGGATGTTACAACTCTCCCCCTTACAAGAATCTCGGCCAGAGATTCCGCTACTCGGAGAAGAAAGAAGGAAAATCGCACGAAGGCGATCTTCTCGCTCCCAAGTTGCTTCATCTTCGAATGGTTTGACCATCAACCTTAAGGAACTTGATGGCACGGTTCCTTGTTCTCCGTTCGATTCCTCAAGAATACGAGACAGGATGCTCGCGGTAGGTCAAATCCTCACGCATCGAGAGCTTCCAACGGAGTTTCCTCGGTTGGGACGGAGGCACTTCTTTAGGTGTGAAACATGGAACACATCATGCACACCTCAAGTGCACTGGTAGCTCCAATCAGATGCAACTGCTCCAACTCTCTCGATGATGCGGTAAGGCCCAACATATCGAGGAGCCAACTTGCCCTTGATGCCAAAGCGTGATGGCCTTCAAGGGTGAGACTTTGAGATACACAAAGTCATTGGGCCCAAAGCTCAACTCACGGCGACGGCGATCTGCATAGCTCTTCTGCCTAGACTGGGCCGTGCGCAGATGCTCGCGAATCAACTGCACGTGACTTTCGGCCTCATCGATCGAATCTGGGCCGAAAAACTGCCGCTCACCAGTCTCTGACCAGTTCAATGGGGTTCTACATCTTCTCCCATACAAAGCCTCAAATGGTGCCATGCCAAGACTGGCCTGAAAGCTGTTGTTGTAGGAGAACTCAGCAAATGGTAAGCATTTCTCCCACTTCTTCCCATAGGAAAGAACACAAGCACGGAGCATATCTTCCAACACTTGGTTGACTTCGCTCCGTCGACCATCGGTCCCGAGGATGAAAGGTCATCTTGAAGTGAAGGCGGGTCCCCATAGCCTCTGCGGACTATGCCAAACCGCGAGGTGAAAAGTGCACCACGATCGAAATAATCGTCTTGGCACACCGTGAAGACTCACAATCCTCGAGACATAAAGTTCGGCCAAAGGCCCCACGGCCGAGTCTTGACAAGAAGGAAATGTGCCACTTTAGTCAATCGCCGATCACGACCCAAATAGCATCATTCCCTTTGGATGAGCGGGGCAAACCGGTGATGAAGTCCATGCCAGCGGAATCCCACTTCCATTCTCGCATCCGCAGCGGTGAAGAAGACTCTTTGACGGCGATGCTCGGCCTTCACACGACAAAGACACGTCGCACTCGACAACGAACACGGCAATCTCGCGCTTCATTCGGGTCCACGGAATCTCGGCGAAGATCTGATACATCTTGGTAGCCCCGGGGTGGATGGACAAAGGAGAATCATGGGCTTCGCGGAGAATCAAATTCCGCAATTTCATGACCTTAGGAACCACAAGACGCTGCCCAAACCACACAACGCCATGCTCGTCCTCACGAAAAGCACTTGGTCATCCCATCCTTGATGTTCTCGCTTGATTTGGCTCACACCAACATCATGTTTGTGCGCCTTGATTTGGTCCACCAAGGTTGGTTGCACAACCAATGCGACAAGAGAACCGTGCTCGATCAAACCCAAATTGAGGCTGGAATTTCGAAATGAGGGTAGGCTGCTGCTCTTGGAGCATCAACATGTTGCAATACACTTTCCGGTGAGTGCATCCGCAACGACATTGGCCTTGCCGGATGGTACCGAATACCCATGTCATAGTCCTTGATCAATTCCAACCATCTTCTTTGCAGAGGTTCAGATCGGCTAGGTGAACAAGTACTTCAAGCTCTTGTGGTGAAATACACCTCATAGCGGTTACCAATCGATAATGCCGCCAAATCTTGAGTGCATGGACCACAGACTAACTCCAAGTCATGAGTCACGATAGTTGAGTTCATGAGACCTCAAGCGCCGCGATGCATAGGCCACAACCTTGCCCTCCCGCATAAGAACACAACCAAGACCCGGCGAGAAGCATCACAATAGATATCAAAACTCTTGTGAATATCGGGGAGAACAAGCACTGGTGAGGTCAACGCTTCTTGAGTTCTGAAAACTCACATCACAAGCGGACCACTCAAATTTCTTGTCTTTCTTGAGCGATTCGGTCATAGGCTTCGCAATCTTGGAGAAATTCTCGATGAAACGGCGATAGTAGCCACCAAACCAAGAAAACTCCACACATCGGTGGTGACTTGGTGACCCCAAGATAGCACATCACCGACCTTGCTAGGATCCACACCACACCTCTGCTTTGAAAGAACATGGCCCAAGAATGCCACTTCCTTCAACCAGAACTCGCACTTGCTGAATTTGGCATACAGCTGGTGCTCACGCAGCTTGCCCAACACAAGCTTAAGATGCTCAGCATGCTCTTCTTCACTCTTGGAGTAGATAAGGATATCATCGATGAATACCACCACAAATCTATCCAAATACTCCATGAATACCGAGTTCATAAGGTTCATGAATAAGCAGGAGCATTAGTCAAACCAAAAGACATGACGGTGTACTCGTAAAGACCATAACGAGTAGCAAAGGCCGTCTTAGGAATATCCTCGGCCCTGATCCTGACTTGATGATAGCCCAATCTCAAGTCAATCTTGGAGAAGACTCGTGCTCGGTCAAGCTGATCGAAGAGATCATCAATCAGGGCAAAGGATACTTGTTCTTTACCGTCACCTCATTAAGCGGACGGTAATCAACACACATGCGCAAGGTCTTGTCCTTCTTCTTCACAAAGATAAGCTGGACAGCCCCAAGGAGATGAGCTAGGGCGAATAAAACCCTTCTCTTGCAGCTCACCCGGTTGCTTCTTCACTCCTCCAACTCATTGGGAGGCATGCGTCTGGCCTCTTAGAAATAGGGAGGTGGGACAACAACTCGATCACAAACTCCAGATCTCGAACAGGTGGCATCCCGGGCAAATCTTCGGGAAAGACATCCACGAACTCACATACTGTGGGCACATCCTGGATCTCCAATGCTGGCTTTGCTTCAAGGACATAAAGATGGGGTTCTCGCAACTGCGGTGAAAACCCAACCCGTTCACCTGAAGGACTGGTGAGGTAGACAATCTTCCTGGCACAATCGATTTGCCCCAAGTGTTGGGACAACCAATCCATGCCAAGAATCACATCCAAACGCGCCGAGTCGAGCAGGATAAGATCCGCCAAGAATCCCACTCCTTCGATGTGGATAGGCATGCACAGCATACTTGGTCGACTCTCATTTCCGAACTCGGAGAGCGAATCGTGATGGAATCCCAAAGCAACACAGTGAAGTCCACAATCAACAGCAAAAGACCTCGAAATAAAAGAGTGCGAGGCCCCAGAGTCAAATAAAACTGTAGCGGGATGCAAATTTACAAGGAGCGTACCCAACACCACGTCGGGCGCCTCCTGTGCCTCCTCACCGAGATATGGTTGACTCGGCGCTCCCCAAGCCGGGGTCTTCAGTCGGTGGGTGACCACTCCCTTGCTGCGTCCTCCATTAGGGCGAGGCCGCTCGATCTTCTTAGGACAACTACTCGCGTAGTGGCCCTTGTTGTGACGATAGAAGCGGTGGCGTCGGCCACGGGGTTGCGGGAACACCTGCTGCTGGTCGCAGACGCCGCGGCCGAGTCACGACCGCGGAGCGTGGAGCTGGTGCTTGAAGGCCTCGGCGGTGGCGAAGCAAGAACGGGCCACGGTGCAGCCCAACTTCGGGGGCGAACGAGGCCGGCTGCATGCGACCGCCGGGCCTCCCACTTGCGCTTGCGGGACTCGCCGCTCTCGCCTTGTGCTCGGCGATGATGGCCTTGTCCACCAAGGTGCGGAAGTCGGAAGTCCACAATAGAGAGCTTGTCACGAAGCTCCTCGAGACAAACCCTCCATGAACTTCTCACGCTTGGCCTCATCGGTGGCCACCTCGGCGGGCGTACCTCGCGAGATGGTTGAACTCGTGGAGGTACTCGATCAATTTGCGCCCTGTTTGAGCGCAAGAACTCCTTCTTCTTGACTTCATCGGTAGGCGGGGACATGGGCCCGACGGAAAGCCGACCGAACTCCTCCCATGAGACCACGTGTCCGCGGGCTGCATGGCGAGGAATTCTCCCACCATGAGTGCCGCACCCTCCAACCGATGGGATGCGAAAAGTGCCGCTCCTCGCTCACGGCATCGAGCAACGTTGAGCTTCCGCTCAATCGACGCGGCCGATCGTCTGCGTCCAAGGATCCTCGGACCGGGAGAAGGTAGGGCGGCTGAGTGCGGAGGAACTCCGCAAGCCCCACGAGTGCGGTGTCCACCACCTCCGGTCCGGAGGCACCGGAGGAGTAGAGGTGTTCTGGCGATGACCTCCAACACCTGCGGTCCTCCGAACGATTGCGTTCGATTTGCATGAGACTTCCGCCATGGTCGGAGGAGGGGAAGCTCCTCATCGGGACTACGGTGATTCCGACCGCTCGTGTCCCACCACCATCCTGATTTACTAAGACAAGTTAGATACGATTCAAGACCCAAAGCACAAATCCAAACTTAGTTAAAATGACCAAAGAATAGCCACAAAAGAACATGAGACCATAAGTCACCGAATCAACTTCCCGAAACGACTAACCCGTATGGAAGAACGAGTAATCGTTTGAGAAGACCCAAAATTTCAGCACTAATTTCCAGCTCAAACCAGTCCAAAATTCAAGGTATACCCACCGAATAGAGTATAGGCATTAGCTAATCTCATATCACTTCTTACCCTTTTTTTTACCACAAGTTTTAGTTGTATTTACCTCTCATTTCCTACCTTAATTACTCACCACTAGCTAGCTGTCCAAATTTCTTTCTCCAAGCTCCCTCATGGTTCTCCCAAAACCAAGTTAATCGATAGAGGCTAATTTTTGAAAGGGAGAGATGAACAACTTTTTCAAACTTAAATAAGGGTAAGGTGAAAGGAGCAAGCTAAGATAGGTAAGGAGCAAAATTAGAGAACTTACTTAAGTTTTCATAAATTATTTGAAAGTAAGTTTTCAAAATATCCTAAAGGCGACCAAGCTAGGGGTTTCTACTGATCGATGGCTCTCGATACCAACTTTGTGAGGACCGGAATATTTAACTAGTAGCACTTAACCTCCAAATGGTTCTAGCATTACTAATTAAACATTCTAAGCCTCGATGGACATGTGCTTCCAAATGCAAACACACGCTCATCATCACAAAATCATACATCATTTCCATACAACAATTATCACTAAGTTCAACAACGATATACATAAAGTAAAGTTATTACAAAAGAGAGCCGATCGGCCAAATAGAACAATATACAAGAATGACAGTGAAGCAAAAGCGCCATAAGATGGCTAGAACAAAAGTCGACCGGTTAGCCACACACCCACAAGGCAACCGACCGGCCGCTAAGCTAGTCGCCCATGAGCTACCACAACACAACTCACAAAAGTGAGGCCCTCTGGCTCACCTTCTTCCTCTGCAACAAAACAATTGAGCATAGCAACCGAGTACAAAGATTGTCTTTGTACCCATAAGATCGACGTGTGGAATAGCGGACCTATTCATAAACTACATGCAAGCTTATTTAGGTGGAGGTTGTATGTCTCATTTTGCATGAAGCCAACTTTATTTGCAATAATGTAGTACCTTTTAAAAGCAAGTTTGCAAATTTATTTTGTTATCAAAGTAACAGATAAGTAAAGATACATACAAGTAACCACACAGGCGACTATCCCAATAGCCACCACAACATAGCACGAATCCCGATTCGCACCACCCATCAAGTTTTAATTTAAAAGGTTGTAGTCTAACTCTTGAAAGACCTTGCCAAGCGTGTCCATAACCTAGGGCGAGGCTATTCGAATAGTTTTAACCTGCGGGTGTACCAATGTACCCACACTTGACCGCCTTCCACCACAAGCACACTACGAAGGTATCTTTGCACGACTAAGTCCTACGAGACATTTCCAATCTTGTGTATTAACCACGAGTCGCTCGTATGGGTAGAAACACCATACGCTTACATTGCAAGCCAGAAGGACAACAAATCCCATCACGGTGAAGTCTTTCGGACACTACAATGCTCCCAACACCATCCCTCCTGCGACTCCTGCGACTGGAGCCAATACACGCCAAAGTACTTAGTCAAGAGAGGTCCCATACCCTCTAATGTGGTTAGCACGCTAAAATGCTTGGTTTAGTGTAACAAGATGTTCGGTCCTTGTTGACCCGGGCACCATTCCAGTCACACCCAAAAATCACACCATCTTACCATTGTGCCCAAGTCTAAATCATTTTGTTTTCAGTTTTAGTTTTCATAAGTAGACATAGCACAAGGTGGAAATCATAATCATAATAAGTTTGATGTGATCAAGGTTATCGACAAGTCGATAACCGCCCATTTCTACCGAAGCTAAGCATGGCTAAGCAATTAATTCGCAACTACTAAGTGACAAGAGCCCATCCATGAACTCTAAATCACAGCAAGTAACCTAGGCTCATGGTAGTAGAGGATAATCATTTGCTAAGGAAATGCATCTACTAGGCCAACTATTAACACAAAATAGCAATGCATACATAGAATTTGTAATCAACATAAATACTTAAAATACTGGGATTAACATGATAAAACTGCTTGCCTTCTTGCTGTTGCTCAATATGTTGCGGAGGGTCGTTCTCGGGGTTACCGCAAATGTCGAATCCTAAGCGAAAGGCAAAAAGAACCAAGAACAACCAATAAGGCGAGCATCACTAAAACAAAGAGCAAGCAAAAATTATCCAAATGCGTGAAATTTACACATAAGGTATAATACGAATATACCTAGACATAGAAACTGGAAAAACCTAATTTAGATTTGTGGTGCAAAAGATATTACCTAAAAACCCATTTTCGGCCATAATTAGCACTGTAGCAAAAACATTTTCTAGAAAGATTTTGGAGCTGAAATTTTTATGGTAGCTACCTACTGGTATAGTGGTAACCCACATAAAATTTCAGGTCATTTGGAGTTAAAATGATTTAGTTATGATTTTTCTAAGATGCAAAACTAACATAATACACTTTCCAGAAATATAAACATATGCAAAACCCATTTCACATTATAGTATGATAACAGAGGAATTTCCTAACATCAAATTTCTATTTTTAGGATTTACAGGGAATTATTGGTGCCTATTACAACATTAAATGAATTTTTAGTTGCTACTAATAATGTTAAATCTATTAACATATTTTTATGGTGCTGATTTAGACCTATCACCATTTTTAGATTAAAGTTTAGTTAATAACAAATTTATCAAAGTTAAAATCATTCAATTAGCAGATATCTGAGAAAAGATATGCATTTTCCAAGTTTTAATACAATTACGGAATATATGAAAATAACGAAAACAAGCTATTAAAGATTATAGAATTTTCTACTACAGAAGCATAGCTAAAAGCATTTTTATATTGAACTTCAGTGAACTGCAAATTTATTACAGTTGGTTTCATGTAAAAAGGATTCATCTTGAATTAGTTATGAGTTTCTAAAGTTTTGATACAATTTTCGGTTGATAAATAAATACTTACGAAATAAAAACCAACCCGACCGCAAATAAGCGACGTGGGCGCCGTGGGCGTCGATGCAAAATCCAACGAGCCACACGCGCGAGAACACGGCGCGCGCGCGATTCAAAACAGAGCTCACCGTTGGATCAAGATCCAACGGCTCACGAGGACGAATGCAATGGGCGGTGCGGTTGCCTTGGCGCTCACGGTAGTAGATCTTAAGATGAACGGCACGGAGAGCACTTCCGTCGGAAGGTCCGATTGCACACACGCTCAGGGCCGCAGATCAAGCGATGGACGGCCAAGAATGATGAGGGAAACCGGATGGTCCGAATGCATACAAGATCTAGGCCGCAGATCGCAAAATGAACGGCGGTCCAAGATTGAAGTGCAAACAGGAGTACTGACACGTGGGGCCGCATGTCAGTGACTGAGAGTCACACCTGCGAGTTTTAACACACGTGCACAGTGCACGTGGACCCACCTGGCAGTGACTTAAAGGAGGTTTTTAGGACAGCTAATTAATTACTAACGACCAATGATTAATGATGATTAGCAATTAATGTGTCCTAACGATTTTGAACAGTGGTGAGTTAGGGACTGAGGGCCCACACGTCAGTGACCCAAAAAGGTAATTTCGGACATATTTATTGCTAACAATGATTAGCAATAAATAAACCCAAAATCAGCCCTAATGACTTCTGGTTTTCGGTTTTGAGCTTATGGGCCCACCTGGCAGTGGCACAGGGGGTTATTTCCGATAGCCAAAAGTGCCGACACTTTAATTAACCCATGATTAGCATTAATGATGCCTAAACGCACGGATAGAAGCCAGCGGGTGATTTAAGGGGGCTGGACCCACATGTCAGTGAGACATTAGGCCAGATTAAGACACCATTAATGCTCTACTGATTGGCAATCATTAAACATTAAATGTGTCCTTATTATCTGACGACAACGGAGCTTCTCAACTGACAAAACCCGAGTGGCTTTGCCGGCTTGTCGCCGGCGACTCGGTCAAGGCGCGCCATAAACTATCAAAATGGGTTCGCAATAGTGTTGCGGACCCAATGGTGTGACCTCGCCGGCGGTGGAGGTGCAGGCACGCCGCGAGCGGAAAACAAAGAAGGAGGCCGACACGGCAAAACACGGAAATAGCAAGATGCTCATTGCGGTCCAAGGAAGCGAGTGCCATGACTTCTAGGGATTATATAGAAGCTACCTTAGCAGAGAGGAGCTTCAAAGATGGCGGGAAGACTTGAACACGATGAAGTCCACCGAGCGAAGAAGATGAAGTGGAAGATGAGGTTCGAGCAAAATGAGTGGAACCAAATCATCACCACAGCTTCATTATATCTCAAAGAGGCTCCAAAGCAAATAATTGCAAAGGAATCACTTACGGAGTGGGGAAGAAAGGTTTGAAACCAACTGAAAATCTCCAAACTTAAAATTGAGTGATTCTGTGAATGCAACCCAAAATCAAGTTAGGGAAATATAAAGGAGGTTGGGGAGTTCAAAGGGTGCAAAATGTTGAAGATGAACCACTGGACACCAAGGCCGCCATTGGAGCTCTGACCAACAATGGTAGATTTAAGGTTTGAGATGGTTTTGAGCTCAAACACGAGAGAAGAGCAAAGTTTGGTGTAAAGGAACACCGGGAGGACCTAGAGGGCAATTTATAGGAAAGAATTAGGGTTTTGAGCATGAACCCGAGTCCATGGTGGGCTCGGTTCATGCTCGATGTAGACCAAGAAAAGATGGGAGCAAGTGAGCATGGTGACAATGGAGGAGAAAGCACAGTGCGCATTAAATGCATTGCAGAGAGACGTTGACAAAAGCAAACGTGGAGGTGACACATCACGCCGCCCCGCGCTCGCTCTCGCTCTGCCATCTCCGCCCGCGCGCACGGAGAAGCCGAGGAGGAAGAAGAACAGAGAAGACAAACCACGACCGTTGGATTTTAGATGGACGGCTGTGATTTAAAAGAGTCCGCCAGACAGTCCAATTGCCTACAGAAATCTGGACGGTTGGATTGAAATCCAACGGTCCCAATTGAGTAACGCAACCGGAGGGTCCGAATGCTCACACGAACGTGGGCCGAGCGATTTGAATCCACGGCTGATATCGCACGCGCGTTCTAAAACGCGGCTCGGTGCAGTTAGGTGGTTCAACCAAGTCAAGTGGCTCGGACTCGAGCCCGACTCGAACCCAATGAATAGTGAATCAGCTTTAGGTTTTAAATTAAAGCTGAGACTTTTGAGGATTTACTTGGGGTAGCAAAATAACTCCAAAAATTCTGAAATTTTTACAGGAGCTTGCTGACTGAGACATTGACCTTGTGCAAAATTTTCAGAGATTTTTATGCATTGTATTTTTCTCCAAAAATTCTACAAGGTACTGGTTTTAGGTTTGACTGAGAGTCAAACAGGTTTGACTACCCTCCAAAAATATTCAAACAATTTCTAAAAATTGTGAAATTTTTCAGAGGGGTCACATACCATCCCAAGAACTTAGGAAAAATATTTCCAGAGGATGATCACAACATTTGACAAGAATGTTTTTGAAGGAACAAGATTGGATCAAAAGACTTGTGACTTGCATTTCCATAACCTTTTGTACAATACTTGTTCAGTACACAAAGGAAATACATGATGTAAGAAAAAGTTTTAATTTCTACTCATTTTCTTACATTTGAAACACAAGCCCAAAATTGGGATGTTACACTTCCCTTGTTGCGCTTGCGCACGAGTAGTAGGTCCTGTCATCCTGTTACCACACCATGGTTAACAACACAACAAGGACATACTCGGCAAACACAAACAAGGTTGCAATTAGAAAAGAAACAAATACTGTACATATAATGCATCATGTTATGTTATGCATTCAAGTTAACACCAAACCAGAAACTTCATATATATACAACAAAAATTTCGGTTCCAGTCTTACATCATAGTCGGCCATAATGTCAGATTACAAACCGAAAGTTACACTTCCATATTTTGTACAAAATACTACGGCCCTATTACATACATTTTATTTAAGGGCCACTACTAAACCGAAAGACACTCAACCGCGAGGGTTCATCGTCGAGTGCTAGCGTAAAGATCCGGTTAAAGTTCACGGAAACTCATTCAAAAGATGAGCTCGGGGGAACCAAATCAACGAGATCCAACGGGCTAATAAGGCGCCTCGGGGAACCCAACAGTGGCTGATGACCTCTAGGAGGTGCAGTCTGCAGAGTGCGAGGAAAGCCTGCAGTCATCCGGGCTTGGCGCACTTGTCCATAAACAGTGCGCACCCGCCACTACGGAAGTCGGTAAAGAGGTGGTGCAACGGCGCGAGGAGGTCTCGTTGTCACCATAAAGCACGTTGCAGGAACGCGGTTCATGTTGACACCAAGAAGCGTACTCTGGGCCTCATTAAGGCGATGCCTAGTTTCCCATAGCTCTCTCACAAGACAGCATGGATTTGGTCCATAATGCGGACCATCCTCGCCAACCGCCGCACTGGGGTCTTCGCCAAATCAGATCTCGGCGAACATGCCCACTTGGAGGTAGGGCCTCGATTGGGAAGTGGTCGTAGGGTGGTTGAGACAATTCCGTCAAATCATGACGAAGAAGGCTCATCATCCTACTTGCCGCTTCTGAATCGCCATAGCCTCGAGGTGGCAAGTGCTTGGACACGATGAGGAACAACGCGGCTACATGCCTAGCGATGACATTGATGAAGGCACAGATGCTCCTCCATCCCCGGTCCTCGGTCTCGTCGATAAATGGCATACTCAGTGATAGGTGAAATTGAGCGCCACATCATGTCCCAAGTAATCTTGGGAACCCATCAACATCTTCACTCGAGTCTCCTTGACCAAGTACCAACCGCTCATCTATAGGCAAAAGACAAGATAAGAAACAATTCACTTTTAAATAAACCAATGTAAAGTTGGGCAAGAAGTGACATTAAGGAGGATAAGGAATAAAAGATGTCATACTTAAGCTTTCAAAATTATACTACTACTTGAAAATAATTTTATTAGAAGACTCTCTAACAACTTCGGCTATGCTACTTCTAACCTACAGGCAACGTATGCTCTGATACCAACGCTGTATGCGCTGAGTTATTGAAATGTACTTAATTAAATTCATACTGTAGCACAATTATTAATGAAGGAACAGTATTGTCCCTTAATTAAAGATCATGCTAAAGGTATAAATTTAACAAGTAACAATTCCAATAAACAGGATCCCCGGATATATATATTTCTCACAATGGTTCCCAGGATCAACGACCATTGCATATATATATCCTTCAACAACATTGCATCATACACATACAAGTCATCCATTTACATAATTAAACATAAGCTTACATCATTCGGGTTAATACTACAATATTAAGTGACTTGGTCACTTCAAAAGTTTAACAGCGGAAGCGAAAACAAAAGATTAAAGTCCACCAATGGCCTCATCCACTCGCAGGCAATTGCGTGGAGGAAAGAAGTAGCGTTACTCGTTAGTGTCACCCTGATCGGCGCTAACGGGTACTTCATACAGAAAACCGTCCTCACCTGCAACAATAGGTGGTAGCACCTTGAGTACGGAAGGTACTCAGCAAGTCTTACACAAACTAATAAAAGAAAGTGGTTATAAGAGCCTATACAAAGGAATACAATTGTTACATGCATAAGGTCACAACAGGAAGGTATAAATGTTCAAATTTGCATAAAGCGATACATCTTATCCTACAAATACTACATTTTGATAAAGCAATTTAATAAATCAAAGTCTGCTTAGAACAGTAAGTAAATGACATAATTGTAAACAGTACAGTGCATGAATCCCTCATGCACAGCCAAAAACAAACCGAAACCACATTTTGAAAATCAAAATTTCTATACAGGTGACATCAATTCAAGTTAATGTCCATGACCGTGGACACGGCTATTCGAACAGTTTATACCCTGCAGGGGTGTACATCTTTACCCACATGACTTAGCTAGCCCGTTGCCTTCGGATGCCTCCGAATGATGACATACTTCCTTTGGTATGCCGACCGGGGAAACTAATATTTGGCATTTTTCAACAAGCTAACACTATTGAGTTGGACCCCATGTGTGGTGATCCCGCTTAAACAACGATCGATAGCATCCGCTAACAGGGCACACATGTTGCGTCAGTAATGCCGATCCAAACAATTTAATGCGAATTGGGTTCCCTACCCATAGTAGAAGGCTATCGGCACCATTAAGGTATCGTATATGCGACGAAGCACATATCGCCTCACCCTCCTAAGAACATCGACATCGACATTCAAGCTCACATGGCATAAAACGCAGTCCTCGGACAAAGCATCTATGCCATACAAGGTCAATACACATATCCTTACTCTCATTTTCCAACTCAATAGTCTTAACATTTTACTTAACCAAACAAATACCATACACGCATGTGGAAGTACGTGGGGACTTGAACCGAATAGTCGAGTTCGGTCCTTAATTAATCCTGACAAGTCCACCACAAAACCCAATCTCGTGCACAAAAGCACCATCACTAGCTTCCTCTTGTCCAGATCAATTGAAATTTCAAATACAAGACTGATTTAAAGAAACTGGACAAAGAATTTAAAATAACAAGAGTTGATTATGATTCCCATGTTTGACAAGATATGCTTGTCAAACTCTAAAATCTCTAGATCGCATGCCTAAGCCAAACGAAAATATAGGTTATTATATACGATTTATGCTAGGGTTAAGTGTATGGTGACAATTGAGGTAATCCATCATGTTTGGTCATAGCTAACTACTATGAGATCAAAATTTATATTTTGGAAAAATAGCTTGCACGATTGTCATGAATTTAGACAAATCTAATGTATAAAATTTGGGATCAACATGGTGCAAAGAGGATGCTTGCCTTGGCAATAATAAACTCCTGTTGCAGGCTCTGGTTGCTTAGAAATAGGTTCAAGGATTTCAGAAGAATCAGATTCTAAAAAGAGACAATAAACTCCAATAAATACCAAAATCGACAACAAGTACAAAATGAAAGGAAGATGTATGATCAATATGAAAATGCAAGCTTAACAGTATGCTTAAGTTGTATCTACCCCAATAATAAAAATAATAACCCATAATATCACTTACTGCTTTCAAATAACATAAACTAGAGTTTAGGCCAAAGCTTCAGTTTTCAGAGTTTGGAAAATATAGAAACAGGACAGACTTTAAGTCTCGGGTTTAAGGAAAATAGGTCAAGCAAAGATTTTGAAATGAAGCTTAGCCTGACCTTTTAAGGTAATTAACACCCAGACTAACTCTAATCTAACCCTAATCAGTTTGATTACCAAAAGCTGAAGGAAACTGGTATTGTCGGTTAAATCGACAACAGGAGAACAGAGACAGATTTCTGTCATCTTACTAAATAGATGATAACAAGAATACAAAGAACAACTTATTATGCTACTAGGGTTTAGTTTAGACCTAACTAGGATAACAAGTCGACAGAAGAAACCCTAGGTCTTGAAAATGACATAAAAGACTGAAAAGTTAAAATGATCCCTTTTCAGTTTAAAGCAAGATGAAGCTACTGATGCTTAAAAGAATGATTCACAGGAGCTTCTAAGGTTCCTAAGATACTCAAGATATCAAAACTAGGGTTTTTGGCTTACCAGTATAGGAAAGATACCAAGATTCTGAAAACTCGAAGTTGATCGACAGAGAGATAAATTCTGATTTAACCTGCAAAAGATATCAAATCTTTAATGCAAGGTAAAACCAGTGCTTAAGGATGGATAAGCAAAGGATAGGAGCAAGAACCCCACTGGGCAGCAAGGAAGAAAGTGAGCTTCAGTGGTCAACAATGGCTGCAGCTCAAAAAGCTAGGGTTTATATAAGGGAGTTGAGCTACAGGACAAATGGGAAAGGTCTAGAGCTTGATGAGGTGTCCATTTAGAGCTAAATATCGAAAGAATTAGTTGCAAAAACTTTGAGATAAACCTCTCCTTGATTTCCAGAGAGTCATGCAGAGAGAGGAGGAAGATGATAAGAATCATCGACATGTGGGTCCCATTGGCGATCCACACTGCGCGCTCTTAAAACGCGAAAAACAACAACCGTCCAATTAGAAATGGTGGTGCGATGAAGACAGTGTTAAGAGAAACTAATCGGTATTGTTCAATGTGGACCACACGATCACACACGAACGGTCGAGATTTAATGTAGCCTTCGCGTAACCCGAAGGTCACATTCAAAGGGGAGCGTTGGATTGGAATCCAACGGTCAAACAAAAGGATACACGTCACCCCACTTAGGTGCGACGACGCGGCGTCGTTAGATGGGCTTCCTACGGTCGAGATTGGAAAATGAACCGGATGGTCCGGTTGCATACACCAATCTAGACCCCACGATCGAAATCCAACGGCCCACTAGATTTGGGCCTTAACAGCGCACGATTAAAAGGAGCGCCGTAGGATTTAGATCTAAGGGCTCAAGATAGCCGCGCGCCTTTAATTTCAAAAGAAAAGAATAGCGCGGTAGGATCAAGAATGGACGACGGAGATCGAGAGGGGCTCCAGAGTGGTCCGATTGCATACACTGATCTCGATCGTTAGATTAGAATCCAACGGCGGAGACTAGTGCGCACACGTGGATAGCTCGCGCGATACCATGAGCTCGCCCGTTCGATTGAAGATCGACGGCTCGCATCACGCGTGTGATTCGGGCTCGCGCCCGAACGTGACTGGGCCAGACCATTTGTACTGGGTTGGACCCAACCACATGGCTTGAGTCGCTACAGTGCTGACGGTCGGGTTTAGACTAGTTTAGTTGACCAGAACTTATTCAAATGTTTAAAAGGTTTGACTGGGCTTTTAAAAATAGTAAATAAATTTATAAAATCATGAAATTTTGACTGTAAGCTACTGGGATGATATATTTCCCAGATAAAATTTTAAAATCACATGATCACTTTGTAAAATGCATAAATATTTATTCTAGCCCGAAAATATTCATTTAAAGACAATTATTTTTATTTAAGTCAAAATAATTTCTAAAAATGCAACAAAAATTATTTTTAGCCAAGATAATTCATCTAGGCTTTAATAAAAATATTTCCCAGTCATAATACAAGTTTTATCTTGTATCCCTTTAAGATTTTAAATTGTCTTTTTGAGATTTTTGGCAAAAAGGAAGGTTTTATTTGGTAACAGCAACTCCCAACTGAGATTAAGAATAAGAATGATATGAGCAAGAGCCATTCTGTTCATAATGCAGATTATTACTGTTGATAAAATTAGGGCTGTTACAGCTAGGCCCACCCGCCAGTCTCTCCCGCATCTCTCTTAACCTCAGGGGTTTCTGTGCGCGGGGCCGGCATGTAATAGACTCATTAGTGTGGCTAAGATAGCGCTTAATGGCTAAACAATCATTGGCCAATTAATGACCCTCATTTGCCGTAAATGGACAGCTACAGTAGCTGCCCGCGTACGACAACGCGTCCACGCGTTCGCCCGGCGGCTTGCCGGCGATTCCGGCCATGGCGGAGCCAGCCAAGAGCATGCACGGGTGCACAATAGTATGGCGCTCCATCGAGAGTAGTCTCGGCGGTGAGCCGGCTGTCAGCCGTGCTCGCCGAGTTGGCGAGCTACAAACTACGGACAAGATGCATGCAGCAATGTGTTGCTCCGCAGCACAAACAAGCGGGTGCTCGAGGTTCTACTGGCTACTAGGAGGTTACCGGAGTTAGGTGGGAGCTCGGGGAAGCTGGAAGTCGGCTGGAGCACCGACGGCGCCGGAGAAGAAGATGTTGACAGCACGGCTTCACGAGGAGAGATGGTACTGAGCAAAACCGAGACTAGTGAATGCTTGGAATAGCTTCAGGAGCCTAAAAGCATGCTATAGAAGCAAGGAATTGAACAATGGCTTACCGGATCTAAGTGGGAGATGAAAAGTTGCTTTGCGGCCGAAACGGGGCAAAACTTCAATTCACTTCAACCCTGCCAGGCATCCATGAAATTGATTGAGGGGAAAGCGTCAAGATATCCTAATACACGTTATGACACGCAAGAATGGTTAAAAACCTCACCGGAAACAAAGATGGCAAGAAGATGTCCCCGAGTGCGCCCTCTGGACGTGAACCGGAGCACGAGAATGGTCCTGTAGCATCCCAAATTCTGTACTTGTGTTTCACATGTAAGAAAATGAGTAGAAATTAAAACTTTTTCTTACATCATGTATTTCCTGTGTGTACTAAACAATTATTGTACAAGAGTATGGAAATACAAAGTCACAAGTCTGTTGATCCAAATCTTGATCCTCCAAAAACAATCTTGTCCAATCTTGTGATCCTTCTCGAGGAAATATTTTCCCTATGTTCTTGGGATGGTATGTGACCCCTCTGAAAAATTTCACAATTTTTAGAAATTGTTTGAATATTTTTAGAGGGCAGTCAAACCTGTTTGACTATTAGTCAAACCTTAAACCAGAACTTTGTAGAATTTTTGGAGAAAAATGCTCAGCACAAAAACCTCCAGAAATTTTACACAAAGTCCATCTCAAGGTTGGCAAGCTACTGTCCAAATTTCAGAAAATTTGGAGCTAGTTTGCTATCTCTATAAGTCCCTCCAAAATCTCAATTCTAAGTAAACTCTAAACACAGTGCAGTCGGACTGGACTCAAACCAGTCGTCGACTTCCGGTCTTGGTACTTGAGCCGCCGAGCCGTGTCGGGCTCGGGCAATGGCCGTGTGTGTGCGGACCGTTGGATTTCAATCCGGCGATCAAAGACCTCCCACCCGCACGACCTCCTCGAGTTCTATTTGCAAAGACGACCCTCGAGGACCTCCCTTAGGACCTCCTTTGCACCTTTTGCAAAGACCACCACGGCGACCTCCTCGACCCTCCACGACCACCCCTAGCACCGGGTGATCGTGGGCGTCCATCTTGAGATCGTGGCTCGGACCTCCCTAAGTGTTAGGACCTCTAATACATAGTTCTAAATCCGAGCCCCTAGATTTCAATCCAACGACTCACGACCTCCCTAGTGGAGCTCATGTTGATTCACCGTTGAATTCTTTGCTCAGTCCTCCCTAGTTCTCCAGCATTGGTGGGGCACTGGTCATTGTCAAATTTGTGCATGTCGGTGAGAGCGGTGCCTTGTCAACTCGAGGTGACAAGCGGCTATGTCTTGCCAACATTAAATGTCTGCGCCCCCTTTTGGTCAAAAGTCTCTCGACAACCTACTCCCATCATTTGAAGGTGCCTAGATCGGTGCACTGGTGGCCGAGTTCCTTTTGCAATGGCTATAAGAGGAACCTAGCTTCTCCCAAAAGCTTCTTTTGAATTTCTCTTGCACTTCTAGTTCTTCCCCTCCTCTTGTGCCCAAAACACCCGAAAGCTCTTTGCCTCCATTGATGAACCTTGGAGCTCTCCGGCGACCTCCGAGCTCCAGTGGTTCATTATTGCAGTTGTTGGCTGTCATTTGTTCTCTTGGTCACCTCCGAATCTCCCTAATTTGCTTTGTTTAAACCTTCACAGAGGTTGACAAAGTGGGAGCTTGCTGTTCGTGGCCGGGAGCTTCGTCTTCTTCACCTCCGGCGACCTCCACCGTCACCGGAGCTCCTGCGACCACTCCCAGTTCTCCTTCAATCCCTGGTGAGTACTTCAGTTCCAAAAACCCGGTTCTTTTAGATCTGGTTAGTTTTTCGTTTTGGCCGTATTTAGCCTCCTTCGGTTATCTCCGGCTAGCCGCCGGTAGGGTGCGCTCTAGCCCTAGCTGTTGGCACCTTTAGGTTCTCCTCCCTATTTGGGGCTCATCCGTGTTCTTGGTTTCGCCGACGAGGTCCACGTCGCGTGGCAAGTGTGGAACACTGGGGGTTTGTCACCAAAACCTCCGTTTTAAATCATGTTCTTGGACAACTTTAATGCTCAAATCATTGCTTATCATTTGGTGCATTAATGGTGTCTTAATCTGTGCCGTGGAGTCACTGACGTGTGGGCCATGGGTTTAGAATTAAGTCCGGAAGTCTTTAAGTGCTCCTGTTGGATTCTTTTATTGTCAATCATTAGATGCATTTAATTTGTCTTAGCCGTTCACGACCTCTCCAAGATTGCATCTGGGCCTTAGGATCTTTTCCGAAAAATCCTAAGTCTCTGGATCTCCCCTTGGTGGTGATCCTAGCCGTCCAGGACCACCCCTGTTAAATCTTAGCCGTATAAGACCACCTCTGTGTTTCCACAAAAGACCACCCTGGTCATTTTGCGAAAACCACCCCAGGACCTTCCCCGAGGTCCTCTTTGCAAAAGACCACCCCTGGTCTTTTGTAAAGAAAACCTCCAAAACTTCCTTGGGGTCCTCTTTGTAAAAGATCACCCCTGGTCTTTTATAAAGGGAGCCTCAGGACCTCCCCCATGTCGATCTGGACCGTTCAGGACCTCCCTAGGTCAAATCTGAGCCGTCGAGATCTCCTCCCGTAAAACCCTATCGCTTAGGACCTCCCTCGATTTCATCTTAGCCGTTCAGGATCTCCCCCGGGAGATCGTGACCGTCTAGGACCTCCTTTAGATCGATAGCTTTAGGACCTTCACCTCTGGTCTAAACCGTTAGATTTAGGTCTAACGGGCTAGGACCTCCTTCCGTAGATTTAACCTTAGGACCTCCCAAGGAGGTCAGGACCGTCAGATCTTGATCTAACGATCCCGACCACCTTTAGGCGCGAGGACCTCCTCCGTGTGCGCTGTGCGTGCACTAGTCCTAGCCGTTGGATTCAAGATCTACGGCTTAGACCTCCTCGCTAGATCTTGCCGTCTAGGACCTCCTTGTTAGATCCAGACCGTCAAGTCTAGATCTAACGGCTAAGACCTCCCCTAGGCGCGATGAGGTCTTTGCGCCCAGGTGCTCGTGTGGGTTTTGGCATCTGAGCTCGTGAGCCGTGCGATCTTTGATCAACGGCCCACGACCTCCCCAGTTTTCGTTGGTTTTCCAGATTTAGTTCCCGAGAGCTTTTATTTGCACATATTAATTGTTTTAAACTTCAAAAATGCATATCTTTTTCTCTGTAGTTCCAAATTTAACAAACTAAAGTTCTATAATTGCATCTCATAAAGTACTTTAGCATAGTATAGGTTTCTGATAGTCTTTAATCCCAAATTAAACATACCTTAGATTTATAACTTAGAAAAACCATAACTAAATCATTTTAACTCCAATTAAGATAAAACCACTTGTGTTAGCCTTAGAATGTCAGTAGCTACCTACCATAAAAATTTCAGCTACACCACCTTTCTAGAATTTTTTACCAAATAATTTAATTATGTGAACAGTAACAGAATGCAAATTTTTTCAGCCGAACCAAATTGTTTTGATCATATCTTTTGTATTAAGAGTCCAAATCAGTTGGTTCTTGTTTCTAAATTTGTTATAAATCATGCTCTTTCTGCAGTAAAGCTTTCAGAGCATTTGGAGCATTTTGGTTTTAGATTCTTTTTCGTTTTCTTTGTTCTTATCGGTTCTTTTTCGCTCTTTCGGTAGGTTCCGACGATTGTGCCATCCTTGAGAGTGATCCTCTGTAGCATAGTGAGCAACAACAGCCAGGCAAGCAGTTTGATCATTTCCCAATTGATCCCATTACTTTTAAAGTCTAATATTTTGTTTAACTTCTATGTATGCATTGCTATTTTGTTGTTAAATTGATTAGTTAATCCGCTAGTTGCATAATCTGTAGGTAAATGATTATCCTCTACTACCTGAGCCTAGGTTATTTGATGTGATTAGAGTTCGTTGGATGAGCTCTTGTCACTTAGTAGATTTCGAATAAATATTGCTTAGCCATGCCTAGTTATCGGTAGTATTGGGCGATCATCGACTTAGTTGGTGATCTTGATCACACAAATGCTATTATTATTCCATTATGTCCAATCCTTGTGTTTTACTAATTTGCAAATCAAAAACTGAAAACAAAAACTATATCTTGACTTGGGCACAATGGTATGTTGTTGTGATCTGTTGGGTGTGAATGGAATGGTGCCTAAGTCCCTAAGGACCGAGTTACTTGTGCCATTGATCCAAGCAATTGTTGCGTGCTAACCACAGGAGGGGGATATGGGACCTCTCTTGACTAAGTACTCTGGGAGGTGTTAATTATGAGCTGGTCGGTGGGTGTGTTCTGTGTGTGTGTGTTTGTGGTGTTTGGAGGGAGCATTAGCGCACCGGTTAGGCATTTAATGTGTCTCTCTCCGTGGGTTGCGGCTCTTAATTAGCATCATCCATTGGAAAGTGTCTTGTTAGACTTAGTGTGCTGCATACCAAAGGAAGTATGCTAACCGTGGTGGTGGAAAGGCGGTCTATCGTGTGGGTACATTGGTACACCCTGCGAGGTTAAACTATTCGAATAGCCTCGTCCTAGGTTATGGACACGCTTGGTTATTTCCCACAAGAACTAGACTACAACCTTTTAAAAACTTAAACTTGACATGGGTGGTATGAAGGGGTACTTCATGCTATTGTTGTGGTGGCTATTGGGTTAGTCACTTCCAGGATGTTGTTGTCATCTATCTATTGTTATATTGTTTCTCGGTTATTTGAACAATAAGAATTATTTGCAAACTTGCTTTTAAATGTATTACCTTATTGCAAAGAAAACTTGCTTTATGCTGAAAATAAGTCCAGAGCCTCCTCCACTTAAATAAAGCCTGCATGTAGTTAATTATAGTTCTGTTATCTCACACGTCAGTCTTGCGAGTACAAAAACAATTTTTGTACTCAGATGCTATGCTTGTTGGTTTTGTTGCAGAGGAAGAAGGTGAGCCCGAAGGGCCTCACTTTTGTGAGATATGTTGTGGCGGTGTCTGGAACGACTAGCTTGGCGGTTCGGTTGGTTGCCTTGTGGGTAAAGGCACACGGATTGGCTTTTGTTTATCGCCATCTTATGGCTCTTTTGCTTCCGCTGTGTACTTATCTAGTTGTATGTCTTTTGGCCGGTCGGCCTCTCTTTTGTAATAACTCTTTATATTATGTACGTCTTTCAGTTGATTGCTTGTTTTGGTTCTATGTGAATGAATGGAATTGATGCATGATTTTGTAGCAGGTGTGTATCTTGTATTTACGAAAGTATACATATCTCGAGGCTTGGTTTATCTGATTTGTGATGCTAGGACCAATGGATGGTTAAGCACTACAAGCCAAATAAACCGGTGTAACAGCCCCAAATTTTATAAACAGTAATGGGACGCTGTTCATGACATTACTGTTCATAATTAATGATTTGGAATTCTTTGTTACCAACTAAAACTTTCCTTTTTAGCCAAAATCCAAAAACTCATTTGAAATCTCAAAGGAAATACAAGATAAACCTTGTATTATGACTGGGAAGTGTTTTCATTAAAGTCTAAATAAATTATCTTGACCAAAAATAATTTTTGTTGAATTTTTAGAAATTATTTTGGCTTGGAGAAAAATGTTTGCTTTTAAATAAACATTTTTGGGCTAAGATAATTAGTTTTGTATTTTACAAAGTGATAATATGAGTTTTAGAATTTATTTTGGAAATATATCATCCCAGTAGCCTCCAGTAAAAATTTCATGATTTTACAAATTTATTTACTATTTTTAAAAGCCCAGTCAAACCTTTGAGCATTTGAATAGGGCTAGTCAACTAATCTGGTCGGAACTCAAGACCTAGTACTGTAGCGACTCGATCCCATGCGGTTGGGTCCAACCCAGTGCAACCGGTCCGGCTCTGTCACGCTCGGGCACGAGTCTAACCTCCTCGCGTACTATGAGCCGTCGATCTTCAATCGAACGGGCGAGGCTACGACACTACGCGAGCTGTCCACGTGTGCGCCCCAACCCCCACCGTTGGATCTTAATCAGACGGTCGGGAGTGGTGTATGCATTCGGACGACTCCGGATCCCCTCACGATCTCCACCGTCCATTCTCGATCCAACCGCGCCGCCTTTTCATTTTGAATATAAAGGCGCGCATCAATCGTGGGCCTTTGGATCTAAATCCCACGGCACTCCTTTTTGACCGTGGGCTTTTAAAGCCCAAATTCGATGGGCCGTTGGATTTTAATCGTAGGGTCCAGGTCGGTGTATGCATTCGGACCATCCGGTTCATTTTTCCATCTTGACCGTAGAAATCAAATCTAAAGGTGCCGCATCATCTCATCTAAAGGGGTGACGTGTATTCCTTTTATTTGACCGTTGGATTCCAATCCAACGTCCAGATTTGAAAGTAGATCCCGAAATTCCTTTGGGACTCTGTTTAAATCTCGATCGACCGATTGAAATCGCACGGCCCCTATTTAAAGATACCGATTAAAGTCTTTTAACCTCTCTATTTATCACAGTCGCCCATTTCTAATCGGACGGTTGAGCTTCTTTTGAGTCTTTGGAGGCGCGCATGACTGTGACTGCCAGCGGGACCCGCATGTCAGACAACTCTTATCTCCTTCCTTGCCTCTGTGCGCCGCCATTTCTGTGAGCAGAGGAGAGGATTTATCCAAAGATTATGCAACTAATTTTTGGATGTTTAGCCCTAAATGGACACCTCATCAACTCTAGACTCTTCTACTTTGCCCTGTAGCTCAACATCTATATATAACCCTAGCTTTTTGAGCTGCTGCCATTGTTGACCACTGAAGCTCATCATCTTCCTTGCTGTCCAGTGGAGTTCTTGCTCCTGTCCATTACTTATCCATTCTAAACCCTGGTTTCACCTTGTAATAAAGATTTGACATCTTTTGTAGGTTAAACCAGAGTTTATTTCTCTGTCGATCAACATCGGTTTTCAGAACCCTTGGTATCTTTCTTATACTGGTAAGCTAAAACCCTAGTTTTTGACATCTTGAGCATCTTAAGGACCTTAGAAGCTCCTGTGAATCATTCTTTTGAACATCAGTAGCTCCAACTTTCTTTAAACTGAAAAGTTGTTATTCTAACTTTTCGGTCTTTCATATCATTTTCAAGAAACTAGGGTTTCTCCTGTCAAGATATCATCTTACATAGGTCTAAACTAAACCCTAGTAGCATAATAAGTTAGTCTCTTGATCTTTCTTATTATCTACTTAATCTTGTAGCAGAGAATCATCTCTGTCCTCTGTTGTCGGTTTAACCGACAACTTTTGGAATTTTGGTAGTTTCTGTAATCTGGCCAACTAGGGTTAAACTAGGGTTTGCTTAGGATACGATCCACTCTAAACATCAGACTAAGTTTCAATTTAACATCTTTTACTTAGTCTATTCATAACTAACCTGAAAACTGCCTCTGTCCTGTTTTCAGTTCTTTTCAAAATCTGAAAACTGCAACTATGGTTTTGTAACAGCCCTAACTTAGGGTTTGTATTTCCAATGTAAAATTTTGAGGAGAAATAAAAACTTTTGATGCCTCATGAAATCATTTGAGAGTTTCTACAATTTTCCCTAGCAATTTCCAATTTTTAGAATTTAATTCTTGTGATTGGAAATTGTTGTCAGCAAATTCTTAGCTTTCAAACTTGTGATCATCCCCTAGGAATATTTTTCCTGTCATCTTGATCATCCTATCTACCTCCCTGAATTATTTCACAATTTTTAGATTTTATTTGTTATTTCAAATGCCCAAGTCAAACCAGTTTAGAAATCTGGTCAAACTTCTGCACAGCATCTTGTGAATTTTATTGGGAGAAATCTAGTGCATGAAAACTCCTGGAAAAATTTCACAAGGTTGTCCTCTGTCCCTGTTAGCTACCATAAAAATTTCGAAATTTTTGGAGCCCTGGAGCTACCTCTAAAAATTTCCCAAACCTTCTCTGTCTTTTAAATCAGATTACAAAACACTTTGTTCCTCGGGCCCGAACCCAACTCAGGCTCGAGTCCAACCCGCGCCACTTGACTCGGTCGCACCGCCTAGCTGCACCGCGCGCGCACCCGATGGCTGTCAGCCGTCCGAGGCGAATCGAACGATCCACGTGCGCGTATGCAACCGACCTGTCCGAATGCATACATCAATCTCGACCGTCCATCTCAGATCCAACGGTCGGCGCGATAATGGTCGAGTCGAACCACTGGTTTGCGCCGCACCCAACTCTGGCTCGCGCCGCTCTGCTTCTTTCGCTGACTTGTGGGCCATCCCTGTCAGGTCATCACCTACCTCGCGCCTGAGAGCCGAGTGCCATCGGCGGCATGCATGCGCGCCACCTCGTCTCGCCGTCCATTCTCGGTTTTCGCGCGCGTTCACCACGGCCGCATCGCCCTGCTGACCATACCATACCGTGCGGCATTAATCGCCGTCATCTGCCTCTCTGCCTCGCCGCTTTTCCTTCCATGCTTCTCGGTGCCGAGAAGCTCCGCCTCTTGTTTCCTCCGCCCTCTTCCCTACTTAAGCTCACCCAAAGCTCCCTCTTCCTTATTTAGATGTCATTAAGCCAACTCCTATCACCATTGCTCCTTCTGAGCTCAAGTCGTAGTAATGCTCGAGCTCGGTGCACGACACGTGGCACCGCCGCCGTGTCATTACATAAGCAGTGAAGATCATCCTTTCCTTTGCGTCATTTCGTGTTCCACTCTCAACCGTGCTTTCCCTCAACTAATTTGAAGTTTTATTCACGGGCCGTTGAATTTCAATTTCCCTCTTCCTCGGCCGAAAGTTCAAACCTTCGTCCTCTTCTCCGGTGAGTGGTTCATAGAGTAATTGCTCGCGCTAAGCGCCATCTAGTGCACTCACTCGAGCTATCTCCATCTTCCTTTTCTCTGTTTTGCTCGGTTGTTCCTTCCTCGGTGACCCCTTGATCGCGCGCGCTGGTTCTCGCGCGGGCCATCTCCGGCGACCTCTTGAGCTCGCGTCATTCCGGTGAGTTCTGGTAACTCACGATGCCCATCTGCGCGCTAATTTTTGTTGTCTACCTCTTTGGTGGAGCCGCACCTTGTCGCCCCCACCGCCGCGCGTGCTCGTCGCGCGCCACTCGTGCATCTCCAGTTGCCGCGTGACCACCTTCAGCTTGAGTGATCCTCAAGCAACCCATTTTGGCCGTCGTCGCGACCTCGCCGCCTCCTTCGCGGCGATTTAATCCAGTCGAGCGTGAGCTTCTCTCGTTCTTGGTTGTGCTCCTCTGCATGCATCCGGCGGTGGGGCCCACTCCTTCAAAACCAGTTCTTTAGTCTCTAATCATGATTAGGAATGTTCTTTAGTTCACTCTCTTGCTTGATTAAAATTGGGATTGGAAGTTTGAAAGTATTTTAGTGTGTTCTCTGAAATTGTCTCCTATTGTCGTTTCTGTTGTCAGTAGCTAAATTCTAGTTTCATGCTTATGCTTTGGATTCTTGTTTAGTGCTGATTGACTCTCTTTTGTTGTAGTGGTTAGCATGAAATCATTTAGTTAGTATCTTTAAGTTTCAAAGCTCTTGTTGTCATGTTTGATCATAAGGGATAGTTAGCTGTTCATGTTATTGTCTCTGTACTTTTGAGTTGTCAGTGCTGTAAGATTGGGTGTAGTAGCCGCATGCTGAAACTTGTTAGCCTTGCAAAATCTTGGTGTGATGCTTAGGGGTATGAATAGCTGAGCATCTTTAGCATCCTATCTTAGGTAGAAGATTTTGTTTTTCATAGTTGGATACTTGACTAGTTAGTGTTGTCAATAGCTTTTTGTAGGCTCTGTGATATCAGCTAATAATGGTTGTGTTAGAGAAACTAGCTGTTTTTGATATATTAACTTGATGATTAAATAATAGATGTGCACACAATCACCATCAAAGTCTGTCCAAAGTTTAAATCATATAAGAGGTTTGATTTTGTGGTTAACCTAACAAATAAGTGAGTGGGTCTCTGTAGCAGTTATTTGTTATTTTTTTTGTGATAGTCTAGCCTCTGTGTATAAATTGGTGTTGGTATCTGATCTTTGATTTTTGCCGGTGTTATTCGTTCTTATTATTTGTTTTGTTCAATCGTTAGGATTCGATATTTGCGGCAACCCCGAGAACGATCCTCCGCAACAAATTGAGCAACGGCAAAGAACAAGCGATTTGATCATGACAATCCCGATATTTTAAAGTCTAATATTTTGTTTCAAGCTGTATGTATGCATTGCTTAATTTGTGTTAAATTGATTAGTTAAATCCGTAGTGCATATCCTGTAGTCAAAATATTGATCTCTACTACGAGCCTAGGTTATTTGCTGTGATTAGAGGTCATTGGATGATCTCTTGTCACTTAGTAGATCCGGTCAACTTGCTTAGACATGCTTAGCTAACGGTAGAAGCAAGGCGGTTATCGACTTTAGTCGGTAACCTTGATCACCAAAATTTTTCTATAACTTTATGTTTCAGCATTTACTATGTTTAATTGCAAAATTAAAAATGAAAACAAAAATGATTTAGACTTGGGCACGATGGTAAGGCGGTGTGATCATTGGGTGTGACCGAAAGGTGCCCGAGTCGATTAAGGACCGAGTTACTTGCGCCACCGTCTTGAGCATTTTGCGTGCTAACCACACTAGAGTATATGGGACCTCTCTTGACCTAGTACTTTGGCGTGTATTGGCTCGGGTCGCGGGAGGTCGCGGGAGGGATGGAGGTGGGAGAATGGTAGTTGTCAAAAAGCTTTATCTGAGTGGGTAGTTGCCTTTTCGGCTTTACCATGTAAGCGTATGGATTTCTATCTATACGAGCGGCTCGTAGTTAATACACAATATTGGAAAAAGTCTCGTAGGACTTAGCGTACAACATACCTTCGGAGTGTGTTTTGGCTTAAAGCGGTCGAAGTGTGGGTACATTGGTACACCCCCGCAGGTTAAAACTATTCGAATAGCCTCGTCTAGGTTATGGACACGCTGATATCGCCCCAAGAACTAGACTACAACATTTAAATTAAAACTTGATGGGTGGTACGAATCGGGGATTAGTGCTACGTTAATAGTGACTATTGGGTTAGTCACTTCTAGGTTGTTTACCTTTACTCTTTTATTATTATTATCCTTCTTGTTATTTCAATCTTAAAAATGAATTGCAAACTTGCCTTTAAACAGTATTACCTTATTGCAAATGAAAATTGGCTTTATGCAAATGAAACATATGGCCTCCACCAAATAAGTGCATGTAGCGTATGAGCAGTGCGCTAGTTCACACGTCGGTCTTGCGGGTACAAAGACAATCTTTGTACTCGGTGCTTTGCTTAATGTTTTTGTTGCGAGAGAAGAAGGTGAGCCCTGGGGCCTCACTTACGTGAGTCAGTGTTGCCGTTTCGTGGGCGACTAGAGTTGGCGGTCGGTCGGATGCCTTGTGGGTTGAAGGCACACCGATTGGCTTTGTTTATAGCCATCTTATGGCACTTTTGCTTCATTTGCGTTTTATTTATTTGTGTATCTTGTGGCGGTCGGCCTTTATGCGTAATAACTCTACTATTTGTTTATCTTCCGTTTGGTAGTGTGGTGTTTGGACTCTATGTTTGGAATGGAGTTGATGTCTAATTTTGTACCGAGGTGTGTATATTGCTTTAGAAGTATACATATCTCGAGATCGATTTATTTGATTTGTGATGCTAGGACCGGTGGTTGGTTAAGCATTACAAGCCAAATAAATTGGGGTCCTCACGAGTTTAAACACTAGTTTCGTTATTTAAAAGTCGTGTATTATAATATGGGTTATTATCACTATTAGGGTAGTTGTGACTTAAGCATCTTTGTTAATCATGCATTTCTTTATTGATCATGCATTTTCTGTTAATCTACACTAGTTGTCATCTTTGGTGTTTATTGGAGTTTATTATCTTTTATAGAATCTGGTTCTTCTGAGGCTTTTGACACTATTTCTGAGCAACCTGAGCCTGCACAAGAGGTTTATTATTATCAAGGCAAGCATCCTCTTTGCACCATGTTGATCCCAAATTTTATACAATAGTTTTTCCAAATCCAGTGACATCTGTGCATGCTATTTTTCTGAAAATTACCAAATGTGATCTGTAGTAGTTAGTTATAACCTAACATGGTGGATTACCTTAATTATAACCATACACTCAACCCTAGCATAGTACTGTATACTATAACATATATTTTCAGATTTGGCTTAGACATACAGTCTAGAGACTCTAGAGTTTGACAAGCATATCTTGTCAAACATGGGAATCACAAATGGCCTTCTGTTACTTTAAACTCTTTGTCCAGTTTACTTACATCAGAATTGCATTTTAAACTTAAATTGATCTGGACAAGAGGATGCTAGTGATGGTGCTTTTGTGCACGAGATTGGGAATTGTGGTGGACTTGTCCGGGTTAATTAAGGACCGAACTCTGACTATTCAATTCAAGTCCCCCACGTACTTCCACATGCAGTGTATGGGCGTTGTTTGGTTAAGTAAAATGTTAAGACTATTGGGTTGGAAACAGGAAAGTAAGAATATGTGTATTGACCTTGTATGGCATAGATGCTTTGGTCTTATGACTGCGTTGTATGCCATGTGAGCTTGTATGTCAGTATCAGATGTTCTTAGAAGGGTGAGGGCGTATATGTGCCCTGTCGCATATACATACCTTAAAGATGCCGATTGCATCCTAATATGGGTAGTGAGCCCAGTTCGCATTTAATTGTTTGGGTCGGCATTACTGACGCAACATGTGTGCCCGCAAGCGAGATGCTATCAGTCGTTGTTTAAGCGAGATCAGTTCACACATGGGGGTCCAACTCAATAGTGTTAGCTTGTTGAAAAATGCCAAATCTTAGTTTCCCCGGTCGGCATACCAAAGGAAGTATGTCATCATTCGGAGGCATCCGAAGGCGACGGGCTGACTAAGTCGTGTGGGTAAAGATGTACACCCCTGCAGGGTTATCAAACTGTTCGAATAGCCGTGTCCACGGTCATGGACGATAACTTGCGTTGATGTCACCTGTATAGAAGTTTTGATTTACAAATCTGGTTTCGGTTTTTGGTTTAGCATGAGGATTCATGCAATCATCTTTGTTACATTATGTCATTTACTTATTGTTCTAATCCAACTTTGATTTATTAAACTGCTTTATCAAAATTTAGTCTTTGTAGGTTAAGATGTCCTGCTTTATGCAAAACATAACCATTTTACCTTCCTGTTGTAGCCTTATGCATGTATAAATTCTACTCCTTTGAATAGGCTTCTCATAAACACTTTCTTTTATTAGTTTGTGTAAGACTTGCTGAGTACCTTTCGTACTCAAGGTGCTATAACCTAATGTTGCAGGTGAGGACGGTTATTTATATGAAGTGCCCGTTAGCGCCGATCAGGGTGACGCTAACGAGTAGCGCTACTTCTTTTCTCAACGCAATCGCCTGCGGGTGGATGGGGCCATTGGTGGATGTTGCCATTTTGTTTTGCTTCCGCTGTTAGACTTTTGAAGTGACCAAGTCACTTAATATTGTAGTACTGAATCGAAAATTGTAAACTTATGTTTAATTATGTAAATGAATGACTTGTATGTGTATGATGCAATGTTGTTGAAGGATATATGTGCAATGGTCATTGATCCTGGGAACCATTGTGAGACATATATCCGGGAAACCTGAGGATTGGATCTGGTATTTATTAAACTTATGTTTCTAGCATGATTCTTAAAGAAGGAGCAGCACTGTTCCTTAATTAAGATTTGTGCTACAGCATAATTTTAATTAATTACATTTCAATATTCGGGTGTCCTCACAATGGTATCGAGCATCGTTGCTGTAGGTTAGAAGTAGCTTGGCCGAAACAGTTAGAGAGTCTTCTGATAAAATTATTTTCAAGCAGTAATATAATTTCGAAGATTAAGTATGACATCTTTTATTTCTTATCTTCCTTAACATCAATTCTTGTCCCAACTTTCTGTTGGCTTTTCCCAAAGTGAATTGTTTTCTTATCTTGTCTTTTTTTCTATAGATGAGCGGGTGGTACTTGGTCAAGGAGACCCGAGCTGAGGATGTTGATGGGTTCCCGGCTTTACTGCGAGACATGATGTGGCGATCCAATTTTACCTACCAGCCGGAGTATGCCATCTACCGACGAGACCGAGGACCAGGGATGGAAGAGTACCGTGCCTTCATCAACGTCATCGCTAGGCATGTAGCTGGCAGTGTTCCTTACTGTGTCCAAGCACTTGCCACTTCTGAGGCTATAGCTGTTCAGGAAGCTGCTAGTAGAATGATGAGCCTTCTTCGTCATGATTTGACGGAATTGTCTCAACCACCCTATGATCACTTCCCGAATCAAGGCCCTACTGCAGAAGTGAGCATGTTTGATGAGATACTGATTTGGGAAGACCTCAAAGCGGCGGTTGGCGAGGATGGTCCGTATCATGGACCAAGTCCATCACTACCTTGTGAGGAGTTGTGGAAACTTCGGCATCGCCTTAATGAGGCCAGTGAGTACCGCTACTTGAGTCAACATGAACTGCGTTCCTCGCAACGTGCTTTATGGTGACAACGAGACCTCTCCCTTCTTTGCTACACCACCTCTTTACCGACTTCCGAGTGGCGGGTGCATGCTGTTTATGGACAAGTCGTCAAGCCCGGATGACTGTAGGTTTTCCTCGCACTCTGCGGATTGCACCTCCTGGAGGTCATCAGCCACTGTTAGGTTCCCCGAGGCGTCTCATTAGCCCTTTGGATCCGGTTGATACGGGTTCCCCTGGAGCTCATCTTTTGAATGAGCTAGTTTCCTGTGAACTTTAACCGGGATCTCTATGCTAGTACCTCGACGATGAACCCTCGTGGATAAGTGTCTTCCAGTCTAGTAGTTGCCCTTAAATAAATGCATGTAATAGGGCAGTGGTATTTTGTACAGAATATGTAAGTTTGACTTTTGGGTTTGTAATGTAACCTTTATGGTCGACTCTTATATGAGGCTGGAACTGAATCTCTTTTGTTGTATATATATGAAGTTTATGGTTTTGGTGTTAATCTGAATGCATGACATAACATAATGCATTATAAGTGTAGTATTTGCAATCTTTTCTAATCGCAAGCTTGTTTGTGTTTGCCGAGTATATCCTTGTTATGTTGTTAACCATGGTGTGGTAACAGGATGACAGGACCTACTACTCGTGCGCAGACGCAACAAGGGAAGGGTCATTCGACTCCAGTGCCCCGCTCTCAGGGAGGGCCGACTGAACCTTCCAGCTCTCAAGGTCCTCAATGTGGTCCCCAGGAAGAGGAGCTTCCTCCACCACCTTCTATGGCCGATGTGCTCATGCAAATTGAGCGCAATCGAATGGACCAGACGTGCATCTTGGAGCAAATTGCGCGCAATACCTCTTCCCCTATTGCACCGTGTCGAGGCGAGCAGAGGTCACCATGTGCGGCGCCTTGCGACTTCCGTGACTAACCGCGATGTTCTCCAGTTCCCATGACCCAATGGAAGCTGAATACTGGCTCCGGACCATTGAGAAGAAGCTGCTAATTGCTCAGTGTTCCGAAAGGGAAAAGGTTCTTTTTGCTAGTTATCAACTTGATGGGCCGGCTAGCATATGGTGGGATAATCTTCTTTCCATTCAACTTGCTGGACATGTCCCTACTTGGGATGAGTTCGTGGAGGCTTTTCGCGAAGCTCATATTCCTGAAGGAGTTGTGATGATCAAGCAACAGGAATTCCTCGCTCTCAAGCAAGGGCGAAAATCTGTGACTGAGTATCTGCACGAGTTCAACTTCCTTGCCAGATATGCCCCTGATGATGTTTCTACTGACCTTCGTCGTCGAAACCGGTTCTTGAATGGGCTATCTGAAGAATTGCAGATGGCTGTAGCTTTGCATGACTTCCGGAATTTCTCCCATTTGGTCAACAAAGCTATTGTGGCCGAAAGTAAGAGCAAGGCTTTGGAGGAGTCACGCAAGCGACAGAGGACTTCTCAATTTGTTTCTAGTGGCGGTTCGCCAAGGCCTCGCATGTGGGTGCCTAGACCACCACGAGCACCAGCTTCATTTCCACCAAGACCGGTAGTGTTTGCCCCTCGTCTATCCTCTTCCACTAATCAACCAAGACCTAGTGGAAACCGGCCACCGACTATTGCTACTATCAGGCCGGGAGTTATATGCTACCATTGCGGGCGCCCAGGGCATTTCGCCAATCAGTGCTATGTTGGAGATATGCCCTAGAGGCAATCATTTTGATGATGATATTTCGTTGTATCCATGATTTAATAAATGTTCCTTGAATATTGCCTTTGTGTTGATTAACAAGTATGTGACTTGTTTGTGAAACTCTTTACTTGTATGGTTATTCTAAAGTTGTCCCTAGTTCATGTGAGGACACACGTGAATGATGGATTAGCACATGTATCGGTTGATGACCATGTTTCACAGGTCATAGACATGGAGATGTCAAACCAATAATGTGGACACATGTTTAGAACATGGGGTTGGACCGACCCAACATGAGACATAGCTTTTATACTTATGGTTCTCTCTACACAATGTGTACGCCTTGTCCTTAGACACGAGATTGTCGCATGTACTTGAGATGTGAATAGACCTACTTAGGGGCTATCAAACGCTACTCCGTGGCGGGTAGTTATAAAGGTAGCTTCGGGTTTGTCATGAAGCATCTTGCGAGGCATGGTCGATCGAGATGGGATTTGCCCTCTCTACCCGAGAGATATCTCAGGGCCTCGAGTGATCGGATCCGAAATGCATGGCCATGCTACTTAAGGTTAAGAGTTAACCTAGTAAGGGATTACGATCACGGATCGAAAGAGTGGTCACTTTGGAGCTCGACCAATATCGTGAGGCAAAGGGATTGGCATGTACATAACGTTGTGATGGTTCGTCCGATATGATCTTTACGTGCGTTTAGGAGTTGGCACGTCTTGCTAGAGGCCGCTACCAACTATTGACCAAGTATGTGTACTTGCGTCATGTCTAAACATACGTGAACCATGGGTCACACACTTAAGTGCGAGCCTAGTCGGATTGGATCCGATTAGGTCGAGCATTGAGTCCTAATGGGCCTCTATTCGTAGAAGCCCATTATAAGGCGTCTATAAAGGAGAGCGGCGCCTTTGGTTAAGGGTTGAGTTTTTCGTGACATCCCCAAACCACGCCGCCACCCCTCCCACGCCCTAGTCGTTCACGTGGATCTAGTAGTCCGCGCGTCGCTTCCTCCGTCGTGTGGATACCTTTGAAGGCGCCGATCGTGGCGTTGGGACGAACCGCAAGAAAGGAGTTGTACGTGGGGCGCCACGGCGAGGGCGAGGAAGTAGTACGACTACTCGCCCGACGCATCGCATCAACTTAGTGCGACTACACCGCCCGACACGCCGTTGCATCAACTCCGCTTTGCGTGTCTAGTGGTAAGACCGTGATCTATAAGCTGCGGTGATCTTGGTTTACTGGTAGAATTTTTAATTTGCGCTAGTGTAGCCTACCCATTGCCCTACGGTGGTATCGAGCGGTTCTTTGTCATGTTATAGGTTCGGGTGATTTGCATATGGCGATATGTAAATCGGTATGATCGATGTGATCGATTGTATAGTTACGTAATGGATTGATCTGGTTTCGTGATCATCTTTGCTAAGGTCGTGAAACAACATACCCTACGGTCGGATTCGCCATCGGGTAGACGGTGACACGTAAAACCGATTGCGGAATGCGAAGATCAATATGATTGATCGAATCGAACCTAGATTAATAATCGATGTACCGTGATCATGCTTGCTAAGGTCGTGAAACAACATACCCTACGGTCGGATTCGCCATCGGGGTAGCGGTGACACGTAAAACCGGTTGCGGCATGCGAAGATCGATACAAATTGGTCGAATCGGAACAATAGTCGATTTGTGGTAAATATGATTTGCGATCAAAATCCTATGTAAAATTGCATAGATTGGATCTCTTTTTTCACGAATGTCCAGCCATGTGGTGGTATGTCGATGTCGGATGTTCTTAGAAGGGTGAGCGTATATGTGCTCCGTAGCATATCGATACCTTAGAGATGCCGATTGCATCCTAATATGGGCAGCGAACCAGTTTGCATTAAATTGTTTGGGTCGGCATTCGACGCAACATGTGTGCCCGTTAGCGATGCTGCTCGATCGTTGTTTAGCGAGATCGGCTCACACATGGGGTCCAACTCAATAGTGTTAGCTTGTTGAAAAATACCAAATCTTAGTTTCCCGGTCGGCATACCAAAGCGGTATGTCATCATTCGGAGTAATCCGAAGGCAACGGCTAGCTAAGTCGTGTGGGTAAAGATGTACACCTGCAGGGTATAAAGCATTCGAATAGCCATGTCCACGGTCATGGGCGATAACTTGAATTGATGTCACTGTATAGAAGTTTTGATTTAAAATCTGGTTTGGTTTTATGGTTTTGCATGAGGATTCATGCCTTTGTATTGTTTACATTCAATGTCTTTACTTACTCTACTAGTCCAACTTTGATTTATTAAATTGCTTTAGCAAAATTTAGCATTTGTAGGTTAAGATGTCCTGCTTTATGCAAATCTGAACCTTTATGCCATCCTATTGTAACCTTATGCATATGAAAACTCTACTCCTTTCTATAGAATCTAATAAACACTTTCTTTTATTAGTTTGTGTAAGACTTGCTGAGTACCTTCCGTACTCAAGGTGCTATCACCTATTGTTGCAGGTGAGGACGGTTATCTTTATGAAGTACCCGTTAGCGCCGACCCGGGTGACGCTAACGAGTAAAGCTACTTTCTTTCCTCCACGCAATTGCCTGCGGGTGGATGAGGTCATTGGTGGACTTTAAGTTTTTATTTTGCTTCCGCTGTTGAACATGTTGTAGTAACCAAGTCACTCTATAATGTATTACTAAAACCGAATGTTGTAAACTCATGTTTAATTATGTAAATGTGTGACTTGTATGTACTTGATGCAATGTTGTTGAAGGATATATATGCAATGGTCATTGATCCTGGGAACCATTGTGGTATATATATATCCGGGAATCCTGTTTATTGGATTTGTGTAACAGCCCTAACTTAGGGTTTGTATTTCAAATGTAAAATTTTGAGAAGAAATAAAAACTTTTGTTGTCTCATCAAATCATTTGAAAGTTTCTACATTTTTCCCTAGCAATTTCCATTTTCTAGAATTAAATTCTTGTGAATGGAAATTGTTGTCAGCAAATTCTTAGTCTTCAAACTTGTGATCATCCCCTAGGAATATTTTTCCTGTCATCTTGATCATCCTGTCTACCTCCCTGAATTATTTCACAATTTTTAGATTTTATTTACTATTTCAAATGGCCAAGTCAACCTAGTTTGAAATCTGGTCAAACTTCTGTTCAGCAGCTTGTGAAATTTTATTGGGAGAAATTTAGTGCATGAAAACTCCCGGAAAAATTTCACAAGGCTGTCCTCTGTCCCTAGTAGCTACCATAAAAATTTCAGAATTTTTGGAGCTCAGGAGCTACCTCTAAAAATTCTCCAAACCTTCTCTGTCTTTTAAATCAAATCCACGAAATCATCGTTCCTCTGGCTCGGACCCAACCTGCGGCTCGAGTCAGACCCGCGCCACTTGACTCGGTGCGCACCGCCTTAGCTGCACTGCCACGCGCCCTATGGCTGTCGGCCGTCCGATGCAAATCGAGCGATCCACGTTGCTTGTCTCGTCGACTGTCCGAATGCATACACCAATCTCGGTGGTGCATTACGAGATCCAACGGTCGGTGCGATCATCGATTGAGTCAAACCACCGGTTCGCACGCGCTTTGTCGATCGGCGGTGGACCCCACCGCCGATCCGCCTCGTCTTCTCCGCACCTCACCGGAGCTCAGGGCCGCGCATGCATGCTCGCCACGTACCTCGTCGCTGCCACCTTTTAGTCCTCGTGTCAGCCCGTGAAGCATCGCCGGGTCTCATCTACCCACCGAGCCTATCCACTATCGCCGCGTCCATTCTCGTGCCTTCTCCGCCCAAATTTTCTTCTCGGACGGAGAAGAACTCGGCGTAGCGCCGCCGTTCTGAGCCGCCGCCAGCCATCGGCCGTGCCGTCGTGTTCCTCTTGCCTCGCCGCCTCCATTTGCCCATTCCGGGTCCTTGGCGTCTAGTGGATCACCAGGCGATATCGTCGTCCCCGCCTCGGCGATCTCGGTCCGTGAGCTCGTTTGCGATCGGTGAGTTTCTAGCTCCGCCACCTAGTCCCTTAGGATCGCATTGGTGCAGAGTCTAACGGTGACTTCATTTTCATCTTTGGTGCATCGTTGCGGGCGTGCTACGATTCTTCTCCAAGCTCGGTTTCGCGCGCGTGGAAATTCCGGCCACCTCGGGCCTTCTTCGTCGGCGTTATCGTGTGCTTCTTGCTCACGGTGTTGGTGAAGCTTAAGCACACCTTCCGAGTCTTCTAGAAGTCGTGTCGCCTTCTCGTCGCGGCAAGTGTCTTCTTCTCGCCTCCGTTAAGCCCTTGCCGCATGCGCCGTCCCGTGGTCGCATCACCGCCATCGTGTTCGCAAGATCTTCGCGGACTGAAGGTATCACCGCTCGCCGAAACCCTCGGTTAGCTAGATCGATTCTTGCGACGCCGCGCCCCCGTCCGTCGCGTCTTGGTGAGCGCCGCGCGGTTTAGTTATCGCTAAACTTGGTTACGTTAGATCAGCGACTTGTAGGACCTCCTGTTAAATCGCGTTTAGAAATCCTTTAATCCAGTAGTTATGTTTTCTCTTAGTCACCGTCTTGTGGGCCCATCTTTGTCGGTTTAGGGTTGCGTAACTTTGATACTACGTTTTCTCTGCTGAAAAGCGCATTTCTCTGTGAGTATGTGTTAGGATTACATTTTGCTAAGCCGAAGACGTATTCTCTGAATACGCCTTCGACGTCGCATCCGTGGCGGAGCTGTCTGGTCGACACTCATTTGGTCCACTTTGTCGATGGCTAGGAGCTGGTGGTGTGAGTGTAAAAAAGGATTAAATGCTTTAGTATTTCTGTAATGCTTTTCTGTTGCATTGTTAATTCAATTGAACTTAGAAAATGCATAACTAATTCAATTTTTATCCAAATTGCATGAAACCAGTGCTGTTAATTTTCATTTTAAATGTGGTATTTACTAAAATTAGTTTCAACCTTGTCTCTGTAGCAAAAATCTGTTAAATAATTAAAGGATGCTTTGTGTATCTGCTAAATTAGAAAATGTATATCTCTTTCAATAATTGTCCAAATCCAGTGAAACCAATTCTGTAAAATTTCATTCTTAGTATACTAACTATCAGGATAGGTTTTAGATACTATTTCTGTTCATGAAAATTTGTTAAGTAATTAACTAGTGTTTTGATGTGTTTTTAGCTTAGAAAATTCATAGAAAACTCTTAATAACTTAAAATGAATTGTTCTCTGTTTCTAAAATTTTGTTATATCATGCTTAGGCTGCTGTGTGAATTTTGGAATGTTTTGTTGTTGTTGTATGTTTGAGTTTTGTCGGTGTTATTCGCTCTTATTCGCTGTTTTGTTCTATCGTTAGGTTTCGATATTTGCGGTAACCCTAAGAGCGACCCTCCGCAACAAATTGAGCAACAGCAACCAGGCAAACAGTTTGATCATGATTAATCCCAGTATTTTAAAGTTTAATATTTTGTTTCAGCTGTATGTATGCATCGCTTAATTGGTGTTAAAATGGTTAGCTAAATCCTGTAGATGCATACCAAGTAGGCAAAATATTGGTCTCTACTACAGGCCTAGGTTATTTCTTTGTGATTAGAGGTGTTTGGATGATCTCTTGTCACTTAGTAGATTCAGTCAACTTTCTTAGACATGCTTAGCTATCGGTAGAACTGGGCGGTTATCGACTTTAGTCGGTAACCTTGATCACACAAAATCTCCTATAACTTTTTGTTTCAGCATTTTTGCTATGTTTAATTGCAAAACTACAATGAAAACCAAAATGATTTAGACTTGGGCACAACGGTATGATTGGTGTGATCATTGGGTGTGGCTGGAATGGTGCAGGAGTCAACAAGGACCGAACATGTTGTTAGACTAAACCAAGTATTTTGCGTGCTAACCACACTAGAGTATATGGGACCTCTCTTGACCTAGTACTTTGGCGTGTATTGGCTCGGTCGCGAGGAGGTCGCGGGAGGGATGGAGGTGGGAGCATGGTAGTTGTCAGAAAAGCTTTATCACGAGTGGGTAGTTGTCTTTTGGCTTTACCATGTAGCGTATGGATTTCTATCCGTCTGAGCGGCTCGTAGTTAATACACAATATTGGAAAAAGTCTCGTAGGACTTAGCTTCACGCATACCTTGGAAGTGTGCTTTGGCTTAAAGCGATGCAAGTGTGGTGCAGTGGTACACCTGCAGGTTTAAAACTATTCGAATAGCCTCGTCCTAGGTTATGGACACGCTTGGCAGGTCTTCCAAGAGTTAGACTACAACATTTAAATTAAAACTTGATGGGTGAGTGCGAATGCGGGATTACGTGCTATTGTTAATGGTGACTATTGGGATAGTCACTTCTAGGTTGTTTTACTTACTCTTTTGTTATTATTACTTTTCTTTGTTATTTTAATCTTAAAATGAATTGCAAACTTGCCTTCAAACTGTATTATATTATTGCAAATGAAAATTGGCTTTATGCAAATGAAACATATGGCCTCCACTAAACAAGCTGCATGTAGCATATGAGCAGTGCGCTAATTCACACGTCGATCTTGCGGGTACAAAGACAATCTTTGTACTCGTGTGCTTTGCTTAATGTTTTTGTTGCAGAGGAAGAAGGTGAGCCTCAGAGCCTCACTCGTGAGTGTGTTGCCGTTCGTGGGCGACTAGACTTGGCGGTCCGGCGGATGCCTTGTGGGTTGAAGGCACACCGATTGGCTTTGTTTATAGCCATCTTATGGCACTTTTGCTTCATTGTCTTATTTCTGTTATTTTTGTATCTTGTGGCACATCGGCCTTTGTGCGTAATATCTCTACTATTTGTTTATCTTCCGTTTGGTAGTGTGGTGTTTGGACTCTATGTTTGGAATGGAGTTGATGTCTAATTTTGTAACGAGTGTGTATACTGCTTTCTAGGAAGTATACATATCTCGAGATCAGTTTATTTGATTTGTGATGCTAGGACCAGGTGGTTGGTTAAGCATTACACACTACTCTGAAAAGCCTCATCACAGACGGTTGGAGCGTCATCACAGGCGGTTTCCAAATGCGTGTAAAAGTCGTCTGTGATAACAGCGGTTATCCTGAGCGGTTTTGAGCCGTGCGTGATAAAGCTATCCTGAGCGGTTGAACAAGAGCGTCTGTAGCGGCTATCACGAGCGGTTGAACAAGAAAATGCGTGATAATTGATATCACGACGGTTCTTGTTCGAACCGTCTGCGTGATATTGTTTTCCTGAGCGGCTCTTGTTCGAACCGTCTGTGATAGGTTTTATTGCAAAAAAAATTGCCATTTCATGGATACACTCATACACATACATCGCCATTTCAAACCTCCCAAACATGGATTCATTGATACACATACATGGATTCCCAACTCCTAAACCTCCCAATAAATTTCTCAAGCTATGGATTCAAGGATACATGCATACACTCAGGTCATATACAAGTACCAACAGTAGAATCGAAGGAGAATCTAATGAAATCTAAATATGAATCTAACACAAGTACCACAAGCTCATACATACAAATCTGGATCTGAATCTAATAGAACCTCATATACAAAAGTACCAACAGAACCTCATATACTAGAGACATCGTCGGAGGAGGGTGGAGGAACTTCGCGTCGGCGTCGAGGAGGACTAGAGGAGGTCGGTGTTGGTGTCGGCGTCGACTCTCGGTGTTGGGGAGGAATACCACGTCGAAGGTTGGGGATGCGGGAGCAAGGGAGGACCGGGCTGGGAGGTGTGCGGGGGCCGAGGAGCTACGGGAGGGCGGAGGAGCAGCTACCGGCGGAGCAAGGGAGGACCGAGCCCGAGAGGAGGATCGGGGCTGCAGGAGTGCGCGATCGAAGCGTCCATAGGAGGTCGGCCATAATATATAAGGACATATTTTGCCTCCCGCGCGCGCGTTCAAAATTTTCAAATTCCCGCTGCGAATCACAGGCGGTTTCATACAAAACCGCGCGTGATGACAAATCCTGAGCGGTTCGTATCACGAACAAATGCGTGATAATAACTCATCACGAGCGGTTCTTAATACGAACCGTGCAGATATAAACTCACATCACGCAGCGGTTGGTATTAAGAGCCGTCTGTGATTTGGATTTTACTATGGCTTAGAATTTTCCTTACTCTCTAATTTTACTATGGCTTAGAAATTTTTCTTGCTGACTTCCAGCGGACTAACCCGCCGGTGTTCTCCAGTTGTAACAGCCCTAACTTAGGGTTTGTATTTCAAATGTAAAATTTTGAGGAGAAATAAAAACTTTTGTTGTCTCTTCAAATCATTTGGAAGTTTTCCAAATTTTCCCTAGCAATTTCCAATTTTCTAGAAGTTAATTCTTGTGATTGGAAATTGTTGTCATCAAATTATTAGCCTTCAAACTTGTGATCATCCTCTGCAAGTATTTTTCCTAGCATCTTGATCATCCTATCTACCTCCCTGAATTATCTCACAATTTTTAGATTTTATTTGCTATTTCAAATGGCCAAGTCAAACTAGTTGAAAATCTGGTCAAACCCTAGGTCAGCATGCTTGTGAATTTTCTGCAGAACCTTTCAGTGCATAAAAAGTTCTGGAAAATTTATGCAATGTTGATCTCTGTCTCAAGTAGCTACCATAAAAATTTCAGAATTTTTGGAGCTCTGGAGCTACCTCTAAAAATTCCCCAAACCTTCTCATCTTTCTAACTCAAATCAGAAAACACTGTTCCTCGGGCTCGAACCCGAGTCCGACTCAACTCCGACCGCGCCACTTGACTCGGTCGCGTCAACTAGCTGCACCGCGCGCGAGTCCAATCGATCGTGACCGTCAGATGCAAATCGAGCGATCCACGTTGCGTCTTAACCGACTGTCGAATGCATACACCAATCTCGGCCGTCCATTTCCGATCCGGTGGTCGATCGTTCTTGATCGAGTCTAAGCATCTGTTCGCGCGCTTTGTTACGTCGACATATGGGTCCCACTGTCGGTTCTTCCTCGCCTTCTCCGCGTCTCACGGGCTCGCGGCGCTTCGGCGCATGAGTGCCACGCTGCGCTCGTCATTGCCACGTCGAGACGCGTGTACCTCTCCGGCATCGCGACGCTTTATAACCTCCGCACTCGTCCATTCTTAGTTTCCTCCGCTCTGTTGCTCTCTCCGCCCACTTCTCGGTTTGGCGGAGAAGAAGGTGAGCGGCGCCACCACCTCGTTGCGCTTGCTTCCGCAACCCTCGCGCCTTCCTTGTCCTTCGCCGCATCCATTTTTCCCATCCGAGCTCGTGGCATCCAATGAATCGCGGAGCCACTTCTTCGTCCCCAACTCCGGTGGTCTCGGCCACCGCAAGCTTGCTGGTGCTCGGGTGAGTTTCGGCCGACACTTGGTCCTTTGGATCGCATTGATGCTGAAGCTAATGATGGCTTCATTTTTGTCTTTGGTGCATCGTTGAGCCGTCGACCAATTCTTCTCAAGCTCGGTTTCGCGCCGTGGAAATTCGGCCACCTCGAGCTTTCTTCGTCGGCATGATCGTGTGCTTCTTGCTCTGGTGTTGGGCGAAGCTTGTGCGCGCTTTCGAGTCTTCTAGAAGCTGTGGCGCCTTCTCGCGAGCGCATCTTCTTCTCCACCTCGTTTGCCGCCCGCTCGTCGCGGCATCTCGAGTGGTCGCCACCGCCGTCATCGGGTTCGCAAAGTCTCTGTGAACCGAAGGTATCACTCGCTGCTTTGAAACCCACTAGTTCGCGAGATCCACTGTCTTGACGCGCGCGCGTCCCGTCTTGGCGCCGTGAGCAGCGTTGGCGTTCGATTAACACTAATCTTTGTTTAGTTATGTCAGCGACTTGTGGGCCCTTGTTGTTAATCACGTTTAGAAATCGTTTTATCCAACCGTTCTATTTCACCTTGAGTCTCGCCATGTGGGCCCATCTTTGTCGGTTGTTGGTTGTGTAGCTCTTGTTGTCGTTTTCTCTGTTGGAAGCGTATTTCTTTGTGAGGTATGTCGAGTTTGCACTTTGGTAAGCGAAGGCGTATTCTTAGAATACGCCTTGTCACTTTGATGAGTGGTTTTCAGTCGACATTTCCACGCGGGCCCTTTGTCGATGTGAGGAGCTAGTGGTAATGGTGCGAAAGGAATAAGTGCATTATAGATTTCGGAAATGATTTAGTATTTCTGGTTTTAGTTTTCTGTTGAGCTGTTAATTCAATTAAACTTGTAAAATGCATAACTAATTCAAATTTTATCCAAATTGCATGAAACCAGTGCTGTTAATTTTCATTTTAAGTGTTCTATTTACTAAAATTAGTTTCATCCATGTCTCTGTAGCAAAAATTTGTTAGCTAATAAAATGATGTCTTATGTATCTTCTAAATTAGAAAATGCATATCTCTCTCAATAATTGTCCAAATTCAATGAACTCAATTCTGTAAAATTTCATTTTCAGTATACTAACTTTTAGGATAGGTTTTATACATTGTTTCTGTTCATGAAAATTTGTTAAGTAATTAACTAGTGCTTGTTGTGTTTTTAGCTTAGAAAATTCATAGAAAATTATTAATAACTTAAAATGAATTGTTCTCTGTTTCTGAAATTTTGTTATTTCATGCTTAGGCTGCTGTGTGAGTTTTGGCTTGTTTTGAGGTTGTTGTATGTTTGAGTTTGGTCGGTGTTATTCGTTCTTATTTCTTTGTTATGTTCGATCGTTGAAGCTTGATATTTGCGGCAACCACGAGGGCGATCCTCGCAACAACTTGCAACGCAACAGCGGCGGCAAGCATTTGATCATGATAATCCCGGTATTTTAAAGTCTAATATTTTGTTTTAATTTGTATGTATGCATTGCTTAATTTGTGTGTAACATCCCAATTTTGGGCTTGTGTTTCAAATGTAAGAAAATCAGTATAAATTAAAACTTTTTCTTACATCATGTATTTCCTGTGGTGCCAAGAAATTCTTGTACAAGGAATTATGGAAATACATTGTCACAAGTCTTGTTGATCCAAATCTTGTTATTCCAAAACTAATCTTGTCAAATCTTATGATCATCCTCTGGAAATATTTTTCCTAAGTCTGCTGGATGGTATGTGACCCTCTGAAAAATTTCACAATTTTTAGAAATTGTTTGAATATTTTTAGAGGCGATCAAACTGTTTGACTCTCGATCAAACATTACAACAGAGCCTTGCAGAATTTTTGGAGATTTATTCGCAGCATAAAAATCTCTGAAAACTTTACACAAGGTTAATATCTGAGTTAGCAAGCTCCTGTAAAATTTTCATAATTTTTGGAGTTATTTTGCTACCTCAAATAAATCTTTCAAAGTCTCTGTTCTTTTTCAAAGTCAAACTTGGTTTACTGTTACTTGGGTTCGAGTCAGACTCGGGCTCGAGCAAATCGACTTGGTCCAGCCAACTAAATGCACCGAGCCACTCTTTAAAACGCGCGGTGGATCTCAACCGTTAGATCTAAATCGCACGGCCCGCGCGCGCGTATCGCTTCGGACCTTCCGGTTGCAAGATTGATTGTCAACCGTTAGATCGCAATCCAACCGCTGAGATTTCCCGAACCCTTCGGACCCTCCGGTTGCAGTTTTGAATCGGGGCCGTTGGATTAAAATCCAACGCTCGCGTACCCCTTCGTTGTAATTTGAGTTTGCAACGTGGAGCTATCTGAGCCGTTCAATTCTAATCGTAGGGTTCGCATCCTCCCCGTTGCGTTTTAAAGCCCGTAGGCGTGGCACTATCTCAGCCGTTCGTGTCTCATCCAACGGTGTGAATCGCCCGAGCTTTGCGCTGGTCATCTTCAACCTCCGCGCAGTGCGAAAAACGATTACAAGGCATGGTGAGGTCATTTCTTGCTCCTAAAGCCACTCTAGCCGGCGTGTAGGAGTATGGGAGGTACAGGAGCTAGGCCATGCCCTAATGCACGTCTTCACCTCTTTTCCTTGTCAGTAGTGCGTGGTGCTTTGTGTTTTGCCCGAGAGGAGGTGCAAACCCTAACACTTTCATGGCTTTATAAGCACCCTCATTGCTTCCTAGTATCTCTTTAGACCACCACCAAGCTTCACTCACAGCATTGGAGCTTAAGACCTCAAAAATGGCAAATCGCCATTGTTGACCCGTGGAGCTCCATTGGTGTTCTTGGTGTTCCAGTGGTTCCCCTTCAAATTTCTTTGCACTCTTTTTAACTCCTCACTGTCATGAACATTTCCCCTCACTTAATTTTGGATTTGATTCTCAGGAATTGTCCAATTTGGGGTTTGTTCAAATTCGGCCGAAATTGGTCATCTTCTTCCTCATTCGGGTGAGTGCTCCATTTCCAATTACTTGCTCATGTAGCTTACGTGAATCGTTATGAAGCTATATTGATGCTTTGGTATCACTCATTTGGCTCGAGTGTCATTTTGAACCTTCTTCTCCAAGTCCGTGACTTTCACCTTGATCAAGCATCTCCGGCCATCTTTGAAGCTTCGTCGCTAAGGTAGCTTCTTATTAGTCCTTAGAAGCTTTGGCACCGCTTCCTTGGACGCGGCGGAGCTTTCGCTATTTTCATGTTTAGCGATAAAGCTCCGTTTTCATTTTCGGTTGGCGGCGTTCTAGTCCTCACGCGCGGCGTGATTGCCACCACTAGGTCCGTAAGGTTATTGCGATTCCATTTCACTAGTTGGTTGGCGCCGCGGCCGGTCGCGGCGATAAGCCGTGGAAGTAGCTCGGGTTTTTCCGGGAGGAACTCCGTTTTAGTCATTTGTTTAGGACACGATAATTGCCTAATCATTGGTAATCATTGGATGTCATTATTGTGTCTTAATCACGGCAATTGTGTCAGCGACTTGTGGGCGTGAAGCTTAGATTTGAAATCGAAGTCATTAGTGTCTCTTTTACATCCTTTTATTGCTAATCATTATTAGCAATAATCTTGTCCTAAGCCGCCACCTTGTGTCACTGCTAGGTGGGCCCTTAAACCGCTTAAACCACTTCTGTGCCAATCATCAGGGCACATTAAACTGCTAATCATTAGTTTCGGTAATTAATCGCTGTCCTAAAAACTCCCTGTCAGTCACTGACGGGTGGGCCAGCGCATCCTGCGCACGTGTGCTGCAAGTCCACATGTGTGACTCAAGGTCACTGACATGCGTGCCCCACGTGTCAGCATCCCTTTTGAACTTCAATCAATAGCCACCGTCGATCCCTTGATCAACGGCCTAGATCTTGTATGCGTTCGGACCATCCGGTTCCCCTCGACATCCTGGACCGTCCATCTCGTGATCTGCGGCTGAGATCATGAGTGCAATCGGACCTTCCGGTTAGATGAGGGTTCTGAGCCGTTCATCTTTAGATCTGCGGTCGTGGTTCACCGAGGCAACCGCATCGTCCGGTTGCATGCACTCGTTTGGGCGTTGGATCTTGATCCAGCGGTGGACCCGATTAGGTTTGGCGGCGTGCGTTATTTCCAGCGTCGCGTGGTGCATTGGATTTTAAATCTACGGCCCCACGGCGTCCACGTCGTTCCTTTGTTTTGGTTTGTTACGTATTTGGTAAATATTTATTTAACAACTGAAAATGATGTAAAAACTTTAGAAACTCATAACTAATTCATTTTAGCTACTTTTTAGTTAATTCCAACTGTAATAAATTATGTTATCACTTTAGCTTATTATAAAAATGGATTTAAGCATGTTCCAGTAGCAGAAAATTATATAACTAGGAATAACTTGATTTCTGTCATTTTGAATATTCCAGAAAATGAATAAAACTTTAGAAAATGCATATCTTGCTCTGTGTATGTCCAAAATGAATGATTCCAACTTTGATAAATTTGTTATTAACCCAGTGTTAATATAAAAATGATGGTAGGTCCAAGATTGTAACAGAAACCTTGATTAATGATTTAGTACCTATTTCTAGCATTTAGAAAATTCTGGAAGACTTATAAAATGCACAAGTAATTCTCTGTAAATGCAAAATGTATATGATAAATTCTAGAAAACCCCTCTGTTGGTATACTTCACTGTAAAATTAGTTTTGAACATATTTATGCTCCTGGAAAGTGCATTATGCTAATTTTGCATCTTAGAAAAATCATAGCTAAATCACTTTAACTCCAAATGACCTGAAATTTTATATGGGTTACCTCTATGCCAGTAGGTAGCTACCATAAAAATTTCAGCTTCAAAACCTTTATAGAAAATGTTTTTGCTACTGATTGCTAATTATGGCCGAAAATGTATTTGTTGGTCATATCTTTTGCACCACAAATCCAAATTAGGTTTTTCCAGTTTCTATGCCTAGGTATATTCATATTCTACCTTGTGTATAAAATTTGTTGCCTTTGGATGATTTTTGCTTGCTCGTTTGTTTAAGTGTGTCTCGTCTTATTGGTTGTTCTTGGTTCTTTTTGCCTCTCGCTTAGGATTCGACATTTGCGGTAACCCCGAGAACGATCCTCCGCAACAAATTGAGCAACAGCAAGAAGGCAAGCAGTTTGATCATGTTAATCCCAGTATTTTAAGTATTTATGTTGATTACAAATTCTATGTATGCATTGCTACTTTGTTTTAATAGTTGGCCTAGTAGATGCATTTCCTTAGCAAATGATTATCCTCTACTACCATGAGCCTAGGTTACTTGCTGTGATTTAGAGTTCGTGGAGGACTCTTGTCACTTAGTAGTTGCGAATTAATTGCTTAGCCATGCTTAGCCCGGTAGAAATGGGCGGTTATCGACTTGTCGATAACCTTGATCACTAAAACTTATTATGATTTATGATTTCCACCTTGTGCCATGTCTACTTATGAAAACTAAAACTAAAAGCAAAATGATTTAGACTTGGGCACAATGGTATGTTGGTGTGATTTTAGGGTGTGGCTGGAATGGTGCACGAGTCAACAAGGACCGAACATCTTGTTACACCGAACCAAGCATTTTAGCGTGCTAACCACACTAGAGGTATGGGACCTCTCTTGACTTAGTACTTTGGCGTGTATTGGCTCAAGGGTCGCGGGAGGTCGCGGGAGGGATGGTGTTGGGAGCATTGTAGTGTCAGAAAGACTTCACAGGGATGGGATTTGTTGTCTTTAGCTTGCAATGTAAGCGTATGGTGTTTCTACCCATACGGCTGCTCGTAGTTAATACACAATATTGGAAAGCGTCTCGTAGGACTTAGCCGTCCGGCATACCTACTGAAGTGTGCTTTTGGCTTAAAGCGATGCGAAGTGTGGGTACATTGGTACACCTGCGGGTTAAAACTATTCGAATAGCCTCGTCTAGGTTATGGACACGCTTAGCAAGGTCTTTCAAGAGTTAGACTACAACCTTTTAAATTAAAACTTGATGGGTGAGTGCGAATCGGGGATTCGTGCTATGTTGTGGTGACTATTGGGATAGTCACTTCCGGTGGTTACTTGTATGTATCTGTACTTCATCATTACTTTGATAACAAAACAGTTTGCAAACTTGCTTTTAAAATGTATTACATTATTGCAAATAAAATTGGCTTCATGCGAAATGAGACATATAACCTCCACCTAAATGAGCTTGCATGTAGTTTATGAATAGTGCTGCTATTCCACCGCGTCGATCTTGCGGGTACAAAGACAATCTTTGTACTCGGTTGCTATGCTTAATTGTTTTGTTGCGAGAGGAGGAAGGTGAGCTGAAGGGCCTCACTTTTGTGAGCTGTGTTGTGGTAGCTGCGGGCGACTAGCTTAGCGGCGATCGGTTGCCTTGTGGGTGTGTGGCTAACCGGTCGACTTTTGTTCTAGCCATCTTATGGCACTTTTTGCTTCATTTGTCATTCTTGTATAATGTTATTTGGCAGTCGGCTCTCTTTATAATAACTTTACTTTATGTCGTTGTTAAACTTAGTGATATATGTTGTATGGAAATGATGTGTAATTTTGTGATGATGTGCATATGTTGCAGTTCAGGAAACATATGTCCATCGAGGCTTAGAATGTTTAATTAGTGATGCTAGAACCATTTGGAGGTTAAGTGTTACTAGTTAAATATTCCGGGTCCTCACAAAGTTGGTATCAGAGCCATACTGACCGTAGAAACCCCTAGCTTGGTCGCCCTTAGGATATTTTGAAAACTTACTTTCAAATAGTTTATGAAAACTTAAGTAAGTTCTCTAATTTTACTCCTTACCTATCTTAGCTTGTTCATCTCACCTTATTCTTGGTTAGATTTGGAAAACTTTTTCCCTCTCATCTTCTTTTCAAAGGTAAGTGTTTAATCGATTAACTTGGTTTTGGGGAGCACCATGAGAGCCTTAAACTGAGTCTTGGCTGTTTGGAGTATGAAATAGGCACCCCTGGAATTTCAAATTTCGGCTAAGGGATTGAAGGAGAAATTCTGGACAGCTAGTGCATATACTGGACAGCTACCTAGTGGTGAGTAATTAAGGTAGGAAATGAGAAGTAAATACAACTAAAAATTTGAAGGGTTAACAGGGTAAGAAGTGATATGAGTTAGCTTAGTGTCCGACCCTCCTTTCGTACGATTTTCACCCTGTTCCTAGCTGTCTCGAACAGAAGTTAGTGCTCTGAAATTTGTCTTCCTGAAAAGTTGATTACTCGTTTTTCCATACGAGTTAGTCATAACAGGAAAATGGTTGTTGTCTTTATGACCCTGCTGCAATTTTATATTGATACTTGAGCTTTTAAAGATTGTTTTGTTAAGTGGTTAGTAGTTTCCTTTGTCTCCGGTTCCGGAGTTGTGTTTTAACCTATTTTGTGGAACAGGATGACAAGGACCACCATAAGCATCGATGGCCCGGTTCGATGAGGAGCTTCCTCCTCAGACCATGGTGAGGTTACGCTCGATCGAGCGGAATCGCATGGACCGGAACCGGATCTTGGAGGTCATTGCGAGGAACACCTCCGCTCCCGCCGCTTTTATCGGATCCGGAGGTGGTCACGGTCTCGTGGGGACTTGCGAGTTCCTCCGTGCCGCAGACCACCCACTTTCTCTCGATCAGAGATCCACTCGAGCGGATGACCGGCAGCGTCTTGTGGTCCCTAAGGTCATGGAATTGCGAATGTGATTCTCGCGAAGCCCATGATTCTCCTTTGTCTATTCACCACGGGCTACCAAGATGTATCGGGATCTTCGTCGAGAGATTACGGTGGACTCGCATGAAGCGCGAGATTGCCGAGTTCGTTGCGAGTCGGCGTGTCTTTGTCGTGTGAAGGCCGAGCATCGTCCGGCGAGTCTTCTTGACCTTTGCGATGCACGAGAATGGAAGTGGGATTCCGTTGGCATGGACTTCATCACGGATTGCCCGCTCGTCCAAGGAATAGCGCTATTTGGTCGTGATCGACGGGTTGACTAAAGTGGCACATTTCCTTCCCGTCGAGACTCGGCTTCGTGGGGCCTTTGGCGAACATGTCTCGAGGATTGTGAGTCTTCACGGTGTGCCGAAGGCGATTATTTCGATCGGGTGCACTTTTCACCTCGCGGTTTGGCATAGTCGCAAGAGGCTATGGGGACCCGCCTTCATTTCGATGACCTTTCATCCTCGGGATCGATGGTCGACGGGCGAGTCAACCAAGTGTTGGAAGATATGCTCGTGCTTGTGTTCTTTCCTATGGGAAGAAGTGGGAGAAGTGCCTACCATTTGCTTTGAGTTCTCCTACAACAACAACTTTGGGCCGTCTTGGCATGGCACCATTGAGGCTTTGTATGGAAGGAGATGCGAGACCCCATTAAACTGGTCGAGATCGGTGGCGGCAATTTTGGCCCAGTTCGATCAATGAGGCGAAAGTCAAGTTCGATTGATCCGAGCATCTGCGCGACGGCCCGATCGAGCGAAGAGCTATGCGGTCGTCGTCGCCGTGAGTGAGCTTTGAGCCCAATGACTTTGTGTATCTCAAAGTCTCACCCTTGAAGGGCCATCGTTTTGGCATCAAGGGCAAGTTGGCTCCTCGATATGTTGGGCCCACCGTATCATCGAGAAAGTTGGGGCGATCGCGTCTGATTGGAGCTACGGTGCACTCGGTGTGCATGATGTGTTCCATGTTTCACACCAAGAAGTGCCTCCGTGTCCCGACCGAGGAAGCTCCATTGGAGGTTCTCGATGTGCAGAGAGAATTTGACCTACGCGAGCATCACATTCGTATTCTTGAGGAATCGAGCGGAGAGCGAGGAACCGTGTCATCAAGTTCCTTAAGGTTCAATGGTCAAACCATTCGAAGAAGAAGCAACTTGGGAGCGCGAAGATCGTCTTCGTGCTGATTTTCCTTCTTTCTTCTCCGAGTAAACGAATCTCGGTCGAGATTCTTGTAAGGGGAGAGTTGTAACATCCCAATTTTGGGCTTGTGTTTCAAATGTAAGAAAATCAGTATAAATTAAAACTTTTCTTACATCATGTATTTCTGTGGTGCCAAGAAATTCTTGTACAGGAATTATGGAAATACATTGTCACAAGTCTTGTTGATCCAAATCTTGTTATTCCAAAACTAATCTTGTCAAATCTTATGATCATCCTCTGGAAATATTTTCCTAAGTCTCTGGATGGTATGTGACCCCTCTGAAAATTTCACAATTTTTAGAAATTGTTTGAATATTTTTAGAAGCGATCAAACTGTTTGACTCTCGGTCAAACATTACACAAGAAGATGAAGTGGAAATGAGGTTCGGAGCAAAATGAGTGGAACCACATCATTACCACAGCTTCATTATAGCTCAAAGAGGCTCCAAAAGCAAGTAATTGCAAAAGAATCACTTACCGAGCTCGAGAAGAAAGGGGTGAAACTAACTGAAAATCTCCAAACTTAAAATTGAGTGATTCTGTGAATGCAACTCAAAATCAAGTTAGGGAAATATAAAGGAGGTTGAGGAGTTCAAAAGGGTGCAAGAAATGTTGGGATGAACCATCGACACAAGGCCGCCATTGGAGCTCACTGGCCAACAATGGTGTTTTGAGGGTGAGGGTGTTCTTGAGCTCAAACACGAGAATAGCTAGGTGTGGTGCAAAGAACACTGTGAGGACCTAGGGGAGCCAATTTATAGGAAGGGGATTAGGGTTTTGAGCAAGAACATGAGCCCATGGTGAGCTTGTTCATGGCGCGTAGACCACTAAATGATGGGAGCAAGTGAGCATGGTGACAATGGAGGAGAAAGCTCGTGCGCATTAAATGCATTGCAGAGACGTTGACAAAAGCAACGGGAGGTGACACATCAACGCCGCCTGCCTCTCGCCCCGCCATTGCCCGGTGCGTAAGGTCAAGAAGTGAGGAGGAAGAAGAACAAAGACGAACGTGACCGTCGGATCGAAATGGACGGTCACGATTAACAAGTTCGCCGACAAATTGGATTGCTTCATGATCTCGACGGCTGATTGAGATCCAACGGTCCCAAATGATTAACGCAACCGAGGGTCCGAATGCTCACATGAACGCGGCCGAGCGATTTGAATCCAACGGATATCGCGACGCCGCTTTAAACCGCGCTCGGCGCTAGGTGGTTCAACTCAAGCAGTGGCTCGGACTCGAGCCCGACTTGAACCCAATGAATAGTGAATTTGGTTTTAGGTTTTTAATTAAGCTGAGACTTTGAGGATTTATTTGGGGTAGCAAAATAACTCCAAAAATTTGAAATTTTTACAGGAGCTTGCTTGATGAGACATTGACCTTGTGTAAAATTTTCAGAGAGTTTTATGCCGCGAATAAACCTCCAAAATTCTACAAGGTCTGTTTTAATGTTTGACTGAGAGTCAAACAAGCTTGATCGCTCTAAAAATATTCAAACAATTTAAAAATTGTGGAATTTTTCAGAGGGGTCACATACCACCACAGAGACTTAGGAAAATATATCCAGAGGATGATCATAAGATTTGACAAGATTGTTTTTGAAGGAACAGATTTGTATCAAAAGACTTGTGACTTTGCATTTCCATAAGTCTTGTACAATACTTGTGCATACAAACAGAAACACATGATGTAAGAAAAAGTTTTAATTTCTACTCATTTTCTTACATTTGAAACACAAGCCCAAAATTTGGGATGTTACAAGCCTCGCCCTAGGTTATGGACACGCTGGCAAGGTCTTTCAAGAGTTAGACTACAACCTTTAAATTAAAACTTGATGGGTGGTACGAATCGTGATTCGTATATGTTGTGGTGACTATTGGGATAGTCACTTCTGTGTGGTTACTTGTATGTATCTCAGATTTCATCTACTTTGATAACAAAATGATTTGCAAACTTGCTTTTAAAATGTATTACATTATTGCAAATAAAATTGGCTTCATGCGAAATGAGACATATAACCTCCACCTAAATGAGCTTGCATGTAGTTTATGAATAGGTCTCGCTATTCCACACGTCATTTTGGCGTACAAAGACAATCTTTGTACTCAGCTGCTATGCTTAATTGTTTTGTTGAGGAGGAAGGTGAGCTCAAGGGCCTCACTTTTGTGAGTCGTGTTGTGGTAGCTATGGGCACTAGCTTATGCCCTTGGTGGTTGCCTTGTGGGTGTGTGGCTAACTGGTCGATTTTTGTTCTAGCCATCTTATGGCACTTTTTGCTTCCACTGTCATTCTTGTATAATGTTATTTGGCCGGTCGGCTCTTTTGTAATAACTTTACTTTATGTCGTTGTTAAACTTAGTGATATATGTTGTATGGAAATGATGTGTAATTTTGTGATGATGTGCATATGTTGCACTGGGAAACATATGTCCATCGAGGCTTAAAATGTTTAATTAGTGATGCTAGAACCATTTGGAGGTTATGTTACTAGTTAAATATCCGGTCCTCACATTGTGTTAAATTGATTAGTTAAATCTGTAGTTGCATATCCCGTAGACAAAACATTGATCTCTACTACCGAGCCCAGGTTATTTGTCGTGATCGTGAGGTCACGGATGATCTCTCGTCACTTAGTAGATCCGGTCAACTTGCTTAGATATGCTTAGCTATGAGAATCAAGTGTTATCGACTTTAGCTCTGAACCTTGATCACACAAAATTTACTACAACTTTATGTTTCAGATTTGCTATGTTTAATTGCAAAATTAAAAATGAAAACAAAATGATTTAGACTTGGGTACAATGGTAAGACTGTGTGATCTATTGGGTGTGGATCGAAAGTGCCCTAGCCGCTTAAGGACCGAGTTACTTGCGCCACCAGACGAGCATTTTGCGCACAACCACACTAGAGTATATGGGACCTCTCTTGACCTAGTACTTGCGGTTAGGAGAACCCTGGTTTATTCGGCTTGTACTGCTTAACCATCCACTTGGTCCTAACAAGACAAATCAAATAAACTAAGCCTCTAGATATGTATACTTCCTGCACTGTGAGATACACTCTGCTACAAAATCATGCATCAATTCCATTCATACACATAGAGCCACAAAGCAACAACTGAAAGACATAGGTAATATAATAGAGTTATTATTAAGAGAGGCCAACCGGCCCAAAGACATACACGTAAGTAAATACACATGAAGCAAAATGGCTAAGATGGCAATAATAAAAGCCAATCGGGTGCCTTACCCACAAGGCAACCAACCGACTACAAGCAATGTCCCAAACACAGCAACACACTCACACAAAGTGAGGCCCTTGGGCTCACTCTCTTCTTCTGCAACAATTTATATTATAAAGCGATGAGTACAAAACTTGTTTTTGTACTGCAAGACCGACGTGAGATAACAGAACTATAATTAGCTACATGCAAGCTTTATTTAAGTGGATGAGGCTCTGACTTATTTTCAAAGATAAAGCAAGTTTTCATTTGCAATAAGGTAATAGATTCTAAGCAAGTTTGCAATTAACTTTTAATGTTCACATAAAAGAGACAATAATAACAATAGGTAGATGACAACACTACCTAGAAGTGACTAACCATAGTCACTACAACAATAGCATGAAGTACCCCTTCATACCACCCATGTCAAATTTAAGTTTTTAAAAGGTTGTAGTCTAGTTCTTGTGGGAAATAACCAAGCGTCCATAACCTAGGACGAGGCTATTCGAATAGTTTTAACTCAAGTAGGTGTACCAATGTACCCACACGATAGACCGCCTTTCCACCAGCCACGTAGCATACTTCCTTTGTATGCAGTACGGCTAAGTCTACAAGACGCTTTCAATGGACGATGCTAATTAAGAGCCAACCCACGGAGAAGGATACATTAGACAGCCTAACCGACAGCTAATGCCCCTCGACACCACAAACACACACACGCACACACCCACCGACCAGCTCAATTAGCACCTCCCAAAGTACTTAGTCAAGAGAGGTCCCATATCCCCTCGTGTGGTTAGCACGCACATTGCTTGATCAATGGCACAAGTAACTCGGTCCTTAGGGACTTAGGCACCATTCCAATCACACCCAAAAGATCACACCAACATACCATTGTCAAGCCAAGATATAATTTTGTTTTGAGTTTTGATTTGTGTTGGTAAAACACAAGGTTGGGCATAATGGAATAATAATAGCATTTGTGTGATCAAAATCACCGACTAAGTCGATGATCGCCAATACTACCGATAACTAGGCATGGCTACAATATTCATTCGTAATCTACTAAGTGATAAGAGTTCGAATACCTCGCTTTCATTTAGGAGTTTTCGTTCAAATCGAGTTTAAATTCACAATTTCGACAAGCTTGCCGATTCTTCCGGTTTTTGGCCTGGCCTTGGCCAACAAGCTCAAAAGGAGGCCTTGGGCCAAGGGGGCTGACTTGAGCCCAAGGGGGCAGCCGTGGGGCCCAAGCCCACTAAGGGGCCGGCCATAGGGGCCTTAGGGGCGCTGAAACCCTAGCTCCCACCCCTTCCACCTCCCCTGTGCAGCCGCCTTTCACCTCCTCCTCTTCTGTGCGCCACCTCCAGCAGGGTGCCGCCTTCCTCCTCCCCATTGGTGCTGCCCTGTCCCGGAGTCGCGCCTTCTCCGGAGTTTCCTCGGTGTAGAGCCCTCGCTGCCGCCTCCCGCTGCTTTTGGTGGTGTTTCGCGGGTTCAGATCAAGGAGGCCGGGATCTTCACCACGGTTCGATCGCGTGCCCTGGGCGCCCAAGGGTAATGTATCTCGGTTGGGGTTGGTGGTTTGGTCGAGGAGAAACGAATAGAATTGCTTGGATCAATGTCGGTCTGCTGTAGATAGCAATCTGTCCAGTATGTTGCGGACTGTTTCGTGACTTTAGATGCCGAATCAGGAGTTTGGGTCTCCTGGAGAGTTGTAGGTCTTGTTCTTAGCTTTCGGTGGCCAAGATCACCTCATTCCGACTTTCGAGTCAAAAGTTATGATAGATTTATTATCTGCTGTCCAGAATCCTGACGGTAGACATGGCACAAGGTGGAAATCATAACTCATAATAAGTTTTGTGGATCAAGGTTATCGACAAGTCGATAACCGCCATTTCTACTAAGCTACATGGCTACAATTATTCAAACTACTAAGTGACAAGAGCCCTCCACTAACTCTTAATCACAGCAAGTAACCTAGGCTCATGGTAGTAGAGGATAATCATTTGCTAAGGAAATGCATCTACTAGGCGCACTATTAAAACAAAGTAGCAATGCATACATAGAATTTGTAATCAACATAAATACTTAAAATCTGGATTAACATTGAGTCAAACTGCTTGCCTTCTTCAACATTGCTCAATTGGTTCTTGCGGATCGTTCTCTGGATTAGCCGAAATGTCGAATCCTGCGCGAAGAGCCAAAAAGGACCAAGAACAACCAATAAGGCAGGCCACAAATAAACGAATGAGCAAGCAACAATTATCCAAATCTGATTTAAATTTATACACAAGGTAGAATACAAATATACCTAGTCATAGAAACTGGAAAAACCTAATTTGGATTTGTGGTGCAAAAGATATTGCCTAACAACACATTTTCTACCATAATTAGCTTTGCTTAGCAAAAAATATTTTCTAGAAAGATTTTGAAGCTGGAATTTTATAGTAGCTACCTACTGGTATAGAGGTAACCCATATAAAATTTCAGGTCATTTGGAGTTAAAATGATTTAGTTATGATTTTCCTAAGATGCAAAATTAGTATAATACCCTTTCAGGAGCATAAATATGTTCAAAACTAATTTATTGCAGAAGATATACCATGAGAGGGGTTTTCTAGAATTTATCAAATATATTATGCATTTCTGAGAGAATTGCTTGTGCATTTAACAAGTCTTCCGGCACTTTCTAATTGCCAAAAATAGGTACTAACTCATTAATCAAGGTTTCTTATTAATCTTGGACCTATCATCATTTTTACATTAACATTGGGTTGATAACAAATTTATCAAAGTTGGAATCATTCATTTTGGATATACACAGCAAGATATGCATTTTCTAACGTTTTTTATCCATTTTACGGAATATTCAAAATAGCGTAAGCCAAGTTATTCCTAGTCATACAATTCTAACTCCATTGAACATGCTTAAATCCATTTTTATAATGAGCTAAAGTGATAACATAATTTATTCGAGCTTGAATTAACTAAAAGCAGCGATTAAAATGAATTAGTTATGAGTTTCTAAAGTTTTTAGATCATTTTCAGTCGATAAACAATTACTACCGTAAATACGAGAACAATCCAATAAAAGGAAATGGCGTGGGCGCACTTCCAACCCTTGATCTAAAATCCTCGGCTCACGCGCCGAAAATAGCGCACGCGCAGTGCGGCCCACTAGAAACCCACCGTTGGATCAAGATCCAACGGTCGCCGCTGAGTGTATGCTGGGGCGGTGCGGTTGTCTCGGTGAACCGCGGCTACACGGATCTAAAGATGAGCGGCTTAGAACCCACATCTAACCTAAGGTGCATTTGCACACATGATCTCGTATGCGGCAGATCGCAAGATGGGCGGTCAGATGGATGAGGAGAACCGGATGGTCAGAATCGCACTCCGCCATCGAGACCGCGAATCTAAAATGAGCGGTGGGTGATGATCGGAGTTCAAGCGAGTGATCTTTGACATGTGGGACCGCACGTCATTGACGGTGAAGTCACGATCCGCAGCGCGATTGCCCACGCCAAGTTAAGGCTGGGCCCACAAGTCACGGCCCGGAGAGAAGGTTTTAAGCGAGATTAAGTGCCGACATTTTTATTAATCAATGATTAAGCATTAATGATGTCGAGCGATCGCGAGTAAACGATTGATTTAAGGAGATTGGGCCTTGATGGTGGCCATAATAATAATTAAGACATAATTAACAGCTAATGATTGGTAATTAATGTCCTAATGATCCGACAGCAGGAGCTTGCGTGTAGCCAAAACCAGTGGCTTTGGCGGCTTGTCGCCGGCGACTTCCATCGGCGGCGGCGCCACAAACTATCAAAATGGGTTCGCGATAGTGTTGCGGACCCAGCGATGTGCACTGCGGTTGGTGAAGTGCGGAGCGCGCCGCGAGCGAAAACAAAGATGAAGGCCGACCGCGACAAAACACGAAAATAGCAAAATGCTGCTGCGGTCAAGGAAGCGAGTGCCATGACTTCTAGGGACTACGTAGGAGCTACCTTAGCAAAGGAGCTCCAAGATGGCAGGGAAGACTTGAACACGATGAAGTCCACCGAGCCGAAGAAGATGAAGTGGGAAATGAGGTTACGAGCAAAATGAGTGGAACCACATCATTACCACAGCTTCATTATAAACTCAAAGAGGCTCCAAAAGCAAGTAATTGCAAAAGAATCACTTAGGGTTTGGAGAAGAAAGTGAAACCAATAGAAAATCTCCAAACTTAAAATTGAGTGATTCCTGTGGAATGCAACCCAAAATCAAGTTAGGGAAATATAAAGGAGGTTGAAGAGTTCAAAGGGTGCAAGAAATGTTGGGGATGAACCACTTTGGACACTAAAGGCCGCCATTGGAGCTCTGACCAACAATGGTGTTTTGAGGGTGAGGGGTGTTCTTGAGCTCAAACACGAGAGAATAGCTAGGTGTGGTGCAAAAGAACACCGGGGAGGACCTAGGAGGCAATTTATAGGAAGGGGATTAGGGTTTTGAGCAAGAACATGGGCCCATGGTGAGCTCGGTTCATGCGCGGTTGTAGACCACGAAATGATGGGAAGCAAGTGAGCATGGTGACAATGGAGGAGAAAGCACATGCGCATTAAATGCATTGCAGAGGCGTTGACAAAAGCAACGTGGAGGTGACACATCAACGCGCCCGTGCCTCTCGCTCTCTGCGCCGTTGCCGTCGTGCGCTCGAAGAAGCGAGAGGAGGAAGAAGAGCGAGAAAAGGCGAGCGGTGACCGTCGGATCGAAAATGGGCGATCACGATTAAACAAGTTCAGCGGGACGATCCAGGTGCTCTCAAGGATGCGGGCGGTTGGATTGAATCCAACGGTCCCAAATGATTAGCATGCGCCGGAGGTCAGAATGCTCACATGAACGTGGGCGAGCGATTTGAATCCAACGGTCGATGATCGCGCGCGCGTTTTAAACCGCGACTCCGGTGCGGATTAGGTGGTTCAACCAAGTCAAGTGGCCTCGGACTCGAGCCACTTGAACCTAATGAATAGTGAATTTGGTTTTTAGGTTTTTAATTGGCCGAGACTTTTGAGGATTTATTTGGGGTAGCAAAATAACTCCAAAAATTCTGAAATTTTTACAGGAGCTTGCTGAGCTGAGACATTGACCTTGTGTAAAATTTTCAGAGAGTTTTATGCCGCGAATAAACCTCCAAAAATTCTACAAGGCTCTGTTTTAATGTTTGGTGAGAGAGTCAAACAGGTTTGTTGCCTCTAAAATATTCAAACAATTTCTAAAAATTGTGGAATTTTTCAGAGGGTCACATACCACCACGAGACTTAGGAAAAATATATCCAGAGGATGATCATAAGATTTGACAAGATTGTTTTTGAAGGAGCAGGATTTGTATCAAAAGACTTGTGACTTTGCATTTCCATAAGTCTTGTACAATACTTGTGCAATACAAACAGAAACACATGATGTAAGAAAAAGTTTTAATTTCTACTCATTTCTTACATTTGAAACACAAGCCCAAAATTTGGGATGTTACAACTCTCCCACACAAGAATCTCGGCCAGAGATTAGTTTCTCGGAGAAGAAAGAAGGAAAATCTGCACGAGGCGATCTTCTCGCTCCCAAGTTGCTTCATCTTCGGAATGGTTTGACCATTGAACCTTAAGGAACTTGATAGTACGGTTCCTTGTTCTCCGATTGATTCCTCAAGAATACGAGGCAGGATGCTCATGGTAAGGTCAAATTCTCACGCGCATGAGCTTCGAGCGGAGTTTCGATTGGGACACGGAGGCACTTCTTGGTGTGAAACATGGAACACATCATGCACCCCCTCAAGTGCGATTGGCGGCTCCAATCATATGCAATTGCTCCAACTCTCTCGACGATACGATAAGGCCCAACATATCGAGGAGCCAACTTGCCTTGATGCCAAAGCCATTAGCCCTTCAAGGGTGAGACTTTGAGATACACAAAGTCATTGGGCTCAAAGCTCAACTCACGGCGGCGACGATCTGCATAGCTCTTTTATACAGGTGGGCGTGTGGCTCATGCGAATCAAGCGAACGACTTTCGGCCTCATTGATCGACTGCGGGCAAAAGCGCCACCGCTGATCACGACGGTTCAGCGAGTTCAACGCACTTTCTCCCATACAAAGCCTCAAATGGTGCCATGCCAGGCGGCACAGCTATTGTTGTAGAGAGAACTTCGGCAAATATGTAGAGCATTTCTCCACTTCTTCCCATAGGAAAGAACACAAGCCACGGAGCATATCTTCCAACACTTGGTTTGACTCGCTCAAATCGCCCATCGATCACGAGGATGGCGATCTTGAAGTGAAGGCGGGTTCCCATAGCCTCTTACGGACTATGCCAAACCGAGAGGTGAAAAGTGCACCACGATCGGAAATAATCGTCTTGATTGCACGTGAAGACTCACAATCCTCGAGACATAAAGTTCGCCAAAGGCCCCTGGTGAGTCTTCTGAGGAAGAAATGTGCCACTTTAGTCAACACTCGATCACAACCCAAATAGCATCATTCCTTTGAATGAGCCAGAATCCGGTGATGAAGTCCATGCCAGCGGAATCCCACTTCCATCCAGCGCTGGCAAGGGTGAAGAAGACTCTGAGCGCTGATGCTCGGCCTTCCAGCGACGACACCCGCGTCGCACTCGACCTGCAACCAGCAAATCTCGCGCTTCATTCGGTCCACGAGAACCTCGGCGAAGATCCTGATACATCTTGGTAGCCCCGGATGAATAGACAAGGGAGAATCATGGGCTTGCGGAGAATCAAATTCGCAATTCCATGACCTTAGGAACCACAAGACGTTGTCGAGACCACACAACGCCATGTGCTGCGTCCTCCGAAAAAGCGCTTGGCTGTCCATCCTTGATGTTCCTGATTTGCGCGCACACCAACATCACTGTTTGTGCGCCTTGATTTGGTCCACCAAATTGGTTGCACCACCAATGTAGCAAGAGGCAGGTGCTCGGTCAAACCCAAATTAAGCGCTGAAATTAGAAATGAGCAGCAGCTGCTGCTCTTGGAGCATCAACATGTTGCAATACACCTTCAGGCCAGTGCATCACATATGACATTGGCCTTGCCCGGATGAGTGCGAATACCCATGTCATAGTCCTTGATCAATTCCAACCATCTCCTTTGCACGAGGGTTCGGATCTGGCTGGGTGAACAAGTACTAAACTCTTGTGGTCGAATACACCTCACCTGCGGTTACCAATCGTGTAATGCGCCAAATCTTGAGTGCATGGACCAGCGACCAACTCAAGTCATGAGTAGGATAGTTGAGTTCATGAGGCCTTAATCGCAGCGATGCATAGGCCACAACCTTGCCCTCTGCATAAGAACACAACCGAGACCGGCGAAGCATCACAATAGATATCGAAACTCTTGTGAATATCGGGGAGAACAAGCCATGGGTGAGGTCAACGCTTCTTGAGTTCTGAAACTCACATTACAAGCAGCGGACCACTCAAACTTCTTGTCTTTCTTGAGCGGTTCGAGTCATAGGCAGCAATCTTGGAGAAATTCTCGATGGCGGCGATAGTAGCCCGGCCAAACCAAGGAAACTCCGCATCGGTGACATCGGCTTGAGCTGACCCAAGATAGCACATCACCGACCTTGCTAGGATCCATGAAACCTCAAGTTTGAAAGAAGAACATGGCCCAAGCGCCACTTCCTTCAACGAACTCGCGCACTGGCTGAATTTGGCACGGTGGTGTTCACGCAACTCTTGCCCAACTACAAGCTTAAGATGCTCGGCATGCTCTTCTTCACTCTTGGAGTAGATAAGGATATCATCGATGAATACCACCACGAACCTATCCAAATACTCCATGAATCAGAGTTCATAAGATTCATGAATAAAGCGGAGCATTAGTCAAACCAAAGACATGACGTTGTACTGCGTAAAGGCCATAACGCAGTAGCAAAAAGCCGTCTTAGGAATATCCTCATACGATCCACGACTTGATGATAGCCCAATCTCAAGTCAATCTTGGAGAAGACTCGTGTCTCGGTCAATTGATCGAAAAGATCATCAATACGGGCAAAGATACTTGTTCTTTACAGTCACCTCATTAAGCGGACGGTAATCAACACACATGCATAAGGTCTTGTCCTTCTTCTTCACAAGATATTTGGACAACCCCAGGAGATGAGCTAGAGCGGATAAAACCCTTCTCTTGCAGCTCACCCAGTTGGCTGGCCAGCTCCTTCAACTCATTAGGAGGCATGCGTCACGGCCTCTTAGAAATAGAGGCGATGCAGGCAGCAACTTTCGATCACAAACTCGGATCTCGAGGCAGGAGGCATCCACGGCAAATCTTCAGGAAAGCGTCGCGAAGTCACACACACGTGGGGCGTCGTGAATCTCAATCTTTGGCTTCGCTTCAAGGACATAAAGATGGGGCTCTACCATGGCTACGTGAAACCCAACTTTGTTCACTGAAGGGTGAGCAGAGGTGAACCTTCACAGCACAATCGATTTTCCCCAGTGTTGGGACAACTAATCACATGCCAAGAATCACATCCAAGCGCGCCGAGTCGAGTAGGATAAGATTCGCCAAAATCCCACTCCTTGATGTGGATAGGAACATCCCGGCATACTTGGTGGCTCTCATTTCCGAACGGGAGAGCGAATCAGCGGTGGAATCCCAAAGGAACACGGTGAAACCCACAATCAACAGTAAAAGACCTCGAAATAAGCGAATCACGAGGCCTGAGTCAAATAAAGCGTAGGCTGCAAATTAACAAGGCGTACCCAACACCACGTCGGGTGCCTCTGTGCCTCCTGGTAGAGATATGATTGGCTCTCAGCTCCCCCAAGCCGGTCTTCACGGTCGGTGGGTGACCACTCCTGCCTGCGTCCTCCATTGGGACGAGGGCGCTCAGTCTTCTTAGGACAACTACTGCAGCGTAGTGGCCCTTGTCGTGGCGATAAGGCGGTGGCGTCGGCGCGGGGTTGCGGGAACACCTGCTGCTTGGTCGCAGCAGCGCCTGGCCGAGTCCACGACCTGCGGAGGCGTGTGGGCCAGTCTTGAAGGCCTCGGCGGTGGTGAAGCCAAGGAATGGGCCACCGGCAGGCCCAACTTCGAGACGAACGAGTGGCTTTGTGCAGCATTGGGCCTCCCACTTGCAGCTTGCGGGACTGCATGACGCTCTCGCCTTGTGCTCGGCGATGATGGCCTTGTCCACCAAGGTACGGAAGTCGGGAAGTCCACGATAGAGAGCTTGTCTGAAGCTCCTCGGACAAACCCTCCATGAACTTCTCTGCTTGGCCTCATCGGTGGCCACCTCGGCGAGGCGTACCTCGCCAAATGGTTGAACTCATGGAGGTACTCGATCGCGATTGCGCTGCATTTGACGCAAGGAACTCCCCTTCTTCTTCAGCTTCATCGGGCCGGCGAGGACATGGGCCCAGACGGAAAGTCGGCGGAACTCCTCCCACGAGACCCGTGTGTCCATGCCGGTGCATGGCGCGGTTTCTCCACCATGAGAGTGCCGCACCACTCCAGCGATGGGATGCGAAAAGTGCGCTCGCTGCTCTGACGCCCGAGCAACGTTGAGCTTCGCTCAATCGAGACCAGCGACCAATGCGTCGCAAGGGATCTCGGACCGGGAGAAGGTGGGAGAGCTGCGTGCGAAGGAACTCCGCAAGTCCCCACGAGATTGGTGACCTCCGGATCCAGAGGCACCGAGAGAGTGGAGGTGTTCTGGCGATGACCTCCAACACCCTACTGGTCCTCTGAAGCGATTGCGTTCGATTTGCATGAGGACTTCGCCATGGTGGAGGAGGAAGCTCCTCATGGGACTACGGTGATTAGTACGGCGCTCACGTGTCCCCACCATCCCGATTCACTAAGATAAGTTAGCTACAAGCCCGAGATAAAAGAAGCAAAGAAATGCAAACTCAATAAAGGGCTCGGGAATAACCACCAAGAGTACAAGACCAAAAATCACCAAATCGACTTCAGAAACGACTAACTAACGTATGGAAGAGCGAGTGTCGTTTGAGAAGACCAAAATTTCAGAACTAAAACACAGCTCAAAGCAGCCCAAAATCAAGGTATAACCACCTAATATAGTATAGGCATTAGCTAATCTCATATCACTTCTTACCCTTTTATTCCCACAAGTTTTAGTCGAATTATCCTCTCATTTCCTACCTTATTACTCACCACTAGCTAGCTGTCCAAATTCCTTCCTCCAAGCTCTCATGTTTCTCCCAAAACCAAGTTAATCGATAAAGGCTAATTTTTGAAAGGAGGAGAGGAACAACTTTTCAAAACTTAAGTGAGAGTAAGGTGAGATGAGCAAGCTAAGATAGGTAAGGAGTAAATTCGAGAACTTACTTAAGTTTTAGTAAACTATTTGAAAGTAAGTTTTCAAAGTATCCTAGAGCGACCAAGCTAGGGTTTCTACTATCAGAGTATGGCTCACATACCAACTTTGTGAGGACTCGGAATATTTAACTAGTAACACTTAACCTCCAAATGGTTCTAGCATTACTAATTAAACATTCTAAGCCTCGATGGACATATGTTTCCAGAATTGCAACATATCGCATCATCACAAAATTACACATCATTTCCATACAACGATATCACTAAGTTCAATAACAACATAAAGTAAAGTTATTACAAAAGAGAGGCCGACCAGGCCAAATAGAATAATATACAAGAATGACAGTGGAAGCAAAATGTGCCATAAGATGGCTAGAACAAAAGTCGGCCGGTTAGCCACACACCCACAAGGCAACCGACGGGCATCCAAGCTAGTCGCTTACAAACTACCACAACACAGCTCACAAAAAGTGAGGCCCCTCAGGGCTCACCTCCTTCCTCTGCAACAAAACAATTAAGCATAGCATCCGAGTACAAAGATTGTCTTTGTACATTAAGGCGACGTGTGGAATAGCGGACCTATTCATAAACTACATGCAAGCTTATTTAGGTGGAGTTGTATGTCTCATTTGCATGAAGCCAACTTTATTTGCAATAATGTAATATATTTCAAAGCAAGTTTGCAAATACTTTTGTTATCAAAGCAATGTTAAGTAAAGATACATACAAGTAACCACCAGAAGTGACTATCCCAATAGCCACCACAACATAGCACGAATCCCGATCATTACCACCCATCAAGTTTTAATTTAAAGGTTGTAGTCTAACTCTTGAAAGACCTCCCCAAGCGTGTCCATAACCTAGGACGAGGCTATTCGAATAGTTTTAACCTGCGCAGGTGTACCAATGTACCACACTTGAGACCGCCTTTAAGCCAAAGCACACTTCAGTAGGTAATGCAAGCAGGCTAAGTCCTACGAGGCGGCTTTCCAATATTGTGTATTAGCTACGGCGCTCGTATGGGTAGAAACACCATACGCTTACATTGCAAGCGAAGACAACAAATCCCATCCCTGTGAAGTCTTTGGACACTACTGTCTCCCAACACCATCCCTCCTGCGACCTCCTGCGACCCGACCAATACACGCCAAGTACTAAGTCAAGAGAGGTCCCATACCCTCTGAGTGTGGTTATACGCTAAAATGCTTGGTTTAGTGTAACAAGATGTTCGGTCCTTGTTGAACTTAGGCACCATTCCATCACAGAGAATCACACCAACATACCATTGTACCCAAGTCTAAATCATTTGCTTTTAGTTTTAGTTTTCATAAGTAGACATGGCACAAGGTGGAAATCATAACTCATAATAAGTTTGTGTGATCAAGGTTATCGATCAAGTCGATAACCGCCCATTTCTACCGGCTAAGCATGGCTAAGCAATTAATTGCAACTACTAAGTGACAAGAGCCCTCCTGAACTCTTAATCACAGCAAGTAACCTAGGCTCATGGTAGTAGAGGATAATCATTTGCTAAGAAATGCATCTACTAGGCCGCTATTAAAACAAAGTAGCAATGCATACATAGAATTTGTAATCAACATAAATACTTAAAATACTGGGATTAACATGATCAAACTGCTTGCCTTCTTGCTGTTGCTCAATTGGTTGGAGGATCGTTCTGGGATTACATAAATGTCGAATCCTAAGCGAAGAGCCAAAAGGACCAAGAACAACCAATAAGACGAGCCACAAATAAACCAATGAGCAAGCAACAATTATCCAAATACGCATTTAAAATTTATACACAAGGTAGAATACAAATATACCTAGTCATAGAAACTGGAAAAACCTAATTTGGATTTGTGGTGCAAAGATATTGCCTAACAACACATTTTTACCATAATTAGCATTAGTAAAAATATTTTCTAGAGAGATTTTAAGCTGGAATTTTATGGTAGCTACCTACTGGTATAGAGGTAACCATATAAAATTTCAGGTCATTTGGATTAAAATGATTTAGTTATGATTTTCCTAAGACGCAAAAATTAGCATAATACCCTTTCCAGAGCATAAAATATGTTCAAAACTAATTTCTAGAGAAGTATACCAACAGAGGGTTTTCTAGAATTTATCAAATATATTATGCATTTACTGAAATTACTTGTGCATTTAACAAGTCTTCAGAATTTTCTAATTGCTAAAAATAGGTACTAACTCATTAATCAAGGTTTCATACAATCTTGGACCTATCATCATTTTTACATTAACATTGGGTTGATAACAAATTTATCAAAGTTGGAATCATTCATTTTGAATATACACGAGCAAGATATGCATTTTCTAACGTTTTATCCATTTTCGGAATATTCAAAATGACAGAAACCAAGTTATTCCTAGTCATACAATTTTCTGCTACTGGAACATGCTTAAATCCATTTTTATAATGAGCTAAAGTGATAACATAATTTATTCCAGTTGGAATTAACTAAAAAGCAGTTAAAATGAATTAGTTATGAGTTTCTAAAGTTTTTAGATCATTTTCAGTCGATAAACAATTGCTTACCGAAATACAGAACAATCCAATAAAGGAAATGGCGTGGGCGACTCCAACCCTTGATCTAAAATCCTACGGCTCGCCTTGCTGCGAAAATAGCGCCGCAAATACCCTAAAGCCCACCGGTGGATCAAGATCCAACGGCTCGCCGAGTGTATGCAACCGGGGCGATGCGGTTTGCCTCGATGAAACGCGGCCACGATCTAAAATGAGCGGCTTGAACCCACATCTAGCCGGAAGGATCTGATTGCACACATGATCTCAGTATGGTCGCAAGATGGGCGATCCCGAGATGATGAGGGAACAGGATGGTCCGAATGCACCCACGATCAAGACGCGAGATCTAAAAATGAACGGTGGGTGATGATCGGAGTTCAAGCGAGGATCGACGACATGTGGGACCGCATGTCGGTGACTCACGATCCGCATCGCCAGCGATTTAACGCACGCCGGTGCCGCACGAGGCCCACAAGTGGCGACCGGAGAAGGTTTCAGGCAGATTAAGTGCGAGCATTTTTATTAATCAATGATTAAGCATTAATGATGCCGAACGGTGCGAGTGAAACGAGAGATTGATTTAAGAGATTGGGCCCACCGGTGTGGCCCAATAATAATGATTAAGACATAATTAACAGCTAATGATTGGTAATTAATGTGTCCTAATGATCGGCAGATACGGAGCTTACACGTATTGAAACACAAAACCGAGTGGCTTTGCGACTTATGCGCCCGGCGACTCGGCGCGGCGGCGCCCACAAACTATCAAATGGGTTCGCAATAGTGTTGCGGACCATGATGGTGACCTCGCATGCGGTGGAAGTGCGAACAGCGGCGGCCATGAAAAACAAAGATGAAGGCCGACTACGGCAAAACACGAAAATAGCAAAATGCTCTGCACGCAGTCAAGAGAAGCGAGTGCCATGACTTCTAGGGACTACATAGGAGCTACCTTAGAGAAGGGCTCTCCAAAGATGGCGGGAAGACTTGAACACGATGAAGTCCAGTAAGAAGAAGATGAAGTGGGAAATGAGGTTCGAGAGCAAAATGAGTGGAACCACATCATTACCACAACTATTATAGCTCAAAGAGGCTCCAAAAGCAAGTAATTGCAAAAGAATCACTACGTGTTTGAGAAGAAAGGGGTGAAACCAACGAAAATCTCCAAACTTAAAATTGAGTGATTCCTGCAGATGCAACCCAAAATCAAGTTAGGGGAAATATAAAGGAGGTTGAGGAGTTCAAAAGGGTGCAAGAAATGTTGGGGATGAACCATCGGACACCAAGGCACCATTGGAGCTCTACGGACCAACAATGGTGTTTTGAGGTGAGGGTGTTCTTGAGCTCAAACAGGAGAATAGCTAGGTGTGGTGCAAAGAGACACTCGGAGGACCTAGGAGCCAATTTATAGGAAGGGATTAGGGTTTTTGAGCAAGAACATATGAGCCCATGGTGAGCTCGGTTCATGGCGCGTGTTGTAGACCACGAAATGAGTAGGAGCAAAGTGAGCATGGTGACAATGGAGGAGAAAGCACATGCGCGTGGCATGCTGCGAGAGACGTTGACAAAAGCAACGTGGAGGTGACACATCACGCGCCGCCCGTGCCTCTCGCTCTACTGCCATTGCGCGCATCTCCGAAGAAGCGGAGGAGGAAGAAGAACGAAAAAACGAACGGTGACCGTCGGATCGAAAATGGACGGTCCACGATTAAACAAGTTCGGCGGAGCCGATCAGTTGCTCTCAAGGATCCGGGCTGGTTGGATTGAGATCCAACGGTCCCAAATGATTAACGCAAGCGGAAGGTCCGGATGCTCACATGAACGTGGGCGGGCGATTTGAATCCAACGGCCGATATCGCGCGCGTTTTAAACCGTGACTCGGTGCGGTTAGGTGGTTCAACCAAGTCAAGTGGCTCGGACTGTGAGCCCACTTGAACCCAATGAATAGTGAATTTGGTTTTTAGGTTTTTAATTAAGCTGAGACTTTGAGGATTTATTTGGGGTAGCAAAATAACTCCAAAAATTCTGAAATTTTTACAGGAGCTTGCTGCACTGAGACATTGACCTTGTGTAAAATTTTCAGAGAGTTTTATGCCTGAATAAACCTCCAAAAATTCTACAAGGCTCTGTTTTAATGTTTGACTGAGAGTCAAATAAGGTTTGACTGCCTCTAAAAATATTCAAACAATTTCTAAAATTGTGGAATTTTTCAGAGGGTCACATACCACCACAGAGACTTAGGAAAAATATATCCAGAGGATGATCATAAGATTTGACAAGATTGTTTTTGAAGGCAGTTTGTATCAAAAGACTTGTGACTTTGCATTTCCATAAGTCTTGTACAATACTTGTGCAATACAAAGCAGAAACACATGATGTAAGAAAAAGTTTTAATTTCCTCATTTTCTTACATTTGAAACACAAGCCCAAAATTTGGGATGTTACAAGCCTCTACTCTAGGTTATGGACACGCTATAAGAGTCTTTCAAGAGTTAGACTACAACCTTTTAAATTAAAACTTGATGGGTGAGTACAGAATCAGGATTCGTATGCTATGTTAATAGTGACTATTGGGATAGTCACTTCCAGTGTGGTTACTTGTATGTATCTGTACTACTTTATTACTTTGATAACAAAACAGATTTGCAAACTTGCTTTTAAAATGTATTACATTATTGCAAATAAAATTGGCTTCATGCGAAATGAGACATATAACTTCCACCTAAATGAGCTTGCATGTAGTTTATGAATAGTCTGCTATTCCACACGTCGATCTTGCGGGTACAAAGACAATCTTTGTACTCGGTTGCTATATCTTAATTGTTTTGTTGCAGAGGAGGAAGGTGAGCTGAAGGGCCTCACTTTTGTGAGTGTGTTGTGGTAGCTTGCGGGCGACTAGCTTGGCGGCCCAGTCGGTTGCCTTGTGGGTGTGTGGCTAACAGGTCGACTTTTGTTCTAGCCATCTTATGGCACTTTGCTCCATTGTCATTCTTGTATAATGTTATTTGGCAGTGGCGGCTCTCTTTAATAATAACTTTACTTTATGTCGTTGTTAAACTTAGTGATATATGTTGTATGGAAATGATGTGTAATTTTGTGATGATGTGCATATGTTGCAATTCAGGAAACATATGTCCATCGAGGCTTAAAATGTTTAATTAGTGATGCTAGAACCATTTGGAGGTTAAGTGTTACTAGTTAAATATTCGGGTCCTCACATTGTGTTAAATTGATTAGTTAAATCCAGTAGTTGCATATCATTAGACAAACATTGATCTCTACTCACTGAGCCTAGGTTATTTATTTGTGTGATCGAGGCATTTCGGATGATCTCTCGTCACTTAGTAGATCCGGTCAACTTGCTTAGATATGCTTAGCTAAGCAGAGAAGCTGGCGGTTATCGACTTTAGTCGGTAACCTTGATCACCTAAAATTTACTACAACTTTATGTTTCAGCATTTACTATGTTTAATTGCAAAATTAAAAATGAAAATAAAAATGATTTAGACTTGGGCACAATGGGTAAATCCGTGTGATCTATTGGGTGTGTTTGAAAGGTGCAAAGCCGATTAAGGACCGAGTTACTTATGCCACCGTCTTGAGCATTTTACGTACTAACCACACTAGAGTATATGGGACCTCTCTTGACCTAGTACTTTGGCGTGTTGAGGAACACGGTTTTATTGCACGTGTCATGTTTAACCATCCACTTGGTCCTAAGAGTACAAATCAAATAAACCAAGCCTCGAGATATGTATACTTCCGAGTGCAGATACACACCCGGTTACAAATCATGCATCAATTCCATTCATACACATAGAGCAACAAAGCAACAACCGAAAGACATAGGTAATATAAATAGAGTTATTATGGAGAGAGGCCAACCGGCTGAAAGACATACACGTAAGTAAATACACATGAGAAGCAAAATGGCCATAAGATGGCAATAACAAAAGCCAATCGGTGTGCCTTTACCCAGGGCAACCAACGGACCACCACTGCTAATGCGTCCCAAAGGCGTAACCTGACTCACAAAGTAGAGGCCCTGAGGCCTCACCTTCTTCCTCTGCAACAATTTATATTCGCAAAGCGAGATGAGTACAAAACTTGTTTTTGTACTTAGCAAGCCCAGCGTGTGAGATAACGAACTATAATTAGCTACATGCAAGCTTTATTTAAGTGGATGAGGCTCTGGACTTATTTTCAGCATAAAGCAAGTTTTCATTTGCAATAAGGTAATAGATTCTAAGCAAGTTTGCAATTAACTTTTAATGTTCACATAAAAGAGACAATAATAACAATAGGTAGATGACAACACCAACCTAGAAGTGACTAACCCATAGTCACCACAACAATAGCATGAAGTACCCCTTCATACCACCCATGTCAAATTTAAGTTTTTAAAAGGTTGTAGTCTAGTTCTTGTGGGAAATAACCAAGCGTGTCCATAACCTAGGACGAGGCTATTCGAATAGTTTTAACCCTGCAGGGGTGTACCAATGTACCCACACGATAGACCGCCTTTCCACCAGCCACAGTTAGCATACTTCCTTTGGCATGCAGGGCACGGCTAAGTCTACAAGGCTTTCCAATGGGCGATGCTAATTAAGACGCCTTACGGGGGAGAAGGATACATTAGGCGGCAACTTAGGACAGACTAATGCTCCCCTCGCACACCACAAACACACACAGCACACAGCACCCAGCAGCTTATATAGCACCTCCCAAAGTACTTAGTCAAGAGAGGTCCCATATCCCCTCGTGTGGTTAGCACGCAATAAGTACTTGGATCAATGGCACAAGTAACTCGGTCCTTAGGGACTTAGGCACCATTCCAATCACCCAAAAGATCACACCAACATACCATTGTGCCCAAGCCAAGATATAATTTTTGTTTTGAGTTTTTGATTTGTAAGTTGGTAAAACACAAGGTTGGGCATAATGGAATAATAATAGCATTTGTGTGATCAAAATCACCACTAAATGCGATGATCGCCCAATACTACCAATAACTAGGCATGGCTAAGCAATATTCATTACGTAATCTACTAAGTGATAAGAGTTCTGTAATACCTCGTTTTCATTTAGGAGTTTCGGTTGAAATCGAGTTTAAAATTCACAATTTCGACGTTTCATCGATTCTTCTCGTTTTTGGCACAGGGCCTTTGGCCAACAAGCCCAAAAGGAGGCCTTGTGGGCCAGGGGCTGACTTGGAGCCCAAGGGGGCAGCCGTGGGGCCCCAAGCCGCCCACAAGTCAGCGATCGCAGAAGGTTTCCGACAGATTAAGTGCGACATTTTTATTAATCAATGATTAAGCATTAATGATGTCAACAAGGCGAGTGAAACAGTAGATTGATTTAAGGAGATTGGGCCCACCGTGGTCGGTGGCCAATAATAATGATTAAGACATAATTAACAGCTAATGATTGGTAATTAATGTGTCCTAATGATCTGATTTAAAACGGAGCTTCGTGTCGCAAAACCCGAGTGGCTTTGACGGCTTGTCGCGGCGACTCCGGTCACGCGGCGCCCACAAACTATCAAAATGGGTTCGCAATAGTGTTGCGGACCCAACGATGGTGACTCGCCGCGGTGGAGGTTCGGAACGCCGGCGAGCCGGAAACAAAGATGAAGGCCGACACGGCAAAACACGAAAATAGCAAATGCTCACTGCACCCAAGGAAGCGAGTGCCATGACTTCTAGGGACTACATAGGAGCTACCTTAACCGAGAGGAGCTCCAAAGATGGCTCGGGAAGACTTGAACACGATGAAGTCCACCTTGAGCCAAGAAGATGAAGTGGGAAATGAGGTTCTCGAGCAAAATGAGTGGAACCACATCATTACCACAGCTTCATTATAGCTCAAAGAGGCTCCAAAAGCAAGTAATTGCAAAAGAATCACTTAATGGAGTGGAGAAGAAAGGGGGTGAAACCAACCGAAAATCTCCAAACTTAAAATTGAGTGATTCTGTGAATGCAACTCAAAATCAAGTTAGGGAAATATAAAGGAGGTTGAGGAGTTCAAAAGGGTGCAAGAAATGTTGGGGATGAACCACTGACACCAAGGCCGCCATTGGAGCTCTACTGCCAACAATGGTGTTTTGAGGTGAGGGTGTTCTTGAGCTCAAACACGAGAATAGCTAGGTGTGGTGCAAAGAACACCAGGAGGACCTAGGGGAGCCAATTTATAGGAAGGGGATTAGGGTTTCGAGCAAGAACATGAGCCCATGGTGAGCTCGGTTCATGGCGCGTTGTAGACCACGAAATGATGGGAGCAAGTGAGCATGGTGACAATGGAGGAGAAAGCTCTGCGCATTAAATGCATTGCGAGAGAGACGTTGACAAAAGCAACGTGGAGGTGACACATCAACGCCGCCGCCCGTGCTCTCGCTCTCGCCATTACCGCCGTGCGCTCCAAGAAGCAGAGGAGGAAGAAGAATGCAAAGACGAACGGTGACCGTCGGATCGAAATGGACGGTCACGATTAAACAAGTTCGCCGGACAATCGATTGCTCTCAAGGATCCGACGGTTGGATTGAGATCCAACGGTCCCAAATGATTAACGCAACCGGAGGGTCCGAATGCTCACATGAACGTGGGCGAGCGATTTGAATCCAACGGCGATATCGCGACGCGCGCTTTAAACCGCGCTCGGTGCGTTAGGTGGTTCAACCAAGTCAAGTGGCTCGGACTCGAGCCCGACTTGAACCCAATGAATAGTGAATTTGGTTTTAGGTTTTTAATTAAGCTGAGACTTTGAGGATTTATTTGGGGTAGCAAAATAACTCCAAAAATTCTGAAATTTTTACAGGAGCTTGCTGACTGAGACATTGACCTTGTGTAAAATTTTCAGAGAGTTTTATGCCGCGAATAAACCTCCAAAAATTCTACAAGGCTCTGTTTTAATGTTTGACTGAGAGTCAAACAGGTTTGATCGCCTCTAAAAATATTCAAACAATTTCTAAAATTGTGGAATTTTTCAGAGGGGTCACATACCACCACAGAGACTTAGGAAAATATATCCAGAGGATGATCATAAGATTTGACAAGATTGTTTTTGAAGGAACAGATTTGTATCAAAAGACTTGTGACTTTGCATTTCCATAAGTCTTGTACAATACTTGTGCAATACAAACAGAAACACATGATGTAAGAAAAAGTTTTAATTTCTACTCATTTTCTTACATTTGAAACACAAGCCCAAAATTTGGGATGTTACAAGCCTCGTCCTAGGTTATGGACACGCTTGGCAAGGTCTTTCAAGAGTTAGACTACAACCTTTTAAATTAAAACTTGATGGGTGGTACGAATCGTGATTCGTATATGTTGTAGTGACTATTGGGATAGTCACTTCAGTGGTTACTTGTATGTATCTGTACTTCATCAAGTTACTTTGATAACAAAACAGATTTGCAAACTTGCTTTTAAAATGTATTACATTATTGCAAATAAAATTGGCTTCATGCGAAATGAGACATATAACCTCCACCTAAATGAGCTTGCATGTAGTTTATGAATAGGTCTGCTATTCCACACGTCAGTCTTGCGGGTACAAAGACAATCTTTGTACTCGATTGCTATGCTTAATTGTTTTGTTGCAGAGGAGGAAGGTGAGCTCAAGGGCCTCACTTTTGTGAGTCAGTTGTGGTAGCTATGGGCGACTAGCTTATGCCTTGGCCGGTTGCCTTGTGGGTGTGTGGCTAACCGGTCGACTTTTGTTCTAGCCATCTTATGGCACTTTTTGCTTCCGCTGTCATTCTTGTATAATGTTATTTGGCCGGTCGGCTCTCTTTGGTAATAACTTTACTTTATGTCGTTGTTAAACTTAGTGATATATGTTGTATGGAAATGATGTGTAATTTTGTGATGATGTGCATATGTTGCAATTCTGGGAAACATATGTCCATCGAGGCTTAAAATGTTTAATTAGTGATGCTAGAACCATTTGGAGGTTAAGTGTTACTAGTTAAATATTCCGGGTCCTCACATTGTGTTAAATTGATTAGTTAAATCCGTAGTTGCATATCCTGTAGACAAAACATTGATCTCTACTACCTGAGCCTAGGTTATTTGCTGTGATCAGAGGTCGCTGGATGATCTCTCGTCACTTAGTAGATCCGGGTCAACTTGCTTAGATATGCTTAGCTACCGGTAGAACTGGGCGGTTATCGACTTTAGTCGGTAACCTTGATCACACAAAATTTACTACAACTTTATGTTTCAGCATTTCTGCTATGTTTAATTGCAAAATTAAAAATGAAAACAAAAATGATTTAGACTTGGGCACAATGGTAAGACTGGTGTGATCTATTGGGTGTGACTGGAAAGGTGCCCGAGTCGCTTAAGGACCGAGTTACTTGCGCCACCGTGACGAGCATTTTGCGTGCTAACCACACTAGAGTATATGGGACCTCTCTTGACCTAGTACTTTGGCGTGTTGTGAGGAACCCGGTTTATTCGGCTTGTACTGTTTAACCATCCACTTGGTCCTAACAGTACAAATCAAATAAACTAAGCCTCTAGATATGTATACTTCCTGCACTGCAGATACACACCTGCTACAAAATCATGCATCAATTCCATTCATACACATAGAGCCAAGCAAAAGCAACAAATCGAAAGACATAGGTAATATAAATAGAGTTATTATGTAAGAGAGGCCAACTGGCCCGAAAGACATACACGTAAGTAAATACACAGCGAAGCAAATGGCCATAAGATGGCAATAACAAAAGCCAATCGGTGTGCCTTTACCCACAAGGCAACCAACCGGACCACCAAGCTAATCGTCCCAAACAAAGGCAAGCAACACAGCTCACAAAAGTGAGGCCCTTGGGGCTCACCTTCTTCCTCTGCAACAATTTATATTAAGCAAAGCGATGAGTACAAAACTTGTTTTTGTACTGCAAGACCGACGTGTGAGATAACAGAACTATAATTAGCTACATGCAAGCTTTATTTAAGTGGATGAGGCTCGACTTATTTTCAAAGATAAAGCAAGTTTTCATTTGCAATAAGGTAATAGATTCTAAGCAAGTTTGCAATTAACTTTTAATGTTCACATAAAGAGACAATAATAACAATAGGTAGATGACAACACTAACCTAGAAGTGACTAACCCATAGTCACTACAACAATAGCATGAAGTACCCCTTCATACCACCCATGTCAAATTTAAGTTTTTAAAAGGTTGTAGTCTAGTTCTTGTGGGAAATAACCAAGCGTGTCCATAACCTAGGACGAGGCTATTCGAATAGTTTTAACCTGCGGGGGTGTACCAATGTACCCACACGATAGACCGCCTTTCCACCACCACGGTTAGCATACTTCCTTTGTATGCAGGCACGCTAAGTCTACAAGACGCTTCCAATGGACGATGCTAATTAAGAGCCGCAACCCACGGGAGAAGGATACATTAGACAGCCTAACCGACAGCTAATGCTCCTCGCACACCACAAACACACACACGCACACACCCACCGACCAGCTCATAATTAGCACCTCCCAAAGTACTTAGTCAAGAGAGGTCCCATATCCCCTCGTGTGGTTAGCACGCACAATTGCTTGGATCAATGGCACAAGTAACTCGGTCCTTAGGGACTTAGGCACCATTCCAATCACACCCAAAAGATCACACCAACATACCATTGTGCCCAAGCCAAGATATAATTTTTGTTTTGAGTTTTTGATTTGTGTTGGTAAAACACAAGGTTGGGCATAATGGAATAATAATAGCATTTGTGTGATCAAAATCACCGACTAAGTCGATGATCGCCCAATACTACCGATAACTAGGCATGGCTACAATATTCATTCAGTAATCTACTAAGTGATAAGAGTTCTGTAATACCTCGCTTTCATTTAGGAGTTTTCGTTCAAATCGAGTTTAAAATTCACAATTTCGACGCTTAGCCGATTCTTCCGTTTTTGGCCCGGCCTTGGCCAACAAGCCCAAAAGGAGGCCTTGTGGGCCAAGGGGGCTGACTTGAGCCCAAGGGGGCAGCCGTGGGGCCCAAGCCCACTAAGGGCCGGCCATAGGGGCCTTTAGGGGCGGCTGAAAACCCTAGCTCCCACCCCTTCCACCTCTCCCTTGTGCAGCCGCCACTTTCACCTTCCCTCCTTCTTGTGCGCCACCTCCAGCAGGGTGCCGCCTTCCTCCTCCCCATTGGTGCTGCCCCAAGGTCCCGGAGTCGCGCCCCTTCTCCCGGAGTTTTCCTCGGTGTAGAGCCCTCGCTGCCGGCCTCCCGCTGCTTTTGGTGGTGTTTAGCAGGGTTCAGATCAAGGAGGCCGGGATCTTCACCACGGTTCGATCGCCGTGCTCCTGGGCGCTCCAAGGGTAATGTATCTCGGTTGGGGTTGGTGGTTTGGTCGAGGGAGAGGAAACGAATAGAATTGCTTGGATCAATGTCGGTCTGCTGTAGATAGCAATCTGTCCAGTATGTTGCGTGGACTGTTTCGTGACTTTAGATGCCGAATCAGGAGTTTGGGTCTCCTGGAGAGTTGTAGGTCTTGTTCTTAGCTTTCGGTGGCCGCCAAGATCACCTCATTCCGACTTTCGAGTCAAAAGTTATGATAGATTTATTATCTGCTGTCCAGAATCCTGACGAGAAATAGCAGTCTCTGTATAGGTTGATTTATGGCCTAGTTAGAGGGTGATTCAGAGGTCTTGCCCATAACAAATTTTGAAGGTGATATCACTAGCTTTCAGGATTGATAAAGAACACCTCATTTGGATTTATAGATCAAAGTTATGCACTTTTCTTTGTGACTGTCCAGATTGTATGTCAGTCTGTCCAGTTTGTATGTCAGTTTCTATCTTTAATTTTGACCCGTGTGCCACTTTTTGTTAAAGACAATATATGAATGTCGTACAACTAGGTTATTGTAGATAATTTCATAACCTTTTCAGATTGTTAAAGAACGTCCAATTTGGAGTTGTACAACAAAAGTTATGGATATTTTAATTTAGCCGATATTTCTGTCTATTAATTCAGTCAACAGATTTGAGCCGTGGGCCAAATTTTATTAGAGGCAAAATCTGAACTGTTGCCCAACCAGAGTATTGTAGATATGTCAGTTAAGAATTCATGGAAATTGGTCTCACCTCATTCCGAGTTCCAGACCAATAGATATGTCAATTACCGTGCTGCTGTCCAGAATTAAGTTATGTCAGAAATTGTTGATTTCATTTTAAGTTTTGTATTAATGACTAGAGTCATCGTGAAGCAGTGTTTAGCATCGATTAGTAGTGTTGGGTATATTATGTCCTTATTGAAATTATTTTACTTGTTTAGAGGTGAAGCCTCGGGTTTAGAGTATCACTTTTGTCGACTAACGCGTCGCATCGTGGAAGGCAAGTACATTGCCACCCTTAATGATTGTGATTGATGAATGTTTATATGGTCATGCTGTGATTTGGTATGATACGAGAGAAGATGGATTGTCTATGTTCTTTCATATGTGTTGAATCCATGTTTTGTTATCATGTCTTTCAATATTCGTGATTTCATTCTATGCATTCATTATGCATGTTTCATCCACTAAAGTGGATTGCAAGTCCCACCATTCCAATGTGGCAGTGTTGGACATTGTCATGTCCCGCCCACGGGAGTGGATTTGAAAGACCCATTAATTCCAGAATGGGCATGTAAGACCCATTAACTCCAAGATGGGCAATGTTGGACACCGTGATGAAACGTTCTTCATATCGGAAGTGGATCCCGCATTTTTGTTAAGATGCGGGCTTGAGGAACACCGACGGGTGTTTCACCATGCTATACTGCATATATGCATGTGTGCAGTCCATTCCTTTGATTTTGAGCATTCATATCATGTTTTCATTTGTAATCAGCCAGATGTGATCGAACTCGATGATGAGTTTGTCTTATTCATATTGAATGATTATCTTATTGATAATCGTATTTGCTGAGTCATGGACTCACTCTTGCGTTGTTTGTTTATTTTAGGTAACCCCGATGTTGGCTCTTGGGAGGAGTAGACACGCACTACTTGTTCACAACATCAAATTCATGTTCAAGTCTAAATTTTAGTTCCATATTTCATTCGTTAACGATGAACTCGTAATAATTAAATTATAATTGGAGAAGGAAGGATACCTTCTCCACCGGATGTTGATTTATTACTGCGTGTGAACCTTCTTTATTGATGTTCATGTTAAATAACTTAGAAGGTGAAGGAAGGATACCTTCACCATGTCCTGCTTATCTTAATGTCGTCTTTAGTTGATATACTTGTTTCAAGTTCTTCCGCTTTATGGATGTATGTTAGATGTTTTAGGTGACATCTTGGCTTCCGTGATAGCCGTGGTGTTACAGATTGGTATCGTAGCGGGCTTTAGGTCCGTGGTTAATAGACGAACATTAAAATGACACACTGCGTACGTAGGTGGGGTTGAAAATTACATTGCTTCCGCAATATCATTATTATGTTTCATTTTTTGAGCAATTGTTGAATTGCTTCGCACTATCATCCTTGTTGGTAATATATGATCCGCTATGATATTCAATATCTATGAACTAATAATATGATTGTCATGAGATGATCCTATATATTCATAGTTGAGTATTTCGTGAGGCGTGATGTTATCAAATGATAAGAAGTGGAGGTCGTGGTTATTACTCGATTCACTGAGTTACACCATCGTCACGAACGTGGTTAGAGGAGTAGTTACCAGAGTACCATAGTTTCGTGTTAAGCGTGAGTTGCTTTAGAAAGTTGTTCTCTTTCTTGATTTCGAATTTGGCAATTCTTGTCCGTGGTGGTTGATGAACTTCTCCGGATTTGTGGTCCATGATAGTTATGGTTTTCCATAGATCCTCTTGGTTCTCTCAAACAAATATTGTCTTTCAACCGTTGAGTTGTTTCTACTACTTGTGATCGTTGTCAATTGGCAAGATTGATGTTTTCTTGGTTGCTCCTTCTTTCTCATTGAAAAGAATGACTCATTTACTCATTTGATAACTTGATTAGTGAAGAGTTTTCATCAGAAGTTCGTTGTTTGGGAAAGCTTTGGCTTTATGTGTTTCTTTGGATTACTTGACGTTGAGGTTTGAAGTCTCTCTTTGTCAGAGTAAGGTGTTAGAATCCTTTGTGATGTCTTGCCATGCTTAAATTGAGAATTTATGATTAAGCGAATAAATTGTTATGATATGAGTTACCAAGTTGGGTTATTAGCATAGTGCAAATCAATTACTCTTAACTACCATCCATGGAAGTGAAACTGATTAATTTGATATGTCCTTGTATTTGATTCATGGTGTATGTTAAATAAAGATCACAATATCTATTCGTAACCTATAGATCTTACATAAGAGCTAGATTTATCTATTTCCTAGTATGCTAAAATTGTTGAAACTTGTATAAAGTACCGATGGTGTGTGTGTATCGATTCATGAAACCTTGTTCATAGGAAATTATGTTAGTGAATCTTTAATCATGTTTTGAAATGATTTCTGAACAAAGGTGAAATGTGAATCTATGTTTATATTTGGTTATGTGATTGCAAATGGAATTAGTACCGTATGTATACACATGGTTAGTACAATCATCAATTGTTAATGAGCGCTGAAGAAGTGTTGAGCAACACCAACAATTGAGTAGATGAATTTCGTAAGTAGTCTTTGTTAGCGTGCCTTGTGATATTGTTATTGCTTAGCATAAACTTGTTATGATAAATTTGTTTCAACCTTGTGGTTTGTGTTCCCTTTGGGAAGTTTTAGGATGGAGTAATAAAGTTTGATGATTCTTGGTACTATGTATGTTGTCGATGTTATTAAATAGTCAAAAATGTGATAATGAGGTTAATTCTCGTAGTAATTTGATCACCCATGGTGATATTTCCTAAATGATCAAATTTCAGAATTTGTAGTCATGATCTTTTGGGGGTTCAGGCTTTATGTGGTAAATGAAGTTTATCGAGTAACGATATGTTACAATGTTGCAATGGTTCTTCAGTGATGCAAGTGTTTCGATTTTGAATACTTATTTGTTCTTATCTCATAAGGTTTGATATTCTCTTCTTGTGAGGCTTATGCGTTCAATCTGTGGACTCCACTTATGTTCTGTGAGTTCATTGCTTAATTGGTTTCTTCTCTTGGTCCCATGTTCAAGTCACGAGTGGTGGATGAGTTTTCTAGTTGGTGAAAATCGCTTCCATTTGTCTCTTCTTCGAGAAAGAATCAACTCATTCTTTTCACGTGGGTCTTTTGAAGTGTTTTCTAATTGTTGTTGTGAAATTGATGTTAATACCCATAGTAATTTGATCGCCTCTTGGTGATATCGTTCAGATGTGAATACTTCAAGTTTAGCTGTGATATTTTCTTTGAGCTCTTAAATCATCCGTAACTGAAATTATTTTAAATAAATTAAGGTATTGGATTGTCCCGATGCTTCTTAAGAGATTTGTGTGGTTTAACTCTAAAGGCTCTTTGGTTTGAGTTGGCAACGCGAGGTTGCAACCAAAGAAGTTATGTTGGTTCCTTTAAGAGGAGAATAATCTACTTGCTTTTCGCAAATCAGAATTGGAAATGTTTGAGTTTGGTATTTGAGATTATTTGGATCTCATGTTTCTTGTGTAGTTGAACTGCTCAATAAATATAACGTATGGAAGAATTTTTATTGGTTCTTAATTAGTCCTTGTGGTTTGGACTAAAGACCTTATCTTGTTCTTTGTGGCAAAGTGATGTTAGTCAAAGAATTAATTACAAAGTGTTAAAGGAGAGAGTGCATTATGAATATTTGAGAATTGAGTCAAGTTTTGTAACTTGTGGTTATTTGAATTGTTCATAAACTTTTGCTCTTTTCACTCGTGGAGTGGTCGAGTTTCAATCGCAATGTCATTCTTCTTGTTGGTGGTTATTTGCTATTCCTTTTCGAGGATGTGCACTCCACGTGAACTCAATTTTCGCTTTCCTGCATCTTCGTTACAGATTATTTCTTTTGGTCTCGTGCTCACCGTGAATGATAACATTTTCCCGTGTTGTGAAATTTGTTCTTGTTCGCTCTTTCTTTTGAGAAAGGATCAACCGTTTTGTCTTTGAAAGTTTTACAACTCGTTTGTTGTTGTTTGTTTGGTGGTGGTTAATTGATTGTAGGGGTGAGATTTTGCTACCCACTATTGGAGGAGTAATAGAAGATGAGTTGGTTTTGACCGAATCTCTTGGAGGAAGTTGATTCGGATGGAATGTTTGGTTTCGAGATAAAATCGTATATTGTCCGACTAAGTAGGACCTATGGTATAGTGTAGTTCCGAACCTTGGTTCATGTTGAAATGTTGGGGATTATCAAATGTATGGAAATCGTAATCAATTTTATACAAGAATACTATTGAAAGTATCGCGATGTGGTATGAGTGATTCTGATGATGTCAATGAGTGAGTATGTCGGAATTGTGGGGATCATAGAGATTTAATCCGATGATTTCACTATTTGTTATAAGAGGAATTCGTTGTAGAGGTCTCTGAGGTTAAATTTGGGCTTTCTGTTTTCATGCTAAACTTTTGGTCACCCAAAGGTTGGTGTGTAGAGGAGATAGAAAACTGGAGTATTCTGAGTAGTGGAATGATTGTCGATAGAACCCTTTGTTGTAGTTCATGAGCTGGTGTACTGAAAATTTTGATGTGATATTCTTGAAAGTTGGAGGTGATGAGATTGCATGGGTTTTGAGGGCTTTGGTGCCTTCTATCAAATTAATGTCATCAATTGAAGGAGTGGTCCAGAGTGTTCAGTGGAATCAATAGAGTCTCTCCACAAAGGTGTGGATGATGTATTTCGTTTAAACCTAATTTGAGGATGTTAAATTAAGAGGTTTGAGCCCTGTGGTATGCGATGAATTCAATTCCAATGTCTCGAGAGAAATTTTATTCCTAAAAGAGGAATTGAGAAAAGGATGTTTCCTTGGGTATTGAAGCGCTTTCTTGTTACTCATTTGAGCTTTATGTTGTTGATCGTGTCTTCGCATTGTGAGTTGGTGTTGTGTTGGCATGTTTGCTTCTTTCCAATTCAGCAAAACAAAAGAAGTATTTGGTTTGAGCATTCAAGTGATCTCCCTTTGGCTTTCGTGGACGTTTTTAAAATTGCCACTTGGAAAGTGGAAAGGTTTTCTTGATAAAACTCGATTTGGATTTTACTCTTGCACTCCAGTTGGTAACGATAGTTGTGACGTGAATCTTTCTTATTCGGATATGTTTTGCTTGGAAAAGAGTTTCGATAGTGTGTTTTACGTTAAAGGAGGTGATCCTTGCTTTAGTGAAAAGTTCGATTGAAAGGTGGAACACGAAGTTTCGTGTTCTTCGTGCTTGTCGTGTGGTTCGTTTCAATGGGAAGGTTAACCCAAGGTACATTGGGTTGTTTTCGCTAGTTGGCGACGCCGGGATCTGCTCGGGTCCATGCGTGGTACGTAACGCCTTGTATGTTATCGTGTTGGGTGAGTACCGAGATCCGAGTTTGAGCTTTCGCTTGCGCCGTTGACCATCGAGTGAGATCTTACCTTCAGTTTTCTCCGATGAGTGTACCGAAGTACCGGGTTGAGTGTTAGTTCGCACGCCGCGTTACGTCGTTGTGTTGTGGTATTTTCACCGAGGAGATGCTACTTGGGAAGTTGGAGTTTCGTGTGCTTGAGTTTTAACTTGTTGTTCACAACGGCACGTGGTTACCGTTGTTTGTTCTCGCCGTGGTTGTTCTTTCTCTAAAGTGTGTTTAGATTCGGCCTAACTCACATTATGGGAAGAATGTAATACCTCGCTTTCATTTAGGAGTTTTCGTTTGAAATCGAGTTTAAAATTCACAATTTGACGCTTAGTCGATTCTTCCGTTTTTGGCCCGGCCTTGGCCAACAAGCCCAAAAGGAGGCCTTGTGGGCCAAGGGGGCTGACTTGGAGCCCAAGGGGGCAGCCGTGGGGCCCAAGCTCACTAAGGCCGCCATAGGGGCCTTTAGGGGCGCTGAAAACCCTAGCTCCCACCCCTTCCACCTCTCCCCCTGTGCAGCCGCCACTTTCACCTTCCTCCTTCTTGCGCCACCTCCAGCAGGGTGCCGCCCTTCCTCCTCCCCATTGGTGCTGCCCCAAGGTCCCGGAGTCGCGCCCTTCTCCCGAGTTTTCCTCGGTGTAGAGCCCTCGCTGCCGGCCTCCCGCTGCTTTGGTGGTGTTTCGCAAGGTTCAGATCAAGGAGGCCGGGGATCTTCACCACGGTTCGATCGTCGTGCTCCTGGGCGCCCAAGGGTAATGTATCTCGGTTGGGGTTGGTGGTTTGGTCGTAGGAGAGGAAACGAATAGAATTGCTTGGATCAATGTCGGTCTGCTGTAGATAGCAATCTGTCCAGTATGTTGCGTGGACTGTTTCGTGACTTTAGAGGCCGAATCAAGAGTTTGGGTCTCCTGGAGAGTTGTAGGTCTTGTTCTTAGCTTTCGGTGGCCGCCAAGATCACCTCATTCCGACTTTCGAGTCAAAAGTTATGATAGATTTATTATCTGCTGTCCAGAATCCTGACGAGAAATAGCAGTCTCTGTATAGGTTGATTTATGGCCTAGTTAGAGGGTGATTCAGAGGTCTTGCCCATAACAAATTTTGAAGGTGATATCACTAGCTTTCAGGATTGATAAAGAACACCTCATTTGGATTTATAGATCAAAAGTTATGCACTTTTTTTTGTGACTGTCCAGATTGTATGTCAGTCTGTCCAGTTTGTATGTCAGTTTCTATCTTTAATTTTGACCCGTGTGCCACTTTTTGTTAAAGACAATATATGAATGTCGTACAACTAGGTTATTGTAGATAATTTCATAACCTTTTCAGATTGTTAAAGAACGTCCAATTTGAGTTGTACAACAAAAGTTATGGATATTTTAATTTAGCCGATATTTCTGTCTATTAATTCAGTCAACAGATTTGAGCTGTGGGCCAAATTTTATTAGAGGCAAAATCTGAACTGTTGCCCAACCAGAGTATTGTAGATATGTCAGTTAAGAATCCATGGAAATTGGTCTCACCTCATTCCGAGTTCCAGACCAATAGATATGTCAATTACCGTGCTGCTGTCCAGAATTAAGTTATGTCAGAAATTGTTGATTTCATTTTAAGTTTTGTATTAATGACTAGAGTCATCGTGAAGCAGTGTTTAGCATCGATTAGTAGTGTTGGGTATATTATGTCCTTATTGAAATTATTTTACTTGTTTAGGAGGTGAAGCTCTCGGGTTTAGGAGTATCACTTTTGTCGACTAACGCGTCGCGATCGTGGAAGGCAAGTACATTGCCACCCTTAATGATTGTGATTGATGAATGTTTATATGGTCATGCTCGTGATTTGGTATGATACGAGAGAAGATGGATTGTCTATGTTCTTTCATATGTGTTGAATCCATGTTTTGTTATCATGTCTTTCAATATTCGATTTCATTCTATGCATTCATTATGCATGTTTCATCCACGAAAGTGGATTGCAAGTCCCACCATTCCAATGTGGGCGTGTTGGACATTGTCATGTCCCGCCCACGGAGTGGATTTGAAAGACCCATTAATTCCGTATGGGCATGTAAGACCCATTAACTCCAAGATGGGCAATGTTGGACACCGTATGAAACGTTCTTCATACGGAAGTGGATCCCGCATTTTTGTTAAGATGCGGGCTTGAGGAACACCGACGGTGTTTCACCGCTATACCGTATATGCATGTGCAGTCCATTCCTTTGATTTTGAGCATTCATATCATGTTTTCATTTGTAATCGTTGTGATGTGATCGAACCTGATGATGAGTTTGTCTTATTCATATTGAATGATTATCTTATTGATAATCGCATTTGCCGAGTCATGGACTCACTCTTGCGTTGTTTGTTTATTTTAGGTAACCCCGATGTTGGCTCTTGGGAGGAGTAGACACGCACTACTTGTTCACAACATCAAATTCATGTTCAAGTCTAAATTTTAGTTCCATATTTCATTCGTTAACGATGAACTGTAATAATTAATTATAATTGGAGAAGGAAGGATACCTTCTCCACCGGATGTTGATTTATTATCTGCAGTGAACCTTCTTTATTGATGTTCAAGAAATAACTTAGAAGGTGAAGGAAGGATACCTTCACCATGTCCTGCTTATCTTAATGTTGTCTTTAGTTGATATACTTGTTTCAAGTTCTTCCGCTTTATGGATGTATGTTAGATGTTTTAGGTGACATCTTGGCTTCAGATAGCCGTGGTGTTACAAGTTCATCCATCGAACTCTAACCACAAAGAAATAACCTAGGCTCAGGTAGTAAAGGATAACCATTTACCTACAGATTATGCAACTAGAGGTCTAACTAATCAATTTTAACAACAAAATAGCAATGCATACATAGAAGTTAAACAAAATATTAGACTTTAAAGTAATGGGATCAATGGGAAATGATCAAACTGCTTGTTCGCTTGTCGTTGCTCAATTTGTTGCGAGGGTCGTTTCTGGTTACCGTAAATATCGAATCCTAAGCGAAAGAGCGAAAACAACCAATAAGACGAGCAACACTTAAACAAAAGAGCAAGCAAAAATTATCCAAATGCGACTTAAATTTATACACAAGGCAAAATAGGAATATACCTAGGCATAGGAACTGAAAACCTAATTTGGATTTGTGGTAAAAGATACTCTCTAAAAACCTATTTTCGCCATAATTAGCATCAGAGCAAAAATATTTTCCAGAAAGATTTGGAGCTGAAATTTTTATGGTAGCTACCTACTGGTATATTGGTAACCCATATAAAATTTCAGGTCATTTGGAGTTAAATGATTCAGTTATGATTTTTCTAAGTTTTAAATCTAAGACATGATTAATTTCAGTATTAAAGACTACTTCAAAACCTATACTAAGCTAAAGTACTTTAACAGATGCATTTATAGAACTTTAGTTTGTTAAATTTGAGCTACAGAGAAAAAGTTATGCAATTTTGAAGTTTAAAACAATTAATATGTGCAAATAAAAGCTTCTGACTAAACTGAAAATCAACAAAATCGGGAGGTCGTGGGCCATTGATCAAAGATCGCACGCTCACGATCTCGGATGCTAAAACCGCACGAGCACCCTGCCAAAAACCTCATCGCGCTAGGGAGGTCTTAACCGCTGATATTGAATCCAACGGCCCGACCACCGGATGCACAAAGACACGCCGGCGGAGCTCCTCGCGCACTAGGGAGGTCGTGGCCGCCGATCCGGATCCGCGCCCCGAGCTCCACGAGGAGGTCCTACGGCTAACTCGCTAAGGGGAGGTCCGACGGTTAAGATTTCCCCGAGGAGGTCTTAACGGCCTAGATCCGATCGAGGAGAGGACCTAAGCGTGAGCTTAACAATGGGAGGTCTTGACGGCCGATCTCACCGAGGAGGTCCTAACGGCCGAGATGTCCTCTGGGAGGTCCTCCAACACAAGCAGTGAGAGAGAGATCCGATGGCTCAGATCTCCATGGAAGAGGTCCCGAGTGGTCCAGATCTAAGCGGGAGGTCCTCATGGTTAAGACCAAGACGAGGAGGTCCTAAGGTTCTCTTTACAAGGAGACCAAGGGATGGTCTTTGTAAAGAGGACCCGGGATGGTTTTGAAGGTTTTCTTTACAACTGACTCAGGTGGTCTTTTGCAAAAGAGGACCTTGGCGGGTGGCTCAGGTGGTTTTCAAAAACGACTAAGGAAGGACTTTTGCAAAGAGGACCCCAAGGAGGTCCGAGAGGGCTGCTTTGACAAAACGATCGGGTGACCTTTTTGCACAGAGGACCTCAAGGAGGTCTTTTGCAAAGAGGACCCCGGGGAGGAGGGTGATCCTAGCGGCTAGGATTTAACCTATGGAGGTCTTTAACGGCCCGGATACGATTAGGGGGAGGTCCAGAGACTTAGGATTTTTCTGAAAAGATCCTAAGGCCTAGATCTAAACTTGGAGAGGCTCTGGGACGGCTAAGATTAGCCCGAGGAGGTCCTGGGTGGTTTTAATGGCGCAGACCTCCTGACAACGACACAAAAGGTGGCTTAAGACAAATTAAATGCTCCAGATGATTGACAATAAATGAAACTAAAAGGACACTTAATGACTTCGACTTTAATTCTAAACCCAGCCCACAAGACAAATGACACCCAAGCTCAGATTAAAACACTATTAATGCCCTCAATGATAAGCAATGATTTGAGCATTAATGTGGTCCAAGAACATGACGAAACGGGATTTGCGAACTCGCAAAACCCGAGCGAAGTTCATCGCTTGTCACGGCGATGTGGACTCGTCGGCGAAACCAAGGGCACGGATGAGTTCCAAATAGGGAGGAGGACCTAAAGGTACCAACGGCTAAGGCTAAGTGCACTCTACCGCGCTAGCGAGGTGATCGCCGAAGGCAAAACGTGACTAAAACGAAAGCTAACGCGGTCTAACAGACAAGGTTTTCAACACTAGGTACCAACCGAAGTGAAGGAGGTCCGTGGATGGCCGCAAGAGCTCCGTGACGGTGGAGGTCGCGAGGTGAAGAAGACGAAGCTTCCGCCACGAACAAAGAAGCTCCTCTTTGTCAACCTCTGTGAAGGTTTAAACAAAGCAAATTAGGGAGATTCGGGTGACCAAGAGAAACAAAAGGATAGCCAAAATTGCAATAATGAACCACTGGAGCTCAAGGGTCACCTGAGAGCTCCAAGGTCGAGCAATGGTGGCAAAGATTTTCGGGTGACTTGAGCACAAGAGCAGAAAGAAACTAGGGGTGCAAGAATGGATTCAAAGAAGCTTAAGGAGAAGCCCGGATCCATATATAGCCAAGCGCCAAAATGGAAATAAGGTCACACCCACTCTGTGCACTGAGCTAGGCATCAACGACATGATGGGAGCAGTGTCGTGGTGACTTTTGAGCAAAAGGTGCTGCCAGACATTTAATGTTGGCAGCACATAGCCGTTTGTCAGCCCTAGAGTTGACAAGGCACTGCTCCCTACTGCCATGCACAAAAATTGATAAAGACCAGGCCCCACCAGTCAGTGAGAGAACCAGGGAGGATTGGTCAACAAGTGTAACGTTAGAAATCAGCACCAGCTCCACCCGGGAGGTCGTGAGCGGTTGGATTGAAATCTAAGGGCTCAGATTTAGAGCTAGGTATTAGAGGTCCTAACACTTATGGGAGGTCTGAGCCACCGATCTCACGATGGACGGCCCACGATCACCCAAGTGCTAGGGGTGGTCGGGGAGGTCTGAGGAGGTCGCCCAGGGTGGTCTTTGCAAAAGGTGCAAAGGAGGTCCTGGGGGAGGTCCTCGAGGGTTGTCTTTGAAAAAGAACAGGAGGAGGTCGTGGGGGTGGGAGGTCCTTTACAAAGACCCGAGGAGGTCGTTGAGCGTTGGATTTAAAATCCAACAGCCCAGACCACCTGTGCCCAAATGCCCGAGCCCGACACGGCTCAAGCGGCTCGGTGCGACCAAGACTTGGAGGTCTCGAGTCCAAGTCCGACTTGACCAGGCTTAGGTTTAATTTGAATCGATCTTGAAGGGACTTTTAGAGCTAGCAAACTAGCTCCAATTTCTATGGAATTTTGACAGTAGCTTGCTAACCTTGAGTTGGACCTTGTATAAAATTTTTAGAGGTTTTTGTGCTGAGCATTTTCCTCCAGAAATTGTACAAGGCTTTGGGCTAGGTTTGACTACAAGTCAAGCAAGTTTGACTTGACCCATAAAACTATTCAAACAATTTCTGAAAATTGTGAAATTCTTCAGAGGGGTCACATATCAACTCTAGGACTTAGGAAAATATTCTCGCATTGATGATCACAAGATTCGACAAAATTGTTTTTGGAGGATCAAGATTTGGATCAACAGATTTGTGACTTGGTATTTCCATACTGGTGCAATAATTATTTAGTACACACAGAAATACATGATGTAAGAAAAAGTTTTAAATTCTACTGCTTTTCTTACATTTGAAACACAAGTTGAAAATGAGGATGTTACAAACCTCCCCTTACAAAAATCTCGTCCGAGATTTGGTTCACTCGAAAAGAAAGAGGGGTAGTCAGACGAGACGATCTTCGCTCCCAAGTAGCCTCATCTCTAATGATTCGACCACCGAACTTTAAGGAACTTGATGGTCTTATTCCTCGCTCTTCGCTCACCTTCCTCGAGTATGCGAACAGACGCCGCGGTAGGTCAAATCTTCCCGACATCAAGAGTTTCCAACGGAGCTTCCTCGCTGGAACACGGATGCACTTCTTTAGCCGGACACATGGAACACATCATGTACCCCGCAAGTGCAAAGAGTAACTCCAACTTGTAGGCAACAGCTCCTTCTTCTTGATAACTCGGTATGGACCGACATATCGAGGAGCTAACTGCCCTTGACACCAAAACGCTGGTGACCTTCGAGGAGAAACCTTGAGGTACACGAAATCATTGGGCTCAAAGCTCAACTCACGACGACGGCGATCCGCATAGCTCTTTTGCTCGGATTGAGCCGTGGCGCAGCGATCACGAATGAGTCGGACTTGACCCTCGGCCTCATTAATCGAGTCCGCCAAAGAAAAGTCTCACCGTCTCGCATCAGTTCAACGGGTTCTACACTTTCTCCCGTATAAGGCCTCAAATGGTGCCATGCCGAGACGGCTTGGAAGTCGCTGTTGTAAGAAAACTCGCAAATGGCAAGCACTTCTCCCAATGCTTCCCATAGAAAGGACACAAGCTCAAGCATGTCCTCTAAAACTTGGTTGACCCTCTGCCCGACCATCCGCTTGGGGGTGAAATGTCGAAGTGAAAGAAAGGCGAGTTCCCATAGCCTCTTGCAGGCTATGCCAAAATCGCGAAGTGAAGATGGAACCACGATCAGAAATGATCGCCTTCGGCACCCCATGCAAGCTCACTATCCTGGCGATATAGAGCTCCGCAAGGTGACCGGTACGAATCCTGGTCTTGACTGGAAGAAAATGTGCCACTTTCGTTGACACAAAGAAACTTACCATGTCCAGATAAAACAAGGATTGGCAGACTGAGAGATCTTTCTAGGTCCTAAGGTTGATGGAGCAAGGCCGTTGTTAGCTGGTGGAGCGATTTGTCTGGTCAATTCCGCCAACAACGGGATCTCAGCCTGCTAACTAGCTATGCGGAGTCATCCCTCCGCAGCTAGCTTTTTAAAGGAACCAAGGCCATTCTCGCCAGTGGAGCAATTTGTCCGTTACTCCACTAACGAACGAGACCTGGCTTGATAACTAGCTATACGAGTCATCCTCCGCAGCCAATTTCTTAGATGGACTATGGCCATTTAGGCCACGTAGTAAACTTAACTTGTGACGACAACGATCCGCGTAGCCCTTCTCGTTCTGTTGAGTGCGCAAATCGATCTCGACTTAACCGGTTGGTTGTTCCGATCTTAACATTTTGCTTGATTTGGTTCACTCCAAAGATCCGATCACGAGCAAACTTGATCCGATGCACCGTGGTTGGTTGCACAACCAAGGCAAAGAATAGACCCGTGCTCAACCACACCCGAGTTGAGACAATAAAAGTCTTCAAGGAGGGTAGGCTGCGCATCTCGAGCAACAATGCATTGCAAAACACCTCTCGACTAATTGCACCGGCAGCAACATTAGTCTTGCTCTGATGGTAATGAATCCTCATGTCGTAGTCCTTAACGGTCAAGATTGATTCAACAAGAGGTCCAATGGCTCGATTAAATCAAGGAGGTCTCATATGGTATAAAGAGGTCCAAACACTGGTCTTTGCGAGTTTGCAGGACTCAGTACCATCACACCTCCGTGAGCACCTGCTACATGGCGGTAAGGGATTCCTGCAACCTATGTTCTTAAGAGTTGGTTTATCTCATGAAGCAAGCAGACCGTGAATTGAACGGAGGTAATACCGCATAGCGGTAATGCCGAGTTGACGCGTATGGATATTCCAGAAAGGGGTATCGAAGAGAGTTCTTAGAGAAGACAGAACCAAAAGGGAGGCTCGGGTAGTTTTAGAACCCACTCAACACAAGGAACTTCCGATTTGATTTGTCGAAGTTTGCTTTAGTCATTTAGGATTCTTTCGAAACTTAGGTTAAGTTTTGAACTCTCATCAAAACCAAATGGTTCTATTTTATTTTAAATGCCTTGAAAAGGTTTAGAAAACAAGGGCGCATTAATAACTTTGGTTAGCGACACCACTCAAACTTGAAGTTGATTTAAAGCTTAAAAGCTAACGACTAGGGAAATGAGATATCACCCTAACCAAAGCCAAAACAACAAGCATACAACTTTAAATGTTTCCAAAGAAGCTCCAAAACAGCAAGGAAACTCCAAACCAAGCTCAACTTCTCAATGCCATTAACCCGTATTGAATGAACGAGTAATAGTGTGAGAAGGTAAAAATTTCAGCACCTTACAACAAATCTAACACTACACAAGAGCAAGGTTAAGGCGGCAAAAATAGCGTTAGGTACTTAGCTAACTAGTATCACATCCTACCCTTTTATTCCCACAAGTTTTAGTTGATTATCCTCTCATTTTCTACCCTATTTAGAAACCTTTGAGCTTGCTGTCCGGAAACTGAATGATCGCTGTCCAGATTTTGCATCCAAGCCTCCTAGCCGAAACCTTCAACTCCGGAAGCTTCAAAATCTTGTAGAGGGCAGCTGACACTTCAATTTGCCAAACTCATTGGTTCCCAAAACCCAATTTAAACGATAATGACTATCTTTTGAGAGAAGGAAAGGAGAACAACTTTTAAAACTCAAATTAGAGCAAGACGAGAGAAGAAAGCTAAGATAGGTAAGAAGTAAAATCTGAGAATTTACTTAAGCTTTCACAAATCATTTGACCCTTTGAAAATAAGGTTTTCAAAATATCCTAAGGACGATCAAGCTTGGGTTACTACGGTTGAATGGCTCGATACCAACTTTGTGAGGACCCGGTTTATTAAACTTGTAATGCTTAACCATCCACTTGGTCCTAACAAAGACAAATCAAATAAACTAAGCCTCGAGATATGTATACTTCCTGCACTGCAGATACACACCCTGCTACAAAATCATGCATCAATTCCATTCATACACATAGAGCCAAGCAAAAGCAACAAATCGAAAGACATAGGTAATATAAATAGAGTTATTACAGTAAGAGAGGCCAACTGCCCGAAAGACATACACGTAAGTAAATACACAATGAAGCAAATGGCCATAAGATGGCAATAACAAAAGCCAATCGGTGTGCCTTTACCCACAAGGCAACCAACCGACCGCCAAGCTAATCGTCCCAAATACACAAGAACACACTCACAAAAGTGAGGCCCTTGGGGCTCACCTTCTTCCTCTCGCAACAATTTATATTAAGCAGCGTATGAGTACAAAACTTGTTTTTGTACTGCAAGACTCGACGTGTGAGATAACAGTAACTATAATTAGCTACATGCAAGCTTTATTTAAGTGGATGAGGCTCGACTTATTTTCAAAGATAAAGCAAGTTTTCATTTGCAATAAGGTAATAGATTCAAAGCAAGTTTGCAATTAACTTTAATGTTCACATAAAGAGACAATAATAACAATAGGTAGATGACAACACTAACCTAGAAGTGACTAACCCATAGTCACCACAACAATAGCATGAAGTACCCCTTCATACCACCCATGTCAAATTTAAGTTTTTAAAAGGTTGTAGTCTAGTTCTTGTGGGAAATAACCAAGCGTGTCCATAACCTAGACGAGGCTATTCGAATAGTTTTAACCTCATAGGTGTACCAATGTACCCACACGATAGACCGCCTTTCCACCACCTACTACTAGCATACTTCCTTTGGTATGCGAGCACGCTAAGTCTACAAGACGCTTCCAATGGACGATGCTAATTAAGAGCCGCAACCCACGGAGAAGGATACATTAGACACCTAACCGACAGCTAATGCTCCTCGCACACCACAAACACACACACGCACACACCCACCGACCAGCTCATAATTAGCACCTCCCAAAGTACTTAGTCAAGAGAGGTCCCATATCCCCTCGTGTGGTTAGCACGCACAATTGCTTGGATCAATGGCACAAGTAACTCGGTCCTTAGGGACTTAGGCACCATTCCAATCACACCCAAAAGATCACACCAACATACCATTGTGCCCAAGCCAAGATATAATTTTTGTTTTGAGTTTTGATTTGTAAGTTGGTAAAACACAAGGTTGGGCATAATGGAATAATAATAGCATTTGTGTGATCAAAATCACCGACTAAGTCGATGATCGCCCAATACTACCGATAACTAGGCATGGCTAAGCAATATTCATTCGTAATCTACTAAGTGATAAGAGTTCATCCATCGAACTCTAACCACAAAGAAATAACCTAGGCTCGTGTAGTAAAGGATAACCATTTACCTACAGATTATGCAACTAGAGGTCTAACTAATCAATTTTAACAACAAAATAGCAATGCATACATAGAAGTTAAACAAAATATTAGACTTTAAAGTAATGGGATCAATGGGAAATGATCAAACTGCTTGTTCGCTTGTCGTTGCTCAATTTGTTGCGAGGGTCGTTCGGGGTTACCGTAAATATCGAATCCTAAGCGAAAGAGCGAAAACAACCAATAAGACGAGCAACACTTAAACAAAAGAGCAAGCAAAAATTATCCAAATGCGACTAAATTTATACACAAGGCAAAATAGGAATATACCTAGGCATAGAACTGAAAACCTAATTTGGATTTGTGGTGCAAAAGATACTCTAAAAACCTATTTTCTACCATAATTAGCAATCGTAGCAAAAATATTTTCCAGAAAGATTTTGGAGCTGAACTTTTATGGTAGCTACCACTGGTATAGTGGTAACCCATATAAAATTTCAGGTCATTTGGAGTTAAAATGATTCAGTTATGATTTTTCTAAGTTTTAAATCTAAGACATGATTAATTTCAGATTAAAGACTACTCAGAAACCTATACTAAGCTAAAGTACTTTAATGAGATGCATTTATAGAACTTTAGTTTGTTAAATTTGGAGCTACAGAGAAAAAGTTATGCAATTTTGAAGTTTAAAACAATTAATATGTGCAAATAAAAGCTTCTGACTAAACTGAAAATCAACAAAACCGGGAGGTCGTGGGCCATTGATCAAAGATCGCACGGCTCACGATCTCGATGCTAAACCCAGACGAGCACCCGCGCAAAAACCTCATCGCGCTTAGGGAGGTCTTAACCGCTGATATTGAATCCAACGCTCAGACCACCGGATGCACAAAGACACGCCGGCGAGCTCGCGCGACTGGGAGGTCGTGGCCGCCGACCGATCTGGCGCCCCGAGCTCCACGAGGAGGTCCTACGGCTAACTCGCTAAGGGGGAGGTCCGGGCGGTTAAGATTTCCAGGGGAGGTCTTAACGGTCTAGATCCGATCGAAGGAGAGGACCTAAGCGGTGAGCTTAACAATGGAGGTCTTGACTGGCCGGGATCTCACCGAGGAGGTCCTAACGGTCGAGATGTCCTCGGGAGGTCCTCCAACACAAGCTGAAGAGAGAGAGATCTGGATGGCCTCGGATCTCCATGGAAGAGGTCCCGAGTGGTCCAGATCTAGGCGGGAGGTCCTCATGGTTAAGACCAAAGACGAGGAGGTCTCGAGGTTCTCTTTACAAGGAGACCAAGGGATGGTCTTTTGTAAAGAGGACCCCGGGATGGTTTTGAAGGTTTTCTTTACAACGGACTGTGGGTGGTCTTTGCAAAGAGGACCTTGGCGGGTGGCTCAGGGTTTTCGTAAAACGACTAAGGAAGGACTTTTGCAAAGAGGACCCCAAGGAGGTCCGAGAGGGCGGTTTTGACAAAACGACCCAGGGTGACCTTTTACACAGAGGACCTCAAGGAGGTCTTTTGCAAAGAGGACCCCGGGAGGAGGGTGATCCTAGCGGCTGGGATTTAACCTATGGAGGTCTTTAACGGCCCGGATACGATTAGGGGGAGGTCCAGAGACTTAGGATTTTTCGGAAAAGATCCTAAGGCCTAGATCTAAACTTGGAGAGGTCGGGACGGCTAAGATTAGCCCGAGGAGGTCCCGGGTGGTTTTAATGGCGCAGACCTCCGGACAACGACAAAAGGTGGCGGTTAAGACAAATTAAATGCTCCAGATGATTGACAATAAATGAAACTAAAAGGGACACTTAATGACTTCTGGACTTTAATTCTAAACCCAGGCCCACAAGACAGCGACACCCAAGCCCAGATTAAAACACTATTAATGCCCTCAATGATAAGCAATGATTTGAGCATTAATGTGGTCCGAAGAACATGATTTAAAACGGATTTGCGAATCGCAAAACCCGAAAGCGAGTTCATCACCTGTGCGCCGCGATGTGGACCTCGTCGGCGGAAACCAAGGGCACGGATGAGTTCCAAATAGGGAGGAGGACCTAAAGGTACCAACGGCTAAGGCTAAAGTGCACCCTACCGGCGGCTAGCCGGAGGTGATCGCCGAAGGCAAAACGTGACCAAAACGAAAAGCTAACGCGGTCTAACAGGACAAGGTTTTCAACACTAGGGTACCAACCTGGAAGTGAAGGAGGTCCAGGGATGGCCGCAAGAGCTCCGGTGACGGTGGAGGTCGCCGGAGGTGAAGACGACGTAAGCTTCCGACCACGAACAAGAAGCTCCCTCTTTGTCAACCTCTCGTGAAGGTTTAAACAAAGCAAATTAGGAGATTCGGGTGACCAAGAGAAACAAAAGGATAGCCAAAATTGCAATAATGAACCACCGAGCTCAAGGGTCACCTGAGAGCTCCAAGGTCGAGCAATGGTGGCAAAGATTTTCAGGTGACTTGAGCACAAGAGCAGAAAGAAACTAGGGTGCAAGAATGGATTCAAAGAAGCTTAAGGAGAAGCCCGGATCCATATATAGCCAGGCGCCAAAATGGAAACAAGGTCACACCCACTCGCACTGAGCTAGGCATCAACGACATGATGGGAGCAGTGTCGTGGTGACTTTTGAGCAAAAGGTGCTGCGAGACATTTAATGTTGGCAGCACATAGCCGTTTGTCAGCCCTAGAGTTGACAAGGCACTGCTCCCTACTGCCATGCACAAAAATTGATAAAGACCAGGCCCCACCAGTCAGTGAGAGAACCAGGGAGGATTGGTCAACAAGTGTAACGGTTAGAAACCGCACTAAGCTCCACCCGGGAGGTCGTGAGCGGTTGGATTGAAATCTAAGGGCTCAGATTTAGAGCTAGGTATTAGAGGTCCTAACACTTATGGGAGGTCTGAGCCACCGATCTCACGATGGACGGCCCACGATCACCCAAGTGCTAGGGGTGGTCGGGGAGGTCTGAGGAGGTCGCCCAGGGTGGTCTTTGCAAAAGGTGCAAAGGAGGTCCCGGGGAGGTCCTCGAGGTTGTCTTTGAAAAGAACAGAGGAGGTCGGGGGTGGGAGGTCCTTTACAAAGACCCGAGGAGGTCGTTGAGCGCTGGATTTAAAATCCAACAGCCTGCACCACTGTGCTCAAATGCCCGAGCCCGACACTGCTCAAGCGGCTCGGTGCGACTCAAGACTGGAGGTCCGAGTCCAAGTCCGACTCGGACGGGGCTTAGGTTTAATTTGAACTGATCTTGAAGGACTTTAGAGCTAGCAAACTAGCTCCAATTTCTATGGAATTTTGACAGAGCTTGCTAACCTTGAGTTGGACCTTGTATAAAATTTTTAGAGGTTTTGTAGTCTGGCATTTTCCTCCAGAAATTGTACAAGGCTTTGGGCTAGGGTTTGACTACAAGTCAAGCAAGTTTGACTGACCCATAAAACTATTCAAACAATTTCTGAAAATTGTGAAATTCTTCAGAGGGGTCACATATCAACTCTAGGACTTAGGAAAATATTCTCAGACGATGATCACAAGATTCGACAAAATTGTTTTTGGAGGATCAAGATTTGGATCAACAGATTTGTGACTTGGTATTTCCATACTGGGTGCAATAATTATTTAGTACACACAGAAATACATGATGTAAGAAAAGTTTTAAATTCTACTGCTTCTTACATTTGAAACACAAGTTGAAAATGAGGATGTTACACGTATTGGCTCCGGTCGCAGGAGGTCGCAGGAGGGATGGAGGGGGAGCATGGTAGTTGTCCAAAAGCTTTATCCCGAGTGGGTAGTTGTCTTTTCGGCTTTACCATGTAAGCGTATGGGTTTCTATCCATACGAGCGGCTCGTAGTTAATACACAATATTGGAAAAAGTCTCGTAGGACTTAGCCGTACAAAGATACCTTCTAAGTGTGTTTTGGCTTAAAGGCCTCAAGTGTGGTACATTGGTACACCCCGCAGGGTTAAAACTATTCGAATAGCCTCGCCCTAGGTTATGGACACGCTGGATACGCCCGTAAGAACTAGACTACAACATTTAAATTAAAACTTGATGGGTGGTACGAACTGGATTCGTGCTATTGTTGTGGTGACTATTGGGATAGTCACTTGTGTTGTTTCTTTTTCGCTTTTGTTATTATTACTTACTGTTATTTCAATCTTAAAATGAATTGCAAACTTGCCTTTAAACCGTATTACCTTATTGCAAATGAAAATTGGCTTTATGCAAATGAAACATATGGCCTCCACCAAACAAGCCTGCATGTAGCATATTAAGTGTCCGCTAGTTCACACGCCGGTCTTGCGGGTACAAAGACAATCTTTGTACTCGGTGCTTTGCTTAATGTTTTGTTGCAGAGGAAGAAGGTGAGCCTCGGGGTCTCACTTCGTGAGTCGTGTTGCCGCTTTCGTGACGATTAGGCTTGGCGGTCCCACGATGCCTTGTGGGTTGGAGGCACGATTGGCTTTGTTTATAGCCATCTTATGGCGCTTTTGCTTCCACTGTCGCCTCGCTTATTTGTGTATCTTGTGGCTCGTCGGCCTTTGTCTGTAATAACTTTACTATTTGTTTATCTTCCGTTTGTAGTGTGATGTTTGGACTCTATGTTTGGAATGGAGTTGATGTCTAATTTTGTACCGAGGTGTGTATACGCTCGAAGTATACATATCTCGAGGATCCGCTTATTTGATTTGTGATGCTAGGACCAGTGGTTGGTTAAGCATTACAAGCCAAATAAACTGGGGTCCTCACAAGGTTGGTATCAGAGCCATTCTGACCGTAGCAACCCAAGCATAGTCGTCCTTAGGATATTTTGGAAAGGTTTATTTTCAAATGGTAAAAAGGTTTATGAAAATCTAGGCAGATTCTCAGATTTTATTCCTTATCTATCTTAGCGTTCTACTCTCACCTTACGCTAATTTGAGTTTTGAAACTGGGTTTCTCTCTTTCCTTTCAAAAGATAGTTAGTTACCAGGTTAAAATAGTTTTGGGGGAACCGTGGAAGGTTAATCCAACTAAAAATTGTGGGGATAATAGGGTAAGGTGTAAACTGAGTTAAATATGTGTTTAAATTTTATTGGTTGGACTTTATCCTGCGTTGTGTTTGTTTTTGGATTGTTTTCAGTGAATTTTGGGCTTTCTTGCTTTTAAATTTGCTGCTAATTTGTCTTTGTGGAACAGATGGTCATGGAACCCGTAGTGGTCGAATCACCACCGTCATGATGAGGAGCTTCCTCCTCCGACTATGGTCGAGGTGCTCGCCGATCGAGCGAAACCGCATGGACCAGACGCAGCATCTTGAGGTTATTGCTAGGAATACCTCCGCCTCCTGCCGGTGGTGGCGCCACCGACTCATGGGGGACTTGCAGAGTTCCTCCGCACACACCGCCGACTTTCTCCCGCCTCCGAGGACCTCTCGATGCAGATGATTGGTCGCGCATGGTTGAGCGGAAGCTCAACATAGCCTGCCAGCGCAAGATAAGGCACTCTTCGCGGCCCCACCGCCTTGAGGGCGCAGCACTCATGGTGGGAGAACTATTCGCCATGCACCCGCGCCATGTGGTCGCTGGGAGGAGTTCGATCGACTTTCCGTCGGGCCCACATCCTCGATGGCCGATGAAGTCAAGAAGAAGGAATTCTCGCGCCAAGCAAGGGCGCAAGTCCGTGACGAGTACTTGTACGAGTTCAATCATCCGCTCGTTATGCTCGGAGAGGTGGCTACTGATGAGGCTAAGTAGGAGAAGTTTATGGATGGTTTGTCCGAGGAGCCGCAGACGTGCCGTCTATCGTGGACTTCGACTTTCGTGCCTTGGTAGATAAGGCCATCGCTGCAGAGCATAAGGCAAAGGCGCTGGCAAGTCCCGCAAGCGCAAATGGGAGGCTCATCGCCTACTCACACCACCTCGTTCGCCCTCGGCCGGGCCAAGACTAGGCCCGTTCTTTGCTCCACCGCGCCGAGGCCATCCGCACCGCCTCCCATCCACCGCAGCCGTGTTTCACCACGTGCGCCGCGATCCAAGAGCAGAGCGCCTCCGCAATCCGGCGGCCGAGGTTACTTGTTTCGCCGCCACAACAAGGGCCACTACGCCAACGCTTGCCCTCGAGTGTTGCAGCAGCCTCGCCCTAATGGAGGACGCGGCAGGGAGTGGTCACCCACCGACGTAAGGTGATCCGAAGACCTGTATGCGCGGCAATGGCCGAGTCAACCACCTTTCGGCCGAGGAGGCTCGGAGGCGCCGATGTTGTGATGGGTACACTTCTCACTCGCCCCACACAAAGATATTTGATTCGAGCATCGCATTCTTTATTTCAAGATCATTTGTCGCTGCTAGTGGTCTTCACCGTGTTCCTTTGGGAGTTCCTTTGCTCATCCGCCTCCGGTTCGGAAATGAGAGCCGCATGGAATGCCGCTGTTCCTATTGAAGTCAAAGGGTAGGATTTTTGGCAAACCTTATTCGCCTGGGCCAATGAGCCTCGGATGTGATTCTTGGCATGGATTGGTTGTCCCAACACTTGGGGCAAATCGACAGTGCAGAAGATTGTCTATCTTACCACTTCTTCAAGCGAAGGCAGTCGGATTTTCGCCGCAGCTTGTGGTCCGTGATCTTTGTGCATTAGAAGCGGCCACCTTGCGTATTCAGGATGTTCCCATAGTATCGGACTTTGAGGATGTTTTTCCCGATGATTTACCCGGATGCCTCCGGTTCGAGATCCGAGTTCACATCGAAGTTGCTGCCCTGCATCGCCCGATTTCAAGGCGCCAGACGGATGCCTCCCAATGAGTTAGAAGAATTGAAGAAGCGCCGGTGAGCTCCAAGCAAAGGGCTTCATCCGTCCCGCCGTCTCCTTGGGGTTGTCCGTGATCTTGTGAAGAAGAAGGACAAGACTTTGCGCATGTGTGTTGATTACCGTCCTCTCAATGAGGTGACGGTGAAGAACAAATATCCTCTGCCCCGCATCGATGATCTGTTCGATCAATTGACTGGAGCCCAGGTGTTCTCAAAGATTGATTTAAGAATGGGGTATCATCAGGTCAGGATTAGGTCTGAAGATATCCCGAAGACGGCTTTCACTACTCGTTATGGGCTGTACGAGTACACCGTCATGTCTTTCGGTTTAACCAATGCTCCAGCCTTGTTCATGAACTTAATGAATTCAGTATTCATGGAGTTTTTGGATAAATTTGTGGTGGTTTTTATTGATGACATTCTTATCTATTCCAAGACTGAAGCAGAGCATGCTGAGCACCTGAAGATTGTTTTGGGCAAATTATGAGCACCACCAGATGCCAAGTTCAAAGAAATGTGAGTTCTGTTGAAGGAAGTGGCATTCTTGGGCCATGTTCTTTCACTGGGGCATAGCTGTGGATCCCAAAGAAGGTCAATGATGTTCTATCTTGGGCCACCCGTCGATCATCGATGTGCGGAGTTTTCTTGGTTTAGCGGGCTACTACGCGCTTTATCGAAAACTTCTCCAAGATCGCAGTCGATGACTAAATTGCTCAAGAAGGACAAGAAGTTTGTGTGGTCCTCTCGCTTGATGAGAGCTTCCAGAGCTCAAACGGCGATTGACTTCACCCGCCCTTACTCTTCCCGATATCCACCGTAGCTTCGATATTTATTGCGATGCCTCGCCGTGGACTTGATGTGTCCTCATGCAGGAGGCAAAGCGATTGCATATGCATCCAGCAGCTTGAGACCTCATGAGCTCAACTATCCCACCCATGATTTAGAGCTTGTGCAGTGGTTCATGCGCCAAAATTTGGCGGCATTATTTGATCTGAAATCACGTGAGGTGTATTCGATCATAAGAGTCCAAATACTGCTCACTCACCAGATCCAACCTCGAGCAGAGGAGATGGCTGGAATTGATCAAAGATTATGACATGGGTATTCGTATCATCCGGCAAAGCCAATGTGGTTGCCGATGCACTTAGCCGAAAGGTGTATTGCAATACTTTGATGATCCAAGAGCAAAGAACCCGCACTTCTTGCACTTTCAGCTGCCTCAACTTGGGTTTGGTTGAGCATGGTTCCTTTGTCGCTTTGGTTGTGCAACCAACCTTGGTGGATCAGTCAAGCAAAGACAAAGAATCGGATGATGGGGTGGGTAAAATCAGCGTAACATCAGGAAGGGTTCAGCCAAGTGTTTCACAGAGGATGAGCACGGTGTTGTATGGTTTGGGCAGCGTCTTGTGGTCCCAAAGGTCCCAGAGTTGCGGGATCTGATTCTTCAGGAGGCCCATGATTCGCCTTTGTCTATCCATCCCGGGGCCACTAAAATGTACCAAGATCTGCGTCAGAGATTCTGGTGGACTCGCATGAAGCGCGAGATTGCCAGGTTCGTGGCCAGATGTGACACATGTTGTCGCGTCAAGGCCGAAAGCATCGCCCAAACAGTCTCCTTCACCTTTGCCGCTGCGAATGGAAGTGGGATCAGAGGCATGGACTTCATCACCGTCTACCCCGCACTCTGCAGGAAGGATGCATTATGGGTTATCATCGATCGATTGACGAAGGTGGCTCATTTCCTTCCAAAGGCGATCAAGATTGATGTGAATCACCAGCGGATCTTTACATATCCCGCATTGTGAGTCTGCATGGTGTGCCACGAACAATTGTGTCGATCGTGGTTCTCTGCTCACCTCTCGGTTTTGGCATAGTCCGCAGAAGCCATGGGGACCCGCTTTCGCTCAAATTTCACCTTATCATCCTCGTGATCGATGGTCGACGGAGCGCGCCAATCAGTGCTTGAAGACATGCTCCGTGCTTGTGTTCTTTCCTATGGGAAGAATTGGGAGAAGTGCCTACCACTTGCCGAGTTCTCCTACAACAACAGCCTTCCGTGCTAGTCTCAGATGGCACCATTTGAGGCCTTGTATGGGCGGCGCGCAGAACACCGCTGAACCGGTCGAACCGTGAAAGGCGCTTCTTTGGTCCAGATTCCATCAATGAGGCCGAAAGTCAAGTGCGCTTGATTCGCGGAGCACTTGCGCCGTAGCTCACCCAGTGTAAGAGCTATGCGGATCGGCCGCCGCCGTGAGTCGAAGCTTCCACCAACGACTTTGTGTATCTCAAAGTCTCACCTCGAAGGGTCATCGCCGCTTTGGCCAAGGGCAATTGGCTCCACAGGTATGTTGGACCATACCGCATCATCGATAGAGTGGGAGCCGTTGCTTACAAGTTAGAGTTGCGGCTACACTGGCGGGGTGCACGATGTTTTCCATGTCACAATTGAAGAAGTGCCTCGTGTTCTGTGGAGGAAACGCCATTGGAAAATATCGGTGCGTGAAGATCCGCCTTATCGTGAGCGCCCGCTCGCATCCTCGAAGAAGTCGAACGCAGTAACAAGGAACCGTGTGATCAAGTTCCTTAAAGTTCGGTGGTCAAACCACTCCGAGGATGAAGCCACTTGGGAACGGGAAGATCGCCTCCGAGCGATTACCCATCCTTCTTCTCCCAGTTGATCGAAATCTCTGGCAGATTCCTGTAAGGGGGAGATTTGTAACAGCCCTAACTTAGGGTTTGTATTTCAAATGTAAAATTTTGAGGAGAAATAAAACTTTTGTTGTCTCTTCAAATCATTTGAAGTTTTCCAAATTTTCCTAGCAATTTCCAATTTTCTAGAAGTTAATTCTTGTGATTGGAAATTGTTGTCATCAAATTATTAGCCTTCAAACTTGTGATCATCCTCTGCAAGTATTTTTCCTAGCATCTTGATCATCCTATCTACCTCCCTGAATTATCTCACAATTTTTAGATTTTATTTGCTATTTCAAATGGCCAAGTCAAACTAGTTGAAAATCTGGTCAAACCCTAGGTCAGCATGCTTGTGAATTTTCTGCAGAACTTTTCAGTGCATAAAAAGTTCTGGAAAATTTATGCAATGTTGATCTCTGTCTCAAGTAGCTACCATAAAAATTTCAGAATTTTTGGAGCTTTGAGCTACCTCTAAAATTCCCAAACCTTCTCTATCTTTCTAACTCAAATCGAAAACATCGTCTCTGCTCGAACCCGAGTCCGACTCAACTCCGACCGCGCCACTTGACTCGGTCGCGTCAACTAGCTGCACCGCGCGCGAGTCCAATCGATCGTGACCGTCCGATGCAAATCGAACGATCCACGTTGCGTGCGCAACCGACCTGTCCGAATGCATACACCAATCTCAGCCGTCCATTTCCGATCCAGCGGTCGATACGTTCTTGATCGAGTCTAAGCATCTGTTCGCGCCGCTTTGTTCTATCGCTGACATATGGGTCCCACCTGTCAGGTTCTTCCTCGCCTTCTCCGCGTCTTACCGGAGCTCGCGGCCGCTCGCGCATGAGTGCCACGCTGCTCGTCGCTGCCACGTCGGGGACGCGTGTACCTCTCCGAAACATCGCCAGCACTTTATAACCTCACTGCACTCGTCCATTCTTAGTTTCCTCCGCTCTGTTGCTCTCTCCGCCCACTTCTCAGTTTCGGCCGGAGAAGAAGGTGAGGGCAGCGCCACCACCTCGTTGCCGCTTGTGCTTCCGCAACCCTCTCGCCGCCTTCCTTGTCCTTCGCCGCATCCATTTTTCCCATCCCGAGCTCGTGGCATCCAGTGAATCGCCCGGAGCCACTTCTTCGTCCCCAACTCCGGTGGTCTCGGCCCTGCAAGCTTGCTAGTGCTCTGGTGAGTTTCCAGCTTCGACACTTGGTCCCTTTGGATCGCATTGATGCACTGAAGCTAATGATGGCTTCATTTTTGTCTTTGGTGCATCGTTGAAGCCGTGCGACCAATTCTTCTCCAAGCTCGGTTTTCCGCCGCCGTGGAAATTCCGGCCACCTCAGGCTTTCTTCGTCGGCATGATCGTGTGCTTCTTGCTCCCGTGTTGGGGCGGCTTGTGCGCGCTCCGAGTCTTCTAGAAGCCTCAGAGCGCCCGCGGAAGCCGCATCTTCTTCTCCACCTCCGCTCGCCACCGCCGCCGCATCTCCGTGGTCAAGACGCCGCCATCGTTCGCAAAGTCTCTGTGGAACCCGGGTATCACCGCCGCTTTGAAACCCACTAGTTCGCGAGATCCATCGGCGCCGCCGCCGCGTCCCGTCGCGCGCGGCCGGCGAGCCGGTGGCGTTCGCTTAGCACTAATCTTTGTTTAGTTATGTCACCGACTTGTGGGCCCTTGTTGTTAATCACGCTTAGAAATCGCTTTATCCAACCGCTCTATTTCACCTTGAGTCTCGCCATGTGGGCCCATGCCGCCGCTTGTTGGTTGTGTAGCTCACACGCGCTTTCTCGTTGGGAAACGATTTCTGTGAGGGTATGTCGTTTGCACTTTGGTAAGTCAAGACGATTCTTAGAATACGCCGACGCCACTTTCTGGGTCATTGCTCGTCAAGATTTCCACGCCGCCCATTGTCGCATGGCAGGGCTAGGTGGCTGTAAGTGCGAAGGAATAAGTGCATTATAGATTTCGGAAATGATTTAGTATTTCGTTTTTAGTTTTCTCGTTGAGTCGTTAATTCAATTAAACTTGTAAATGCATAACTAATTCAAATTTTATCCAAATTGCATGAAACCAGTGTCATAATTTTCATTTTAAGTGTTCTATTTACTAAAATTAGTTTCATCCATGTCTCTGTAGCAAAATTTGTTAGCTAATAAAATGATGTCTTATGTATCTTCTAAATTAGAAAATGCATATCTCTCTCAATAATTGTCCAAATTCAATGAACTCAATTCAGAAATTTCATTTTCAGATACTAACTTTTAGGATAGGTTTTATACATTGTTTCTGTTCATGAAAATTTGTTAAGTAATTAACTAGTGCTTGTTGTGTTTTTAGCTTAGAAAATTCAGAGAAAATTATTAATAACTTAAAATGAATTGTTCTCTGCTTTCAAATTTTGTTATTTCATGCTTAGGCCGTGTGAGTTTTGGCTTGTTTTGAGGTTGTTGTATGTTTGAGTTTGGTCGGTGTTATTCGCTCTATTTGTCGTTATGTTCGATCGTTAGGCTTCGATATTTGCAAAGAACCCCGAGGACGATCCTCCGCAACAACTTGAGCAACAACAGAACGTGCAAGCGCTTGATCATGATAATCCCAGATTTTAAAGTCTAATATTTTGTTTCAAATTGTATGTATGCATTGCTTAATTTGTGTTAAATTGATTAGTTAAATCAGAGTTGCATATCCTGTAGACAAAACATTGATCTCTACTACCGAGCCTAGGTTATTTGTCGTGATCGAGGTCATTGGATGATCTCTCGTCACTTAGTAGATCCGGTCAACTTGCTTAGATATGCTTAGCTACCAGAGAATCAAGCGTTATCGACTTTAGTCAGTAACCTTGATCACACAAAATTTACTACAACTTTATGTTTCAAAGATTTGCTATGTTTAATTGCAAAATTAAAAATGAAAACAAAAATGATTTAGACTTGGGCACAATGGTAAGATGGTGTGATCTATTGGGTGTGACCGAAAGGTGCCCGAGCCGCTTAAGGACCGAGTTACTTGCGCCACCAGATCGAGCATTTTGCGTGCTAACCACACTAGAGTATATGGGACCTCTCTTGACCTAGTACTTTGGCGTGTATTGGCTCCGGTCGCAGGAGGTCGCAGGAGGGATGGAGGTGGGAGCATGGTAGTTGTCCAAAAGCTTTATCCCGAGTGGGTAGTTGTCTTTCGGCTTTACCATGTAAGCGTATGGTTTTCTATCCATACGAGCTGCTCGTAGTTAATACACAATATTGGAAAAAGTCTCGTAGGACTTAGCCGTACAAAGATACCTTCGAAGTGTGTTTTGGCTAAAGGCGCTCAAGTGTGGGTACATTGGTACACCTGCAGGTTAAAACTATTCGAATAGCCTCGCCCTAGGTTATGGACACGCTCGGATACGCCCGTAAGAACTAGACTACAACATTTAAATTAAAACTTGATGGGTGGTACGAATGGGATTCGTATATTGTTGTGGTGACTATTGGGATAGTCACTTCTGTTGTTTCTTTTTCGCTTTTGTTATTATTACCTTACTGTTATTTCAATCTTAAAAATGAATTGCAAACTTGCCTTTAAACCAGATACCTTATTGCAAATGAAAATTGGCTTTATGCAAATGAAACATATGGCCTCCACCAAACAAGCCCGCATGTAGCATATTAATGTGTCCGCTAGTTCACACGTCAGCTTGCGGGTACAAAGACAATCTTTGTACTGTGTGCTTTGCTTAATGTTTTTGTTGCAGAGGAAGAAGGTGAGCCTCGGGGTCTCACTTCGTGAGTCAGGTTGCCGCTTCGTGACGATCAGGCTTGGCGGTCCTGGCCGATGCCTTGTGGGTTGGAGGCACGCGATTGGCTTTGTTTATAGCCATCTTATGGCGCTTTGCTTCCACCGCTGCTCCCGCTATTTGTGTATCTTGTGGCCCGCCGGCCTTGTCTGTAATAACTCTACTATTTGTTTATCTTCCGCTTGTAGTGTGATGTTTGGACTCTATGTTTGGAATGGAGTTGATGTCTAATTTTGTACCGAGGTGTATATCGCTCGAAGTATACATATTCGAGGATCCGCTTATTTGATTTGTGATGCTAGGACCAGGTGGTTGGTTACATTACAAGCCAAATAAATCGGGTCCTCACACCGCTCAAGATCCCATGGAAGTCGAAGATCGCTTCTGACCATTGAGAAGAAGCTTCTAATTGCTCAATGTTCGAGAGGAGAAGGTCCTTCTTGCCGCTTATCGCTGGATGGGCCAGCAGCATATGGTGGATAATCTCCTTGCCATTCATCACTGGACATGTCCCTACTTGGGATGAGTTCGTGGAGGCTTTTCGCGAAGCCCATATTCCTGAGGGAGTTATGATGATCAAGCAACAGGAATTTCTCGCTCTCAAGCAAGGGCGAAAATCTGTGACTGAATATCTTCATGAGTTCAACTTTCTTGCCAGATATGCCCCTGATGATGTTTTGACTGACCTTCGTCGTCGAAACCGGTTCTTGAATGGGCTATCTGAAGAATTGCAAATGGCTGTGGCTTTGCATGACTTCAGAAATTTCTCTCATTTGGTCAACAAAGCCATTGTGGCTGAAAGCAAGAGCAAGGCCTTGGAGGAGTCACGCAAGCGACAGCGGACCTCTCAGTTTGTTCCTGGTGGCAGTTCGCCAAGGCCTCGCATGTGGGTACCTAGACCACCGCGAGCACCAGCTCCATTTGCACCAAGGCCGGCGGTATTTGCCCCTCGTCCATCCTCTTCCACTAATCAACCAAGGCCTAGTGGAAATCGGCCACCATCTGTTGTTGCTGTCAGGCCGGGAGTTATTTGTTACCATTGTGGGCGCCCAGGGCATTTCGCCAATCAGTGTTATGCCAAGGCTCAGGGGATACCACCTATTTCACCTTCCCCAGCCATTGTGCATTCTGCACCACCTTCACCGACCGTGGTCAAGCCCGACCACTCCTGCTTAGGTCGTAGGAACCAGACATCACGAGGAAGCACCGCCACTCCCGTTGTTCTTGGTATGCTCCTAGTTAATTTCAAGATCGCTGCTGTTTTATTTGATTCTGGAGCATCCCATTCATTTGTTAGTAGGCAGTTTGCTTCTCAACACCATTTAATTGTGCATCATCTTCATCCACCCCATATCATTCATTCACCTGGATCAGCCTTTATGACTAATCAAGTCTGCCGTGGTGTTAATATAAATATTGAAGGGGTAGACTTTTGGGCTGATTTGATTGTGATAGATTCTAAAGGGTTGGATGTTATCCTGGGAATGGATTGGTTATCCAAGAATCTTGGGCAGATTAATTGTGCTCACAAATCCATTTCTTTGACTAATGAAAGCGGCACTTCAGTCATTTTTCGATCCAGGGCAATGGTTTCTCATCTTTGTGCTCACCAAGTTGATACCACTCCTTCTTTGGAGTCAGTACCAATTGTCTGTGAGTATGTTGATGTCTTTCCTGAAGATCTTCCCGGATTGCCACCAGACCGGGAAGTGGAGTTCGTAATTGAACTAGTTCCTGGAACTGCTCCTATATCCAGGAGTCCCTATCGAATGCCTGTCAACGAGTTAGTTGAATTAAAGACACAACTTGGAGAATTGCTTGGTAAAGGATTTATTCGACCGAGTTCCTCACCTTGGGGATGCCCGGCGATCTTTGTCAAAAAGAAAGACAACACTTTGCGGATGTGTGTGGATTATCGTCCGTTAAATGAAGTCACTATCAAGAATAAGTATCCTTTGCCTCGAATTGACGATCTTTTTGATCAGTTGGTTGGTGCCCGAGTCTTTTCAAAAATTGATTTGCGATCGGGCTATCATCAGATCAAGGTTAGAGCCGAGGACATTCCCAAAACAGCTTTCTACTTGGTGACGGTTTATACGAGTATACCACATGTCCTTTGGTCTGACCAATGCTCCAGCCTATTTCATGAATCTTATGAATTCGGTGTTCATGGATTTCTTGGATAAGTTCGTTGTCGTGTTCATTGACGACATTCTTATTTATTCCAAGTCCGATAAAGATCATGAACAACATTTGAGGCTTCAGCCGAAACACTTCGCTTCATCGACTATATGCCAAGTTCAGAAGTGTGCTTTCGCTCGTAGAAGTTGCATTTCGGGACATGTGTTATCCAAGGAGGTATCATTGCCGATCCAAGCAAGGTACAAGATGTACTAAATTGAAGCCTCCCAAGAGTGTCCCCGAGATCCGGTTTTCTTGGACTTGCGGGTTATTACCGTAGGTTCATTGAAAATTTCTCCAAAATTGCTAGACCTCGACTCACCTTTGCAAGAAAGAGAGGAAATTTGAATGGTCACTAAGTGTGAGGAGAGTTTTGCTTTTGAGAACTCTCTTGACTAAAGCTCCAGCCTTACTCTTCCGGTGTTCTAAGAGTTTCGACATCTATTGCGATGCATCTCGCCATGGACTTGGCTGTGTGCTTATGCAAGAAGGCCGAGTTGTGGCATATGCATCTCGGCAGTTGCGCCCTCATGAAGTCAATTATCCTACTCATGATTTGGAATTGGCTGCCGTGGTCCATGCATTGAAGATTTGACGACATTACCTTCTAGGTAATCGTTGTGAAATCTATACTGATCATAAAAGCCTGAAGTACATATTCACTCAATCCGATTTTAATATGAGACAAAGAAGATGGCTTGAATTGATCAAGGACTACGACATGGGTATTCATTATCATCCTGGTAAAGCCAATGTGGTGGCAGACGCTTTAAGCAGAAAGTCACAATGTAACTGCATATTTTCTCTACCTACGGCCAAGTACTTGAATGCTGATTTTCAGCGCCTAAGTCTTGAATTGGTAGAGGAAGGTTTCCTCACTGCATTACATGTGGAGCCGACATTAGAATCTCAAATTCTGGAGGCCCAGAAAACTGATGCCGAGGTAGCCGAAATCAAGGAGAATTTGAAGGTAGGCAAAGCCAACAAGTTTTCTGAAGATGATCGCGGTACGATTCGATATCGCAATCGTTTGGTAGTACCTGCTGATCCTCTTTTGAGGAGTTTAATTCTCCGAGAGGCTCATAATTCCAAGTTTTCTTTACATCCTGGAAGCACCAAGATGTACCAAGATTTGAAGAAAACATTTTGGTGGAGCCAAATGAAAAGGCAAATTGCTCAGTATGTTGCTGAATGTGATATTTGCCAAAGGGTTAAAGCTGAACATCTAAAGCCAGCTGGTACTCTTCAACCTTTACCTATTCCACAAAGGGAAGTGGAAGAGATTGGTATGGATTTTGTTATCGGTCTTCCCAAGACTTCCAAGGGATCCGATGCCATTTGGGTAATCATCGATCGCTTAACTAAGGTGGCTCATTTTATTCCTGCCAGACCGATTTCATGGCAAGCAACCAGCGAGCTTTATATTGCTAGAATTGTTTGCCATCATGGTGTTCCTAAGGTCATTGTTTCGATCAGGTCCTCGCTCACTTCCCATTTCTCGGAATTGTCTTCATCGTGCTATGGAACCGAACTTTCTTTCAAGATCGCTTATCATCCTCAAACTAGTGGTCAAACCGAGAGGGTGAATCAAGTAATGGAAGACCTTCTTCGAGCCTATGTGCTATCTTATAGCAAAGATCGAGAAATCTTTGCCATTTGTGGAATTTTCCTACAATAATAGCTACAAGCAAGTATTCAAATGTCACCTTTGAAGCCTTGTATGGGAGAGCTTGTAGGACTCCTTTGAATTGGTCCGAGTCCGTGAAAGATCATTCTATGGTCCGACTTGGTCAAGGAAGCGAAGAGCAAGTTCGATCGATTCGAGATTGTTTGAAAACCGCCGCCTCGCCGTAAGAGCTATGCGATCATCGACGCCGTGAATTAAGCTTTGAGGTAGATGATCATGTCTATCTTAAAGTATCACCCATGAAAGGCACTCATCGCTTTCAGTGAAAGGAAAGCTAGCACCTCGTTATATCGACCTTTCCGAATCATTGCTAAGCGAGGAGTCAGAGCTTATCAATTGAACTACTCAATCCTTTTCAAAGAAGGCATGATACTTTTATGTGTCTCAATTGAAGAAATGCCTCGTGTTCCTATTGAGGCAAATCGCTATGAGCATCTTGATCTCCAACTCGACCTTTCCTATCAAGACCAACCAAGACGTATCCTCGACACAACTAACGCAGACAAGAAATCGCATCACAAGTTCTTGAAAGTTCAGTGGGCTAATCACTGAGGATGAAGCCACTTGGGAGCGCCAAGATCCGATGCATTGAGCACCCCCATCTTTTTGTTGTTTAGAATTTTCCTTTGAATCAAGAAAGGAAAGTTTAAACAAAGCATTGTAAACAAAGATGTAATGATAACACTATGTTGTTATGTAAAGTTCTTCTTTGTTATCTTTGAAGGAAATCAAGACAACAGATGTTGAATTTCCTTATCAATCATTTCAAGTTCACTTCTTCCTAATCTTTAACTTGTTCCAAATCTCGGGGACGAGATTTTCTTAAGGGGGGTAGGTTTGTAACAGCCCCAAGTTTATAAACACTAATAAAATGCTTTATGAATAGTAATCAGGTGCTGTTCATAGCATTACTGTTCAATTCTACAGTTTGGGCAGTATGTTACAAATCAAAAACTTTCCTTTTTAGCCAAAATCCAAAAGAACCATTTAAAGTCTTAAAAGAAATACAAGATAAAACTTGTATTATGACTGGGAAGTATTTTTATTAAAGCCTAGGTAAATTATCCTGGCTAAAAATATTTTTGTTGCATTTTTAGAAATTATTTTGGCTTAAGGAAAAATAATTGTCTTTTAAATAAACATTTTCGGGCTAAAATAATTATTTATATATTTTACAGAGTGATCATGTGATTTTAAAATTTATCTGGGAGATATATCATCCCAGTATCTTCCAGCAAAAATTTCATGATTTTATAAATTTATTTGCTATTTTTAAAACCCAAGTCAAACCTTTTAAGCATTTGAATGGGTTCTGGTCAACTAAACTGGTTTGAATCCAAACCCTAGTACTGTAGCGACTCGAGCCATGTGTTTAGGTCCAACCCAATCAACCTGGTCTGGCTCTGCCACGTTCGGGCGCGAGCCCGAAGCCTTCGCGCACGGCGATCCGTCGATCTTCCATCGAACGGACGTGGTCGTGAAGTTGCGCGAGTTGTCCACGTGTGCGCCCTAATCTCCGCCGTTGGATCCTCATCTAACGATCAAGGCCAGTGTATGCAATCGGACAACTCCGGATTCCCTTTCCATCTCTACCGTCCATTTCCGATCCAACAGCGCCTCCCTTTTCGTTTTAAACTTAAAGGCGCGCTTTTATCGGGGCCGTCAGATTCAAATCCTACGGCATCCTTCTTTCTCGCATGCTTTTAAGGCCTGCGCTTCTCTGGGCCGTTAGATCTTCATCATGTGGCCCACAGCGGTGTATGCATTCGGACGACTCCGGAGCCCCTCTCGATCTCCGCCGTCCATCCTTGATCCTACCGTCCCGCCCTTTTCATTTTGAAATCAGAGGCGCGCTTTTATCTGAGCCTTTGGATTTAAATCCCACGGCGCTCCTTTTGACCAAGCGCAGTTAAGGCCCAAATTTAGTGGGCCGTTGGATTTCAATCGTAGGGTCCAGATTAGTGTATGCAATCGGACCATCCGGTTCATTTTCCCATCTTGACCGTAGAAAGCCCATCTAACGGTGCTGCGTCATCGCATCTAAAAGGGGTGACGTGTATCCTTTTGTTTGGCCGTTGGATTTCAATCCAACGTCCCTCTTTGAACTCAAAACCCCGAAAGCCCGTAGAGCCCTTTTTAAATCTCCACCGTTCGTTTCAGATCGTGTGGTCCATATTTTAAGATACCGATTCAAACCTTTTAAACTCTCTATTTATCACGGCCGCCCAAATCTAATCGGATGGCTGATATTCTTTTGAGCTTTAGGAGGCGCGCGCTACTGAGGATGACAAAGGGACCCACATGTCATATGTTGCCTCCCTACTTCCTTATCTCTGTGCGCTGCCATTTCTGAGAGCAGAGAAGAGGATTATCCAAAGGTTATGTCGGGACCCGAAAATACATCTCAGGAACCCTCTGTGTATTCTTAACTAGTCCCAGATCAGTAGCTAGCTCACACAGGGAAACAGTGATGAAATACCATCCATTTATTCAATTTAACTAAAAAGATCTCAAAGTAACAAATAATGATAATAATCGACCTTATGGTCAACGCTATTTAACTTGCATACGCAGGCTAAAGAAACAAATGAACTCTTGCAAATGAACTAAACTCTTCAAAAGGCCAATCAACATGCCCACAGGCAATCGAGTGGAGAAACACATCCTAATCCGCAAAACCTTCATGGTCTTCCTGGGCGAAGAACTCTTGGGCAGCTTGATATTCTTCCTCATCACTGATCAAACAGAGGCGCAAAGCCATGAGTACTTTGAATGTACTCAGAAGCCGTGGGGAAATGTATGCAAATAGTATTCATGCGGGCTTGAACAAAAGTTAATCAGATGGCTTTTTTATAAAAACAAGATTTACAATAAATACAAGAAATAGATTGAAATGCGTAATTGAAACAATAATAAGTAAGTAAACAGCTTTGAAACAACTAGTGAACTTCCCATTCACTTCCCAACTGCACTAAAGATAAGTGAATTCCCATTCACCAATCGACACAACCACCAAGTGAATGACCTATTCACCAAACGAACATTATATTCATCAAGTGAACTTCCCATCCACACTCCGACACATTTTTGAAGAAACTCTATCTCCCATGTGAAATCCCGAGCACGCCCATAACCATGACACGGCTATTCGAATAGTTTTACACTGCAGAGGTTGTACAATTTGACCCACAAGAGATAGATCAACTTATAATGTCCGCTTAACACACTTCCGAGGTGTGCGACTAAGTGATCATCACAAGGCTTTTACAAAGCTCCTTCTTAACCCGCCGCGCCCGCTAAGGTTTCAACATCAATGTCTTTCCGACTGCACAGGCCCCCTCTTGCGCCACCGTGAGAATACGTTTCCCGTAACCACACTTCACATGACAGAACCGAAATTAAGACATTGCTAATTAATTAGCCAGGTCCGTCCCATACCAGACATGTGGTTGTACGGTTAAGGCCCAGTTCAATGGCGCACAAGATTAAGTCCTTGACAAGTTACTCAGGCGAGACTACCACAAACCCACAACGCGTTAAATCCACACCCTCACTATCCACCAACCACTCGCCCGAGCGAAAAACTATTTTGTTTAACCAAGACCAATGACATACCCTGTCATGGTACACAAATTTTAACAAGAGTGGCTCACCACCACGATTCCATAAATCATTAAGTCAAAATTGATTATTAAGACACATGTGATGACAAACCCATCGTAACTAAGCAAGACTAAGCATATGTACGATACCCATGTTGGCAATACAAATATGTCCAACTAAAATTACCCATGCTAAGGTGACAAAGGATTCATGGCATTCAAATATTCAATGGAGGCATAATGTCAATAGGTAATAACTATTCCCAGAGCAATTTATATAAATATAGCATGCAATTGTATAAAACAATATACGTTTGAAATCATGGGTTCAATATGATCAAAGGACCACGACTTGCCTTGGAATAAATCCAGTGATTGATCTTGATCTTGGTATGCTACTCCTTGCTGGAAGCTTCCCGAAGTATCGATGTCTATTCGCAAAACAAGCAAATAACACAAATAAATAAATAACAGAGAGAAAACAAACTCCAAAAATTAAATAAAAATCTCAGATAAATAGATCTTGAATTTAGACAGATTTAGAAATTTGAATGGACTCAATCGGAGTTCGGATGCAAAAGATATGAGCTTTGGAAGATTGAAATCCATGAAATAACCCTAAAAAGGATTTTCTGGAATTTCGAGATTTACTTTTCTACTGAAAAATCGACTTATGACGCCAGCATGACATCAGCGGAGGGTGTTCGGACTGGATGAAAGCCATCTGACAGCTGGGACCCACTGGCATTGACTGGGTGCACATGAACCAAGTTCACAAGGCTTTGGCTCGTGAAATTTTGGTCCGCCAACCGGCCGCTGATTTGGGGATGACGGGACGCCACATGGTCGACACGCAGGACCAACGATGAGGTGGCATGTCGACTTGGGGACACATCGGCAAGGAGGGAAAACGGCGAGAGGGCCGAGGACATGGCGGCGGTGACGCCACGCCATGACGGCGAACGCGCGCGGGAGCTCCGAGAAGTGGCAAAACGGAAGCCGAGGAGGTAGCGGCTACCGGAGGTGGAGGCTTGGCGAGTCCGCGACGAGACGACGGCGGCGGCGACAAAGGCGGCGGCGAGGTCCTCGGGTGCGGTGGCATTGACGAAGGAGTGGCGCCTGCAGGGGTTGGAGGTGAGCACCGGCTTGGGGGGTCGACGAGGGTCACAGAGAGAGGCTCGGCACGGCTGGAAGATGACCGGAGTGGCGGCAACGACAAGATGACCGGGGACGGAAGAGATGATCGGTGGCGACACCTCGGTGACAAAAAGATCAAACGAAAGGTGTAGATTAGATGAGAATAAGATTGCGCACGAGGTGACGCGCTTAGGAGGCCAAGAAGCTCACCGGAGAGGTAGATCGGCAAAAGAGGCGGCGGCCGGTTTTGATGACGAAGACGACAACGGCGATGGAGTGGTCCTCGATCGAAGATGGAGGGAGCACGGTGAAGCTGGCGCTATTGCGATCACAACGGAGGAAGAATCACGGGCGGAGAAGCTTTGTGGACGAAGAATTCCGACGGCGAAGAAGCTTCAAAGGTGCTCGGTTCTTCGGCGATTGCGGCGTGAAGAAGAGGATCCCGGGGAGGAGATGTTAGGGTTTCGGGAGAGGGGCTTGAGGCGGAGCTTTTGACGCGAGGCGGAGGCTTTAAATAGCACCAGAGAGAGAAGAGTCCGAGCGGAGGCCGGCGGCGCAGTCGTGAAGCACTCGGACTCCAGGAGTTCGGCTCGGGGACGATTGAAGGAGAAGCGCACGTGGCGATTGGCGGCGGGGCCACCGGCAATGCAGTAAGAGGGAGCAGAGGCGGTGGTCACATGAGGAGAAGAAAGAAGAGATGGGCCGTGGGAAGAAAGAAAGAAGGAAGGGCCGGAGCGGGAGATTCGGCCCAAGGTAATCTGAGATTTTGTATTAGTTTTTCTTTTAGAAAATAATGAAAAAGGCAAAAGGCAATTAGAAAATAGCAAATGCACTTAAAAATTCTAGAAAATCTAGAAAATATATCCAAGCACATAGAACCCAAATAAAATAATTTTGATAATAGTTGATGTTGACATTAATCATGTTAAATTGTTTTTGAACTCTGAAATTTCATATTAAGCTATTAACTTTTACCAGAAAAATTCAAATGGTTATTTTTCTTTTAAAACTTCAAAACAGACCAAATTTTTTGGATGTTACAGGTTATGCCACCAATTTTTGGATATTTAGCCCTAAATGGACACCTCATCAACTCTAGACTCTTCTCGTGTGCCCTGTAGCTCAACATCAATCTATATACCCTAGCTTTTTGCTGTTGCCATTGTTGACCACTAAAGCTCACCATCTTCCTTGCTGTCCAGTGGAGTTCTTGCTCCTGTCCATTGCTTATCCATTCTAAACCCTGGTTTCACCTTGCAATAAAGATTTGATATCTTTTGTAGGTTAAATCAGAGTTTATTTCTCTGTCGATCAACATCAAGTTTTCAGAATCCTTGGTGTCTTTCCTATTCTGGTAAGCTAAACCCTAGTTTTTGACATCTTGAACATCTTTATGACCTTAGAAGCTCCTGTGAATCATTCTTTTGAACATCAGTAGCTTCAAATTGCTTTAAACTGAAAAGTGGTTATTCTAACTTTTCAGTCCTTTATGTCATTTTCAAGACCTAGGGTTTCTCCTGTCGACTTGTTATCCTAGTTAGGTTTAAACTAAACCCTAGTAGCATAACAAGTTATTCTTTTAATCCTTGTTATCATCTATTTAGGTTGATAATGTAAATCATCTGCTCCTTTTGTCACCAACCGACAATACAAGTTTCCTTCAGCTTTTGGTAATCTAACTGATTCGGGTTAGATTAGGGTTAGCTTGGGATATTAATTACCCTAAAAGATCAGGCTAAGTTCTATTCTTGAACTTTTACTTGATCTATTTTCCTTTTTCCAAAATCTGCCTCTGTCCTGTTTTCAACTCTTTTCAAAATCTGAAAACTGGAACTTTGAACTAAACCCTAGTTTCTGTCTTTTGAAATCACTAGGTGGTAATATGGGTTATTATCACTATTAGGGTAGATATAACTTAAGCATACTGTTAATCCTGCACTTCCAGGTTGATCATGCATATTTCTTCCATTATGTACTTATTGTCGATTTTGGCATTTATTGGATTCTATTGTTTCTTTTAGAATCTGGTTCTGTTGAAGTTTTTGAACCTATTTCTGAGCAACCTGAGCCTGCAACAGAGGTTTATTATTATCAAGGCAAGCTTCCTCTCTGCACCATATTGATCCCAAATTTTATACAATAGCTTTTACAACTCCAGGGATACCTGTGCATGCTATTTTACTGAAAATACAAAAATGTGATCTGTAGTAGCTAGCTATAACCTGACATGGTGGATTACCTTAATCATAATCATACACTTAACCCTAGTTCAGTACTGTATACTATAACATCTATTTTCAGATTTGGCTTAGACATGCAGTCTAGAGACTTTAGAGTTTGACAAGCATATCTTGTCAAACATGGGAAATCACAAATGAACTTCTGTTATTTGAAACTCTTTGTCCAGTTTATTTATTTCAGAAATGAGTTTTGTATTTAACTTGATCTGGACAAGAGGAAGCTAGTGATGGTGCTTTTGTGCACGAGATTTGGAATTGTGGTGGACTTGTCCGGGTTAATTAAGGACCGAACTCTGACTATTCAATTCGAGTCCCCCACGTACTCCCACATGCAGTGTATGGGCGCTGTTTGGTTAAGTAAAATGTTAAGACTATTGGGTTGGAAACAGGAAAGTAAGAATATGTGTATTGACCTTGTATGGCATAGATGCTTTGGTCTTATGACTGCATTTTATGCCATGTGAGCTGGTATGTTAGTATCAGATGTTCTTAGAAGGGTGAGGGCGTATATGTGCTCCGTAGCATATACGATACCTTAGAGATGCCGATTGCATCCTAATATGGGCAGCGAACCCAGTTTGCATTAAATTGTTTGGGTCGGCATTACTGACGCAACATGTGTGCCCTTAGCGGATGCTATCGATCGTTGTTTAAGCGAGATCACCACACATGGGGTCCAACTCAATAGTGTTAGCTTGTTGAAAATACCAAATCTTAGTTTCCCGGCCGGCATACCAAAGGCAAGATGTCATCATTCGAGTAATCCAAGGCAACGGGCTAGCTAAGTCGTGTGGGTAAAGATGTACACCCCTGCAGGGTATAAACTGTTCGAATAGCCGTGTCCACGGTCATGGACGATAACTTGAATTGATGTCACCTGTATAGAAGTTTTGATTTAAAATCTGGTTTCGGTTTTTATGGTTTTGCATGAGGGATTCATGCACTGTATTGTTTACATTCAATGTCTTTACTTACTGTACTAGTCCAACTTTGATTTATTAAATTGCTTTAGCAAAATTTAGCATTTGTAGGTTAAGATGTCCTGCTTTATGCAAATCTGAACCTTTATGCCATCCTATTGTAACCTTATGCATATGAAAACTCTACTCCTTTCTATAGAATCTAATAAACACTTTCTTTTATTAGTTTGTGTAAGACTTGCTGAGTACCTTCCGTACTCAAGGTGCTATCACCTATTGTTGCAGGTGAGGATGGTTATCTTTATGAAGTACCCGTTAGGCCGACCCGGGTGACGCTAACGAGTAAAGCTACTTTCTTTCCTCCACGCAATTGCCTGCGGGTGGATGAGGCCATTGGTGGACTTTAAGTTTTTATTTTGCTTCCGCTGTTGAACATGTTGTAGTGACCAAGTCACTCTATAATGTATTACTAAAACCGAATGTTGTAAACTCATGTTTAATTATGTAAATGTGTGACTTGTATGTACTTGATGCAATGTTGTTGAAGGATATATATGCAATGGTCATTGATCCTGGGAACCATTGTGGTATATATATATCCGGGAATCCTGTTTATTGGATTTGTCACTTATTAAATTTATACATTTAGCATGATCTTTAATAAAGGGGCAGTACTGTTCCTTCATTAACAATTGTGCTACAGTATGAATTTAATTAAGTACATCCCCAATAACCGGGGGTCCTCACACGCACGTGACTGAGTCACGGCCTGCGGGGGACGAGGAGCTGGTGCCGAAGGCCTCGGCGGGGGTGAAGCCAAAGAACGGGACACCGGTGCAGGCCCAACTCGGGGACGAACGAGGTCGGCCTGTGCAGTCCGCTGGGCCTCCCACTTGCGCTATGCGACTTCGCCACGCTCTCGCCTTGTGCTCGGCGATGATGGCCTTGTCCACCAAGGTCCGGAAGTCGTGAAGTCCACAATAGAGAGCTTGTCCTGAAGCTCCTCGGACAAGCCCTCCATGAACTTCTCCCGCTTGGCCTCATCTGGCCACCACAGGAGCGCACTCGCGAGATGGTTGAACTCGTGGAGGTACTCGACACGATTTGCGCCCTGCTTGAGCGCAAGGAACTCCTTCTTCTTGGCCGCCAGCCGGCGGGACATGGGCCCGACGAAACTGATCGAACTCCTCCCACGAGACCACGTGTCCCGCGGCTGCATGGCGAGGAAATTCTCCCACCATGAGAGTGCCTCACCCTCCAACCGATGGGATGCGGTGTGCCCGCCCTACTCCTGCATCGAGCAACGTTGAGCTTCGCTCAACCGCACGCAGCGACCATCTCTGCGCCCAAGGGATCCTCTGACCGGGAGAAGGTGGGAGGCGCGTGCGAAGGAACTCCGCAAGTCCCCACGAGATCGGTGACCACCTCCTCCGATCCCGAGGCGCCGAGGGAGTGGAGGTGTTCCGGCGATGACCTCCAAACCCTACGGTCCTCCGAACGACATGCGTCGATCCGCATGAGGACTTCCGCCATGGTCTGAGGAGGGGAAGCTCCTCATCGACTACCCGGCTGATTCCGACCACTACGTGTCCCTCCTGCCATCCTGTTTCACTAAGACAAGTTAGCTACAAGCCCGAGATCAAAAGGCAAAGAAACCCATACTCAATTAAAATGACCCAAGAACAACCATAAGAAGGCATAAGACCAAAAGTCACCAATTTAACTTCCCGAAATGAATAACCCGTATGGAAAGAACGAGTAACCGTTTAGGAAGGTAAAATTTCAGAACTTAACTCTAGTTCTAAACAGCCCAAAACCAAGGTATAATTACCTAATAGAGTATAGGTATTTAGCTAACTCATATCACTTCTTACCCTTTCATTCCCACAAGTTTTAGTTGAGTTAACCTCTCATTTCCTACCTTATTCACTAATCACTAGCTAGCTGTCCAAATTTCTTTCTCCAAGCTCTCAGGGTTCTCCCAAAACCACACTTAACCGATAAATAGCTAGCTTTTGAAGGGAAGAGAGGAACACTCTTTTTCAAAACTTAAGTGAGAGTAAGGTGAGATGAGCAAGCTAGGATAGGTAAGGAATAAAATCTGAGAACTTACTTAAGTTTTCATATACCTTTTGAAAGTAAGTTTTCAAAATATCCTAGAGGCGACCAAGCTAGGGGTTTCTACAGTCAGTATGGCTCTGATACCAACTTTGTGAGGACCCGGAATATTTAACTAGTAACGCTTAACCTCCAAATGGTTCTAGCATTACTAATTAAACATTCTAAGCCTCGATGGACATATGCTTCCCAGAATTGCAGCATATGCACATCATCACAAAATTACACATCATTTCCATACAACATACATCACTAAGTTCCACAACGACATACATAAAGTAAAGTTATTACAAAAGAGAGCCGACCGGCCAAATGACATAATTACAAGAAAGACAGCGGAAGCAAAAGGTGCCATAAGATGGCTAGAACAAAAGTCGACCGGTTAGCCAACAAAAC